>CM069145.1:36139223-36881723 GCA_035221665.1 Okamejei kenojei | reverse complement strand
TCGAATCCGGGGAAACCCGGGAGAACTCTTGCATTACCTCGTACAGTGGGACAGGCCCTTAACGTTGCTTTTGCCTACCTCACTACCAATTCATCCTGCAGATTAACCATTTGGGAATCCAACATCAGCACTCCCAAGTCTCTTTGCACCTCCGTTTTCTGAATTCTCTCACGAGTTAGAGAGTAGTCTGTCTTTATTGCTACACTGTATTCCCCCCCCCCCCCCCCCCCCCCCCCCCCACGTATCTTCGTATCGACCGCAAGCTTGGCCACAAAGCCATCAATTCCACCATCCAAATCGTTAACGCACCTTGATGAGTGGCGGACCCAACACCAACCCATGCAGAACACCACTAGTCACTGCCACCCAAACAGAAAAAGCCCCTATTATTCCCAGTCTTTGCCTTTTGCCATCCAGCCAACCCTTCATCCGTGATAGTATCTTCCCACACATGGGATATTGCTGACTATTTCTGAATATTTAATGGGGTTTAGAATGGAAATTATGCCCCGATCATGCAGAAGAGTTGGGGCTGTGACTGAATCAAGGCTGCAGTCTGGAACCGGCCTCCAAGTCCACACGGAAGTGGACAAGTCGCCGTAATTACTTGCCTTCAGTCTCTCGCACTTACACTGGCTGCAGGCCACGGTGATCGTCGAACAGGTCACTTCGATGGAGTGCTCACTTAAAAGCCCTCTGCATTATTGAAGAAGCAAGATTGATAAACTGCTTGGCAATGAGCAGCAGGATTGCTGCAATCTTGTCTGGAACCCTGGCTGACAATAAAATGGTGCTGAACAGAACACCATGCCTTGCTGATGCCACGCAAGTTACCTTTGTGCTAATTCAGAACCTTATGTTTTTGAATAAGAAATGTAATCAAACTCTGCAATCGAAGAAGCATAATTTTCATGGTGGAGACATGCTGCCAGTCCCACTGAGTTACTCCAGCTTTTTGTGTCTTTCTTCGGTTTAAACAAGCATCTGCAGTTCCTTCTTGCCTGGCGGGTTTCCCTGACTATATCGGATTAAAGTTGGACATCTATAGAATGCATCAAGCAATGTACTGCTTCTTTTAGCTTTTTTAAACCAAGTGGGCAAGGTGAAATTATCATATAATCTAATACCAAGGAATTACAGATGCTGGTTTATGCCAAACATAGGCACAGAATGCGGGAGTAGCTCAACGGCTCAGGCCACAGCCTTGGAATAAAAGGACTAACCTTTAGAAAAGAGGTGAGGAGGAATTTCATTAGTCAGAGGGTGGTGAATCTGTGGAATTCATTGCCACAGGCGGCTATTGAGGCCAAGTCAATTAATATTTTCAAGCGGAGATTAACAGATTGTTGATTAGTTCTGGTGGCGGGTTATGGGGAGAAGGCAGCAGAATGGGGTTGAGAATGAAATATAGATCAGCCATGATTGAATTGCAGAGTGGACTTGATTGGCCTTAATCTGCTCCTAGAGCTTTTGAACTAATTAACTTAAAAGATCTTGGAGGAGTGGAAGTGGCAAGGTCAATGGAGAAGTATATCGACCTTAGAATAGTATAGCACAGGAACAGGCCCTTAGAACAGTATAGCACAGGAACAGGCCCTTAGAACAGTATAGCACAGGAACAGGCCCTTAGAACAGTATAGCACAGGAACAGGCCCTTTGGCTCAGAGTTGGCACTGACTATGATGCCAAGGTAAACTGATATCCTCTGCTGCACAAGACCAATATCCTTCCATTCCCAGCACACCGTATCTATGTACTTTTCCAAAAGGATCTTAAACCCTACTATTGCATACACTTCCATCATCACCCCTGGCAGTGTGTTCTAGGAACTCACCACTCTCTGTGTTTAGAAAAAAAACTCATGCTGCACATCGTTCAACATTCCCACTCTGACTGTAAGGCCATGTCCTCAATATTTCCACCCTGGGAGAAAAAGGTTCTGACTGTCTACCTTATCGATGTTTCCTAATGGTATAAACGTCTATCAGGCCTCCCCTCAATCTCCGACGCTCCAGAGAAAGCAATCCAAGTTTGTCCAACCTGTCCTTCTGGCTACATCTTACTGGACCTGTGTATCCGTGTATCTGCAGAAACGATGTTGCAATTATATGCCGCCACAAATATGGCACTACATAGTTTGAGAATTTATTTTGAAATGATGTTTGGCAATTGAATAATTTTGAAGTAATTTTGCCATATCAAAACCAAACCTAGAAGAATGTATATAGAACGTAGAACAGTCCAGCACAGGAAGGGACCCTTCGGCCCACAATGTTTATGCCGAACATGATGCCAAGTTAAGCTGGTCCCAGAGGTGGATCTGCAATCACACACTACAATCGTCCCACTCTTTTAATTCTCTATTCCAACAGCAGCATTCGTTACTTTAACTATGCAATATGTACGCTCTGGATGGTTCGATTGTAATCATGTAAAATCTTTCCGCTGACTGGTTAGCTTTTCACTGTACCTCTGTACACATGACAATAAACTAAACTAAACATTTGCCTGCGTATGATCCATATCCCTCCATTCCGTGCATTTCCATGTGCCTATCTGAAGGCCTCTCTACTCTATTATATCTGCCTCCACCAACCTGTCGCTTTGCAGGCCTCCACCACTCTGTGAAAAAAGGTACTTGGCCTGTACATCTCCATTAAACTTTCCCCTTCTATACCTCTGATATTAAGCCACACAAAACAATGATGCACTTTCTGTAGTGTCTGCACCTTTATTCTCTCTACCTTATTCTTACCCACAGCCTCAACTTAATACTGGAAATATCATTGCAAAGTTGGCGGCTGATGATTGTACAGATGGAACTGGCAGCAAACTGCCATTTCAAAACTGATTTTAGCATTTATTAGCCTGTTTCTGACTTTTCTCGCTATCGTGATCTTTGACATGCACACCCGACATCTGAATGCCATCTCCTCCATCACCGAGAGAGCTGCTTTTAATCTCCACTCCCTGGCCCCTCTGTCAAGTGCACAGCTTCAAGTTCTGGAAATTCTGTTCTGTCTACTGTATGATCGGGCTCATTCACAGGGAAAACAGCAATCCACACAGTGGTTGGCACAGAGACAGTCATTAACGGTGCATTTAAACTGCAGCAGATGTGAACGAGGTGACCACTAGGTTTTATATGCCAAACACAATTAATCTTCATTAAGACACATCACTCCTTGCCCAGGAAAATGAAACCTGCTTGCATCAGGAATTCCAGTGTCAATGTTTGAACCTATCAGCAGAATTAATCATTAGGAGTGAAGTTCTTCTCAACAATATGCTTCCAGTAAGGAAATATAAAAGTGAGAAACAATATGCTTCAATATTTAAGGTTAAAATGCTAACCTTTGATTTCAGATTCTTTCATTGCCTTTGTGACCTCCTCTGCTTTGCAACTCTGCAGTGTTTTCCTTCCTCTGATTCTGGTGGTCTTGTCATCCTGTGACTGGTCCTGAATAAACTGCTCCACCATTGCTGGCTCTTAATCTGCCAATCCCTTAAACTCTGCAAATTCCATAGTCAAAGAGCTTCAGACTTTAGAGATACACTGCTTATCAATGATTCTTAAAAATCGTAATTGTATTCCCCGCTGTTGTTATTCTGGCAGCTATCTGGCAGTGGAAAAGGTTTCCCCTGAGATCCCTTTTCAATAACTCCCTTTGAACCTTAATCTATGCTCTCTTGTTTTAGAATTACTATCCTAAGAAAAAGCCTGAGTGTTCACATTATCCATTCCCCTCATCATTTAGCATACCTCAAAGTCACCGCTCAGCCTCCTACATTCCAAAGAAAAAAAGTCCCAGACCTCTCCCTATAAATCAAGCCCGCAAGTCCAGGTGACATTCTGGTGAATCTGTTCTGCACCCTTTTCTACTTAATGGCATGGTTCCTATAGTTGTGCAAACAAAATTGCACACAGTACTCCAAGTGGGGTCTCACCAATGACTTGTACAAGTACATCACATTGTCTCAAATTTTGTATTCCAGTCCCAACTTTTTTGTACAAAAACTTTATTCCTTCAAAAATAAAGCATTCCTTAAACCTGCCTCTTTGAACAATTGCCTGAATGTTGTCATCTGCAACTAGATGTGAAATTTTGTATCTTAACACACGAGGATGTATGTTACAGTATTGACAGCTTGATAACGAAAAATTATTGAATCTTGGTTGGTTGAAATTTACATCTTTTTTTAGAGATCTGTTTTTATTATTTGTTAAACTCTATCAATCATTTTTATCATAGAAAATAAGGAACTGCAGATGCTGGTTTATAGCAAAGATGTATCCAAAGTGCTGGAGTAATTCAGCGGGTCAGGCAACATCTCTGGAGAAAAAGGATGGGTGACGCTTTGGGTCTGAAGAAGGGTCCTGACCTGAAATGTCACCCATCCTTTTTCTCCTGAGATGCTGCCTGACCCGCTGAGTTACTCCAGCACTTTGTGCCTATTAAGACTTTTTAATGTCATGTTAACCACTGGTTCAAGACCCTTCCCAAAACATACTGATAATTCCGTATTCTGGGAATGCTGCATGTCAGGAGTTTTGGAGGGGTTGTTAAAATAAATCCCTTTTATTTAAACATGAAAATAAAATAATTGTTAATGATGGAAACCCAAAACGTGAAAAAGAAATAAAACAGTAGAAACGTAATTCTGATGAATCACCTGAAAGTGTAGCTTTAAACTTGTTTATATTTCCATTGTTATGGGGTGTTTCCAGCATTTTCAGTTTTTATTTACTTGTTTGTGTACCTGTTTAGGTTACAGTATTTAGAAGTTTATTGTGGAAAAGGGCACCATCATTCTTTCTTCAATCATTGCTCTATACAAAGATTTATAGGGGACAGGGTGGCATAATGGAGCAGTTGGCAGAGCTGCTGCCTCACAGCGCCTGAGACCTGGGTTCGATCCTGAACTCTGGTGCAGTCTGTGTGGAGTTTGTACATTTTTCCTGTGACCGCGTGGGTTTGCTCCGAGTGGGATAACATAGATCTAGTGTGACCAGTGTGGATTTGGTGGGCTGAAGGGCCTGTTTCCATGCTGTAACTCTAAACTAAACTAAAGTTTGATTAATTTACCAATCCTCTCTTGATTGCTTTGCACAAAAGAGTCATCGGTCTGATTTACCTAACAATTGTTATTGAATATCAAAGTGCTTGGTGCACGCTGTACATCTGTTAGATGTGTTGGCCACTGCATCCGCATCCCCTGATATTTCTTCCATTCTTTGAAACTGAAGAATAATGGATGTATTCATAAGAGAAAAAGCCGACTTTGAAGAATTGAATAAATAACAGTATGAGTGTGGGTGAACGATATACACGATGGCAAACATTTTTAAGTGAAGCTTGTTCATGTTGAAAATGTTGTTATGCAGAGCACTGGTTGGCAGTATGCAGTGTTCAATTATTATAGTCCTTGCAAATCCAATATTCTTTAAGGTGGCCCTTAATTATTCATTTTATTATCTGATGGACCATTTCAAAAGAAGATCAAAGACTTGTGCAAGGTTTCAGTATACAACTTAATTAAAAATAAGACTCTGTCTGGAAATGTATAGTCAACAGTTGAGCTTTACACATCAACCCAGCTTAGTTTGGTTTAGAGATGTAGGGCAGAAACGGGTCCTTCAGCCTACTGAATCCGTGCTGACCAGCGATCCCCGTACACATGCACTATCCTACACGCCAAGGTCAAATTACTTTTTTTTTTAACCAAAGTCAATTAACCCGCAAACCTGTGCGTCTTTGCAGTATGGGAGTAAACCAACCAGAGAAAAAGCAAACACTATCAAAAGGAGGACTTACAGACTCCGTATAGACAGCACCTATAGTGAGAATCGAACCTGGGTCTCTGGCGCTGTAAGGCAGCAATTCTACTGCTCCGCCACTGTGTCATTTGATTTATGTGTTTTTGTTATAATGTGCATGTTAGATTAATAGCAACCGCTATTTTATGCGCTGTATTTTTAAAATAACGTGCTCAAATTTAAATGTGTATATTTAAAATTTACACCTTTTTGAATTACGTGCTGAATTTAATTACTTGTGAAGCTTGGTCACTGGAGAAGAATCTCAGCACCAAATTTATATACAGCAAGCTCACACAAACTGTAAATAATAATATCCAAAGAAGGATTTTGTGATGTTTATTAAGGCATAAGTATTGTTCAGGAAACCCTGTTCTTCAAAATGTCACCACAAACTTGAAGATAAACTTCAAAATGAAGTTTGGTTCACAATTCGTATGAAGACTGACACTTCCACCAGCACAATAGCACTCTCATTAAACCTTTTATCCAAATTGTTGTGGGCCTTCAACCCACAACTTCAGGGGCCCTTGTGGTGCCCAAAGAGTCACAGTGGACAACTAGCATAAAGTAAGTGGATGGCCTAGGATAGGTAGAAATGAGGTGACCTGAGCATTTTTACTGGCCTTGCTCTGTTTATCTGTGTAGGGCAGCATGTACTGTAAGGAGTTACTGCCTAATAGCGCCAAAGACCCGGGTTCGATCCTGACTACAGGTGCTGTCTGTCTGGAGTTTGTTAGTTCTCTCCGTGACCTGCGTGGGTTTTCTCCTGGTGCTCCCACACTAACGGAAAGACGTACAGGTTTGTAGGTTAACAGGTCCATTTTGGGCCAGTGCACCAGTGGTAGAGGGAATGCTGGTTTAAGGTGGCAGATACAACCAAACCTCAAAAACTATTTGTTACAAACCAAATGAAGAGAAAGAAATGAGAATTCCATACTTAATTCAAATAAGATCAAAACAGTGTTTGTGCAGCATTTTTTATGACTTCAGGACATCCTAAACCTATTTGCATCCAATAAATGACTTATTTGAAATACGTATATGTTCACTGCTGTATTGTTGGGATGAGCCACAGTCTATTTATGCGCAGTAAGGTACCATAAATAGCAATGACAGAAATGACCAGTCAAGCATTTTTTTAAACTGTGTTAGTTGGAAGATAAATGTTGGCCCGGAGACCATGAGGATGTCTCTCTCTCGCCCTCTCCTCTGAGCAGAGTTGTGACATTGTTTATGTCCAAGGGAGCGGAATAGCAGAATGGTGTCTCATTTAAAAGATAGACCCTGCAATAAAGCAGCGCAAGCTCTGTACTGCACAAATAACTATTAAACACTCTGCCTAAAGCCAAATACAAAGATTTCCCACCGCCACTGGGCCAATCTCAATATTAATTAATCAGATGGAGAAATGACAGACGGGTATTGTGGACAGTAAATTTCAAAATTTACACATGTATCCGAGAATCGGGGGTGTGGCGCAGTGGTAGAGTTGCTATTGCCAGACACCCTGGTGCAATCCTGACTGTGGGTGGTGTCTGTATGCAGTCTATACGTTCTCCTGTGACCACGCGGGTTTTCTCCGGGTGCTCCGGTTTCCTCCCACGCTCCACAGACGTACAGGTCGCATCGTGGCCTGGTTGGGCAGCTTGAACGTCCAGGATCGAAAAAGTCCATCACCGGCTCTGACCACCCCACCACCGAAGAGATGTATTGAAGTCGCTGCCTCAAAAAAGGCAGGCAACATCATTAAAGCCCCACACCATCCTGGCAGCACACTCATTTCACCATTGGCATCGGGAAGAAGGTACAGGAGCCAAAAAATGTAACGTCCAGGTTCAGGAACAGCTTCTTCACCAACAGCCATCAGGCTATTAATAAGCCCACAAATAAGCTCTTAACTACAACAAGACTTATTATTGCACTAAATTTGTTTATTTATCGAGTATGTGTGCATGTGTATATATACACACTGAACTTTTTTTTCCCATTATGTACTATGTTTTGACACTTTTTTAATCTTATTTGAAAAGGGGAAGTACAACGGGATCTGGGGGTCCTTGTTCATCAGTCTATGAAAGTAAGAATGCAGGTACAGCAGGCAGTGAAGAAAGTGAATGGCATGTTGGCCTTTATAACAAGAGGAGTAGCGTATAGGAGCAAAAAGGTCCTTCTGCAGCTGTGCAGGGCCCTAGTGAGACCACACCTGGTGTATGGTGTGCAGTTTTGGTCCCCTAATTTGAGGAAGGACATTCTTGCTATTGAGGGGTGCAGTGTAGGTTTACAAGGTTAATTCCCAGGATGGCGGGACTGTCATATGCTGAGAGAATGGAGCGGTTAGGCTTGTATACTCTGGAGTTTAGAAGGATGAGAGGGAATCTTATTGAAACATATAAGATTGTTAAGGGTTTGGACACGCTAGAGGCAGGAAACAAGTTCCCGATGTTGGGGGAGTCCAGAACCAGGGGTCACAGTTTAAGAATAAGGGGTAAGCCATTTAGAACGGAGACGAGGAAACACTTCTTCACACAGAGAGTTGTGAGTCTGTGGAATTCTCTGCCTCAGAGGGAGGTGGAGGCAGGTTCTCTCGATACTTTCAAGAGAGAGCTAGATAGTGCTCTTAAAGACAGCGGAGTCAGAGGGATTTGGAGAAGGCAGGAACGGGGTACTGATTGGGAATGATCAGACATGATGACATTGACTGGCGTTGCTGGCTCGAAGTGCCGAATGGTCTAGTCCTGCACCTATTGTCTATTGTTTACATATTCTGTTGTGCTGCAACAAGTAAGAATTTCATTTTTCTATTGGGACATATGACAATAAAACAGTCATGACGGGTCGGGACCTGCCTAGGGACTGTTGGGACAGAGAAAAAACATGTGGAAACACAGCAACACTAAAATGTCACTGCTGTGTTTGTTAGAAAACAAACGGCTGAACTGTACTGTTAATTCCCACACATTACTATGAAAGCGTAGGTTAATTGAGAAGGAAGTGATTGTGAAACGATTCATTGTTAATTCTTGGTGTTTCCCAACAACTGTTCTTCTGTTCATAATTGCGACAGATTCAAAGCATTTGCAGGCAAGCTGAACGTACAACCTCTAAGGCACATAAAATTACAAAGTAAAACATTCTGTTATTAAGGGATCTTCAATGTGGAAAAATGCTTCTAAGGAACCACAGAGTAGTGCTATCAAGTAAAGCATTGATGTCGGTTCCCATATTCTCATACTTGACCGCACTGTGTCCCAAACAAACCACCTCGCTCCATATTTGTCAATCTTCGTAGGTGCACTATCTTTACACTGCCCTGCTGGCCCGGTTCAGATGGTGGTCTCACCAAAGTGCCTGTACAGTAAAGGACAATTCAATGAAGATGGTCAAGCTGTCAACGGCCTTTTTAGTTAGACTTTATTTTAGACTTTAGAGATACAGCCTGGAAACGGGCCCTTCAGCCCACCGAGTCCACACTGACCAGCGGTCACCTCATACATTGGCACTATCCTACACACTAGGGACAATTTACAATTTACATAAACAAATTAATCTACAAACCTGTACGTCTTTGGAGTGTGGGAAGAAACCCACACGGTTACAGGGAAAACGTACAAACTGCATACACAGATAGCACCCATAATCAGGATTGAACCCGGGTGCCTGGTGCTGTAAGGCAGCAACTTTACCACCAAGTGCACCACCATGCCACCCAAGTTTCCAAATATTACTGATGATCTGAGAAATTTCAAAGAGTTGAAATAGTTTTAAATAATATAATATAAAAACTTATAAGCATGCAGGTACAGCAGGCAGTGAAGAAAGCGAATGGCATGTTGGCCTTTATAATAAGAGGAATCAAATATAGGAGCAAAGAGGTACTTCTGCAGTTGTACAGAGCCCTAATGAGACCACACCTGGAGTATTGTGTGCAGTTTCGGTCCCCTAATTTGAGGAAGGGACATTCTTGCTATTGAGGGAGTGCAGCGTAGGTTTACAAGGTTAATTCCCGAGATGGCGGGACTGTCATATGCTGAGAGAATGGAGTGGCTGGGCTTGTACACTCTGGAGTTTAGAAGGATGAGAGGGGATCTCATTGAAACATTTATATGATTGTTAAGGGCTTGGACACACCAGAGGCAGGAAACATGTTCCCGATGTTGGGGGAATCCAGAACCAGGGGCCAAAATTTAAGAATAAGGAGTAAGCCATTTAGGATGGAGATGAGGAAACTCTTTTTCTCACAGAGAGTGGTGAGTCTGTGGAATTCTCTGCCTCAGTGGGCAGTGGAGGCAGGTTCTCTGGAGGCTTTCAAGAGAGAGCTAGATAGGGCTTAAAAATAGCGGAGTCAGGGGCTATGGGGAGAAGGCAGGAACGGGGTACTGATTGGGGATGATCAGCCATTATCATATTGAATGGTGGTGCTGGCTCGAAGGGCCGAAATATTCCACAATATTTTGTTCTGAAATATGTTTCCTACAGTGGTCTTCTTCTTGCGAGTGAAATGTAAACCAAAGGGTTAGATCTCAAGCCGGGTGTTGAGCATTACACAAAAGGCTGGAGAAACTCAGCGGCTGCGGGTGCAGCAGCATCTAAGGAGCGAAGGAGATAGGCGACGTTTCGGGTCGAGACCCTTCTTCAGACTGGTCAGGGATCAGGGAAACAAGAGATATAGACTGTGATGTGGAGAGATAAAACACAATGAATGAAAGCTATGCAAAAAAGTATCGATGATAAAGGGAACAAGCCATTGTAAGCTGTTTGTGGTGTGAAAATGAGAAGCTAGTGCGACTAGGGTGGGGGAGGGAGATAGAGATAGAGCGAATGCCAGGGCCCGAGGGCTGAGGGAGAGGTGGGGAGGAGACAGCAAGGGTTAACAGAATTGAGAAAATTCAATGTTCAAGCCCAGAGGATGCAGATTCCCCAAGCGGAATATGAGATGCTGTTCCTCCAACTTGCTGTGTTGCTCACTCTGGCTGTGGAGGAGGCCCAGGACCGAGAGGTCAGATACGGAATGGGAGGGGGAGTTGAAGTGCTGAGCCACCGGGAGGTCGGCTTGGTTATTGTGGACCGAGTGGAGGTGTTCGGCGAAACGATCGCCAAGCCTCCGCTTGGTCTCACCGATATAGATCATCTGGAGCAGCCAGGTTGTTGACTCTGCGTCAATGTCTGCCAGGCCCTGAACTCCATTTGGTGGGTGGTAGAGCGGGCACCCAGAGATGACATGGTTGGCTGTCTGTTGTTCTGCTCCGCATTCACAGGCTGGGCTCTGGCGGAGTCCCCATCTCCACACGCTGGCATAGGAAGAATGTTAAGGAGAAGGACCGCAAAGGTAACAATCTCAGGATTACTGCCTGTGCCACGCGACAGTGAGAGTAGGAATGGAGCAAGGTGGAGGATAAATGCGTGGCTAAAGGACTGGTGCCGAGCGCAGAGATTCAAGTTTCTGGATCATTGGGACCTCTTTTGGGGAAGGTGCGACCTCTACACAATGAGAGTGCAGGCTATTCTAGCCTGAATATTGAGTAATGAGGAAGGGTTAGTTAGCAGCCTTGTTGTACGTGGCCCCTTGGGCAAGAGTGACCATAATATGGTTGAGTTTCTACATTAGGATGGAGAGTGACATTGTTAATTCAGAAACACGGGTCCTGAACTTAAAAGAAAGGTAACTTTGAGGGTATGAGACGTGAATTGGCCAAGATGGACTTGGCAATTGATTCTTGAAGGGTTGACGGTGGATATGCAATGGAAGGCATTTAAAGACTGCATGGATGAACTACAACAATTGTTCATCCCAGTATGGCAAAAGAATAAATCAGGAAAGGTGGCGCATCCGTGGATAACGAGGGAAATCAGGGATAGTATCAAAGAAAAAGATGAAGCGTACAAATTAGCCAGAAAAAGCAGCCTACCAGAGGACTGGGAGAAATTCAGAGACCAACAGAGGAGGACAAAGGGCTTAATTAGGAAAGGGAAAATGCAGTATGAAAGAAAACTGGCAGGAAACATAAAAACTGACTGCAAAAGTTTTTATCGATATGTGAAGCGCAAAAGATTAGTTAAAACAAATGTAGGTCCCTTGCAGTCAGAAACTGGTGAATTGATCATGGGGAACAAGGACATGGCAGACCAATTGAATAACTACTTTGGTTCTGTCTTCACTAAGGAAGACATAAATAATTTGCCGGAAATAGCAGGGGATCGCGGGTCAAATGAGATGGAGGAAATGAGTGAAATCCAGGTTAGCCGGAAAGTGGTGTTAGGTAAATTGAATGGATTAAAGGCCGATAAATCCCCAGGGCCAGATAGGCTGCACCCCAGGGTACTTAAGGAAGTAGCCCCAGAAATAGCAGATGCCTTAGTGATAATTTTTCAAAACCTTTAGATTCTGGAGTAGTTCCTGAGGATTGGAGGGTAGCTAATGTAACCCCACTTTTTAAAAAGAGAGGGAGAGAGAAAACGGGGAATTACAGACCAGTTAGTCTAACATCGGTAGTGGGGAAACTGCTAGTCAATTATTAAAGATGGGATAGCAGCGCATTTGGAAAGTGGTGAAATCATTGGACAAAGTCAGCATGGATTTACGAAGGGTAAATCATGCCTGACGAATCTTATTGAATTTTTTGAGGATGTAACTAGTAGAGTGGATAAGGGAGAAGCAGTGGATGTGTTATATCTGGACTTTCAGAAGGCTTTCGACAAGGTCCCGCACAAGAAATTGGTATACAAACTTAAAGCACACGGTATTGGTGGTTCAGTATTGATGTGGATAGAGAACTGGCTGGCAGACAGGAAGCAAAGAGTAGGAGTGAACGGGTCCTTTTCAGGATGGCAGACAGTGACTAGTGGGGTGCCGCAAGGCTCAGTGCTGGGACCCCAGCTATTTACAATATACATTAATGATTTGGACGAAGGAATTAAATGCAACATCTCGAAGTTTGCGGATGACACGAAGCTGGGGGGCAGTGTTAGCTGTGAGGAGGATGCTAGGAGGCTGCAGGATGACTTGCATAGACTGGGTGAGTGGGAAAATGCATGGCAGATGCAGTATAATGTGGATAAATGTGAGGTTATCCACTTTGGTGGCAAAAACAGGAAGGTAGACTATTATTTGAATGGTGACCAATTAGGAAAAGGGAAGATGCAGCGAGACCTGGGTGTCATGGTACACCAGTCATTGAAAGTAGGCATGCAGGTGCAGCAGGCTGTGAAGAAAGCGAATGGTATGTTGGCATTCATAGCAAAAGGATTTGAGTACAAGAGCAGGGAGGTTCTACTGCAGTTGCACAGGGTCTTGGTGAGGCCACACCTGGAGTATTGCGTACAGTTTTGGTCTCCTAATCTGAGGAAAGACATTCTTGCCATAGAGGGAGTACAGAGAAGGTTCACCAGACTGATTCCTGGGATGGCACGACTTCCATATGAAGAAAGACTGGATAGATTTGGCTTGTACTCGCTGGAATTTAGAAGATTGAGGGGTGATCTCATAGAGACTTACAAAATTCTTAAGGGGTTGGACAGGCTAGATGCAGGAAGATTGTTCCCGATGTTGGGGAAGTTTAGGACAAGGGGTCACAGTTTAAGGATAAGGGGGAAGTCTTTTAGGACCGAGATGAGAAAATCGTTTTTCACACAGAGAGTGGTGAATCTGTGGAATTCTCTGTCACAGAAGGTAGTTGAGGCCAGTTCGTTGGCCATATTTAAGAGGGAGTTGGATGTGGCCCTAGTGGCTGAAGGGATCAGAGGGTATGGAGAGAAGGCAGGTACAGGATATTGAGTTGGATGATCAGCCATGATCATATTGAATGGCGGTGCAGGCTCGAAGGGCCGAATGGCCTGCTCCTGCACCTAATTTCTATGTTTCTATGTTTCTATGAAACGCCCAACTCCAGTACGAAGTCTGTTGAGCCTCACCCATGCTCCTCTGGGGAGGTCAGAGCCTGGACAACTTTTATCTGGTGAAGAGATGTAGCTGAGTAATGGAGATGAGGTTGCCTGCTACTCCTGTGACCACTTGGTGGCTATTCAGTGTGCTTTTGAACGGTTAAATGCTGTGACATTTCAAGCAACCCATATTGATCGTTATTAGATGAAATTGATGCTGGGGAAGTGTAAAATTAGTGTAAAAATGGGCATTAAACATTACACATGATCCTAGCAGTTTGTGCATAGGAGTCAAAGTTGATATTAGCCTTAAAGTCTTTGAATGTTTTTTTTAATAAAATTCACATTTCCACCGGGCGATTTTGCAAAAGAATGGGAATTTTGGATGGAGAACTCACATAATCCTTTTTATGCGGTCTGTCCTTCTTCACATGGTGCTCTCCACATTCACTAACATCCAAATCCTGTGTCAATACTGATAAAAAAAACCATAAACATTGCTCCGTTCTGCGTCCAATTTAGTATAATTGCAAAAAATAGTAATAATGAATCTTTGCGGCACATTTCACCCTGCTTTCAAGGAGGTTTAAAGACTACAAAATGACTTTTTAAATGTTCATGCCGACCATCGATCACCCATTCACACCTATGTTATCCCATTCCTTACACACCAGGAGCAATCTGCAGAAGCCAATTAACCAACAGACCCACACGATTCGGTGATGTGGGGGAAATTGACACACCCAGAGGAAACCCACGCGGTCACGTGAAGAAAGGTCAAACTCCACACAGACAGTGCCCAAGGAAAGAATTGAACCCTGGTGTCCTGGCGTTGTTAGGCAGCAGTTCTACCAGCTGCACCACTATGCTGTACTTAATGTTAATGGAACTCAGCTGGTGCCAGTATCCCTGCACTCACGTAACGCAGGTGACCAAAGGCAAATATCTCCCATAAAGTCATCACATTGGTTCTACACATTGGCTTTACTGAGACACTGTGGCCATGATTATGTAACTGAATCAGGCTCTCTCAACCCCATTCTCCTGCCTTCTCCCCAAACCCCTGACACCCTTACTAATCACGATTCTGTCAATTTCCGCCTTAAAATTATATATTGACGGCCTCCCCATCCTGTGTGTGACAATGAATTCCAGATTCAACACCCTCTGACTAACAAAATTCCTCCTCGTCTCCTTTCTACAGGTACGTCCTTGTATTCTGAAGCTATTCTGATATGGACTCATCTCCTAATCGTTAGCGGATTTTGTAGGATTTTAATAATCGCAGCATTGGCACTTTTACTGACAATATTTTCCATTATATTGCCTGGAGTTACAAACTGATTACTAGATTAAACAAAATGTCACTTCATTTTTATTGATTAAATGCTCACCATCTTTCTGACAGTGCATGCATTTTTAATGACTTCAGCCACCTCTTGTCAACCTTTCCTCTGCCAAATTTTGAACAGAGAGGCAACATTTCCACAGGAATCTAGAGGTTCCCTGATTAATTTGTTTTGCACTCTATCTCCTGTGTGTATTTTGCTACAGCACAGGAGTAGAGGCGGCACAGTGGTAAAGTTGGAGCGGCAGAGACCCAGGTTTGATCCTGACTACGTGTGCTGTCTGTAGGGAGTTTGTACGTTCTCCCTGTGACCACATGGGTTTTCTCCGGGTGCTCTGGTGTCCTCCTACACCCCAAAGCCATACAGGTTTGTAGGTTAATTTGCTTCGGTAAAATTGCAAATTGTCCATAGTGTGTAGGATAGTGATAGAGTGTGGTGTGATCGCTGGTTGGTGCAGACTCGGTGGGCCGAAGGGCCTGTTTCCACATGGTATCTCGAAAGTCTAAACTGTGAAGCAGCAGCACTGATTGCCGTCTCTCTTTGTACAGTGTTTGCAGTGTTACATAATCAACCTGTCCGAGGCTTAGCACTGTCTGGATGGAAGGGGCGGAAACAATGTTCCAATTCATTACGTTGACCGAAGCACAAAATGTTACCAATGAGAGACCTATTTCCATCGTGCCACTCTGGTGGGGCTTGCAGTGGTTCACACTCACTCTCCACAATCTCCCAGCACATAACTGACTCCCTCAGTAATTTATCTGGATTTGGATTTCTTTTCTGATCTGTGGCTAATGCAAAAGCTCTCAGATCAAATATGTTCAGCCATTAATTTCACAAAGCCAACCAATGCAAATTCCCTGACCCTTAAAAACTAGTCGGTGAGGTTAAATGTGTACAGAAGAAGCTAACAGCACATTTACCAGACAATTATTATTCAGGGGCTGGAAAGGTGACACAGCCCTGATGGTTAATGCAGAAGCCACACAGATAACAAAAAGAGTGGTTGCATTCTCCAAAGAGAAATCCATAAAACACTTACCTTCCTTTAAGACATCTCAGAGGCGCAGCTTGTGGAGCTGCTGCCTCACAGAGCCAGAGGCCTGGGTTCGATCCTGAGCTCGGGTGTTGTCCATGTGGAGTTTGCACATTCCCCTCCCCCTGCCCCCACTCATATGAGTTTCTTCCAGTTTTATGTTCATGTCGTAGGAGCAGAATGAGGCCATTTGGCCCATCGTGTCAACGTGCCCATTCAATCATGGCTGATCTAGCTTTCCCTCTCAACCCCATTCTTCTGCTTTCTCCTTATAACCTTTGACACCCTTACTAGTCAAAAATCTGACAATCTCCGTTTTAAAAATATTCTATGACATTGTGTCGGAAGGACAGCAGATGCTGATTTACACTGAAGATAGACACAAAATGCTGGAGTAGCTCAGCACGTCCGCAGGACTGGCAGCATCTCTGGAGAGAATAAATGGGTGACATTTTGGGTTGAGTATTCGGAAAATTATTTGTTCATTAATTCATTCATTCATTCAGATGCTTCTTTGAGACCCGAAAAGTCACTCATTCCTTCTCTCCAGAGATGCTGCCTGTCCCGCTGTGTTAATCCAACATTTTGTATCGATCCTCAATGACTTACTGCCTCCACAGCCATCTCCACCCCCATTGGACGGATTTGTAGGTTAATTGGTATCTGTCATTTGCCCCCTAGCGTGTAGGATGTGGATGAGGAAGTGAGATAACATAGAACTAGTGTGAATGGGTGATCAGTGGTCGACGTGGACTCTACGGGTCGAAGGGGTTGTGTCCATGTTGTGTCTCTAAACCAAATAATTTCCAAAAGCGTTGTACGTGAACGATCCTAATGCCTTTTGCAGGGTAAAGTACAGAGCACCTTTGGAGGAAGCTAAAGGGGTACAGAACAGGCAGGCAGAAAGTTGATTTAATGCAAATCACAGTGTTGGAAGTACAGAGCAGGTCAGGCAGGATCTGTGGAGGGAATTGGAGCGATAACATATTGAGAGGGACCTTTCTTCCAGTCGTGCCACCCAAATGGACTTAAAACCAGGTTGCGATGTGGAGCTGAAAGTGCTTAAAATTCTGAAAGGGATTTGAGGGCCTGAGCTGTAGGGAGAGGTTGAGCATTCCAGGGCTCTTTTCCTTGTACCGTACAGGACCAGGGACGATCATATACTGGTGTATAAAATTATGAGCGGCTGAGTCTCATATCCAGAGTAGGGGAATCCAAAAACAGAGGTCATGGGTTTAAGGTGATGGGGGACAGATTTAATAGGAACCTGAAGGGTAACTTTTTCACACAAGGGTGGTGGGTGTATGGAACAAGTTGGCGTAGGAGGTAGTTGAGGCGGGTACTATCGCAACGTTTAAGAAACATTTGGACAGGTACATGGATAGGACAGATTTAGAGGGATATGGGCCAAACTCAGATAGATGGACCTAGTGTAGATTGGACATGTTGGCCGGTGTGGGCAAGTTGGGCTGAAGGCCAGTTTTCATGCTGTAAGATTCTATGATTGACAGGGTTAGATGCTGAGAAACTGTTCCTCAGGCTTGATACACAGGCATTTTGTGGCAAAGTCCCATAATAAGAAAACAGCCTTTCAGGAAAAATGAATTGCATTGGGGGGTTGTAAATATTTGGAATTCCTCACCGTAAAGAACAATAAGCACTGTCATTTAATTTTGCTTCTTTGTTCACAGGAGCGATTGCCTTGAATTTGCTGGCATTTATTGCCTGTATCTGATTGCCCCTGAACAAAGGCACAGTTAAGAGTCAACCACGTTGGGGGGGTCTAGAGTCACACTTTAGCCAGAAAGGGTGAGATTCTATAGAAGGGTATCGAGCCAAAACGTCACTTTCTATCCAGAGATGCTGCCTGTCCCGCTGATTAACTCCAGCTTTTTGTGTCCATCTTCACTTTAAACCAGCATCTGCACTTCCTTCCTACACAAGGGTGAGGTTAGTCAGTTTCCCTTTCCCTGAAGGACATCAGATTGCTACATATGAACATTCAGCCACTTTGCAGTTCCTATTTTTATTGAGAGAAAGATACAGCAAGAAAAAAGGCCCTTCAGCCCACTGAGTCCATGCTCACCATCGATCACTGCGTGTGTTAGTGTGCGCGCTTTGATAATGAATGTATGCCAGCCCAAATAAAGAGATTGACTTTGGAGGTAGCCATTCAGTCAGCAAATGTAATTCTAGTAGTTGATGACATGGCTAATAAATGTTGAATTCTTTATAATTTGGGTTACAATTTAGTTTAGCTTAGAGATACAGCACTGAAACAGGTCCTTCAGCCCACTGAGTCTATGCCGACCATAGATCACCCGTTCACATTAGTGCTATCCCACATCTTTGTGACGTGGGAAGAAACCAGAGCCCCTGGAGTAAACCCACGTGAACAGAGGGCGATCGTAAAGCTCCACACAGACAGCACCCAGAGTCAGGATGAGCAGACTGCACCTTTAGTGCTGTGAGGCAGCAACTCTACCGCTGCACCACTGTGTCACCCCAGTTGTACAAGACATTGGTGAGGCTGCATTTGAAGTATTATGGGCAAGTTGGGTCGAAGAGTCTGTTGCCACACTGTATGACTCTATGGGTTAAATGGGTTAGATGACTAGATTAGATGAGGCACCATGGTTGGGATGGACATGATGCCTGAAGAGCCTGTATCCACGCTGTATGACTCTGTTTAATCTGAAAAAGGTAAAATTGGATGATGTGAATTAATATTTTGATCCGTACAGCCATAAAAGCATTAATTGGAATGCTAGGTTTTATGGCAAATGATACATAAGATAAAAGTTATACTGTAATGGTAGATCAATAAACAACTTCCAGATACCTGTTGGACAATATTGGGTCCTATTTCATAGGAAAAGTATAAGACAATTCTGGTTGCAGTGCCAATTTAACAATATGTCTGAGGAAGGGTCTCGACCCGGAACGTCGCCTATCTCCTTCGCTCCTTAGATGCTGCTGCACCCGCTGAGTTTCTCCAGCCTTTTGTGTACCCTTAACAATATGCTATCTGGTTTTAAAGAATGCAATAAATTCTATTTTTATATCTTTGCTCAAGATAAGACGGGAATTGAAGGGATTATTTGATTTAAAAAATAGTGTTGAAAATCATGAATGATACGGGAGAGAAGAGGATTGGGCCAATCACAGTGAAACTCTACATTAATGCCACTTAACTGCTGTTAATCCATACCATCACCCAATGGAAATCGATCGATCTCAGTCGTGAAAATGTCATTCGGCCAGCAGACCAAAGCTTTAGAGGATATTTATTGAGGAAAGGACCTCTTGTTCTGCATTCTCCTAACTAAGATAAAAAGCTTCTCTCTCTCTAATTTACCATTTTAAACCATTCAATCAGATTAGTGCCAACCTTTTAAATTCAAGGGAATGCAAGGCAAATCTATTTAACCATTCAACTCCCGACATTGTTCCGGTGAATCGACAGTCCACATCTTTTGAGAAACATACAGGTCTCGAGACACATAGGGTGGCACAATGCTGGATTTGCTGCCTTACAAGCCAGAGACCCGGGTTCGATCCTGACCACAGATGCCATCTGTATAGAGTTTGTTCATTCTCCCTGTGACCACGTGGGTTTTCTCCAGGTGCTTCGGTTTCCTTGCACATTCCAAAGACCTACCTACAGGTTTGTAGGTTAATTGGCTTCAGTAAATTGTCCCTAGTGTGTAAGATTGTCCCTAGTGTATGGGTGATCGCTAGCCGGCGCAAACTCAGTGGGCCCAAGGTTCTGTTTCCATTTCCATGCTGTATCTTTAAACTAAACAATGCATGCACTTTAGGGTCATAGTCATAGAGTCATAGAGTAATACAATGTGGAAACAGGCCCTTCAGCCCCACTTGCCCACCCCGGCCAACAATGTCCCAGCTACACTAGTCCCACTTGCCTGCGCTTGGTCCATATCCCTCCAAACCTGTCCTATCAACAATGGGATAGTCCCAGCCTCAACTACCTCCTCTGGCAGCTTGTTCCTTACACCCACCACCCTTTGTGTAAAAAAGTTATCCCTCGGATTCCTATTAAATCTTTTCCCTCTGCTTCCCTCCACGGAGTCAATTTGCTATCCATTCAGCTATCTCTCCTTGGATCCCATGTGATCTAATCTTCCAGAAAGTTGTGAGTTTGTGGAACTCTCTGCCACAGAAGGCAGTGGAGGCCAATTCACTGGATGAATTTAAAAGAGAGTTAGAGTTCTTGGGTCTAGTGGAATCAAGGGGTGTGGGTAGAAGACAGGCACGGGTTACTGGTGGATGATCAGCCATGATCACAATGAATGGCGGTGCAGGCTCAAAGGGCCGAATGGCCTTCTCCTGCACCTATTTTCTATGTTTCCAGAGCAGCCTACCATGAGGAACCTTGTTGAATGCCTTACTGAAATCCTTCTACACAACATCTACAACTCTGTCCTCATCGACCTTTTGGGTCACGTCTTCAACACAGAGATGACCGCTTTGATCCCAGAGAGGTCCCACTCTTTCTCAAGTTACCTTTTTCCCCCTTATGTATTTATAAAATCTTTTGGGATTGTCTTTTATGCTACCCGCCAGAGCTATCTCCTGGCCCCTTTTTGCCCTTCTGATCTCCTTTTTCAGTTTACTCCTTAGGTCCCAAAACTCCTGCAGGGATGCACTTGGTCCCAGCTGCCTTTACCTGTCCCATGCATCCTTCTTGTTTTTGACCAACACCTCAATTTCCATCCCGATCTTAAACCTAATCAAACTGTGGTCACTGGTCCCAAAAGACTCCTCCACACACACTTCATTAACTTGCCCGTCCCAATTTCCCAATACCAGATCCAGTGTTGCCCTCTCACGTGTGGGGGCCTCCACATACTGCGTGAGAAAAACTTTCCTGAACACTTTTGAGGAATTGCACCCGAAACATCGCCTATCTATGATCTTCAGAGATGCTGCCTGACCTGTCGCTCTATCCTACACTCTCGGGACGATTTGCAGAAGTCAATTAACCTACAAACTTGCACATCTTTGTAATGTGGGAGGAAATCCGGAGTACCTGGAGGAAACCCATGCGGTCACAGGGAGAATGTACAAGCTCTGTACAGGCAACACCTGTGGTCAGGCTCAAACCCAGGTCTCTGGTGCTGCAAATCAGCAACTCCACCACTGCACCACTGTGCTGCCCCTACTGTGCAATGGTGTCGATCAAATTGTAAAGTCTTAAAAGAAAAATGAAAGGGGTGTTGCAAAGATGGAGAGTGGAAGGGAAGATGGATTCATGATCTCGGAGTCTATTCTGTTCACCATGTCTATGCTGGTTAGAATGTCCCACCTGTCAAAGTAGGCTTGGTTGCCCCACTGATCACTGCTCTTTCAGTACACATCCAGGCACTTTAACATGGTGTGAGTTTCTGCCTCGGGTAGTTGGGGCAGCTACGGCAGTGGGGTTCAAGAGGTTTTTAGATGGGCACACGGACATGCCAGGAATGGGGGGATATGGATCATGTAGAGGCGGAGGGGATCAGTTTAACTTGGCATCATGATTGGCACGAATATTGTGAGCCGAAGAGCTTGTTCCTGGGCTCTTCCATCTGTGTTCTGCGATCATCTTCTCACACAGTGAGTTTCAAACTATTACCAGCCACTGGGTGCAGCAAGGTAATTGTTTTTGCACTATGGTGCTTTTTTAATTTATTGAAAATTGCGTTAATGCAATTTGTGGGGGTTACAGTTTTGCAGCCCTACAGCGCCAGAGACCCGGATTCAACCCGGACCATACGGAGTTTAGACTAAACTCCTATGCTTTCTGTACAGACTTTGTACGTTCTCTCTTTGACCTTGTGGGTTTTCCCTTTGGCCTTGTGGGTTCTCCGGTTTCCTCCCACATTCCAAAGACGTACAGGTCTGTAGGTTAATTGGCTTTGGTAAAGATTGTAAATTGTCTCCAGTGTGTGTGGGATAGTGCTAGTGTATGGGGATCGTGGGTCTGCGTGGGCTGAAGGGCCTGTATCTCTAAACTAAACTAAATGAAATGTCACTGTAATGAGAGATCGTGCTTCAAAACTTTAAGCAGATTAGGGGCCCCGTTCTCTTCCACTCTCTGCGTCCCACACACACCTCCTGCACCCAAGCTTCCACTTAGATCTCCGGCTGCCATCTTGGAGTGCGATTAGCAGGTCAGTGCCAAATCGTGTGCCGTTTTCTACTGTGAGCTCTTGCGCACTCTGTCTGATTACTTGCACACTGCTGTTATTTATTTTACTTTAGGGGTCTTAACAGCCCCAAGGAGAAAGAGCAAACTCATCCATCAATTACAAGCAAATTCAGGTCACGGGCTTGGCACACCCTATTCCAGAAGTACCCCAGGCATTTTCCTTTGGAAATCTTTTCATTTTAATACTCTTTTTGGTATCATTGAATTGAACAGAGGAAACTTACCAGAAAGGTGGCGATCCTTTGCGTTCTTTGTGTATTGTGTGCGACAACAAAATATCTTCGCAATACCTAGGTAGATGCGCCAATAAAGTTTAAGTGACTCATTGAAAGTATCATTGCATCCTTTCAGCCCATCAAAGTTATTCTACCTCCTAACAAAGCAATACCAATCACCTCCTCTTTCCCACGGTCCTGGAAACTATTCATGGACGAATGCCAGTCAAATTCCTTATTAAAAGCTCCAGCAGGTCCAGCTGCCTTATCGAGAGAGAGTTCTTGTCCCACACCTGCAAAAAACAAGTTTTCTATTTCCTCACGTTTGTCGATGATATCTTGGCAAAAATCTTGATGGTCCTCCAACCAAGTGCTGATGGCATATTAAAACCTCCCTCTATTTGTTTTTTCTACGACAGACATAATCTTGTGCACCTCCTATCAAGTCCACTCTTAGCCTTCATCACTCTCAGCCAACAACACAATAGAAAAACATAAACCTTTACAGCAACGAGCTTCCTGAGTATTTGCTGACTTGAGATGATGTGTCTGATTTGTGTTGTAGGCAGGCATTGCAGCTTTAAATAGCTTTTTTTAAATCAGGGTGCTTGCTATCTGTAATGAAGATATACTGTGTATATATATATATATAATCGTTTGCTGTATTACTAATACACCTGTACAGTTCAATATACCAAATGAAATGTATTGCTGGGGTCAACCCACTTGGAGATAACATTGCCTATTATCTACTGGGTAAAGAAAATATATCTTTCTACTCTATCAATGTGAAAATATTTTGTGTCTCTCCATTACTTGAGCAGTGTTTCTCTTCCCTTTACTTTACTTTTTAGTTTACTTTAGACATACAGAGCAGAAAAGGGCTCTTCGGCCTGCCGACCAGCGGTCACCCTATACACTCACGCTATCCTACACACTAAGGCAATTTACAAATATCACCAAAGCCAATTAACATGCAAACCTGCATATTTTTAGAGTGTGGGAGGGAACTGGAGCAGCTGGAGAAAACCCACAAGGTCACAGGGAGATTGTAAAAGGCCTGTTCCTGTGTTGTAATGTTGTATGTTTTAAGAATACAGGGTGTTGTTTTAAGGTTAAAGATGCAAAATTTAAAAGGGGACGTGTGTGGCAGGTTTATTACTCAGTGGGTGATGTGTGCCTGGAATGTGCTGCCACGGGTGGTGGTGGAGCAAATGAAATAGGTATTTGGATTGGCACATAGATATGCAGGGATATGTGACTAGTTTAACTTGGCATCATTTTGGCACAGAAGATGGACACAAAATGCTGGAGTAACTCAGTGGGTCAGGCAACATCTCTGGGGAAAAGCAACCTATTTCTTTTCTCCAGAGGTGGTGCCTGACCCACCGAGTTACTCCAGCATTTTGTGTCTATCTTTGGTGTAAACCAGCATCTGCAGTTCCTTCCTACACATGTTCGGCATGGACTTTGCTGGTCAAAGTGCTTGATTCCGTGCTGTGCTTTTCTATGTCGGTCACCAAAGTGCATTTCAACCAACACGGAGGACACGTTTTAGGAAGATGAAAGGAAGAGAAGACATTATCTCTCCTCTCCCCTGACAGTCTGAAGAAGGGTCTCCACCCGAAATGTCCCCCATTCCTCTATCCAAAGATTCCGCCTGTCCCACTGAGTACTCCAGCATTTTGTATCTATCAACATTATCAAGAGCACTGTTCAATAGATACATCTCGAGAAAAACTAATGATTTGCCTTGATGGAGAATTGCTAAAATTTTTTTTTGTTCAGTTCTCCCGGTAGTAATTCTCTGCTAGGGTGCGGTGTCCACCCAGGCTGATTTTTATTAATAAAATTTGCTTCTACAGAAGGATTTATTCATTGCTTTTGATCATTCATTACATACAGACAGGCGGGTGGGGATACTCTATCAGTTGTGTTCCTCATTGTTGGAATTACAGACTATAAAATCAATAGAACTATGTGTGAACGACAACTTGATGAAATGCAGGAGGTTTTTATACGGTAAAGTCTAATTTGCTGAAATGGCAGGTTGCCTTTCAGACAGAAAGGATCAGGCAAAGTCACAGAGGGACTCTGTGGAGGTTAAATGCAAATCGAGTGCAGAATACAAATCCAGTGCACAGAGCAGGCGACTGCTTCAAGCTGAATTCAGAAGAGGATTTTTTTTGGTGGCTGGGGTAACACCGAAACATAGAAACATAGAAAATAGGTGCAGGAGTAGACCATTCGGCCCTTTGAGCCTGCACCGCCATTCAATATGATCATGGCTGATCATCCAACTCAGTATCCTGTAACTGCCTTCTCTTCATACCCCCTGATCCCTTTAGACACAAGGGCCACATCTAACTCCCTCTTAAATATAGCCAATGAACTGGCCTCAACTACCTTCTGTGGCAGAGAATTCCAGAGACTCACCACACTCTGTGTGAAAAATGTTTTCCTCATCTCGGTCCTAAAGGAATTCCCCCTTAGTGAAACAATGTCACTGAATAAAATTGTGGGTGATGGCCTCTGTAAAACTGCAGGGTCCAATCAAGAACTCCAATGTTAGGTTGTGCAGTAACTTCCCGATGATTCTCACCAAATTGGCAACTGAACCATTCTATCAACAACTCGAAAGCAGTCCTGGCCTGCTATCTACCTCATTGGAGACCCACGGACTATCTTTAATCAGACTTTACTGGACTTTCTCTTGCACTAAACGTTATTCCCTTTATATTCTCTCTGAACACTGTGGCTTGATTGTATTGTCTTTCCGTATTGTATTGTCATGTATAGTCTTTCTGCTGACTAGTTAGCACACAGCAAAAGCTGTTCACTGCACCTCGCACATGTCACAATAAACAAAACAAAAGATAGACACAAAATGCTGGAGTAACTCAGCGGGCCAGGCAGCATCTCCAGAGAAAAGGAATAAGTGACGATTTTGGTGGAGACCCTTCTACAGGCTGAGTGTCCTGACCCGCTGACTTACAATCCTGGATTAGTAAACTGTGCAAAAATAGTCCACTGAGACCGCATGCAAGAGTTGCCGGGTTTTGGTGCCATTTTTAAAGTCCAGATCGTTTTGCTTGCTCGGTCTTCTGGAGAACAAAGGTTTGTGGAGAAATAGGAGAGTTTCAAGGCCATCCAGCCCCATGTGCCTCCTCTGCTGTTCTAGCTGCATCATACAGTAACTCACTGCACCCACTGCAGCTCCATATCTATCAGCTTCTGTACCCAAGAACAATCCCACTTTCTGCATTTATTGGTCACTCTTGTGCCCCAATAGATTTGAGGGAGCTAGTTGCAAAGTTGCATGACCCCAGGTGTCATTGCATTTGTCTCATTCCCCTTTAACTCAAACTTTGCAGAGCTGCCAACTCTCACGCATTGAGTGTGAGACTCGCGCATTTCGCAAAAATTCTCACACGCTCACGCTGATCACAAATTTTTCACGCTCTGTCATCAACGAGAATTTCAAAACTAATATCAACTGCTTGTGCGCACGTCTGTTGACAAGACAACAGCATACATATTCCCTGTTATTCTCACATGACAGAACCGTCACACACCTCCAAACCATGTCCCCATGCAAATTTACATTGAAAGACATGAACCGGGCAGTGAATGAGTGTCACCCAGCGCAGCAAGTAAGGCCATGTCCTGCTCCCAGCGGCAGTCGGAATTTAAGGATTTGCAGGAAGTCTCGCTAGAATTTAGAAGATTGAGGGGGGATCTTATAGAAACTTACAAAATCCTTAAGGGGTTGGACAGGCTAGATGCAGGAAGATTGTTCCCGATGTTGGGGAAATCCAGGACAAGGGGTCACAGTTTAATGATAAGGGGGAAATCTTTTAGGACCGAGATGAGAAAAACATTTTTCACACAGAGAGTGGTGAATCTCTGGAATTCTCTGCCACAGAAGGTAGTTGTGGCCAGTTCGTTGGCTATGTTTAAGAGGGAGTTAGATGTGGTCCTTGTGGCTAAAGGGATCAGGGGGTATGGAGAGAAGCCAGAGTTGGATGATCAGCCATGATCATATTGAAAGGCGGTGCAGGCTCGAAGGGCCGAATGGCCTACTTCTGCACCTATTTTCTATGTTTCTATGTTTCTAAGTGGCTGACATGAGCGAGGCTGGCGAGTGGCAGGAGAGAGGTACATGGGTTGCGGAACCGAGGGGCTGCAGCCCCTCTACCTTTTTGGCTAGACATGTTTCAATGTCTCTAGCTTTGGACGGGGTGCTGCTGTGCTCTGAGGAACCTGGTCGTGGGTGCTGGAGAGCCGGGGCAGATAGCAGAGGGCTGATAGCAGAGGGCAGATGCGGATGGAGAGCCGGAGCTAGCTAGTGTTTGCCGGGCTGGAGAGTCGCGTTGCTGCAGCTCCGGCCATGGAGCAGCCTCAGTGCAAGAGTCCCGGGCAGTCGGAAGCATTGGGCCGTGGCCGTGAGAGTCTCTGTGCCAAATTTGCCCAGGTGACCGGCATGGACCAGGCTGCGGCTCGGTGCATCCTGGAGGACAGCCAGTGGCTGCTGGAAGTAGGTACCAAGCACTGGGTAGAAGCGGTGGGAGATATTGGCCTTCCGGGGTGGTTGGAGAAAGCATCCTGCTTGCCTGCTAGATTTTCACTTACTGTAACTGCAGGAAAAATGTTCCTGATGTTGGGGGAGTTCAGAACTAGGGGTCACAGTTTAAGAATAAGGGGTAGGCCATTTTGGACTGAGAGGACAAACTGTCTTCACCCAGAGAGTTGTGAATCTGTGGAATTCTCTGCCACAGAATCCAGTAATTCACTGGATGTTTTCAAGGGAGACTTACATTTAGGTCTTGGAGCTAGCGAAATCAAGGGATATGTGGAAAAAACTGGGAAGAGGTACAGATTTTAGATGAATAGCCATGATCATATTGAATGGCAGTGCTGGCTCGAAGGGCCGAACGACCTACTCCTGCACCTATTTTCTATGTTTCTATGCTTGAGTATATGGCAATAAAACTCGACCCCTTGATTTTGAAGCATTAATGCATGGTGGAGGTATAATGTAGTCATAGTGACACAGTGTGAAAACAGGCCCTTTGGCCCAATTTGCCCACACCCGGCAACATGTCCCAGCTTCACTACCAGCTTTTGGTCCATATCCCTCCAAACCTGTCCTATCCGAGTATCAGTCTAACTGTTTCTTAAATGTTGGGATAGTCCCTGCCTCAACGACCACCTCTGTCAGGTTGTTCCATACACCCACCACCCTTTGTGTGAAAAAAAGTTACCCCTTAAAAAGTTACCTCTTAAAAATACTTTAAACAAAAAACATTGAAATCATACATCTGCAATGAACTAAAACATGATTTTATTACATCAAATTTCAAAAAGTCCCTACAGTAGGAGGGGGGTGCCCCTCTCCTTCACCCTCCCCCCACTCAGGTCACTCCAATGCCTCACCAGGTACCCCCAAGGTCAGTGATCGGTCAGCCCCCCACATTCCATAACATTCTGCAGACCCTGGTTCAGACAGAGCACTGCCAGATGTGAGCAGGGAACTGAGGCCAGTTGACCGTGATGTTTGGATCCCAATGCTCAGCACTTCGTGTTTTGGAGTTGGCTAATGTTATTGATTTGTAATTAGCCTGATTGGTAAATAGTTGACAAAACCTTAATTTATTAATCTGGAATATCCAGGGGGATGGGATAAGTGTAATATTAAATTGACATGCAAGGTATCAGGCTGTCAGTCACAACATACAGCCCCGATAACCCATTATTTCCTTCAGTTAAATATTGGGAAGGTAGCACTATTGTCATTTGCCACTCAACTACCTCACTGTGTTGTTTACCTCACTGACTATTTCTAACCCCCTCCCCCAAATTCCTTTGACAGGTTGAATAGAAATGTCCCCAATCTCATTGGTTTATTAATTGAACATGTGGATCCTCAAGGAGTGTAATCAGATGGAAACTGATTCGGATGCGATGTTTAAGAGCTTGTTCAAAGAAGGGGCATATTTTAAAGGAGTGACAGAGATACTTGCAGAGGAATGTGTGAGGAGGTTATTATTTGTCTTTAGTTTTAGCTTGAACCAGGACATCTGAAGATTCAAAGTTTAATATAGTAATTGTGCTGATACTGACTCCAACCAACCACGTAATGAATATCATCCATTCCGGAGGTTTTATTTTTCTGATGCCATTTAAACTTCACCTGGATTTCAATCATTTCAATGTAAAAGTAATTGGGAATGGGGAGTATTGGAACAAATATTTGCCCTCGGTACATATTGAATGTAATATAATAATGTATGCATGTTGGTAGGTGCAATCAAAACAAAGATCTTTTTATCATTGTGTTATGATTACCACAGAAAATATTATGTACTCTCAAGATCACATTAAATAGAATACTTTTGCTTAAATATATATGGTGATTGGACTTTGCCTTTCGGAAAAGTCCCAGCTGAGAGGAAGACAGCAAAATACAAAATATCGGGGGCTGAAAATGACTTCAGGACCGTTTGTTAGGAAAATGAAAGAAATGGTAAAAGAATACATACAGCTGAGTGAGTTTAATCTTATGGATGAGAAATTATGTTTAATCAATTGATATTTTCTCTGACAAAGTAACTAGCATGTTAGATAACAAGGAAGTCAATGGATGTAGCAAATTTAGTTATACAAAATTTGGTCCGTGAAGTGCCCCATAAAAGATTACCGCATTAGATAAGCACCTGTGGAATTGAATGTAATAGGTTAAGTCCAGGGGTTCAGATATGGGGCCTTAAATGTGGGCCAGATATATTATCAGTGCAGAGGGGCTAGGAGCAAGGTCAAGTGTGCATCCAGAGTCAAGCTCTGGAATAGTACTAGATGTGTAGTCAAAGCTGGGACAATGGGAGTGTTCAGCACTGGGAACCTAAGCAGGTAAGCAGCAATGATCAGGGTAGAATAGGAGGGCAGGTGTAAGGCTGGATTCAGGGTCAGGAATGAGAGAAGGTATGCAACTGGAATCAGGGTCAGGCATAGTACCAGGTATGCAGTTAGACCCAGGTTGGTCATCATGGGCCAAATGCTTGATTATAATCTGATTTCCATACATGAATACACTAAGATCATCCATGTGCTGCACCTGTTGATCAGAGCCTGGCTCTTCTGTGGAATATAATTAGGAATGTAATTTAGCCTAACCTTATTCATAGCTAATCCAATTTAAAGCATAAATATTGCATTCAAGTGTAAGCTAAAAGACCCGCTACAGTATGCACCAGGTTGCACAATTTCAAACTTTCTGCAGTTGTACCTAGGGCCCTAGTTAGACCACACCTGGAGTATTGTGTGCAGTTTTGGTCCCCTAATTTGAGGAAGGACATTCTTGCTATTGAGGGAGTGCAGCGTAGGTTTACAAGGTTAATTCCCGGGATGGCGGGACTGTCATATGCTGAGAGAATGGAGCAGCTGGGCATGTACAGTCCGGAGTTTAGAAGGATGTGAGGGGATCTTATTGAAACATATAAGATTATTAAGGGTTTGGATACGCTAGAGGCAGGAAACATGTTCCCGATGTTGGGGAGTCTAGAACCAGGGGCCACAGTTTAAGAATAAGGGGTAAGCCATTTAGAACGGAGACAAGCCAACACTTTTTCACACAGAGAGTTGTGAGTCTGTGGAATTCTCTGCGTCAGAGGGCGGTGGAGGCCGGTTCTCTGGATACTTTCAAGAGAGAGCTAGATAGGGCTCTTAAAGATAGCGGAGTCGGGGGATATGGTGAGAAGGTAGGAACGGGGTACTGATTGGAATTGATCAGCCATGATCACATTGAATGACGGTGCTGGCTCGAAGGGCCGAATGGCCTACTCCTGCACCTATTGTCTATTGTCATGCTGAAAAATGCAAGAGCTCTGTACCATGGGAGGGGGCTTGGTCTCTCGCAATTTCTCACTCCCAACTCTCACCCAATGTTGGCAGCCCTGCCTTTGTGAATGCAATATTTACCTCTATGCTGTGAGGCCACTAGTCAAAGTTACAAGGATTGGTCAAAGTTAAAGCCAATTAACCTGCAAGTCTTTGGATTGTGGGAGGAAACTGGAGCACCCGAGGAACGCCACGGGGAGAACATACAAACTCTGTACAGACAACACCTATAGTCGGGAACAAGCATGGGTCTCTCGCGCTGTAAGGCAGCGCTAGACCCCACCTTGGCACTGACACTCACTGTCACTACTGAGGGAAGCCTGCGCTGATCTGCCATGCCGTCATACATGGATGTTTTTGAATTCTTTTTTTCTTAATTCCAAAAGCTACAAAATTAAAACTAAGAACAGCAAAAGTTGGAAGCACTCAGCAGATCAGGCTGTGTCTGTGAGAAGAGAAATAGAACTCCAGACTTCGAAACATAGAAAAATGTGCGGGAGCGAGCCAGCACCATCCATTCAATATAATCATCTAAAATCAGTACCCCATTTCTGCTTTCCCCCCCATATTCCTTGATTCCTTTAGCCCTAAGAGCTAATAACTAAAGTCAGCGACCTATCGTCATAGGAAAGAAAAGTTTAGTTAACTGAGGTACAATGTACCGAGGTACAATGAAAAGCTTTTTTTGAGAGAAATAGGGGAAAAAATTGAGCCTATAATCACAAATGGATGATTGGTATACGCAGAGGAATCATGTAACTTGGAGTTGTATCATTCAATATTATATATTGAATTCTACAATTGCCGGTAACTTGATTTCTGTTTGTTCCAGTCATCCATCTGTGATATTAGCTTAAAGTTATGTTATTCCCTTTTGTTTTCTCTGGGAGTGGAGAACATGCCGAGCCTGACTTGCCGGCTGGTCTCCAGCTCTCATTATGCAATTCCTACATTCCTTTGCCTATGATATGTTGCCCCCCCCGGCAACATCATGTCCGTTATTTGACTTTTCTGTTGAGCTGCAGTCAGTTCGTTGGCTTGTAGGCGACGCCGCCTTTCGGGTAGGTGGCGTTTCGACAGAGCAGCCATTCGGTTAGTTTGCTTTCAGGCGTCCCAACCTTTCGGTTAGTTGGCGTTATGGCCTCGTTTCCATTCGGTTCTTTGGCTTCGACTTCTTTGCTTCTGCTTCTTGTCCATCAGCGCCGCGTCCTCACATGGGGCAGGACAAAGCCCGGCAAGTAATAGACGTATATGAAGAGGATGGAGAAATCAGTTCATTGAACAAAGTGTAAAAGCTTTACCTGAGTATGTATTCTTGAATAGTGTGAGTTATGAAGGCAGAGATGAAGGAGTTGTTTCCATGGTGCTGACTATCTCTGGTTATTGTTTACACCTGTGCTACTGATTACACACCTATTATAGTAGTGAGTAAAATTTGAAACGTTCATCTTGTTCAGAGAAAAGTATTTATACATACACAGGCAGACAAGCAAAATGTCTATCCTCTTTTTTAGAAACCAATGCATTTTTGAGGAAGGGAAAGAGAACCAGATTAATTGGCTACTGTAAATTGTCCCTAGTGCATAGGATAGAATGAGTGTACGAGTGATCGCTGGTCAGCCTGAATTTGGTGGGCCGAAGGGCTTGATTCCATGCTGTATCTCCAAACTAAATTGATGATGAAGTTCATTGTTCATAAGGACTAGGAGCAGAATAAGGCCATTTGGCCCATCAAGTCTACTCCACCCTTCAGTCATGGCTGATCTATCGTTCCCTCTCAACACCAGTCTCCTATCTTCTCCCCAACATGAAGAGTCAATATATCCCTCCGCATTGCATTGGAGTCCATTGCATATCAAAGCTCCCTGGTTTTTATACAACTTGGAAGCCCTCACCTGACTCTGCAAAGGCTTCTGCTTCACGAGGTTAATTCCCGGGATGGCGGGACTGTCATATGTTGATAGAATGGAGCGACTGGGCTTGTAAACACTGGAATTTAGAAGAATGAGAGGGTATATTATTGAAACATATAAGATTATTAAGGGATTGGACACGCTAGAGGCAGGAAACATGTTGCCAATGTTGGGGGAGTCCAATACCAGGGGTCACAGTTTAAGAATAAACAGTGGACCAGTTAGAACAGAGATGAGGAAAGCGTTTTTCACACAGAGAGTTGTGAATCTGTGGAATTCTCTGCCTCAGAAGGCAGTGGAGGCAAATTCTCTGGATGTTTTCAAGAGCGAGTTAGATAGAGCTCTTAAAGAAAGCTGAGTCAAGGGATATGGGGAGAAGGCAGGAACGGTGAACTGATTGTGGATGATCTGCCATGATCACAGTGAATGGCGCGGCTGGCTCAAAGGGGCCAAATGCACCTACTGTCTATTGCCCATTTAAATATAGCCACAGGATGGATTAGAGTTGGTATCTCTATTGCACGCATTGTCATAGAGCCATCCAGCACGGAAACAGAACCTTTGGCACAGCTTGCCCATGCCGACGAAGATACGCCATCTAACTAGTCCTCCCTGCCCACATTTGGCCCATATCCCTCTAATCCTTTCCTATCCATGTAGCTGCCCAAATTCGTTTTATATGTTGTTATAGTATCTGCCTCAGCAATCTCATTCCATATATACACTACCCTCTGTGTTTTAAAAATAAGTTGCCTCTCGGGTTCCTATTAAATCTTTCCCTCTTAAATCTATATCCCCTTATTTCTTGATTCCCCTATATCCACCTTACTTCCTACTGTAGTTAACACAGCTCAAACTGACACCAAATGCTGAAGTAACTCAACGGGTCAGGCAGCATTGCTGCGGAACATAGATAGGTGACATTTCAGATCGGGACTCTTCTTCATACTGCAGTCGGATCCTAATGGGCCTGTTTCACTTAGGCAGCTTTTTACGCGACTGCAGGAGACGATGCAGTCGCCACATGGTCACCACATGTTCGCCGGTGGTTTCCGGGGAGTCGCCTTCATGGTCGTGAGGAGTTCCCGCATTCTGGAAACCAGTCGCGGCCTCATTGTGGTCGCTGTGAATTTTTCAACAGGTTGAAAAATTAGCGGCGACTACAATGAAGCCGCCATGGAGAGTAGCGAGAATTCTTGTGCCGTAGGTGGGTCGGCAGGAGGTCCTATTGGGTTGCCACGAGGTTGAAGGTTCTCGGAGGTTCTCGTAGGTTGTAGCCAGTGCTGACCGGTGAATTTCATTGACTCATTGGGGAAAAAAAAGTTAAGCAGTAGTTTTCAGAACCAAGGATAACCGACCGGTAATGTTAAATGGCCGCCGGCTTCACAGCCGTGTATCTCTGGCTTCTTAAAAGTTGTCTCCACTCCTCCTCCCCCCCCTTCTCCCCCCCCTCTCCCCCCCTTCTCCCCCCCCTCTCCCCCCAACCCTCTTTTAAAGGACTTACTGTACACTGTGCTTTAGCCGTCTTTTTACAGCGCCAACCTTCCTGTTCATCGCGGTGTGTGTCTGTTTCACCTTGGCTTTGCACCATGTGAATTTTTTAGACAGCGCTCCCCCCGCTTGCCCTGTTCCCCCCCCCCCCCCCCCCACATAATGGGCTGGTGAAGGAAGTGACGTCACCTATCCCTTTTCTCCAGAGATACTGCCCGAGCCGTTGAATTACTCCAGCATTTTGTGTCTATCTTCGGTGTAAACCAGCATCTGCAGTTCCTTCCTACACATTTGTCCGTGTTTTGCGAAGAGCAGCAGTGGACGATATTTATGGCTCATTACGCTGCCCGCAGTCTCGTTTGATTGTCAGCTTAGTGACCAGAGATGTGTAGGAAGGAACTGCAGATCCCTATTTAAACTCAACATAGACACACAATGCTGGAGTAACTCGGCGGGACAGGCAGCATCTCTGGAGAGAAGGAATGGGTGACGTTGTGGGTCGAGAACCTTCTTCAGACTGAACAACTCCAGCATTTTGTGTCTACTTTTAGTGATCGGAGATGCTCGTTGATGCACCATGTCCCACGGTAACCTGGAAGAACAAAGGAAAAACAAAACAGTACATCTGCTATACTTGTCAGACTGTGGAGCCCTCAGAGTGTTGTGCAGAGTATAAGCCGGCATTAAAAAATCTGTTCAAACGTACTAATGTGGATTAAACCAGGGAAAGACAGGATGAGAACATAGTTTTAAAGTGAGGGGGGGGGGGGGGGGGGGGGAATAATGTAACAGAATATCAGAATAACAGAACAGACTTATGCCACAGTCACAGACTTCATTAAGAAATGTGTGGAGGACTGCATCCCTACAAAAACCTACAAAAAAGTGTTTCCCAATCAGAAACCTTGGATGAACTCTGAGATCCGCACTCTTCTGAAGACCAGACACCGGGCATTCATGTCTGATGATACAGTGGTCTACACGAAGTCCAGATACGACCTTGGTAAGGCCACCAAAAAGACCAAAAGGGAGTTCTGCTCCAAGCTGGAGGATGAGACAGATGTTCGGCAGCTGTGGCGGGGCCTGAATGCAATCACCTCCTACAAGGCGAAACCAGGAGGCAGCTCGGATGTCGGCGATACATCACTCCCTGATGAGCTCAATGCATTTTACGCACGCTTTGATAGGGAGAACACCGATGTGCCTTCCCGAGCCCCCATTCGCTGTGATGGTATTTCAGTCTCAGTCACAGAGGCCGACGTCAGGAAATCCTTCAGAGGGGTGAACCCTCGAAAAGCATCTGGACCTGATGGTATACCTGGTCGTGTTTTAAAAACCTGTGCGGACCAACTGGCTGGAGTTTTTACGGACATTTTCAACCTGTCACTTCTGAGGTCTGAGGTTCCCACCTGCTTCAAAAAGGCATCAATTATACCAGTGTCCAAGAAGAGCAAGGTGATGTGCCTCAATGACTATCGACCTGTGGCACTAACGCCTGTGGTGATGAAGTACTTCGAGAAGTTGATCATGGCGCAAATCAACTCCTACCTTGACAAAAACCTGGACCCACTGCAGTTCGCTTACCGCCACAACAGATCAACAGTGGATGCGATCTCGTTGGCCCTCCACTCCGCTCTGGACCACTTGGACAACAAAAACTCGTATGTCAGGCTGTTATTCATTGACTACAGCTCGGCATTTAACACAATCATCCCCTCCAAGCTGGTTACCAAACTCGCAGAACTGGGTCTCTGCGCATCCCTCTGCAATTGGATCCTCGACTTCCTCATTCACAGACCAGAGTCTGTTCGTATTGGTGGAAATGTGTCAGACTCGATAACAATCAGCACGGGAGCACCTCAAGGCTGCGTGCTCAGCCCCCTGCTGTACTCACTCTATACTCATGACTGCGTAGCCGGTCACAGTGCGAACTCCATCATCAAGTTCGCTGACGACACCACTGTTGTGGGATGTATCACTGATGGGGATGAGTCTGAGTACAGTAGAGAGATCGAGCGACTGTCCATGTGGTGCCAGCACAATAACCTGGCCCTCAACACCAGCAAAACTAAGGAACTGATTGTGGACTTTGGAAGGAGTAGGATGGGGACCCACAGTCCTGTTTATATCAACGGATCGATGGTTGAAAGGGTCAAGAGCTTCAAATTCCTGGGCGTGCACATCTCTGAAGATCTTTCCTGGTCCGAGAACACAGATGCAATTATTAAGAAAGCTCATCAGCACCTCTACTTCCTGAGAAGATTACGGAGAGTCGGTCTGTCAAGGAGGACTCTCTCTAACTTCTACAGGTGCACAGTAGAGAGCTTGCTGACCTGTTGCATCGTGGCTTGGTTCGGCAACTTGAGTGCCCTGGAGAGGAAAAGACTACAAAAAGTAGTAAACACTGCCCAGTCCATCATCGGCTCTGACCTCCCTTCCATCGAGGGGATCTACCACAGTCGCTGCCTCAAAAAGGCTGGCAGCATCATCAAGGACCCACACCACCCTGGCCACACACTCATCTCCCTGCTACCTTCGAGTAGAAGGTACAGGAGCCTGAAGACTGCAACGACCAGATTCAGGAATAGCTACTTCCCCACCGCCATCAGGCTATTACACCTGGCTCGGACAAAACTCTGAACAATAATACCCCTCCATCTGTTATTTGCACTTTATTAATTTATTAATCAATGTGTGTATTTAAGTATATAATTGTAGTCGATGCCTACTATGTTCTGTTGTGCTATGCAAAGAAAGAATTTCATTGTCCTGTCAGGGACACATGACAATAAACTCTTTTGACTTTGACTTTGAATATAAAAACAGGAATCTAATGCCGCATGGTATTGTGAGCAGTTTTGGGCCCCCTATCTGAGGAAGGATGTGCTGGCGTTGGAGAGGGTCCAGAGGGGGTTTCACGAGAGTGATCCCAGGAATGATTGGGTTAACATATGGTGATCGTTTGATGGCACTGCACCAGAGGATGAGGGGATGACCTCATTGAAACTTACCGAATAGTGAAAGATCTGGATAGAGTGTATGTGGAGAGTATGTTTACATGAGTGGGAGAGTCCAGGATCAGAGGCCATAGTAGGATGTACCTTTAGAAAAGAGATGAGGTGGAATTGTTTTAGTCAGAGGGTGGTGAATCTGTGGAATTCATTGCCACAGGAGGCTGTGGAACCAGGTCAATGGTGTTTTAAGGCGGAGATTGACAGATTCTTGATTGGTATGGGTGTTAGGCATTATGAGGGGAAGGCAGGAGAATGGGGTTGAGAGCGAATGATAGATTGAATGGTGAAGTAGACTTGATGGGCCGAATGGCCTAACTCTGCTCCTGCAACCAATGAACAAATGAACCTGAGGGACAACTTTTTCACAAGCAGGGTGGTGGGTATATGGAACGGGCTGCCCGATGAGGTAGTTGAGGTGGGTAAAAGACATTTGGACAGGTACATGGAAAGGGTAGGTTTAGAGGGATATATTCCAAACACTGACAGGTGGGGCTAGTGTAAATAGGGCATGGGCAAGTTGGGCCAAAGTACTTGTTTCTGTGCTTTAGACTTTAGAGACACAATGCGGACACAGGCCCTTTGGCCCACCGAGCCCACCCCGACCAGTGATCATTCCTTACACTAGCACTATCCTACACACTAGGGACAATGTACAATTTAACCAAAGCCAATTAACCTACAAACCTGTATGTCTATGACTCCCTGAGTGTTAAAAGTTAAAATGCTTCTGAGAGAACTGGAATTTAAAGAAATGAAACATCATATATGTAAAACACAATTTTCATTAATAGGTTTGTCTGCAATCAGAATTCATCATGTCGTTGGCTTTTAACTGAATGCACCAACATAAGATAAACTATGAATGTTCTTCCTGGCAGGAAGGAGCACGTTAGGAAGGAAAATCATCTAGCTTGCTTTAGTTGTTTGAGAACTGTGCCGTATATTTTCGCTGACCTTTACTTCCTGCAACATAGTTTAGTTTATTGTTGCGTGTACTGAGGTGGAGTGAAAAGCTTTCTTTGTTGTGTGCCTCCCAGTCAACAGAAAGCCGACATGGTTACAGTCAAGCTGTCCACAGTGTACAGATACAGGATAAAGGGAATAATGTTTAGTGCAAAATAAAATCCAGTGAAGGCCAATTAAATATAGACACAAAATGCTGGAGTAACTCAGTGGGTCAGGCAGCATCTTTGGAAAAACGGATGGGTGATGTTTTGGGTCTGAGTTCGAGAAGGGTTCTGACCCAAAACGTCATTCATCGTTTTTCTCCAGAGATGCTGCCTGACCTGCTGAGTTACTCCAGCACGTTGTGTCTAGCTTCAATATAAACCAACATCTGCAGTTCCTTCCTATAGACAAAGTCCATTTGAAGATAGTCCAAGTGTCTCCAATGAGGTAGATGGTAGGTCAGGAATCAAGACTGCTGTCTAGTTGGTGATAACAGCTGGGAAGAAACAGTCCCTGAATCAGGAGTTTTCATTCTTCTGTACCTCTTGCCTGATGGGGGACAGGAGACGAGGGGGTGTCCGGGTTGAGACTGGGATTATGCTGGTGGCCTTGCCAAGGCAGCAAGCATCATATGTCTTGGTAGCCCCATTGCTTTTGGAAGTAGTCCATTGGGACTCTGAGTCTGCTGTTGACTATTTCCTGCGCCCTCACCAACTCAACAAACTTTCACCAATATTGCTAACATCAATCTAGCATTGCGGAAAATGCAAACAAGCAGCATTAAAACAAAATATACTGGCAATTCCGTCGGCAATCAATAGTTGAAAACGCTCATGAATATGGGCCGATTGAGTGGAAGGGCAGCAAATATGCGTCAGCTGTGATTTATTGCAGGGCATTCTTGGATTTTCACCCAATTGAGATCACATTTTATGATAACTGTGTACAGGAGATGGTGACATTTGACTGTGTGTAGTTACAGTGAACTGATGTTAAGTGAGGGTACGCAAAAGGCTGGGGAAACTCAGCGGGTGCAGCAGCATCTAACGAGCGAAGGAGATAGACGACGTTTCGGGTCGAGACCATTCTTCAGACTGGTCAGGGATCGGGGAAACGAGAAATATAGACGGTGATGTGGAGAGATAAAGAACAACGAATGAAAGATATGCAAAAAAGTATCGATGATAAAGGGAACAAGCCATTGTAAGCTGTTTGTGGTGTGAAAATGGGAAGCTAGTGCGACGGGTGGGGGAGAGATAGAGAGAGAGGGAATGCCAGGGCCCAAGGGCTGAGGGAGAGGTGGGAAGGGGGGGAGACAGCAAGGGTTAATAGAATTGAGAAAATTCAATGTTTAAGCCCAGAGGATGCAGACTCCCCAAACGGAATATGAGGTGCTGTTCCTCCAACTTGCGGTGTTGCTCACTCTGGCCGTGGAGGAGACCCAGGACCGAGAGGTCGGATACGGAATGGGAGGGGGAGTTGAAGTGCTGAGCCACCGAGAGGTCGGGTTGGTTATTGCGGACCAAGCGAAGGTGTTCGGCGAAACGATCGCCAAGCCTCGGCTTGGTCTCACCGATATAGATCAGCTGGCATCTGGAGCAATGGATGAGGTTGGAGGAGGTGCAGGTGAACTTCTGTCGGACCTGGAAGGACTGCTTGGGTCCCTGAAAGGAGTGGAGGGGGGAGGTGAAGGGACAAGTGTAGCATTTCTTGCGGTTGCAAGGGAAAGTGCCCGGGGAAGGGGTGGAGCTGGAGGGAAGGGAAGAATTGACAAGGGAATTGCAGAGGGAGCGGTCTTTGCGGAAGGCAGACGGGGGGAGATGGGAAGATGTGGTGAGTGGAGGGGTCACGTTGGAGGTGGCGAAACTGGCGGAGGACTATCTGTTGTATGTGCCGGCTGGTGGGGTGAAAGGTGAGGACCTCTGCCCTTGTTGCGAGTGGGGGAATGGGGAGAGAGGGCAGTGTTGCGGGGTATGGAGGAGACCCTGGTGCGAGCCTCATCTATAGTTCTCTCTGAAGAATGAGGACATTTGTGATGACCTGGTGTGGAACACCTCATCCTGGGAGCAGATGCGGTGTAGACGGAGGAATTGGGAATAGGGGATGGAGTCCTTACAGGAAGCAGGGTGGGAGGAAGAGTAGTCCAGGTAGCTGTGGGAGTCAGTTGGTTTGTAGTGGATGTCGGTCAGGAGTGTATCACCTGCAATAGAGATGGTAAGGTCAAGGAATGGTAGGGAAATTACGGAAATGGTCCAAGTGTATTTGAGTGCCGGATGGAAGTCAGTCAGTTGTGTGTGGATGCAGGAGGTGACTCCAAAGCAGTCGTTGATGTAACGGAGGTAGAGGTCGGGGATGGGGCCCTGGTACACCGAGAACAAGGATTGTTCGACGTACCCGACAAAGAGGCAAGCGTAGCTGGGGCCCATGCGTGTGCCCATAGCTACGCCTTGTGTTTGGAGGAAATGGGAGGAGTCAAAAGAGAATTATTGAGGGAGTTACTGATGTTAAGTGAGCATCTTTTTGGTTTAAATTAAGGGTGGTTAAAAAGGCCAACAACTGTGTAACCTCTGCTTCAACTGCAATGCAGAAAGAGGCTCTTCAGCCTATTGTCCCCATGCTAGTTCCCAGCGTAACAATTCCCAGCAATCCCATTTCCTCTTCTAATCCTTCCCTATACAAGAATCCAGCACAGTGGTTAAATGATGGCACTAACTGGACCCATAGAGTTATACAGTGTGGAAACGGGTGGTTCGACCCAACTTGCCCACCCTGTTCATCATGTTGCATCTACACTAGTCCCACTTGCCTGCGCTTGGCCCATGTACCTCTAAACCTAACAATGGACAATAGACAATAGGTACAGGAGTAGGCCATTCGGCCCTTCGGGCCAGCACGGCCATTAAATATGATCATGGCTGATCATTCACAATCAGTACCCTGTTCCTGCCTTCTCCCCATATCACCCGACACCGCTATCTTCAAGAGCCCTATCTAGCTCTCTCTTGAAAGTATCCAGAGAACCGCCCTCCACCGCCATCTGAGGCAGAGGATTCCACAGATTCACAACTCTGTGTGAAAAAGTGTTTCCTCATCTCCATTCTCAATGGCTTACCCCATATTCTTAAACTGTGACCCCTAGTTCTGGACTCCCCCAACATCGGTAACATGTTTCCTGCCTCTAGCGTGTCCAAACCCTTAATAATCTTATATGTTTAAATAAGATCCCCTCTCATCCTTCTAAACTCCAGAGGATACAAGCCCAGCCACTCCATTCTCTCAGCATATGACAGTCGCGCCATCGCGGGAATTAACCTTGTAAACCTACGCTGCACTCCCACAAGATCAAGAATGTCCTTCCTCAAATTTGAAGACCAAAGCTGCACACAATACTCCAGGTGTGGTCTCACTAGGGCCCTGTACAACTGCAGAAGAACCTCTTTGCTCCTATCTCCTTTCGTTATGAAGGCCATTCATTTTCTTCACTGCCTGCTGTACCTGCATGCTTACTTTCATTGACTGATGGACAAGGAGCCCCAGATCTTGTTGTACTTCCCATTTTCTCAACTTGAACCATTTAGATAATAATCTTCCTTCCTGTTTTTGCTACCAAAGTGGATAACTTCACATTTATCCATATTAAACTGCATGTCATTGCATCTGTCCACTCACCCAACCTGTTCAATTCATCCTGCATTCTCATAGCATCCTCCTCACAGTTCACATTGTCACCCAGCTTTGTGTCATCTGCAAGTTTGCTAAATGTTACTTTTAATTCCTCCATCTAAATCATTAATATATATTGTAAATAGCTGTGGTCCCAGCACCGAGCCTTGCGGTACCCCACTAGTCCCTGCCTGCCATTCTGAAAGGGACCCGTTAGTCCCTACTCTTTGTTCCCTGTCTGCCACCCAATTTTCTATCCAATACCATGTGCTTTAATTTTGCCCACTAATCTCCTATGTGGGACCTTATCAAATGCTTTCTGAAAGTCCAAGTACACTGGCTCTCCCTTGTCCATTTTCCTATTTACATCCTCAAAAAATTCCAGAAGATTAGTCGAGCATGATTTCCCCTTCGTAAATCCATGCTGACTCGGACCGATCCTGTTACTGCTATCCAAATGTGCCGCTATTTCACCTTTTATGATTAACTCCAGCATCTTCCCCAGCCTTCGGTCTCTCACTGAAGCGGAGAGTAGTGTGCTGTGCTCATTAAAGCCTCTACAGAATTTGTCTGGCTTCTCGCCTTCATTCAGGGCTTTCTCACGTACCCGCCACACCACTGACTTGGCCTCCACAGCCTTCCGTGGCAAAGAGTTCCACAGATTCATCATCCTCTGACTAAGAAATTCCTCCTCATCTTCCTAAAAGAGCGTACTTGAATTCTGAGGCTATGACCTCTAGTTCTAGACTCTCCCACTAGTGGAAACATCCTTTCCAGATCCACTCTATCAGAGCCTTTGACTATTCTGTACATTTCAATGAGGTCCCCCCTCATTCCACTAAAACTCCAACGAGTGTAGGTCCAGTGCCGTCAGGCGTTCATCATATGCTCCCCGATTGTTCACCCACATGCTGGTAGAAACATTTTTTCTAATTCACTCTATTAATGGATCTTAATCGTCCCATTAAACCACCCCTCCTCATCGTAAACCTATGTCCTCTTTTTCTCGATTACCCTACTCTGGGCAAAAGACTGCAGCTACTGTAATTGTCTCCGTGCAATAATTGTCTTACAAAATGGTTCAGCGAGTTATAAAGGCACGGAGTCATACAGCATGGAAATGTGGCTCAACTCTGGTTTGAACTTTGGGCAACAAGGTAGATCCAGTGCCAGCGCTCCCAGTTCGGTCCTGACCTTCGGCTGGCCGTATGTTCTCCTAGTGACTGTGTGGGTTTCTTCTGGGTGATCCAGTTTTCTCCCCTACGCTCAAATGTATGTTGGTTGGTTAATTAGCATTGTTGAGTCGTCCCCAGTGTCCCCAAAGATGCTAACATTTGGAAGGAATGTAGAAAGAACAGGTTACAGGGAAAAGTGATGGGGGAATAGGAGTGTGAGCTAGAATTAAATGAATGGGCCAAATTGCCTCAAGTCACAAGGAAATATGGAAACAGACGCAGAAGGTGGTGGATATATGGAATGAGCTGCTGGAGGAGATAGTTGAGGCAGATACTATAACAACCGACAGGTACAGGGAAGGTTTAGAAGGATAAGGGCCAAACGCGATCAGGTGGGACTAGTGTAGATTGGACACCTTGGTCGACATGGGCAAGCTGGGCCGAAGGGCCTGTTTGCATGCTTTAGACTTCAGAGATACAGCGTGACAACCAGTAATCAACCTATACTGTAGCACTATCCTACACACTGGGGATAATTTACAATTTTACTGAAGCCAATTAACCTACACACCTGTATGCCTTCAGAATGTGGGAGGAAACCGGAGGACCCGGATAAACCCACGCGGTCACAAGGAGAATGTACAAACTCCGTACAGACCGCACTCATGGTCGGGATCGAACACGGGTCTCTGGCGCTGCAAGGCAACAACTCTACCTCTGCGCCACTGTGTCCCACCACTCTATGACACATGCCCATGTATTTGCGGTGAAAGTCTCTTGCTCGTCTGCATTTAAAATGGAACCATTGTCATGCAAGCATTCAGCTCTGTCTACGCAGGGGAGTTTAAGTATTTCAGGTATCGAAATTAATAATAGCTCTTGGAGGTAAGTATTATTTTCAAGGCATTTGAAATGAGACTTGAAGCAAGTCTGGATGAGATGTTTGCTGTTGAAGTAATCATTAAGGATGCCTGTGACTTTCGTTGAAGTGCATTGACCACTATCAGTAAACACACACACTGTTGATGGAGCCATTATTACAACCTCATTAATTACAATGAGGACATCAGTTTCTGATGTGCTTTTTTCAAAATAGCTGCCATGATATATATTGAAATTTCAGTGGCCGTGTTTTATTTATGAAGTGTTTTATCTAACCTTTTGCCTTGCATAATGTAAGTGCCATATAGATTATATTGCGTTTTGAATTAGGGAGATGTGTGAGCTATGCTTTTTGTTTTGCTCGAATTCTGTTCCAAATAAAATTCAGATTGCTTTCTTGGAGTGTTTTGTTGCATTTTAGCTTTCTGAGCAAATTCAGCACAAGATGGTATGCAATTTTCTGAGATGTGAAACTCTACATAAAACTGCGGTTTCATAGAGTCATACAGCATGGAAACAGGCCTTTCAGCCTAACTCGTCCATGCTAACCAAGGTGCTCCATCAGACTAATCCCACCTTTCTGCGTTTGGCCCATATCCCTCTGAATCTTTTCGTTCCATGCACCTGTCTAAATGTTTTATTTGCATAGTCATATGGAATTCTGCCATAGAACCATACAGAATGGAAGCAGGCCCTTCAGCCCAACTTGTCCATGCTGACCACGATCCACCATCTCAGCTAGTCCTGTTTTCCCACATTTGACCCACTGTGCTGCCCGATATTGCCAGCTTGCCCACGCCGACCAAGGTAGTCCATCTGCACTAGTCCTACCTGCCCGTATTTGGCACATATTCCTCTAAACCTTTCCTATCCATGTACCTGTCCAAATGTCCTGTTATACTATCTGGCTCAACTATCTCCTCAGGCAGCTTATTCCATACACCCACCACTCACCACTGAGTGAGAAAGTTGCTGCTTAGGTTCCTATTAAATCTTGCCAATCTCACCATAAACACATGTCCTCGTGTTATTGATACCCCTGCGCTGGGTGTATCTGAAACCTTCTCACCTTGGCACCACAATCACTCACGGCTTAGTTGAAACCAGGCATTGCTCTGTCCAAAGGTTATCACTTCGAGTCCCACTCCAGAGCCATAGTCAAACAGCATGGAAACAGGCCCCTTGGCCCAACTTGTCTACACTAACCAACATGCCCCATCTACACCACTCCCACCTGCTTGCTTTTGGCCCATATCCCTCTAAACCTACCCTATCCATGTACCCGTCTAAATGTTTCCTAAATATGATGCGATAGTACCAGCCTCAACTACCTCCATGCAGCTCATTCCATACACCCACCACCCTTTGGGTTAAAAGGTTACCCCTCAGGTCCCACAACAAGAAGTTGATAAAGAGGATGATTGCAGAGACATCCAGCGGTGGTGTAACAGCCACTGACTGCCTCATCCACTACACACTCTCCCATTCGGGGGGTGTTGGTGAGTTCACTCTGTACATTTTGCCTCCTGTCCGCACTGAGCAGTAGGTCGAACATAACAAGCCACGGATGGAAGGAAAGCAAACTGGTTTCTTTGCAGTGGGATCAGGAACTGTAAGGATGTAGTGGGGTCCTAAAGGTGGACCACACAGAAACAGACTCGCCTCATTCTTTGGGCAGCACAGTGGCACAGCGGCAGAGTTTCGGCCTTACTGCGTCAGAGACCCGGGTTCAATCCTAACTGTACTGAGCTATACGGTGTTTGTATATTCTCCACGTGACCATGTGGGTTTTCTATGGGTGCTCCCGGTTTCCTCCCACACTCTAAAGACATGCAGGTTTATTGGTTAATTGCCTTCGGTAAAAATTGTAAATTGTCCTCAGCGTGTAGGATAGTGTTGGCGTATGGGGTGATCACTGGTCAGCGCAGACTCGTGGGCCAAAGGATCTGCTTCCACACTGTATCTATGAACAGTCATGCTGAATTTTTCCACTTTGCACTAACCTTCCTGCCTCAGGGTTTCCGGTAGGTTTGTTTTTGGTCTTTATGAATGACGTGATGCAATAAATTAGAGATGCGGCATTCTTCCCACCTGTTGTTCATGGAACCATGGATAACTTGGCTGTCTTTCTCTCCCTACATTGTAAAACTGATCATTAGATTCCTTTCTCACAATATTGCTTTTCAAAGATTGGAATACATCGAGCAGGAGCAGTGATGGGTGAATTAGAAAAGGAAGGTGACTTTTTTCATATGGAAAAGTGCTACAATTTATTATTTAACAGAAGATAATCTTTGCACTTGTGCCCTGCTGCTCTCAGCTCCCTGTCTGAGTTTAAAAGATGCAACATGACCTATATTGGGATACTGTTTGTTTTTGAACCCTTTCGTATGTCTGAAAGTAAACATGCAGGTGCAGCAGGCAGTGAAGAAAGCTAATGGCATGTTGGCCACATGTTTCCTGCTAGATGCAGGAAAAATGTTCCCAATGTTGGGCGAGTCCAGATCCAGGGGCCACAGTCTTAGAATAAAGGGGAGTTCATTTAAGACTGAGGTGAAAAAAAACGTTTTCACTCAGAGTTGTGAATTTATGGAATTCCCTGCCACAGAGGGCAGTGGAGGCCAAGTCACTGGATGGATTTAAAAGAGAGTTAGATAGAGCTCTAGGGGCTAGTGGAGTCAAGGGATATGGGGAGAAGGCAGGCATGGGTTATTGATAGGGGACGATCAGCCATGATCACAATGAATGGCGGTGCTGGCTCGAAGGGCTCGAAAGGTCCTCCTGCACCTATTTTCTATGTTTCTATGTTTCTATAACTAGAGGATTTGAGTATAGGTGTAAAGAGGCCTTTCTGCAGTTGCACAGGGCCCTGGTGAGACCATATCTGGAGTATTGTGTGCAGTTTTGGTCTCCTAATATGAGGAAGGACATTGAGGGAGTGCAGCGTAGGTTCATAAAGTTAATCCCCGGAATGGCGGGACTGTCATATGAGGAAAGATTGGAAAGACTGGGTTTGTATGGGATGGAAAACTTTATTGTCATTCAGACTTTGTGGTCTGAACGAAATTTCGTTGCCTGCAGTCATACATATAGTAAATAACAAAACACACAATAAACACATATTTAACATCCACCACAGTGAGTTCACCAGACACCTCCTTACTGTGATGGAAGGCAAAAATCTTGTCTTTGTCGCTTCCCTTCTTGTTCTTCCTCTTCCTCTGCGCTGAGGGGACTCGGGCCTCCGATGTTGTGACCACACCGGGTGATGTAAATAAGTCCCGCGAGCGAGCGGGCCGGTTCCACTCCGCGGCCCGGGGCGGTCGAAGCTGCTGCCCTCCAGTCCATCGGACGCAGCTGTTGCCGCGGGAGCTCCGGAAAAAAAACAGGTCATCAACCTGTTACCTGCGAGCTCCCGACGATGTCGTCCACTGGGCCCGCGGCCGGGCCTCCGAAGTCGCTGCCACCACCACGGGAAAGCCGCCACAGCTCCGAGTCGGGCCGCCGGAACGCCTGAACCCGCCACAGCCCCGAAGTCGGCCAGCCCCGCGCTGGTAAGACCCGGCTGGCTCTGCCTCCGGAGCCTCGGGTCGGTCGCAGTTGGAGGCTGTCAGCTCCGCCATTAGGCCTCAGCGCAGACGGAGACGGAGACAGGGGATACGACAAGAAAAGTCGCGTCCCCCCCAAAAGGAAGAGACTAAGAACGTTTCTCCCACCCATCCCACACACATACACTACATAATAACTCAAATTAACACTAAAAGGACAAGAAAACAACAAAAAAAAGAAAAACAGACGGACTGCAGGCGAGCCGCAGCTGCCAGGGCAGCGCCGCCACTCGAATTTAGAAGGATGAGAGGGGATCTCATAGAAACATATAAAATTATAAAAGGACTGGACAAGCTAGATGTAGGAAAAATGTTCCCAATATTGGGGGAGTCCAGAATCAGGGGCCACAGCCTTAGAATAAAGGGGAAGCCATTTAAAATTGAGATGAGAAAAAAGGATTTCACCCACAGAGTTGTGAATTTGTGGAATTCTCTGCCACAGAAGGCAATGAAGGCCAATTTACTGGATGAACTTAAAAGAGAGTTAGATAGAGCTCTAGGGGGTAGCGGAATCAAGGGATATGGGGAGAAGGCAGGCACGGGTTACTGATTGGGGACGATCAGCCATGATCACAATGAATGGCGGTGCTGGCTCGAAGGGCCGAATGGCCTCCTCCTGCACCTATTTTCTTTGTTTCTATGTTTTTCTATGTTCCCATTAAATCTTTCCCCTTTCACCTTCATCGAATGCCCATTGGGAATCTCAATTCCCCTTCTCTGGGCAAAAGACTCAGAGACTCAATGGGTAACTCCTTTTACCCAATTCCTCTCATGATTTTGTACACCTCTATAAGATCACCCTTCATCCTCTTGGGAATAAAGCCCCAGCCTGCTCCACTAGAATCTTGGTTCCTCATGAAGTCAGCACAAATATTATGGCTGGAACAATTAAGCAAACTGCTGGAGGAACTGATGGGGTCAGGCAGCATCTGTGGAGGTAATTTGATAGATGACATTTTGTGTCGGACCCATCTTCAGACTGATGTAGTTGATGGAAGCTCGAGGTTTCGTTTAGTTCAGAGATGCATCGGGGAAACAGGCCCTTCGGCCCACCGAGTGCAAGCCGACCACCGATCCCCGTTTACTAGCACTATCCTACACACACTAGAGACAATTTACAATTTTACCGAGGACAATTAACCTCCAAACCTGCACGCCTTTGGAATGCGGGAACAAAGCGGAGCAATGGTAGAAAACCGACGCCGTCACGGGGTAAACGTACAAACTGTGTCCAGACAGCTCCCGTGGTCATGAATGAACCCGGGTCTCTGGTGATGTGAGGCAGCAACTCTACCGCTGCACCACCCTGAGAGGAACGGGGTGGGGCAAGAAATAAGGCAGCATCGCCCAGTCAGATATGCTGCCTTTAAAATCAGATATTAATATATGGCTCCATCTGCTTTCCTTTGTTAGTGTAAAATCTTCATGGTATAGTTTTCAAGGTAAGAATGGGAGAAACTGCAAGTGCCCAGTCCAATGTTCATACATCAGTTATGATGGTGCAACAATGGCTCCACAGGTAACTCCAGTAGCCTAGGTTCAACTCCAATCTCCGGTGCTGTCTGTGCCTAATTTGTAGTTCTCATTGTGACTCTGTCGTTTTTCCCCCGGTGTATTGATTTTTCTCCCTTTCCCAAAGACATGTTGGTTGGCTGGTAATAAACATGAACTACAGATGCTGGTTTATACCAAATATAGACACACAATGCTGGAGTAGCTCAACGGGTCAGGCAACATCTCTGGAGGAATTTTTACATGTGTCGTGAACCTTCTTCAGACTGATTGAAGTGGGGAGGAGCTGGAAGCAAGACCAGGACAAATCAGGGCCGGCTGCAAATGACATCAGGCAGGGTGGTATCAATCGCCCATTTGTAGTTTGTGGGAGGTGTGATCACAAGAGGGATACATTGTTGTGAACAATTCTGGTTGGTAGGTAAATAGACTGCAGTAAATTGCCTCTGCTTGTGAGTGAATCAGGGTGGGTGTCAGCTTTTTGTGTTCATCTTCTATGTCAACCAGCAACCAGTTCCTTCCTATACATGGAGTTTAGTTTCGAGGTACAGCGTCCGTGCCAACCAGCGATACCCGCATACTTACGCTATCCTACACACTCTAGCAACAATTTACAATTTTACCCAGCCATTTAGCCTACAAATGTGTATGTCTTTGGAGTGCGGGAGGAAACTGGAGTTCCTGGAGAAAACCTACACAGATGACGGGGAGATCAAATCTCGTACAGATAATCACCCATAGTCAGGATCGAGGCCTGGTATCTGGCGCTGTAAGACAGCAACTCTACCGCTGAGCCACTGTGCCGCTCTCATGCCTGTTGCTATCTTGAGCTTGGTATATTTAACCCAGACTTTGCAAAAGGGATTGGTTAGGCTCTTGGAGGCAAATCCGAAGGCAAAACCAAGGCAGGGATATGAAGCATGTCTGGAGAATTGGACTGAATAGACTGCATTATAACTGGGTCCTTGAGGCTGTCTTTGTGAGTCGCAAGACACACTAACTCTCCACCTCATAAAATTTATTGAGACATACTAAACAGACATTTGCTGCATTAAAGCTATTCACTGTGAGTCCTCGAGGCCTAGAGAATCTTCATCCTGCCACCAAGACATTTTTGAAATTAGTATTTGCTTTATTAGTCTCTGGAGATTCGTCTTATTTGGTTCTCAAGTTCCACTCACTCGCTGTTCTCAACAACCTCTCCTTGAGTACCTGGAGAATTAACTTGAGAGTCAATAAAATAAAACTCGCTTTGACAGTTCTATCGTCATCATTCAGGTGCGAGGACCAAAGTTTGTGCGGGGGCAAGTGTTTTACGCAGAGGGTGGTCAGTGCCTGGAATGTGCTGCCGGGGGTGGTGGATGAAGCAGATACAATAGTGGCGTTAAGGAGACTTTTGGTTAAACATATAAACGTGTTGGAGTTGGCAATACATGGAGTTATGTTGGCATTATGTTCGGCACAGACATTGTGGGCCGAAGGGCCTGTTCTTGTGCTGCACTGTTCTATGTTGTGTGCTCATTCCATGGTAACATGCAGAAGTTAATGGCTGCTCATGGATTAGGCATCATTTTAATGTAGTTGCTTCTAATCCACGATGATATTCTAATGAAAAAGTTTAATATGCGGCATTTCTTATTGCCTGTTTGTACCGTGAGGGTGCTCCCTGCAGCATGGTTCAGCAATCTAATACTCTAACTATTAATGGAAAATCTTCCTTCCACTTTAGCTGAAAACTTCTATTTTCTTCATTGTATCGATTGTTTCTCAGAAACCAATGATACAATAGTAATCCACAAAACAGGGTGTGACAGGGGCAACAAGGGTAGAGTTGCTGCCTCACAGGTTCCCAGGTTCGATCCTGACCACAGGGGCCTGTTTCCACGCTGTCTCTCTGAAGTCGAAAGAGTACAGCAGCTGCTTCACAGCACTGGAGACCAGGGTTCAATCCTGACCTCGGCTGCTGACTGTGTGGAGTTTGCACGTTCTCTCTTTATTTTCTCTGAAAATAATATCATCAGTGATATGCACTTTTTGGAACTAATCAGGTGCAAATATATCAAGAAATGTGAACAGTCGTACATTTGCTAGAGTTGTTGCCTCACAGCACCAGAGAGCCCGGTTCGATCCTGACCTTGGTGCTGTCTGTATGGAGTTTGCACGTTCTCCCTGTGACCTTGTGGGTTTTCCCCCGTGGGAGCTTCAGTTTCCTTCCACATCCCATGCCCGTGCAGGTTGGTTGGTTAATAGGCCACTGTAAATTGCCCCCAGTGTGTTGGTGAGGGGTAGAATCAGTTGTGTACTGAGATACCACGAAAAGCTTTGTTTTGTATGCTATCCCATCATATCAGCTAACACTATACACAAATACAATCGTCAAACTCAGCTACGACAGGTAGAGCAAAGGGGGAGATACGCAACGTAGAATATAGTTCTCAGCATTGTGGTACAATAGTTCGATAGACAAGCAGCTGGATTGATACTGCCTATGCCACATCCTCCTCTTCCAACTGCAGTTAATCCAAATATTTATTGTCAGAGGAGAAAATCTTCCTCATGAGCCTGAGGAAATGTGGCATGTCTTCAACAACTCTAACCAACCTCTACCGCTTCTGCATTGTAGAAACTGTTGTGTTGCATCCCAGCTTGGTTTGGGGACAGCTCTTCCCAAGACCTCATGAAATTGCAGAGAGTTGCGGATGTAGCCCAGTCCATTACACAGACCAGACATCCCACCGTTGACTCCTTCCATACTTCACGCTGCATTGGGAATGCAGCCAACACTATTAAGGACCTTTCCCACCCCGGTCATTCCTCGGATAGACAGAAGTGCTGGAGTAACGCAGGATCGAAAGCGTGTCGCTGGCGTTTTAAAGCAGTAACTCTACCACTGCGCCACCAAGTGGCCTGACTGCATCTCGGTGCACAAGACCATAATAAACCGTGGAGAATCTCAGGAATTCTCTACCACAGAAGATAGTTGAGGCCAGTTCGTTGGCTATATTTAAGAGGGAGTTAGATGTGGCCCTTGTGCCTAAAGGGATCAGGGGGTATGGAGAGAAGGCAGGTAAGGGATACTGAGTTGGATGATCAGCCATGATCATATTGAATGGCGGTGCAGGGCCGAATGGCCTACTGCACCTATTTTCTATGTTTCTATGTTAATCTAGACCCATTGTCCATGCTTCCTTTCCCCAATGGGGTTAGGGAGAGGAGAGTTTGGTCAAGCCAGTTTGTCTGACCACAGTTTACCGCATGGCTAAATTCTGCAGTAATTTATTGTGGGGATAGGACTGAGCAAAGAGTACCTCATCATCTGACTGCATGCCTAGAAGGTTGACAGGCTACCAGATGTCTACCGAAGCACAATAAATATACTGGATGTGGTGGCAGCATATTTTTCTCCCGAGGCTGCTGCTGATGAGAGCAATCGCTATTGCACAGTGGCTAAATAAATGGATCGCTACATAATCGTGGGCACCATAAAGTACTGGATATCACAACGGATATACTGTATGCTTAATGATTTCATACACAAAGGCACAAATGGAGTAGCGATGTCAAGTCCAATGGTGGAGTTACATTTAACACAAAACTTCAAACTAATCGAAATAAGCCCAAATTAATTCTTTATCAAGCCGCACTTATATTAATCACCATCTGTAGCTTTTTGGACACCGCTATTGATGGAATATGTTAATACCATTGCTGATAAAGCAGGATTTAACAGAATGTAAATAGATTGCATTCTGCTTCCATACTGGTCTCACATCTGTCTATCTGAGTTGATTGCAACATCTTTCTCCCAATAAACTGTGTCCCCCAGGTACACAAGAATAATTAAACGTAACTTAGCACTTCTCATTTTTCTCAACAGCCGGTATTGCTATCCAATAATCGGTTTCCCTATGAGTACTAGTGCCGCAACTTGGTGAACGCTATTCTACATTGATTAGTAGACTTTAATTAAAACTCAACGAATCTGATACTGGACTGATTATTTATCTGCCTGATCCTGTTTTGGGAGGTGACATATTTTACTATGCAAAGTAGGTTTACCAGAATGCTGCAACGATTAGGAGGTTTCAGCTACTGGGAGAGAGGTTTGTTTAGACTTGGTTTGTTTTCTCTGGAACGTCGGTGGTTGAGGGTAGATTTGATGGAGGTATATAAAAATGATGAGAGGCATAGATAGGGTAGACAGTCAGAACCTTTTCCCCAATGTGGAAATGCCCAAAACTAGAGGGCATGTTTATAAGATGAGAAGGGGGAAAGTTTAATGGAGATGTACAAGGCAAGTCCAGTTACAGAGAGTGGTGGGGAAGAGGGGCGGGGGGTGGGGGCTGCGTTTGGCTAATAACCCTCTAAACCTAATCTATCCGTGGACTTGTCCAAATCCATGTACCTGCCTCACCTACCCCTTCTGGCAACTTGTGCTATATCCCTACCACCCTTTCTGTAAAAACAAGGTTGCCCCTCGGGTTCCTAAATCTTTCTCCCACCCACCTTAAAACCTGGTTCTTGATTCTCCTAATCTGGGTAAAAGATTGTGCATTTACCCTATCTATCTGTTATTCTTTGCACAACTCTGCATTTACCCAATCTATTCCTCTCGTGATCTTATACACCTCTATGACATCACCCCTATCCTCTTGCACTACAATGAATATAATCCTAGCCTGCTCAACCTCTCCCTATAGCTCAGGCCCACTAGTCCTGGCAACATCCTTGTATATCTTCTCGGCACCCATTCCAGCTTAACAACTTATTTTCCTATACCAGGGTGACCAGAACTGAACACAATACTCTAAATGTGGCCAAACCAATGTCTTGTACAACTATAACATGACCTCCCAACTTCTACACTCAGTCTGACTGGTGAAGGCCAATGTGTCGAAAGCCTTCTCGACCACCCAATCTGCCAGAGATGCTACTTTCAAGGAACTATGTCCCTGCAATCCTAAATCCCTCTGCTTTTCAACACTCTCCAGGGTCCTGCCATTCACTGTGAAGGTCCTGTCCGGTTAGACACCTTGCACTTCATAAGGCATCGCCTCGAGTAGATGTTTTTGATGGTGGGGAAAGCTGTGCCCATGATTGTCTGGGCTGATTCCACTATACTCTGCAGCCTCTTACATTACTGTGTGTTGGAATTGCCATCCTGATATAATGCAATGTTAAGAATACCTTCTACAGTGCATGTGTAAAAATCTGGAGAAGTGTTCCGACCCGAAACATCACCAAATATTTTTCTCCAGAGATGCTGCCTGACCTGCTGAGTTACTCCAGCATGTTATATCAATCTTCGGTGTAAACCAGCATTTGCAATTTCTTCCAATACAAATGTTGTTAGAGTTTAGTTTAGTTTAGAGACACAGCGTAGAAACAGGCCGTTCGCAGCACAGAGTCCATGCTGACCAGCAATCCCTATTACACTAGCACACACTACACCCTAGGAACTTCCCAGTTCTCCCACTAGTCTTACTGTCTTTGCCTACATTCTATCTTTGTTCCGCACCCCTCCCATGACATCAGTCTGAAGAAGGGTCTCAACCCGAAACGTCACCCATTCCATCTCCCCAGCGATGCTGCCTCACCCGCAGAGTTACTCCAGCATTTTGTGTCCACCTTCAATTTAAACCAGTATCTGCAGTTCTTTCTTACACAAGACGGGCACCATCTCTGGAGAGAAGGAATGGGTGATGTTTACGGTTGAGACCATTCTTCAGCATGATTTTAGACATAAAGAGACAATGTTAATCCAGTGATAGACAAAGATTTAGTAAAAAATTAAAATTTAAATTGCCATTAATGTGTGGGAGGTATATTTAAAAAGTGGGATAACTAAGGTAAATGGGTGATTAATAGTTGGCATGGACTTGGTGAGCTGAAGGGTCGTTTCTGTGCAGTATTTCTAAATTAAACGTGTAGGGAGTGCATTAAAAAACGGGATAACTAGGGTGAATGGATGATGGATGGTCGGCAAGGACTTGACCGTGCATGAAACGTGATACCCTTTATCCTGTATCTGCACAGCTTGATTGTAATCATGTATAGTCTTTTCGCCGACTAGATAGCACGCAGCAAAAGAGCTTTTCACTGTATCTGACAATAATAAACTAAACTAAATGGAGCCACTAATTCTATAGTCAACTACCTTTTCCTTTAGATTAATGAGAAGTTGACCATGATGGAGTGAATTGGATCAATGGTCTATCAGGGTTGGGAATGAGCTGGAAGGACAGTAGAGGGGAGGGTCTTTGTCCAAATCCGATGTACTGTGCCTCTCCCGACAACTATGATCAAGGAGCCATTCGGATGAGTTGTCCCGCATCAGCTCAGTTCTTGGACGAGGCTGCCTTGAGAACATCCTCCCCTCATCTGCCAAGATGGCAGATGGCACCATTTGTGGTTGACCAGCTGGAGTACCTGCCATCAAACGAAACGCTATGCAGAACTTCAGCAGAGAAGTAAAGCTTGGCATTTATTTTTCCTGCAGACTTTTCTAAGAACTCAAGTGTGGGTTGTGTTGCAGCATGTCGCCTTACAAGGGAATGTTCCTTTTTTTTTATAGTCGCACAAAAAAAAGCGTGTGTTCAGGAATAGGCTACAACCCAGCGGTGAATAATAACTGTAGGTGCAGATGCTGGGGTCATGAGCCAAAATACAAGGCGTTTAGCTTAGTTTACTGTTCATGAGCCAAAAGACAACGTGTTTAGTTTATTGTCACAGTGAAAAGCTTATTGTTGCGTGCTAACCAGTCAGTGAAAAGATAGGACATAATTACAACCAAACCATCCACAATGTGGATACAGGATAAAGGAAATAATGTTTAGTGCAAGATAATTAATAGAAAAGTCCAATTAAAGAGGGTCTCCAATGAGATAGATATTAGCCCAGGACCTCTCTCTAGTTCAGTTGCCTGATAACAGCTGGGAAGAAACTATCCCTAAATCTGGATGAATGTGGAGTGGGGAGAAGAGGTAGTGACTGCTGGAGGAACTCAGTAGTTGCATGGTGGGAAATGTAAGGGAAACATTTTGGGATGGGACTTCCTTCAGACTGTTGGTGTTGAGGGCAGGTAGCTGATAGAAAGAGCTGAGGGGAAGGGGTTGGGCGAGAATTGAAAAGTGGTAGGATGGCATGGTGGCACAGCAGTTGAGCTGCTGCCTTATGGTGCCAGAGACCTGGGTTCGTTCCTGACTGCTGGTGCTGTCTGTACGGAGTTTGTACATTCTCCCTCTGACCATGTGGGTTTTCGCCGGATGCTCCATTTTTTTTTCCACATACCAAAGACGTACAGGTTTGTTGCAGGACCTACACAGAGAATGCCTGGGATCTGGGGAGTGTTGTAGAGCAGAGGGATCTGGGAGTGCAGGGACATAGTTGCTTGAAAGTGGCATCACAGGTCGATGGGGTCAAAAAAGGCTTTTGGCACATTAGCCTTCATCAGTCAGAGTCTTGAGCAGAGAAGTTGGGAGGACATGTTGTGGTTATATAAGATGTTGGTGAGGCCACATTTAGAGTATCGTGTTCAGTTTTGGGCACCATGTTTTGCAGGAAAAAGATTGTCAAGCTGGACAGGGTGCAGAAAAGATTTACAAGGACTTGAAGGCCTGAGCTGTAGGGAGAGATTGAGCAGGGTAGGACTATTCCTTGTAGCGCAGGAGGATGAGGGTGTTCATCTTGTAGAGGTGTCAAAATCATGAGTGGAGTCGATCAGGCAAATGCATCAAGTCTCCCTGAATAGTTGCCGGAGGAGGTAATTGAGGCAGGTACTGTCGCAATGTGTAAGAAAAATTTGGACAGGGACCTTGATAGGATAGGTTAGTGGGATATGAGTCAAACGCAGTTAGGTGGGACTAGTGTAGATGGGACGCGTTGGTCGGGATGGTCAAATTGGGCCAAAGTGCTCGTTTTCTACGCTGTATGAATCTGTCTGACATTTTAAAGTCTTTTACACCTCAATCACCCAAAATGCCATGTATTTTTAAACAATCTCCAACCATTCGCTGATAGAATTGCAGGTCTAATGCCTCTGAGTCATAATTAGTCGTTAATTGACACTAACTGGTTAATTTTGTTCAAAATGGATGTTAGGATACGTGATCGAAATAAGTCGAAAAGGTATGCAATTTAAAACCATTTAATTTAAATTATCTGATCATTGAAATTTTCCACTAATTTCCCAATATGCCATGTTATTTACATTCCACTGGTTAAATTAGCAATTCTAAAGATTGGAGACTTAATTTCTCTAATGCAGAAACAAGTCTGGATGACTAGTAGCAGTTGGTACTGCGGCATTTTGCTGAAGTGGGTTAAGAGGTCTCATTGAAAATGTGTTCCCTCCCTGAATTATTCACGTTTAACCTTTACATGGTTCACAAACCAACTGGAGATCATTTTGCAGGGAAATGCAACGTGAAGTGCCATTAGATGTCTATTATAGATCTTTGCCAAAGCAGCAGCTTGATGGTTGCTTGAAAGAACCAACCCCCCCCCCCCCCCCCCCCCCCCCCCCCCCCCCCCCCCCCCCCCCCCTCCACCTTCATCTCCACCTCCAGCAAAGGGATCTACAGGAGTTGCCGCCTCAACAAGGTAGCCAGCATCATCAGGGAGTCACACCACACTGGCCACGCTCTCATTTCACTGCTGCCATCGGGAAGAAGGTACAGGAGTCTGAAAACTGTAATGTCCAGGTTCAGCAGCTTCTTTCCCACAACGACCAGGCTGTTAAACACTATAACCTCCAAATAGTGATCACATCCAATTATTATGCACAGAGTAAAACATTGTACCTCTGTTGCTGGAACTTCTTCAGTTCTTCCCGCCTGGAATGGCCAGTTGCCACAATTATATCAAATTAACCTCTCTCTCATTGAATCATAAACTCATAAATTCAAGGAGCAGAATTAGGTCATTCAGTGCATCAAGTCTACTTCATGATTCAATCATGGCTGATCGATCTTTCCCTCAACCCCATTCTCCTGCCTTCTCCCAATTACCCCTGACACCCATACCAATCAAGCATATGCCAATCCTCGCCTTAAAAATATCCATTGATTTGGCCTCCACAGCTGCGTGTGGTAATGAATTTCACAGATTCTGTATACCACCCTCTGACTAAAGAAACTCCTCCTCATCTCCGTTCTAAAGAGATGATTTTTTATTCTGACGTTATGTTTTCTGGTCCTTCCTCTCCCACTAATGAAAACATCCTCTCCACATTCACTCTATCCATGCCGTTCACTGTTTGGTAAGTTTCAATGAGGTCTCTCCTCATTCTTCTAAACTCATGCTAATCCCTCAAAGGCTTACTCCACCTGCTGTAAGGCAATTGTGTCAATAGATTGCGCCGTGCAAGTCTCTCGGCTGCATTGACTGTTGACGGTGAATAGAAGACCAAAGCATTTAAGCTCTTTATCACTGGCATCACCTGCAGGCTGGTGCTTGTGGCAGGAACGGGCACCTTATGCGCAAGTCTTTATGCCATGTTCCCACTCATCTGGAAGTACAGAGATATACTCGCAAGTCATGTGGGTAATTAGATGTGGGATTCATTCATTCATGTGTCATAATCAGTGCGGGTAGACTTGCCAAGCAAGATATGAGGTTTGAATTATCTATGAAAGTGCAGCATGCTGTTCTCTCTGTTTCCATCGGATCCTGAACTCCATGGAGTATGAGTGAAAGTCTTCCTTAAAGCATGCCCCCCAATCTTTGACATTTCCAGGTCACCACCATATACAGGTCCACCACCGACTTTCCGATTTCCAAAAACCTTCTTGAACCACTGTATCTATGGCTCTTCCTTAAACTACCCTCATCCTAAACATCTGTAAATTGCAGCAGTATCTTGATCAGTTGGGTAAGTGGGCTGGGCAATGGTTAATGGAGATAAGTATGTTGCATTTTCAAAGTCAAATCAGGGCAGAACCTTCACATTGAATGGCAGAGCTGTGGGAAGTGTTGTGGAGCAGAGGGATCTAGGAGTGCAGGTAAGTCGATCCTTGAAAGTGGCGTCACAAGTAGAAAGGATGGTCAAGAAGACTTTCGGCACATTGCTCTTTATCAGTCAGGGTATTGAGGATTGAGTTGACAGTTGTCAACTGCTCTACATCGGCGAGACCAAGCGTAGGCTCGGCGATTGTTTCGCTGAACACCTTCAAACTTGTGGGAGGAAACCGAGTATCTCGGAGAAAACCCATGCGATCACGGGGAGAACGTACAAACTCCATACAGACAGCACCCACAGTCGGGATCGAACCCGGGTCTCCTATGATGCAAGCGCTGTAAAGGGACAGTCCCACTTAGGCAATTTTTTTCCGGTGACTACAGGCGACTAGCCTGCCGCCACATGGTCGCAGGGTGATGCCTGCATGTTCATGAGTTGTATCCTCAAGTCGCTTAATGAGTCGTAACATTTTTCTTGTTGCCGCTGGAATTTGAAATGTTCAAAACCTTTCGGCGACTGTGGGCTTGACGTAGCTTGTCTTCTCCTGTCGTAGGTGCTGTCGTAGGTTGTCACCAGGATGACGCAGGTTGTCGCCAGGTGACCTAGCTTGTCGCCGGGTGATGACTTCGGTGAATTCCATTGGCGACTACCTACGTCAACCTATGTCATCCTGCGACAGGTACCAGCGACTGAATTGTTTTCAGTTGTCGCCGACAGGGTTGTAGCTTGTGGTGGGTGGACGTAGGTTGACTTCGGATTTCGTAGGTTGTCGCCTGTGTGGTCGTAGGTGGACGTCCTAAGTCGCGAAGAATTGGGTCGCCGGTTGTCGTAGCTTGACATAGCTTGATGTCGACTAGGTAGTAGGTTGTCGTAGACTTTGTCGTAGGGGGGGGGTCCAGTCGCCGTTTTTTCGGCGACCTGCTATGACTGTGACTCTCGCCGGCAGTCACCGAAAAAATCGCCAGTGGTACAGGCAGCAACTCTACCGCTGTGGCACCGTGCTGCCCTGAGGGACAACTTTTTTGGTTTTTAGAAAGAGCTGACAGAGGAACTTGAGGCAGGTACTATAACATGGATAGGAAAGGTATGAAGATATATATGCCAACTGCAACTAAATGGGACTAGCTTGGATAGGGCCCTTTGATCGGCATGGACAAGTTAGGCTGAAGGGACTGTTTCTGTGCTGCATGGCTCAATGACTACGCAAGGCAATGGTATTAAAGGGCATGGAGCATGGGACGATCAACAGATAAAATGCATGTCAGCCATGATTTCTATGAACAATAAATCAAGCTTGCGGGCTTGCATGGTCTATATAGGTCAATGAGATTAAATGTATTGGGTAAAGGACGAAGCATATTAGGTAAGTTATGATATCAATATAAATTGTTGTGTTATAGTGTTTGCAGTTGACCAGATAAATAACACCACTTGCGCTCCGAGTCCCTGGACAGACAGAATTGATGTGTTACAGAAATAGCAGAGAGAATTCAATATTGTAAATGGAATATGGAAGAGCGTAACCCAGATATTGTGCTGACAGATCCTGGATTGATTCAATAGACCTGTGCACCAGTCACTGAAAGTAAACATGCAGGTACAGCAGGCAGTGAAGACAGCTAATGGCATGTTGGCCTTCATAACTAGAGGATTTGAGTATAGGAGTAAAGAGGTCCTACTGTAGTTGTACAGGGCCCTGGTGAGACCACATCTGGAGTATTGTGTATAGTTTTGGTCTCCTAATTTGAGGAAGGACATCCTTGCTATTGAGGGAGTGCAGCATAGGTTCACGAGGTTAATCCCCGGGATGGCGAGACTGTCATATGAGGAAAGAGTGGGCTTGTATTCATTGGAATTTAGAAGGATGAGAGGGGATATAATAGAAACGTATAAATTATAATGGACTGGACAAGCTAGATGCAGGAAAAATGTTAGCAATGATAGGGCAGTCCAGAACCAGGGGCCACAGTCCAAGAATAAAGGGGAGGCCATTTAAAACTGAGATGGAAAAAACCTTTTCACCCAGAGAATTGTGGATTTCTCTACCACAGCAGGCAGTAGAGGCTAATTCACTGGATGAATTTAAAAGAGAGTTACATAGAGCTCTAGGGGTTAGTGGAATCAAGGGATATGGGGAGAAGGCAGACACAGGTTACTGATATTGGATGATGAGCCATGATCACAATGAATGGCGGTGCAGGCTCGAAGGGCTAAATGGCCACCTCCTACACCTGTTGTATATGTTTCTATGTTTAATAATGCTGGATCTGGACGTAAAGATGCTTTTAACTCCTGAACATAGTTGAGGCAACGCAGATAACCAGATTTTACAAACAAACGTTGAGACAGATTTAAACTTTAGACTTTGAAGTTCAGCGCAGAAACAGGCTCTTTGGCCCACTGAGTCCGCGCAGACCAGCGATCACCCAGTATGCTAACACTATCCTACACACTAGGGACCATTTACAATTTTACCAAAGTCGATTAACCTACAAACTTGTACGTCTTTAGAGTGTGGGATGAAACCGGAACATCCAGAGAAAACCCACGAGGTCACAGGGAGAACATGCTATCTCCGTACAGACAGCAAACGCTGTCAGGATTGAACTGGGGTCTCTGACACTGAAAGGCAGCAGCTCTATCAATGCGCCACTGTTCCGCCCTGATGCTGCAGGTCGCTAAAGATGTTGGAAATTCAGATCGCGAGGCTTCATGGTAACTAAAGGTTGCTTGCAAGAAATTATCCCCTCTGAAGGTGCGATGATTGCTTTCTGAATATTCAAGTAACAGGTGCATTTATTTATGTTTGATGTTCAAGTTTGGAACAGTTTTATTTTGAGGTTTTCTCATGACTATAACATCCATCATCCAAGATGGTTCTCAGGTTGAAGGGTCCAACATATGCTTTCAAAGCCCTCCAGCACATCTGATCACAGTTTCCATCTGCCTTTGTTTTCACTTGTTTCATGGCTAGCCCTCGGACTCCATGGACTTCTGGAAACCATGAAATCTGCCTCAGTCGGTCTTAATACTTCACCTGCACAGAGTCTTTCACCCAGAGTAGGGGAATCACAAACCAGAAACCATACGTTATGGTTAGAGGGGAAAGATTTAATAGAATCTGAGATGTAGCTATTTCACACAGATGGTGGTGTGTAGAATAATCTGCTGGGGGAGATAGTTGAGGCAGAAGCTACAGCAACATTTGAAGGGCATTGGGACAAGTACACGGTAGGAAAGGTTTATGGGAATAATGGGCAAATGCAGGCAGGTAGGACTAGTGCAAATGGAGCACCTTGATTGGCATGGGCAAGCTGGCAATGGTGGTGCAGCGGTAGAGTTGCTGGGAAGGAATGGGTGAGGTTTCGAGTCGTGACTCTTCTTGACCAGTTGGGGATAAGGGAACAGCAAGGCAGGATGTTGCAGAGCTCTCGTTCGAGAGGGGAGGAGAACTTCTTCAAAGTAGACTAAAGGGCCAGTGCCACTGACACGACTTTACAGCGAGTGTCTTCGACCTTCAAGCTCGAGGGCACTCGCCTGGAAAATCCCGAGCTAGAGAGAGAGAGAGAGAGACACACACACACACACACACACACACACACACACACACACACACACACACACACACACACACACACACACACACACACACACACACACACACACACACACACCCCCCCCCCCCCCCCCCACCATGGGCAAACTCTTCTAAACTCGCAGATTAGGTTGCCGCAGTGGGACAGCCCCTATACCTTATACCTTGAGGAGAGTTCACAGTGGAGAAGACAAAATGTGTAGGACTATCTTCAGTTTAAACTGAAGATAGACACAAAAATGCTGGAATAACTCAGCGGGACAGGCAGCATCTCTACAGAGATGGAATGGGTGACATTTCATTGCCCTTTATCTCTACATCTAACAAGTGTTCTTTATATCTCTACATCATCGTCTATATCTTTCGTTTCCCTTATCGTTAACTTGTCTGAAGAAGGGTCTCAACCCGAAACGTCACCCATTCCTTCGCTCCAGAGATGCTGCCTGTCCTTCTGAGTTACTCCAGCTTTTTATGTCTATCTTCCTAGAATAGAGAGTTCTGTCAACTGAAATGAGACAAGTTTAGCTGGCCCGATACTAAGAAATGCAAAGAACAAATGCCAACAATTCTCTTCATCGCAAAAGGACCCGACAGGAGACGAGCTCATCATCCCAGCAAGACTGCAGGGTTCCCAACTTAATAGAATCCATTCCCCTCCCGAGATCGTGTCCTTGCTATAGTGGCTATTTGCTGAGTCACGCAACATCCCTGTACTTGTGTCAATGAAACTAATGGTGGTCTGTCATTCTACGGCTGAGGGTTGGCATGGTGGTGCAGCAGCAGGTTTACTGCCTTACAGTGCCAGAGACCCGGGTTCAATCCTCACCACTGGTGCTGTCTGTACGGAGTTTGTACATTCTCACTGTGACCGTGTGGGTTTTCTCCAAGTCCTCCGGTTTCCTCCCACGCTCAAAAGACGTACAGGTTTGTAGGTTAATTGGCTTTGGCCGGCGCGGACTTGGTGGGCCGAAGGGCCTGTTTCCGCGCTGTAACTGTAAACTAAACTAAAGTAAAGAGAGGAAGTAAGAGTTTGGCCTGTCAAAGCAATCAGTAGTTGATGGTTTGGAGTTGGATCGCAGCCTGCACGAGGTGTAGCCTGATCATTCAGAGCTAAACACTGCCGTAGAAAATCACAAGTGACAGGAATAAACAGAGGTCAGACATTGTGTAATGAAAGAGAATTGCAATATATTCTTGGCCAAGCTGAACAGTTGGTGAGCAGAGGTCCAATTAAATACATGGGCAGTGGAACATTGGTCTATAATTATATAGTTGAAAAAATAAAAAAATCCGTGACGTGTGTCTGTCACGGTCACAAGCTGCCTTACCGCCGATGAAATGCTTCTGAAGCATAAACCATGGGTGAAAATAAGTTGGCCGACAGGGTCAGGAGCTGAATAATGATTGGGAAGGATTTCAATATGAATAATGAATAACTTTATTGGCCAAGTACGTACACATACAAGGAATTTGCCTTGGTGCTCCGCTCGCAAGTAACATCAGGACATACAGTAACAATTAAGAATGACACATAAAATAATAAACATTAATAATCAAACATTATAGTTTAAACATGAATGAAATAAAATACCAGAGCAAAAGGAGGCTACAGACTTTTGATTATTGAATAGAGCTGCTACAGTTTTTTTGGTGGCTGGGGTAACACTGAAACATAGAAACATAGAAAATAGGTGCAGGAGTAGGCCATTCGGCCCTTCGAACCTGCACCGCCATTCAATATGATCATGGCTGATCATCCAACTCAGTATCCTGTACCTACCTTCTCTCCATACCCCCTGATCCCTTTAAGGGTCTGTCCTACCAGCATCTGACTCCATGCGGTGAGCGCGATCAAACTAGAAGCAGGGGCCGCACGGAGGTCAGGTGATCCCTGTACAGGGCCGTTCCCAACAGCATGCGCCTGCATGCGAAGAGCGCGACCAAACCGGCAGCGGGGGCCGCGCGGAGGTGGAGTGAATGGCGCAACGCGGCACAAAATGAGGCGAACTTGGAGCAAAGTCTTAAAGGTAAGTTCGCCAGGACAGAGAGGCACACACAGAGCGGGGCACAGAGGCACACACAGAGAGGGTCATGGAGGCACGACGTCGAGGCAGTGAGTAATGTGTCGAGGCGACTGCGAGCCGACGAGCCGTTGCCGCGCGGAATTTTTGAACATTGTCAGTTTTTCTGAGCCCCGCGCGATGTCAGGACGAACTCCGCACAATTCCGCACGGCTCCGGCGATCGAAGTGGGACTGCTCAAGCGACCACGTTAGGTCGTGCTCATCGCATGGAGTTGCATGCTGCTGGGAGAGGCCCCTAAGGCACAAGGGCCACATCTAACTCCCTCTTATATATAGCCAATGAACTGGCCTCAACTACCTTCTGTGGCAGAGAATTCCAGAGACTCACCGTGTGAAAAATGTTTTCCTCATCTCGGTCCTAAAGGAATTCCCCCTTATCCTTAGACTGTGACCCCTTGTTCTGGACCTCCCCAACATCGGGAACAATCTTCCTGCATCTAGCCTATCCAACCCCTTAAGAATTTTGTACGTTTCTATAAGATCCCCCCTCAGTCTTCTAAATTCTAGCGAGTACAAGCCAAGTCTATCCAGTCTTTCCTCATATGAAAGTCCTGACATGCCAGGAATCAGTCTGGTGGATTGCATCGTTAAGGAACGATTAGACGGGTACACTGAGAGGACAGGTTTAGAGGGATATCGGCCAAACGCAGGCCGGTGGGACTAGTGTGGATGGGAATGTTGGTCGCAATGGTCAAGTTGGGCCAAAGGGCCTGTTTCCATGCCCTATGTCTCTATGACTTTATCTGCTGCTTAAGAGGAGTGGATTATGGAGTTTGCTACACATTTCTTTACAGCATTTAGTGTTGACAGATTTGAAGATTAAATATATTGTTGTTAGACACAAATTGCTGGAGTAACTCAGCAGGACAGGCAGCATCTCTGGAGAGAAGGAGTGGGTGACGTAAAGGGTCGAGACCCTTCTTCGGATTGATCAGTCTGAAGAAGGGTCTCGACCCGAAACGTCACCCATTCCTTCCCTCCAGAGATGCTGCCTGGACCGGATGAGTTACTCCAACATTTTGTGTCTATCTTCAGATCTGAAGTTCCAGCACCTGCAGTTCCTTCCTACAAATATATTGTTGCGTTGCACTATATGTTACACTATATTGTTGGAGTCCCCCTATAATAGCACAATGCTATGGTAATGTTAAACAAATGATGATTAATAACACCACTGCATCAAATGAACGAGTGGTGTTTGACTTGAAAGCAACACAAAATATATTCCATGCAATATTGACTCCTTCAGGTCGCACAACTAAAACACACTCTGTATTTGTCTCTATCTGCTTCTCAGATATACTGTACCATCCAGTGCTCTGCTTATGCTCGTGCTTGCAGGCACACTGTGGCTCCAAGCTGTGTTTAGTTTAATAAAGAGGAATAGTGGAAGCAGATTGTCACACTGCCAGTCATCTGGGAAGTAATAGATTTCCTTGCAGTTAAGCAGGTTAGATTGATGCAGCTGGCTTAACATATGTGGTTAATGTTTACTGGGCTGTTGATCTTTGCTCTTCACCTGCTGCTAGTACGCCCCCTTCACCCGCCACTCTGGGGCAGGTTTAATGACCCAATGCTCCTCCTTAACACGATTATTAATCAACAGATTACAAAGAACATTGAACAGTGCAGAGCAGCCTGGTGGCGCAGCGGTAGAGTTGCTGCCTTACAGCGCCAGAGACCTGGGTTCAATCCTTACTACGGGTTTCTACGCTCTCCCTGTAATCGCATGGATTTTCCCCGGGTGTTTAGTTTGGTTTGGAGATATAGCGTGGAAACGGGCCCTTCGGCCCATCGAGTCCAGGCCGACCGGCAATTCCCACACACACTATCTTACACACAACAGGGACAATTTACAATGTTACCAAAGCCAATTAACCTACAAACTTGTGCGTCTTTGGTGTGTGGGAAAACCTGGAGAAAACCCATGCAGGTAACGGGGAGAACATACAAACAGGCTGCTCTGTATCTCTAAAGTCTACAGCATGGGAATGGGCACTTTAGTTCACAACGTTTGTGCTGAGCATGATGCCCAGTAAAAATCATCTCATCTGCCTGTACATGATCCATATCTCTCTATTTCCTGCACTTCCATGTGCCTGTTTAAATGCCTCTTCAATCGCATCTCCCTCCATCACCACCCTTGACAATGCGTTCCAGGCCTCCACCTCTCGTGTGTGTGTGTGTGTGTGTGTGTGTGTGTGTGTGTGTGTGTTAAATTAACTAGCCCAGCGCATGACGATAAACTCACTTTATAGCTACGCTCTTTTGTCTTGCATATTTCGACCCTGGGGAAAATGGTTCTATCTACCCTACTTATGCCTCACATCATTTTGTATTCTTCTAACAAATTACACCCACCTGAGCAGGGTGGCATGGTGGCGCAGCGTTAGAGTTGCTGCCTTACAGCACCAGAGACTCTGGTTCAATCCTGACCACGGGTGCTGTCAGCATGTAGTTTACACGCTCTCCCCGTAACATGCGTGGGTTTTCTGCGGGTGTTCCGGTTTCTTCCCACACTCCAAAGACATGCAGGTTTGTAGGTAAATTGGCTTCAGTAAAATTGTAAATTGTTCCTCGTGTGTGTAGGATAGTGTTAGTTTGCAGGGATCGCTGGTCGGCACGGACTTGGTGGGCCGGAGGACTTATTTCCGCGCTGTATCTCTAAACTAAACTAAACTAAACTATTTGCCTGACCATCTTCAAACGTAAAAATAAATCACTGAAGAAGTTTAACATTGCTTCTCTCTGTAACATACAATTCCATGTTGCCCAGCAGCTTTTTACATTGATCTCACATATCAAGTTGTCTCTGTGTGTTTATGTGTGTTTTTCATTTCACAAACTGTTGAAGGTGATATTTGAATTATTAAAATTAAATCACTCATCACAAGCAAGCAGTGGAGGTACCGCAGGTGCCCTTAATTAAGCTGCTAAGTAGCAGTTGGACAAACTTGGATTGTTTTCTCTGGAGTGTCAGAGGCTGAGTGGAGACCGTGTGTGAAATGTTGAGAGACATAGATAAGGTAGACAGTAGGAACCTTTATCCAAGGGTGGAAATGACAAAGGCTAGAGAGCATAGGTTTAACGTGAGAGGGGCAAGTTTAAAGGAGATGTGTTTTACAGAATGAGGTGAGTGCCTGGAATGCTCTGGCAGGGGTAAAGGTGGAGGTGGATATGATAGTGGCATTTAGAGGCTTTTAGACAGGCACATGGATATGCAGAGAATGGAGGGGTATGGATTATGTGCATGCAAGACGAGATTAGTTTATCTTGGCATCATTTTGGCACAGACTTTGTGGGCCATTCCTGTGTAGTACTGGTCTAAATAATTCCACTGCCTTTTACTTTTCTTACTGTCCTGCAAGGGTTTTCCTGTTCAAATATTTGTCCAGTTTTCTTTTAAATGTCACCACTGACTACTCGCACTGCCTTTCTTGTTGTGCATTACTGATCACAACAACTTGCTCGATGGTTTGGTTCTTGTATGTAACCTCTTCTTTAAATCTGAATCTTCCAGTGTCACAGTGGCAGAGAGTTGTTACCATTGAGATCAGGTACCACCTGGTACAATGAGACTCTGACTGAAGAAGGCCTTATTGACTACCCCATCTACCTGTGACACCACCTTCATTGGACAAAGGTTCTTTGCGAAGACTATCTTCTGTGATAGTGAGGAGGATCTAAGATGAATCCAAGTAAAGGTTCAGCCTCAGCATCATCCTTCTCTTTAATGCTTGTTATATGGACAAGCCATTACTGGGGACTGCGCACCACACTGGTTGCTGTTGCCATCTGTATGTTGATTTTATGTTGTAGCCTTAAAGCCAAATGCTTTTTAATCCTCAACTTGCCTTTTGCAGGCTTTCAACTTCATGAAACCAGTCCATCCCTGGAGCTAGATCACTATTAATCCGGCCTGTCACTTATGCATTCCCTTTGTGGTTTCCCTGCAACAGCAGTAAAGAGTTGTGGCTTTGCAGCAGTACTTGAACCACATGGTTGTTGAGCCGCGACCGCCTCAGGGGGCCCAGCAGGCTGTAATTGATAGCTGAGCCTCGGCAGGCAGGTCCCAAGGCCCTGCCACCAAATGGCTGATGGGACCTTGTGAGGTTACTGCGGTCAGAAACCACCTGGGCCATTTTGAAACATCTATGATTATCAAAGGCATTTTCGAAAATGTTCAAATAAACCTTTGCCCTCTAGTTAGAGACATCATTTTGGTCTGACTCAACGGGTCAGGCAACATTTCTGGAGAAATATAGTAGGTGATGTTTTGGGTTGGAGTCCTTCATCGGTCTGAGGAAGAGTTCCGACCCTACTCCTTTTCTCCGGAAATGTTGACTGATCCATGGAGTTACTCCAGCATTTTATGTCTATCGTAGGTGTAAACCAGCATATGCAGTTCCTTCCTACACAATGTATTCTTGCGTTCTTGATTCCCCTGTTCTGAAGAAGGGTTTTGGCCCGAAACGTTGCCTATTTCCTTCGCTCCATTGATGCTGCTGCACCCGCTGAGTTTCTCCAGCACTTTTGTCTACCCTGGAAAATAACCTTGTGTATTCACCCTCTCTATTCTCCTCATGGTTTTAAGCACCTCTATAAGATCACCCCAGCATCCTGTGGTTCAAAGAATAAAGTTATTGTCTGCCCCATCTCACCTTCTAGTTCAGACCCTCGGGTTCTGGCAACATCCTCATAAATCTTCTCTGCTCTCTTTCCATTTAGTCTTTTACTTCTACTTTAGAGATACAGGGTGGAAACAGGTCCTTCGGCCCTCTGAGTCTGCAGTGACCAGTGATCATCCCGTACACTAGCCCTATTTTACACACTAGGGACAATTTACAATTATTTTACCAACTCCAATTAACCTACAAACCTGTACATCATTGGAGTGCGGGAAGAAACCGGAGCACCCGGAGAAAACTCACACGGTCACAGGGAGAACGTACAACAGACAGCACCAGTAGTCAGGATCAAACCTGGGTCACTGGTGCTATAACACAGCGACTACCGCTGCTCCATTGTGCTGTCCATTTTAAAGGCTTAATTCCAGTTAATAAGTAAACATTGATATGACAAATGAACATAATGTAAAGTAAACAAAATAACCCACATATTAACCAAGGAGAGCAACCTTGTAAGAATGGGGCCACTCTACTCATGTTGATCATGGTTGAGGTAAAGCTAAGAGCTGAGCATGAGGTGCAGCACAGTGGCGCAGCTGGTAGATCCACCGCCTCACCGTGCCAGATGCATAGGTTCAAACATCATCTTAGGTGCTGTCCGTGTGGAGTTTGCACATTCTCCTTCTGACTGCCTGGGGTTTCTTTTTGGTGTTCTGGTTTCCTTGAACATTCAAAACATGTGCTGTTTGGTAAGCACGGAAACACTGTAAATGCGTCCCAGTGGTTCGAGATTGGTAGAATCGAGGGGGGATATGGGGAGAATAAAACGTGAGATGAATGTACATGAGGTAAAGGTCAGGACCTTCTCCCAGGATGGAAGTATCAAAGACGAAAGAACAGAGCTCGAGGGTAAAGATTGAACTATCTTTAATTGGACTTTACTGGACTTTATCTTGCATTTTACTTCGGAGTCACGTGAGTGACTACATGAAGAAGCCCCGCCTGGCGCATGCTCGGCATTACGTCGACGCATGTGAAGCTCCGACAGGGCGGAGAGCGCAGCTCCCACCAGCGTAAGTTTAACCCGCAGGTAAGTCGCTGTTGAACTTTCTTGCTAGTGGGTTTAAACTCTGTAAGTCTGCAGAGCCAACTAGAGTGCTGATGTATTTTGAAATTTTTTTTAAAAACTCTGTAACTCTGCTAGAAATACGGAGCCAGCTAGAGTGAATGTATTTTAAACTGCGGTAATTGAATTGAACGCGTTGGAACCGCAGTTTCTGATTTAGATCGGATCGGGAGATAAGGGCTGCTTTAAAAGCCGGCTCCCGCTATTTACCGCTATTTAGATCAGGTTTGGAGATAACGGCTGCACTAAATGCCGGCTCCAAATACCCAGTAATTGTTAAACAAAGTCTGCTGTGAGTATATGTTACCAGATGCAGTTTCTTTATGGAAATGTATATAACCCTGTGTGATACTGAGGTTAATACAAATATTTTGCAAGCAGAATGTGCCTGTCAGAATTACAATTTTAAACATATATGGTTCATGCATAAATACAAAATAGTAAAGAAGTAACTCTCCTCCAAGGGAGGACAAGAATGTGGGGGAGGCTGGAAATTGAGAAAATGCTCCACACTTGACTTAGTCAAGGGTTCTTGACCCAGATATGTCTTCCTGTAAGGCAGGCTCCAAAGGAGTTTCCATACGCAGAGTATGGTGCCTATGAAAATGGGATTCTGATTCTCCAGTACCTTGGTTAGGTCTGGATGAGATCCCTTGAGCAAGATAAAATGCTCCAAATTCTAATCAGTCAAGGGGTTCTAAAGACCCATGAGATTCTAAGGCAGGCTCCGAAGGAGTTTCCATACACTAAGTATGGTGCCTATAAAGAATGAGAATCTCATTCACCAGTGCCTTACATAGGTCTGGATAAAGTATTTAGAGCAAGATAAAATGCTCAAAATTCTAAACAATTAAGGGTTTTATGACCCATGAGATTCTAAGGCAGGCTCCGAAAGGAGTTTCCATACACTTGGTATGGTGCCTCTGAAAAATGAGAATCTCATTCACCAGTGCCTTGTTTAGGTCTGGACGAAGTCTCCTAGAGCAAAGACTCGGGAGTACCAGGGTAGGATGAAACTGACCCTGAAGCTGGTGTCCCTATTTATGTGTATACACCAGAGCACAATAGAAACGCTCCGGGTGTTCCTGATGTAGCACCAAGTTTTGCTATATCGGTATGGACTGGTGAGGCTATGCATGAACCTGGCGGCCAACATTATTTGGTTTCTCACCTACTCCAAGAAACTGTTATGACTGAAACAGTAAAAAATATATAAAACACCCGTCTATTGTGTCTCGCTCAGGGTGCCAACAGTAACTCAGTAATGGGGCACCCATGAGTGTAACGATGCGAGGACAGGAAATGTGTTCCAGCATGTCCTCTAGCTGATATTCAGTTGGCATCACTGCATTTGGGGAAGACATACATGGGTCGATAATGTCCAATACTTTTAAGACATGCTTGCGTTACTCTGCAAAGCATATTCAAACCCAATTGTATGATGAAAATTGCCATTTGGCTAACATTATACCCAAAAATGCCGAATTATGTGGGCAAGCTATAACCAGATTTATGATTGATGAAAAACTGCCCAAACAATTAAGGATATTTGCCTTATAAAACTTCTCATCCCTGCTTTGAGAAAACAAACAGGTTGAATACGAACACCTATATTAAGAGAAGGAGATCTTCTGGTTCATTTGCGGAAGTACAGAAACGTCATTCCATCACATATGGGATTTCTGGGAAACAACCTCTGGTCGGTTGTAAGATTTCAATTATTTTGTAATTGTGCATTAAATCTGATCAGGTGTTTGAATGTACCAGGAACTCGTCAGGTAGAGATAATATCTCCCAGACACAAGTATGGGGGTTGCAGAGTCATTCTGGGACTCACAAACTTAAATTTATAGTTCAGTATAGGCAATTTAAAAAAAGTACACTTCAACACTCTAACGAAGTTGTTATCACAAGGCCGCTATATGGCTATTATTAGACCTAAAAAAAATGCCTTATTATTCAGGTACTTAAATTAATTGGATGGGTCAGCTGAAGGAATGACCTAATGGGTTAAATTCAGCCCTCAGATTGCTCACACAATTATTGAAACCAGCACTGGTGTTAATGAGGGCTCAGAATCACATTGTAATGACTTATCTAGAGGATATGTTAATTGTAAATGGGAGACAGCTGAAGAACTGGGTTCAGCAACCATAAGCCCATTGAAAGGCTAAGGTTCTGTACATCCAAACAACATGTAAGTTACAGGCATCCCAAACAATTGATTATTTGGGGTTTGTCATTAATACAGTTGATGTGTCAGTAACTTTACCAACAATTAAGGTTGGGGATGTTACAAGTGCCTGTACTTGTCTTGGAAAAAATCATTATCCCACCATCCAAGAAGTAGCTATGGTTACTGGTAAAGTGATAGTGGTAAAGTAAAGTGATCAAAGTCTGCAAAGACCAGAGAATAAGTGTAAAAAGCTTGCAGGTCATTGATTAGGTCCATGCAGTTACCAACTAAAAAGGTTGAGCTGAATTGCAATGATGGATTCTCAATGTTGCACAAGTTACTAGAAGTAAAAATGTGCTTGTTCAGTAGTCTTCAGTGGTATTACAGACTGATGGGAGTGCTCTCGGATGGGGAGCCAAGGACAGCGACACCAGTTGTGGTGGTCGATGGACTGTCCAAGACGATTTTATTCTCCAAACACATGGTATGAATTATTTGGAGTTATTGGGAGTAGACAATACCACAGCTGTGGGAGAAGACAATATTGTGGTAAGACAACATATCACGAAAGTTCAATGACAATACAGAATGAATGTTAAAATTCAAAAAGTTTTAAAAAAAAAGATTGTCAGACAGTATGAGTACCAAATGTTGATCTGTTGTGTTTGGATTAAATCTCCAGTGATCTAAATGTGTCTCATGGGAGCCAGACCTAGAAGCATTAGCGGTGGATGCATTCTCGCTACATTGGGGAAGTATAGTTCTTTATGTTTTCGCCATTTTGCCTGATTAAGCAATGTGTCACAAAAATAGAGCAAGCCTCCGCCGCAGGCATTTGGTGGTTCCAAACTGGTATTGCTTCTCGGCCTTTTGGCTAAGATCAAGTGTAGTATCTGTTCTTATCAGTTCAATATCTGATACGTCCCTTATCTAGGGACCATTACCACACAGCCATTGTTGCCATTGGTGCTCAGAGTAATGATTCAGACATTCATGACAAATCCCAGGTGCAGTAATTGTTGGTACATCCAGTAACAGCAGAAGTCATCCATTACATGACTGTATTAATTGTTAATCTGCAGGTTCTGATGGAATGTCGGATAGGACCATGGATGTCATAACTGCAGCTTGGAGATATAGCACTAAGAAACAATATATGTTTCATATAAGGAATGGGAAACCTTTTGTATACAGTCAGATATATTTTTTCATACTGCAAACATATCGGATGTATTGGAGTTCCTTGCTATGTTGCACCTGAGATAGTACCATTAATGGAGCTCAGAGTGCTTTGTCCTCCTATTTAGGACAATTTTCAGAACGACAATTTATCGGGTCTCATCCGTTAATATCCCTTATATCCCGTTTATGAGAGGAATTTTAATAAAATCCTACCAAACCCAGATATACAGAAATCTGGGATGTCAGTATAGTTCTCACATTGCTTCGACAATGGACTCCAATTACGTCACTGTCTTTTCAGAAGTTAATATTTAAAGTGGTAATGCTGATGACATTAGTATCAGCACAATGAGTACAAACATTACAAATGTTACGGTTACATTGTATGCAGTTGTCTGTAGATAAAATGACGTTTTATGTCAATGATCTAAGCAAGCAAAGCAAGCCAAGAAAGGCTGGAACCAATGTAATCTTTAAGACATACTTTGTCAACGAAACATTGTGTGTGGTTAAGCATCTGATTTAATATATATTGAATTAAGAGTCTCCAAGATTGTGAAACACCAATGTTCATTACCCACAAGAAACATATTTTAAAAAATGTGACAGTACAAACTATTTCTAGATGGATAAACAGGTTCTGGATTAACTGGAATAGACACTGATGTGTTTAAATCTCACTCCACAAGGGCGATATCAATGTCCGCGGCAAAGGGGCAGGACATGCCGCTCGACCAAATTCTGGAGACCGCAGGATGGTCTAAAGAGGAACTTTTCTAGATTTTATGATAAACCTATTGTCACAGTGCCAGGGTTGCACATGCTGTGTTGTGTTCTTTTCAATTGTTTGCTTTGTTGCATATCATTTGTTGTAATTTCCCCAGGGATAGAGGGGTTATTACTTTTCTTTTTGTTATTATTAAAATATTAATATATTTATTGCATAATTTCAAGCAATATATATTATTTACTCACTACTGTGTAAACTCAAGCAGTGTGTCGTATGGAATGATCTACGGCATGAAAATTACAGAGCTTCAAAATCTTCACGTAGTCACTCACGTGACTCCGAAGTAAAATACTAAGATTAAATGAGAACTTACCAGTTTGAAGTTTGATCGTTATTTTATGAGAAGTTACGATGAGGGATTACATGCCCTCCACTCCCAACCCTCATAATATAAATGATCATCTGGTAGTTCTAGTCTATGTAAGCCTTACTATCTTACTCCGGCTATTGGTTCTGTGTTTTTCACGCCGCTGCTTTGAAGTATGCCGAGGCGGGGCTTCTTCACGTAATCCCTCATCGTAACTCCTCATAAAATAACGATCAAACTTCAAACTGGTAAGATCTCATTTAATCTTACTATTATTCATTATTCCCTTTATCATGTATCTGTACACTGTGGATGACTTGATTATTACCATGTATACTTGTTCCTCTGACTGGATAGCACGCAACAAAAATACTGTTCACTGTACCTCGGTACATGTGACAATAAACTAAACTGAACTTAAAGTGAAGGGGCAAAATGTCAAGGGAGTGCGCACAGTACGTTTTTTACACAGAGTGCGGTGGGTGCCTGGAATGCACTGCTGGAGTTGGTAGTTTGGTTCTCATAGCTGATGTCTGCGGCCCGTTGATGGGTCCAATTTTCTGCCTGTAGCCAAGGCTCTGGAAGTCTGGCCCGGCAGATCTGTTCCCGTAGCCGACTTCCGTAGCTGACTTTGCGTCCAAGGCCGTGACGTCTGTTGGTTTGGCAAAACGGATAATCCAGCAAGCCTCTGGAATCAAGGATGCTGGAAAATTGCTGGTGGACCTGTTGTCAATGCTCGACGTGCCGTTGGCACACAAATCTTGTAAATGAGTAAATACAATCAAGAGAGTGCCTAGAATCAAGAGTGTTTAGTTACCAGAAGAACTGGGACCGGGCAATGGAATTCTTACTAGCTGCAGCTTTAAACACAACAAATAAATATACAATAAAAAAATTATCGTTCAATTTTAAGTGAGTTTATTGTCATGTGTCCCTGATAGGACAATGAAATCTTGCTTTGCATCAGCACACAGAACATAGAAGGCATTTACTACAAAACAGATCAGTGTACCCATATACCATATATAAATATATATACACATGAATAAATAAACTAATAAAGTGCAAATAACAGATATTGGGTTATTAGTTATCAGAGTTTTGTCTGAGCCAGGTTTAATAGCCTGATGGCTGTGGGGAAGTAGCTATTCCTGAACCTGGTTGTTGCAGTCTTCAGGCTCCTGCACCTTCTACCTGAATTGTTTATTCTGTGAAAGTTAGGGTGGCGCATTGGTAGAGTTGCTCCCTCACAGCAGCAGACGCCCGGGTTCGATCCTGACTACGGGTGCTGTTTGCACGGAGTTTGTACATTCTCCCTGTGACAGCGTGGGTTTTCTCCGGTTTCCTCCGACATTCCAAAGACGTGCCGGATTGCAGGTTAATTGGCTTTGGTAAAATATGTACGAGAGAGCTAGTGTATGGGTGATCGATGCTCGGTGGACCAGTGTGGACTTGGTGGTTTGAAGGCTCTGTTTCGAGGCTGTATCTCCAAACTAAAACTAAGCTAAACATTCAGCAATAGACTGGCTGGTTCCACCAAGATGCATGACTGAACACCACAGGAGAGAGATCCTTCCTCCCTGTGGCTATCAAACTTTACAAATCCTCCCCATTCTGTCGTGGTGTAGACTGACTCTCCCCTCCCCAATCTTTGTACATCCCCAGTCCTTTCCACTCGTCACTTTAAATTCACGTTTCATGTGTTTTGTGTTTTATGACTGTTGGCAGAACAATTTCCCTCCTGGGATAAATAAAGTTCTATCGTATCATGTATAGTATCATAAACGGTGTACAATTGCAAAGCAGCAAGCCATATATTAAGAAATTGTTGGGCTGGGTTCTTCTTGCAATAATGACAGTGGAACTGACAAGGTTCACCATCAATGACATGAAACTGGCAGCAACTTGTGGAGACCAACGACAAGCATTAAACCTGCTGTTAGGAACTAGCTACTCCACCTTGAAGAAGACTGGTTTTAATTTCTGGTATATTCCAGAAAAATAATGAGTGCTTAGGGGTACAAAATCTATGATTCTGGTAGATTAGTTTAGTTCAGTCTGGAGATACAGCGTAAGAGAAAGAGAAAGGCCTTGATAGAGTGGATGTGGAGAGGATGTTTCCATTAGTGGGAGAGTCTAGGACCACAGGCACAGAATAAAAGGATGTATCTTTGGAAAGGAGAAGAGCAGGATTTTTTTTAGTCAGAGTAATCTGTAGAATTAATTGCCACAGACAGCTGTCGCTATGTCAATGGATATTTTAATATGGAGATTGACAGATTCTTGCTCAGTAAGGAGGGTGTCAGGGATTATGGGGAGAAGGCAAAAGAATGCGGTTGAGAGGGAAAGATAGATCAGTCATTGAATGGCGGCGTACAGTTGATGGGCCGAATGACCTAATTCTGTTCCTATAACTTATGAAACATGGCCCTTCGGCCCATGGCGTCCATGCTTACCGTGACTCCGACAACAGCATTTCTTACTTTAACTATGCTGTGTATCTGTACACAGTGGACTGCTCAATTGTAATCATGTATTGTCTTTCCGCTGACTAGGTAGCATGCAACAAAAGCTTTCCACTGTACCTCTTAGTACACGTGACGATAAACTGAACTCAAATTAAGTTCTATCCTACAGACAAGGAACAAATTACAGAAGCCAATTAACCTACAAACCTCTACGTCTTAGGAGTGTGGGCAAAAACAGGAGCACCCGGAGAAAATCCACCCAGTCACAGGGAGAATGTACAAACCCCATGCAGACAGCATCCGTAGTCAGGAACGAACCCGGGTCTCTGGTACTGTAAGCCAGCAATTCTACCGCTGCGCCACCGTGCCTCCCATGCTGAAAGTGATGGACTTTTTTGACTGTGAAGGATTATCTCACCTCTTTTCCCTGCAAAGGTTGATTGCACGACTCTCTCTCTTTTAGTAATCTGGGTGCAAAAACTCATAGCGATCTCATTCATAGACACAATGTCAATGTTGTTGATAGAAATTGATTGAATGATGCAGCATGCCAACAGGGTTGTATTTGTGTGTAGTATATCTGATCTGATCAGATAGCATGCAAAACAAAGCTTTTCACTGTACCTCAGTACACGTTGCAATCATACATCTGAACCAACTTCAACCTTCTTGCCCAGCAAGTCCACACTGACCAACAATCACTGGTTGTATATTGTCCCACTTTCGCATCCACTCCCTAGACTAGGGGCAATTTACAGAGGTGAATTAACCTACAACCCACACGTCATAAGGAATAGGAATAGAATTAGGCCATTCAGTTTACTCCACCATTCAATCATGGCTGATCTATCTCTCCCCCCTATCCCCATTCTCCTGCCTTCTCCCCATAACCTCTACATGTACTAATTAAGAATATATCTATCTCTGCCTCAAAAATATCCTCTGAAGGCCTCCACAGTCTTCTGTGGCAAAGAATTCCACTGATTCACCACCCTCTGACTAAATACATTTCTCCTCATCTCCTTTCTAAAGGAACATCCTTTAATTCTGAGGCTATGACATCATTGGGATGTGGTTGGAAACCGTAGCACCTGGAAGAACACCTTGCCGTCACAGGGAGAACATGCAAACTCCACACAGACAGAGATCAGATTGAACCTGGGTCTCTGGTCCTGTAAGGCATTAACTCTACCAACTACTACAGTGTTGGCCTATGTTTGCTCCGATCTCTACCCATACTGTTAGGTATACCTTTAGTAAATAAACAAATCCCTTAATTGATTCCCATCCCCCAAAGGTCCAGCAACAATATGAAGCCTCCATCATTGGGTGCATCACAGCTGAAGTCAACTTTGTTCTCTTACCAGTGGTCATTGTGTGTGTGTCAATCGATCTCCCCCGTTACAAACCTAAGATCATTAGTCAGAGGGTGGTGAAGCTGTGGAATTAATTGCCTCAGATGGTTGTGGAGGCCAAATCGATGGAAAATTTTAAGTTGGAGATTGATAAATTCTTATGGGTGTCAGGGGTTGTGGGGAGAAGACAGGAGAATAGGTGTTGAGAGGGAAAGATGGATCAGCCACGATTGAATGGCAGAGTAGATTTGATGGGTCAAATGGTCTAATTCTGCTCCTATAACCTATGAACGTATGGACTTATGAAGACAAAAGATCAACCCACTCAGTTGAAACAAGGAATTGCAGAGGATGGTTTACAAAAAAAGACAGAAAGTGCTGGAGTAACTCGGCGGTTCAGGCAGCATCTCTGGAGAACATGGATCGGTGATGTTATGTGTTGGGACCCTTCTTCAGACTGGTTGTACCTAGTCGAGTAGGGGAAGGAACCTGGGAGAGAGGTGGGGATGGACAAAGTGTGGATCACAGGGGGGGAAACATTAGAGGCTCCAGACTGAAGTGCAGCCCGAGTTACTCCCTGGATAGATGTTCGAAGCCACTGGAATCCAAAACAAAGCTCATTACTGGTCAATAGACAGAAATCCGTTACAGCAAACTCTTGCAGCATAGTTAGAATGGGAATCGTTATTACATACCAAGCCTAGCTGGTGATTATGTTTTTGTGCAGAGTCTGTATTTTATTGTATTCAATTATCTACTGGATCATATTTTCTAAGGGGCTTTAAGCCTTAGTGCAGCAAATTTAAATTAAGGCAAAATAGTTTATATTGTGACACTTGGCTAAGTTCGAAAAATATAACATATTGCAATAGCACAAATAGATACGTAATGCAATTCCCGTTAAGCGGTTTATTAAAAATGAATTTTTCATATTTTGTTCAATCTAGTATATTTGTTCTGACCTTATGTTATCCTGTCAGTCTGTTACTGGATGTGTACTAGGCTCCATGTACTAAAATGCACAATCATTATTTCAGTCGACAGTAAGACACAGAGCTTAACTTTCTACTTTACTTTAGTTTTACTTTAGAGGTACAGCATGGAAACAGGCCCTTTGGCCTACTGAGTCTGCGCTGACCAGCGATCACCCCGTACACTAGCCTGCACACACAAAGGACAATTTACAGAAACCAAATTAGCCTGCAACCCTGTACGTCTTTGGAATTTTGGGAGGAAACCGAAGCACCCACAGGAAACCCACGTGGTCACAGGGAGAACGTATAAACTCTGTACAGAGAGCACCTGTGGTCAGGATTGAATATTGAGTCTCTGGCGCTGTGGGGCAGCAACTCTACCTGGTACACAGCTCAAGATGCCACAAAAGTGATCAAATGTAGGCGAGAAGGTGCTGGTCAGGGTTATGGCATACCTCCATTTGACACAGACCCAGATATTCAGAGTCTATTAAGTGTTGACTGATCTCATGCTCCCATTTCTCCCCTTATCACAGTCTTTGGAAAAAGAGTCACCAGATTTTGTTCAATGTAGAGGTCCAGCATGGAAACATGTCCTTCGGCCCACTGAGTCCACACTGACCATCGATCACTAGTTCACACTGGTTCTATGTTATCCCACCTTTACATCCGCTCTGTACACACCGGGGGCAAATTTACAGAGGCCAATTAAAGGTTTAAGGTGAGTGGAGAAAGATTTAGAAGGAACCTGAGGGGCAACTTATTTACACAAAGGATGGTAGATATATGAAACGAGCAGCCGGAGGAGATAGTTGAGGCAGGTACGATCACAACGTTTAAAAAACATTTGGACAGGAACATGGATAGGATAAATCTAGAAGGATATGGGTGAAATTCAGGCAGGTGGAACTAGTGAAGATGGGGCATGTTGGTTGACATGGGGAATTTGGGCCGAAGGGCCTGTTTCCATGCTGTATGAATCTAGTTAACGCAAACCTGTACATCTTTGTGATGTGGGAGGAAACCAGAGCACCCAATGAAAACACACATGGTTATTTATTATTTGTGTGACAAGAACTCTTCTGATTTTGCTTTAAGATGGAAAAGCCCTAAATTTCAGATTCTGGTCGCGATATCTCACCTGCCAGAAGCTGATTCTACCCCATGAGATTCTTCTGAACTTTGTTCAATGTTATACTGCCTTACAGCGCCAGAGACCCGGGTTCCATCCTGACTATGGGTGCATCAGTGTACTGGGTGATTATTGTTTGGCGTGGACCCGATGGGCCGAAAGGCCTGTTTACACACTGTATCTTTAAACTTTTGCAGATTAACGATTCTCTTTTCGTCCCAATTTTTATGCAACAAAGTCTTCTCAGTTTAAAAAAATTGCACTAAAGTGCCTTCAGTAGATTTCCACCCCATCATCTTGTAAGTCATTTCCATGGGGAATCAAGCTCATAGACTTGGTTGGGTTGCCACGACATGGCAAACATGAATAATCAATCACGTTGAGAGTTTGGGTTTGGTGTTCTCAGGAAAACGATGAGACAGAACAAGAAATAACATAATTACCTTTGATTTCCACTCAGAGGAGATGGCCAGGGGAGGACAAACCTGACCTATTAGTACCGCTGGAAGATGTCAATGAATTTAATTATTAATCCAGTAGCTTTGCAGCACAGATTTACAATTTGGCTTTGGTTGGGTACTGAATTGACAGTTTGTTTTATATTCCCCGTTTCACTACCGTATGCCGTGGCAACTGTTACAATTCGAGCCCCAGAGGTTTGTGCTTCAAAGGAACTGAACTTGTAGCCCAAGGTTACATTATATTGCGCTGTTTGTAGGACAGAGGAGCAGAGTTAGGCCATTTGGCCCATCTACTCATTCAATCAACACCATTCTCATGCCTTCTCCCATAACCCCTGACACCCTTCTGACTCCCTGTAGCTTCTCTCCCACTAGACGATAAATTATTATTAAGTCATTGTAAATTATTCTTGCATCACTTTCATCTGATTTGCTTTTATAAACTCGCTGAAATATGCGATTCAGAATGAGCCTATAATTGCTTGTAGGATGCTTATCTTGCATGACTAATGCACATTTGATTTAGAACAAATGTATATCTCTTTCTTTGATATCAATCATTTAAATCCATTATGTTTTTGGCTGACATCTTCTCTGAAGGCTCTGCTGCAATGAAACTGTGCTGACTAGCGTTGTTAGCTTTTGTTCATCATTGATGGTGTCACACGACTGAGATTTCAGCATTAGCTGAGCTGTAGTCCAAAGAGATTTCTTGCCAACCCGAGACAAGACTCAGTGAATACATTGCAACGAACCAGGGAACATCTTGCAAAGATAGATATTAAAGTGCTGGAGTAACTCAGCGGGTCAGGCAACTTCTCTGAAGAACATGGATAGGTGACCTGTCAGGTCGGGACCCTTCTTCAGACTGAGTTTATTTAGGCAGGGGTGGGGACGGGAAGCGAGAAAAAGAATAGGACAAATCTGGGTTGGCAACAGATGACCTCAGGCAGGGAGGTTCCCTCATAGGCTGATTGTTGGCGGGAGGGATACATCATTGTGAACTGCGGGACTGGCTGAGTGAAAACAAATAATGTGAGGAAGAGGTGTCACCTATTGAGGTCTGAAATATTTTAGTTTATTATTGTCACGTGTACCGAGGTACAGCATAAACGTTTTGTTGTGTGCTGTCAAGTCAACGGAAAAACTATACATGAATACAATCAAGCTGCCCACAGTGCACAGATAAAGAGTGCAACATTTAGTGCAGGATAAAGTCCGATTATTGATAGTTGAAAGGTCTCCTTGTCAAGCAGCGGCTCCACCAGCTAAGTCATGGTGTTTTTGTTTGCAAGCTATCCACAGATCAAATAATATTACACATATATACAATCATGTCAACCTAAAGTACAATAGGTAGCACAATTTGGAAGATATGGAGAGCAGAATATAGTTCTCAGCATTATGGAGCTTCCGATCTATATACAAAGTCTAATGTCCTCAATGGAGTAGAGGTGAATTGGACAGTATTCTAGTTTACAGGAGGGGCGCCAGGAAGCCTGATAACATTGAACATAGATAGATAAAGTGCTGGAGTAACTCAGCTAGTCGGGCAGCATCTCTGGAGAAAAAGGATGAATGGTGCTTCGGTTTGGCTTTCCCGTCTTCTTCTGAAGGATCCTGACCCGAAACATCACCCATCCTTTTTCTTCAGAGATGTTGAGTTACTCCAGCACTTTGTGTCTATCTTTGGTATATGCCAGCATCTGCAGTTCCTTTCAACACAACATTGAACATAGAACAGTATAGCAGAAGACCAGGCCCTTCAGCCCACAATGTCTGTGCCAATCTTTTTGCGGTGTGGCTTTAAAAGATTCAGTAACCACCCACATGCGGCAGTGTTGGAACTTGTGCATTAATGATCATTCAAAGCTGTTCATATATTGTTCTGACTTCTATTGAGCTTGCTTCCACTTAGAACTGTATCCAATGATCCTGCTAGCCTATTGCATGATGAATGCGTGGAGATCTGGTGTGGCTGCCAGAGAACGGTTGGGACATATTTTAAGCCTCATTTCAATATTATAATAAGACTACCGCTTCTTTATCGTGAGAAATTCCTCCATATTCATTGCTGTTTGTGTTACTGATATGGACTGGTCGCATTTTGTCACATTGCAACGGCACCCATTAATAGAACACAATGGAGCCCGAAGCCTTACCATCCATTTAAAGCAAATATCCAGGCATGGGATAAAAAAAATGCATAATTCCCTGGCATATCTTTACAATAGCAAGTCTATTGAAAACCACAGGTAAGCCTGAGAGCATTTAAGGCAATAAATCAAAATGTCCTGGTCGAATTTCTACATTGCAACAGGGATAAGAATAAACTGCATACTAATCCATCATGCATAATCCTCCAAGCACTAGGAATACTTAGCAAAATAGCATTTTCAACATTCTTCACGCTTTCACTTTTCAATTCACAACTTCCAATCCAATGTCCAGGTAGCTATGCTGGAGAAGCATTGTTGATGGTTTCTGTAGGAATGCAATGAATGGTGGTTGGACTTTAGTGTCCAACACCTGTGTCAAGGTCAAGGTCAAGGTCAAATGGGCAACGGTTATAGTGCACAACAAATAAATCCACCCAAATATCTTCCTTATGCTTGGATGCACTTGTCCAACAAATATCAATGAAAAGAAAAGCAGAACTTTAGGCACCGCAGACTCGGTGGGTCGAAGGGCCTGTTTCCATACTGTATCTCCAAAATTAAAAAGATGAAAACTAAAAGAACTTCCACATCCTACACACTAGGGGCAATTTACAGATGCCAATTAGCCTATTAGCATGTCTTTGGAATGTAGACACAGAATGTAACTCAGCGGAACAGAAGAGAGGAGGAATGGGTGACGTTTCGGGTGACCTTCTCCTCCCCACCCATACACTAATCTTCGCGATAACTCGCTCTGGCTGTCTTTGGAATTTGTTGGGCAGATACACTCTGTTCTGCCTTTTGCTTTGTGCCTATTCATTCTCACAAACATAAGAGGAAGAGACCTTGAGAATTGAAAAGCTCATCTTGTGGTAAAGAATCCATCTCTCTCAGTCCATTCTTCAATGTCTTCCCACCTCAGCAATAATGTTTTGTTGCCATGATTCAGTCTATATTGTGCTACAAAGGCCCTTCCCAATTTCTCCCTTTTTTAGTGTAGTTTAGTTTAGAGACACAGTAGGAAACATTACCTTTGGCCCACCGAGTCCGCGCCGACCAGCTATTACCCCGTACACTAGCATCATCCTACACACTAGGGACAATTTACAAGTTTAACCTGCGAAGCTGCACGTCTTTGGAGTGTGGGATGAAACCAGAGCACCCGGAGAAAACCCACGTGGTCACATGGAGAACGTACAAACTATGTATGGACAGCACCCATAGTCAGGATCGAACCTGGGTCTCTGGTGCTGTAAGGCAGCAACTACTGCTGTGCCAATATGCCACCCTCCGCTCTCTCACCCCTGTTGATTGCTTGGTAACAAATCTCTCGCGAAACATAATGATAGAGAACAAATTTAGAAAAAGGCAGCAGTCAGCAGTTTCATCACCTTTGGTAGTGAAAGGCCTAGATGGAGTGGATGAGGGGAGGATGTTTCCACTAGCGGGAGAGTCTAGGCCAGAGTTCATAACCTCAGAATAAAGGGACACCTTTAGAAAGGAGATGACGAGAAATTTATTTAGCCAGAGTGATGTGAATCTGTGGAATTCATTACCATAGAGGGCCATGGAGGCCGTCAATGGATATTTTTAAGGTAAAGATTTATAGATTCTTGATTAGTATGGGTGTCAGGGGTTATGGGGAGAAGAGAGAAGAATGAGATTGAGAGAGAAAGAGAGATCAGACGTGATTGAATGGCAGAGTGAACTTGATGGGCCGAATGGCCTAATTTTGCTCCTATAACTTATGAACTTATGAAGTTATGAACTTATCTCCAAGTTTGAGTGAATGGACTTCTGCTATTTGCATTGCTTTGTTGCTGTGACGGTATTTTGATGCATGTTTGTCCCGAGAGTTATGTCCTGTACCGGGGAGCTGGTTCTGTTAACCCTGCGGTACAGAGTGCACCATTTTCACAAACGGCCTTCTGGAGATCAATATTTAATGAAAAATGGCTTTTTTTGTGTGTGTGTCTGTGTCCCCAAAGCCTTTTATTCCTTGGTAAGATGCAGGCTACTGTGAAACGCACTTTGCTGCATTTAACCCAGCCAGGCCACATGCAGCTTTGTCTGAAAGAAAACCGTATGTTTGGAATCCTTCAGTGCTCACTATGTAAAGAAGACTTCTGTTATTTTTAGATGCCCCTTCTAGTTTGCAGAGGTGTAAAGTGGTTTCAATGTTGATTCAGCAGAGATGGTGTCATGTCAGTTGTACATAAATGTCACAAGAAAAGCTCCAGGAGGCAATTAAACTGTAGCGATGCCAAGCTCAAAAATGTTCCCAAGTGTCGCGCTGCATAATAGACTGGTGCATGAAGGAGGCCTTTCAAACCTCAATTTAGTCGAGATCCTGTCACCTTCCTCCAAGATCCCTGAGAGCATGTCCCTCCCTGTAAGTTCAAAGGCCAGGAGTTCAAAGCCCGACCTCCAGAGGCCCAAGCATATGATATCATTGGCCTTCAAGTTGCAGTATTGTCAGGAGTCCTGCACTATTGATGAGCTGGTGAGCAGGGACCCTTCTCAGGTGAAGGTGAAGGAATGTTAAATTAATATCAGTGTCCTTCAACTGAGATGTTCAGCGCTTCAGTGTCCCAAATGCACATCAAGAGATCTAATGGCACACAGGAATTTCTCAGAATGCTCTGAGTAATATTTCTCCATCCATCAAAATGACAGAGGAAAACAGGTCAATGATCATTTCTCCTTTGCCTGACTGTGGTGAAGCCTTTTTCGAACCTTTGCACAAACCAGCAATAATCTTGACTCTTGAAATCATTCATTGGAGCAAGAGCTCTTTAAGATCAGGAGGTTAATTGGTGAATTTAAATTATACAGGGTAATGTCCCGCTGAGTTACTCCAGCTTTTTTGTGTCTATCTTCAGTGCAAAACCAGCATCTGCAGTTCCTTCCTACACAATGGGATTGTGGGGATTGCGGGTACTGCCTGTATGGTTTGTATGTTCTTTCGGTGACTGCGTGGGTTTTCTCTGGGTGCTTGGGTTTCCTCCCACATTCCACTGTCACGCAGGTTTGTAAGGTTAATTGACATCTGTAAAATTGTCCCATTGTCACTAGTCGGGGTGGACACGGTGGATTCTGATTCCACACTGTATCTCTTTAAATAAACGCATCCCGAGATGGGCCACGTGACCCGAAATGTCATGTATCCATGTCCTCCAGAGATGCTGCCTGACCCGCTGAGTAACTCCAGCGCTTTGAGTTTTATGCCACTTGATTGATATCTCATAACTTGATCACGACTGTGCTGTACTCATGCAAATATAAATGCAATGTAAAGTAAACTAATGGTGACCCGCTGAGTTACTCCAGCATTTTGTGTCTATCTTTTAGTAAATGATGTCTTCCTAATAATCATTAGCGTACAATTTTACTGCTAGGGGTCAGGGATCAATCTAATGTCGCTCTTGTCTCTTTTAGGTGATACTCATCCTGACGAAGCTCTACGATCACAATCTGGGGAGTGTTACAGAAAGCTCACTCTGGAGGTAAGTGCATCTGAAAGGGCAGGCAAACAGTAAGCTGGTTAATTCAACAGCGATCGAACATGCAGGACTCAACCCAGTGTGAAATATTAAGGAGACAGGGACAGCTTGTGACTATCTGAACGCATTAAGAAAAGTACTGTCTGGTATCTCTGAACAGCAACAGCAGTTCTCGGCAATGAATTAATGAGATCCTTTCTAGTATTCCCTTGACATTGATTAATTGGACATTCGCACTGAGAAATAACTACTTTTAAATGGAGACACAAGGTACCACAGATGCTGGTTTACAAACAAAAAAAAAATCACAAAGTGCTGGAGTAACTCAGCGGGTCAGGCAGAATTCCTGGAGAACGTGGAGAATACATCGTCGGCATGGGCAAGTTGGGCCGAAGAGCCTGTTTGCATGACGTGGGACTATTTGACTCTATATCATGAACCCTCTCCAATCAATGTTCTCCAGAGACGCTGCCTGACCAAAGTGAGTTACTCCAGCATTTCTTTTTTTAAACTACTTTTAAACCTTGTACAGAACTGTACAATGGAGTGTCACACCAAAATAAGGCAGTTGCATAAAAAACATAAAATCAGAAGTAATCCCATTGACTAGCTTACAGCAAGGGAATATTAGGTAACATTGTTTATGTTTTAATGAACAAAACTGCTTAATAATATTGATAGGCAAGGGACCCGTTACAGTGTAAAATTCTGCCACTACTACTTGAAAGATAATTTGCTGCCTTGGATATTCGACATCCCAATGAATTGGCTTTGGTACAATTGTAAATTGTCCCTAGTGTGTAGGATAGTGTTAGTGTATGGGGTGATCGTTGGTCAGTGCGGAGTCTGTGTGCCGAAGGACCTTTCTCCGTGCAGTATCTCCAAAGTGTAACGACTAAAGTCAGTGTTGTATGCATTGAGATCTAATTGCATTGACAGCCGACAAGTTGCATGTGTTATCAATGTTGTTCTGATACAGAAGTCTGAATTCTGCACTATCTACAATGCACAAAGTCCTGATGGTTTTGATACAGACATTTGCATGAGATAAATATGCAACTCTGTTCCAAAAGACTGCAATTGTAATTCTTTGTATCAGCACTGTAAATTAGATGAAAACAAAACATTTAATAGCTTTGTTCACATAAACTAAATTGCTTGGTGCTTCAGTTAAAATAATTGATAAAGGTATATCAAATAAATGTGTCATATGTCTCAAAGCCAACATTAACAATCAGTTTAACACATTGATAAAAAACAAATTGATTTAAAATATCAATTTTCAGCTGACTGTGCTAACATCTCAACCTTCAGTAATGCCCATTTTACAGTTGTTGGATTTTTTTTAATACTATATAGAACATTAAAACATGGCAAGTCCCATGTACACCAGTGACCTTCCAAGCATTCAGAGAACATTGCAAACATTGCTGTGCTCTTGTAGAGAACTGGTCTGAAATTGTTCCATCGATTTGAGGGCAGGAGTTGTGTCCAGAGGAGGGAGCAGTTTGCAAAAAGAAGTCACAATTGCAAATGCAGGAAGGGGTTATGTGAATTTAATTGGAACCAAAAAGACGAGACATCAAACACCATTAGTGGGTCAGGCAACATCTCTGTAGAAAAGAAATAGGTGATGTTTCGGGTCGAGACATTTAGCTCCAGCGCCTTCAAGGTGGGCTGCCGGAATCGCTCCCTTGGACACTACCACAGTCGCCAGAGGAGAGGGACATCAGGTCAGGCTTACCTCCACGACATCCAATACATGGGTGGACTTTGGACTGTTTATGCTTTCTGTTTTCTTTGGCTTTTTTTAAACAGTGCCAAAATTGTGGCAATAGCGCATTTGTGGTTGTGCAAAAGAATTTCACTGTGCTGTGCATACATGACTATAGACAACCATTGAACCATTGAGAGATAGGATAGGCAAGTATAAGACGCTTGCCCATATAGAGGTATATAGAGGTATATGAATTATGATCTTGTAGGTATATGAATTATGAAGGACATACAGTGGGTAAAGTGAAGAGTCACAGTCTTTCTCCAGGGATCATGGAGTCTAAAACTAAAGGGCGGGGAAATGATTAAAAGGTGGGTGGGTGTGTGAAAAGAACCATCAGATGAAATGGCTATGGTGGGTACAATTACGATCTTTAAAATACATTTAGACAGGAAAGTGGATTGGAACGGTTTTGTCTAATGTGCGGCAAACATGGGAAATGGATTTAGAGTTTAGACCATACAAGATACAACAGTACAGCGCAGGTCAGGCCCTTGGGCCCAACATTCCCTGCAAATACATGTGCCTATCTAAAAGCTTCTTGAATATCACTATTGTATCTGCCTCCTCCACCGCCCATAGCAATGCGTTCCAAGTCCCCATCACCCTATGTGTAAAATAACGTACCCAGCATATCTCCATTATATTTTCCCCATCTCACCTAAGGACATTTCCATCCTGGGAAAAGGTTCCTGACTGCTACCACCCTATCTGTTTGGAACTGAGTTGGATGATCAGCCATGATCATATTGAATGGCGGTGCAGGCTTGAAGGGCAGAATGGCCTACTCCTGCACCTATTTTCTATGTTTCTATGTTTCTATCTATGCCTCTCATAATTTTATATAGCTTTTTTTAAAAAACGAGGTGGAGGACTTGCTTTGCTAATTCAGGTAGGCAACATGGGTAGCATGTGCGAGTTGGGCTGAAGGTAGGTATGTTACGAAACTTACCTTTAGCGGTGCTGCAGTTCAGTCACTGGCCGTGTGCGTGTCTTTGGCGCCTTTGGGGGGGGCGGGGTTAAAATGCGGCTTTCCCCTTGCCATCCGGAGCTTTATTTTCTCAGAGTGCGAGATTTTTCAAAAGATTCGTTCCGACTGCCGGTAAGTTAAATTTTTTTTTAAATCGCCCGACTATTTCAGCGCTGCAGTAAAATAAAAATTAGCTCCTAATGCCGTGAACGTCGACAACGGGGACGGATTTTACGTAGGGGACAGGTAAGTGAAAGCTGTTTATTTTTTCATATAAACCTGTTTGTTTAGATGACCTTAATCAACATTTCATGTTGCGAAACGGTGATTTACTCCCCATACGAACCGGCAGAATTTTTCCTGCCGACATGGGTTTTAAATTCACCGCAACCGCAACGTTCCAATCCATCGCATTCCAGAAAATCCCACTCGCAAGCTGATTTAAATGGCCATTAATTTACAGGCATTAAACACTAAATTCCTTCAATTTGGCCTATAAATTAATGACAATTAGATTTAAAAATCATGTTATATTGTGAATTCTTGTGAGAATGTTATTTGGACACTTAGGCTTAAAAAAAAATGTTATTTTTTTCTTAAGAAATGGATAGATGTTTAGATCTTGTAATTGAATTTTGTAATTAGCTACAATTGGGTAACTAACTAATTATATGCTTTAATTTCATGTCATCCAAGTAAGATTGTTTCATATTTGTTTCAGAATGCTTCAATCTATAATAACTGAACATTTCTTTCAGTTCTCTTAATTTTTAAGAAGGTTATGGGCTTTTAACTGTCCTCGATCACACCTTTTGTGTTAAGTCAATAGAAAAGCAATAGGAAACAAGTTGCTAATTTCCGAGTATGAAAATTGCCATAACTTTTTTAATACTAAAGATATGAAAGTGAATTAGGTGTCAAGTTAGACTTTTTATGCTTTATCTGATGGGATAAATTGCAGACTTGATTTTTAAAATCTCAAAAAATGTTTAACATTGCTACTAAAGGGCCTGTTTCTGTGTTGTATAACTCTATGACACTATCTACTGTTGTGTCCCCTGAAATCCTATACGATACGATATGATGCGATAAACCTTTATTTATCCCAGGAGGGAAATTGATCTGCCAACAGTCATAAAAACACAAAATACATAAAACATTAAATTAATGTGATGTGGAAAGGCTTGGGGGATGTGCAAAGATTGGGGAGGGAAGGGGGAGGGAAGCCACTCAGTCTACCCCATGACAAAAGGGGGAGGAGTTGTAAAGTTTGATAGCCACAGGGAAGAAGGATCTCCTGTGGCGTTCTGTTCCGCATCTTGGTGGAACCAGCCTGTTGCTGACGGTACTCCTCAGGTTGACCAGTGTGTCATGGAGGGGGTGAGCTGTATTGTCCAGGTTGCTCCGCAGTTTGAGGAGCATCCTCCCCTCCAAGACCACCTCCAGTGAATGGATGGAGTCAGCCTTCCCGATGAGTTTGTTTCATAAGTTTCAACAACCTCATCCTTCTTTCTGTTGAACTCCAAAGAGGCCGGAGAATGGGGTTGAGAAGGAAAGATAGATCAGCCATGATTGAATAGCAGAGTAGACTCAATGGGCCAAATAGATTAATTCTGCTCCTATGACTTATGAAGCTATGAAGCGTAGAATAAGAGAAACAGAGTGAAGTAGAAGAGTGAGCATGAAATCAAATTAGGTTACTGGAGCTAGACAAAAATTGCTGGAGGAGTTCAGCAGGTCAGGCACATCCCTGGAGAAAATGGTCAGGTGACGTTTTCGCTCAGGACCCTTCTTCAGACTCCCTCTGGTCTGAAGAAGGGTCTCGACCTTAAACATCACCTATCCATTTTCTCCAGAGAAGCTGCATGACACTCTGAGTTACTCCAACAATAGTGTCTATCTTTGATGTAAACCAGCATCTGCAGTTCCTTTTTTATTACATTAGTTTACTGGAGTGTCTAGATTCCGTGAGCACTAGGGAACATGATTCAGGATTCTATTGATTAACCTTTGTGTATGTTTGCCTTGTTACGAGAATGAGTTCATTAAAAAATTCTACCGACATCGTTACAGTATGGAAACAGTGTCAGGAAGTATTTATGAGCTCCTTATGCTTAATCTCAACTGAAAGCAGCTGTTCACACTTTCTGAACACAATGATTGCAGTTCTCGTCTTCCCAGAGCTTTTCTGAGCTGTGCTCTCTATTTCTGCACATAGTAGGATTCACACGATCAGCTATTTTTCCTTGAGCATTTCTCAGGACTCACGCAGTCATTTTTCACAGGTTAACGTTTGTAAACATGCAACAATTTCTGTTGCCAGTTTTAAATCGTTGGTGTAAAGGTTCTTCGCTTGTCAGGTGTGGTAACACTACATTTTCACGGCACCACTATAAAGCTGCCAACTTCATTAAAGACTTGTCCAACCCGGGACATTCCACTATGTCCCTCCTCCCGTCCGGCTGAAAGTACAGAAGCCTGAAAGCGCACGTTACCCGAGTCAGAGACAGCTTCTTCCTCTCTGTTACTGGACTGCTGAATGATCCTTCCATAGGATAGGGTACTGTCCAATTCACCTCTACCCCAGTGTGTACATTGGGCTTTGTCCATGGAAATGATTTGCAACAGTGCACTACAATCATGAGAACTATATTCTGCACTCTGTATCTTCCCCTTTGGTTTGTCTAATGTATTTGAGTTTGAACTGATTGTGTCTACAGTGGCTTGCAAAAGTTTTCATACCCCTTCAACTTTTCCACATTTTGTCACATTACAACCACAAACGTAAATGTATTTTATTGGGATTTTCTGTGATGGACCAACACAAAGTGGTGCATAATTGTGAAGTGGAAGGAAAATGATATGTGGTTTCCAAATTTTATTACAAATATAAAACTGAAAAGTGTGGCGTGCAAAAGTATTCAGCCCCCCTGAGTCAATACTTTGTAAAACCACCTTTCGCTGCAATTATAGCTGCAAGTCTTTTGGGGTATGTCTCTACCAGCTTTGCACATCTAGAGACTGAAATGTTTGCCCATTCTTCTTTGCAAAATAGCTCAAGCGCAGTCAGATTGGATGGAGAGCATCTGTGAACAGCAATTTTCAAGTCTTGCCAGAGATTCTCAATTGGATTTAGGTCTGGACTTTGAATGGGCCATTCTAACACATGAATATGCTTTGATCTAAACCATTCCATTGTAGCTCTGGCTGTATGTTTAGGGTCATTGTCCTGCTGGAAGGTGAACCTCCACCCCAGTCTCAAGTCTTTTGCAGACTCTAACAGGTTTTCTTCCAAGATTGCCCTGTATTTGGCCCGACCCATCTTCCCATCAACTCTGACCAGCTTCCCTGTCCCTGCTGAAGAAAAGCATCCCCACAGCATGATGCTGTCACCACCATGTTTCACAGTGGGGATGGTGTGTTCAGGGTGATGTGCAGTGTTAGATTTCCGCCACACATAGCGTTTTGCATTTAGGCCAAAAACTTCAATTTTGGTCTCATCAGATCAGAGCACCTTCCTCTTCATGTTTGCTGTGTCCCCCACATGGCTTGTGGCAAACTGAAAACGGGACTTCTTATGGCTTTGTTTCAACAATGGCTTTCTTCTTGCCACTCTTCCATAAAGGTCCGATTTGTGGAGTGCACGACTAATAGTTGTCCTGTGGACAGATTCTCCCACCTAAGCTGTGGATCTCTGCAGCTCCTCCAGAGTTACCATGGCCTCTTGGCTGCTTCTCTGATCAATGCTCTCCTTGCCCAGCCTGTCAGATTAGGTGGACGGCCATGTCTTGGTAGGTTTGCAGTTGGGCCATACCCTTTCCATTTTCGGATGATGGATTGAACAGTGCTCCGTGAGATGTTCAAAGCTTGGGATTTTTTTTATAAGATAACCCTGCTTTAAACTTCTCCACAACTTTATCCCTGACCTGTCTGGTGTGTTCCTTGGGCTTCATGATGCTGTTTGTTCACTAATGTTCTCTAACAAACCTCTGAGGCCTTCACAGAACAGCTGTATTTATACTGAGATTAGATTACACACAAGTGGACTCTATTTACTAATGAGATGACTTCTGAAGGCAATTGGTTGCACTGGATTTTATTTAGGGGTATCAGAGTAAAGGGGGCTGAATACTTTTGCACACCACACTTTTTGTTTTTTTATTTGTAAAAAAATTTGAAAACCATGTATCATTTTCCTTCCACTTCACAATTATGCGCCATTTTGTGTTGGTCTACCACATAAAATCCCAATAAAATACATTTACGTTTGTGGTTGTAACGTGACAAAATGTGGAAAAGTTCAAGGGGTAGCAAAAATTTTGCAAGCCACTGTATATCTGATCTATTTGGATAGCATGCAAAACTAAGCGTTTCACTGTACCTCGGTACACATGGTAATAATAAATATAAACCTAAACTTAAACACCATAACAATTTGGTATAACCACCGAAATGTGTTTCATTCTAATTCTGATAAGGAAGGCAGGTGAGTTTTTACATCAAATTAGTTTAGTTTAGTTTAGAGATACAGTGTGGAAAAAGGCCATTCGGCCCACTGAGCCCACGCTGACCAACAATCACCCAGACACTAATTCTATCCTACAACCTAGGGACAAATTACAGAAGTCAATTTACCTGCACGTCTTGGGGGTGTGGGAGGAAACCGGAGCACCCACCCACACTCTAAAGAAGTACAAGTTTGTAGGTTAATTGGCTTCTGTAAATTATAAATTGTCCCAAGTGTGTAGAATAGTGTTAGTGCCGGGGTGATCGCCGGTTTGTGCAAACTCGGGGGGCTGAAGGGCCTGTTTCCACGCTGTATCTCTAAAGTCTAAAGTAAAGTCATTTCACTTTTAAGATTGGGTTGTCCACCTCAGCACTAAAGAGATTAAACTTTACAGAGGAATGTCCAGGGTTGGAGCTGTTGGTGGTCCACCATCGCCGGACATTCTCCTTGATCATCTTCCCAAATCCTGGGACCGTCCGGCATCCATTCCGGCCATTTAATCACTGTGCCTGGAATGTTGTCATTGTTTCAATGTAGTAGTTGCAGGAGCTAATTTGTGAGGAGCCATCTCCTCAAAGACTATGAGTTCCAGGCAGGGGAGACTTTGGTTCCATCTGTTCTGTTGGCTATATTGAGCTGAAAAGTGAGTAATTTACATATCCTTAACCCCCAGTTATTCATTGTGAAAATCCAAGCTAAATGTGTTTTGTACTTTGATATTTTTGCCTTGTCGTGTGAAACCTAACGCACAGTCTTGATGTAAATGCACCCTGGTATTAACAGCCTGGATTGTAGCTGGTGTCACTGCTGTGTGTTAAAATAGCCACTTACTAGTTGTACAGGGCAAAACGCAGGCAGGTGGGACTAGCGTAGATGGGACATGTTGGATAAGTTGTTTCCAAGCTGTATTACTGGCCATCAGCCCACTGATCGTCACCGACCTAAGACAAAGCAGTTAGCTCCTGTTACTTTTAGAACCATCCATCTTACTATAAAGTGCCAGGAATAGGTTTATTTATGTCCCGTTGTTTCGCTGGAGGGTCCTTTAAATTCCAGCGGCATCACATTTATCCCCGAGCACTCTAGCTGCACGCGAAGATTCTGCGATAAATTCATCCTCGCTTCACTGTGAAGAGGTACAAGTTAGAAATGCAGCATTAAGCTGACAGCTGCTGTGCTCCACGCCACACCATTACCTGGGGTGTGGTAAATTTGCCCTGTTATCTGCTCTCTCAATAGTGGCCATCAGTGGAGACTTGCAGACAGTATTGCATAGCGTTCCCCAGGCACCTTGACCTCACAGAATAATGAATCTCTCAGAAGCTAGCTTCATTAAAGTTTATAATTTATTTAGAATAATATATAATAGCTGGTAAATAATTGATGTGCTGCACTTCAATGTATTCACTGTTCTCCACTGATGTGGTCTTATGGCTGCTTCACGTGTTAGGCTAATGCCTTGTTTCTATTTTTAAATACATCACACTCTCTCCCCATTCATCCGCAGCAGACTGGTTTGTGACCCACAGGTTCATCCACTCTTTGATACACAGTGGTGCAGCTGGTAGAGCTGCTGCCTCACCGCACCAGAGACCCCGGTTCGATCCTGACTTCCGGTGCTGCTCGTGTGGGGTTTGCATGTTCTCCCTGTGAGCACATGGGTTTCTTCCAGGTGCTCCGATTTCCTTCTATATCCCAAAGACGTGCGGGTTGGGGGGTCAATTGGCCTCTGTAAATTGCCCCGAGTGTGTAGGGAATGGGTGAGAAAATTGGATAACTTAGAACTAGTGTGAACAGGTGATTGTTGGGTGGTCTCAACTCGGTTGTGCCGAAGAGCCTGCTTCCATGCTGCATCTCTAAAATAAAATAATCTACACATCATGTTACAGCTTTACTGTACAAGACTTTGGTTAGGCCACATGTGGACCATAGTGTGCTGTTCTGGTTGCCTCATTGTCGGGAGGATGTGAGGGGCTTTGGAGAGTATTGTGTGCAGTTCTGGTCACCCCATTACAAGAAGATATAGAGGCTCGAGTGGCTGCACAATACGGTTACCAGAATGCTGGCTGGTTTCGAGGGTAGTAGAGAGATTAGGCAAAGTTGAATCATTTTCTCTGGAGTGTCAGATGTTAAGAGGTGACCTGATAGATTTATAAAATGATGAGAGGCATATTTACGGTGGACAGTCAAAACCTTTCTCCCATGGTGGAAATATCAAAGACTGGAGGACTTTAGTTTTAAGACGAGAGGGGCAAAGTTTATAGGAGATGTGCAGGGCAGGTTTTTTTACACACAGAGAGGTAGGTACATTAATGTGCCTTCAGAGATGGTGATGGAGACTGATGTAATGGAGGCATTTACTGTAAGAGGGTTTAGATGGGCACATGGATGTGTAGAGAATCGAGAGATGAGGCTCAGGAGAGACGTTTACTTGGCATCATGTTTCATCATCGTTGAAAACATTAGTGATGCAGTGGTGCTGGTTTCCAACAGGAGCGGTGACGGAAGCACCATACATCTCTGTCCTCCAGTTCCTGCGGATGTCCGCGGCTGGAAGTATAGGATTTTGGTGTGTGCGCTTCATCATCATTCCTTACAGTGCTATGTACGGCAGTATTCGCAATTTCTACTAATCATGTTAGGCACCAAAATTGTGGGTTGTTCCTGTATTGTATAGTTCTATTTTCTATGTTTGATGTCCTACGACATACCTGTTCTTCCTTATTTGCTCAGAATGGTGAAGGGGAACCGAGGATTAATTTTCTGTTATTGCTGCAATGTCTGCATTTCAAAGACTACCTCACTGGTTGTAAAAGGGATGACCGGATGCTGTAATAGCTGCCTCGCAGATGAAGGCCTTTCTCATAGATTAACAGTGAGGGGCATTATTGAGCCCCTTCCCTCCCTTGTACTTTCTCCGATGTGTCTGAGCTGACACTACAGTGAAGGATCCTTCCACATATTTCAACATGTTAAAAAATTAGAGGCGACTAGAATGAAGCCGCCATGGCGAGTAGCGAGAATTCTCGAGCCGTAGGTGGGTCGCCAGGAGGTCCTAGTGGGTTGCCAGGAGGTCGAAGTTTCTCGGAGGTTCTCGTAGGTTGTAGCCGTTGCTGACCGGTGAATTTCATTGGCTCATTGGGAAAAAAAAGGTAAGCAGTAGTTTTCAGAACCAAGGATAACCAGCCGGTAATGTTAAATGTCTGCCGAGCTTCACAGCCTTGTATCTCTGGCTTCTTAAAAGTTGTCTCCCCCCTCTCCCCCCCTCTTTTAAAAGACTTACCGTACACTGTGCTTTAGCCGTCTTTTTACAGCGGCAACTTTCCTGTTCATCGCGGTGTGTGTCTGTTTCACCTTGGCTTTGCACCGTGTGAATCTTTTAGACAGTGCTCCCCCCGCTTGCCCTGTCCCCCACCTGCATTACGGGCTGGTGAAGGAAGCGATGTGTGTGTGTCCACTCTGACAGGCGCCGGCTGTCCGCTGAAAAATCACCTAAGTGGGACAGGACCATAAGTATGACACTAATGAATGTATAGATAGCAAGACAGAGTTTTTGCACAGATTTGGTATTGTTTATGGTTTGTATTCTGAATCAATTTAATTTGTGGAAAAAAATGTGTTAAGTACATAAAAACTAAAAGCAGGCAGAGGCCATTTGCCCCTGAAGCCTATTCTATTATTCAATGAAGTCATGACTAATATTTTAGCTTAGCATACTTTCCTGTACTAACCCCATATTCCTTGATTTCCTTAAGATCTGAAAATATATCAGTCTCTTTCTTGCGTTTGCCCACTGACCGAGCCTCCTTTTCTCTCTGAGAGCCAATTCTACAAATTCATAACCATAAAGTTATGGAGTGTGCAAACAGTCTCTTTGCCAACTTGCCAACCAATATGCTCCATCTACACTAGTTCCACCTGCCTGTGTTTGGCCCATATCCCTCCAAAACTGTCCTATTCATGTACCTGTCTAAATAGATCAGCCATGATCACAATGAATGGCGGTGCTGGCTCAAAGGGCCGAATGGCCTCCTCCTGCACCTATTTTCTATGTTTCTATGATCCTAAACATTGCGATAATACCTGCCTCAACTACCACCTCCAACAGCCCATTCCATACACCCTTTGTATAAAATATTAACCCCTCAGGTTTCTATTAAATCGTTGTAAACCTATGTCCTCTGGTTCCCGATTCCCGTACTCTGGGCAAGAGACTCTGTGCGTTTATCCAATCTATTCCTCTCATGGTTTTGTACACTATTATAAGATCACCCCTCATCCTCCTGCCATCTGAGTGGGTGAAGAACTTTCATCACTGTCCTGAATGAGTGGCCCCTTTATTTTGAAACTCTAATCTCCCATCCCTGGTTTCAGAACCACAATGAGGGGAAGCATCATCTCTGTCAAGCCCTGGGTGAATCTTGTACACTTTAGTCAAGATGTACAGGTGGGGGTGTGTGTGTGTGTGTGTGTTTTAATGTGAGACGGGCAAAATTTGAAGAAGATGCGTGGGACAAGTTTTTTTACACAGAGGATGGTTAGTGCCTGGAATGCGCTGCTAGGGCTGGTGGTTGCGACAGATACAATAGTGGCATTTAAAGAGACTTTTGGATAGGCACATGGATATGCAGGGAATGGAGGGATATGGATTATGTGCAGGTGGATAAGAGATTATCTTGGCATCATGTTTGCAAGGCCATTGTGGGCATATGGGCCTGTTCTTGTGCTGTTGAATGCTCCATATTTTCTCCTCGCCTTTCATACAAGCAGATACAAGCAGATAAAACTGATGCAGATCAATGTAAACCTGTTTAAAAATCCCCGGTTACCATGGAGAATGTAATTGTTCGGTTGATATCTTTGGCTTATTTATAGCTTCTGTTTAGCCCAGCTGCCTGGAACTATGTTTCTTCACCTCTTTAAGTATGCAATATTTATTCCACGGTCTAATTGTTCTGCGTCCGACCTTTCAATCCTTCCTAAACTAATCAGCTCCAGCCATTTGATTAATTAATTTTCCGTATGAAGTGTGGCTGATATTGAGGAGCAGGCTCGGCTGCAAAATATTTGTTTAGGAATTTTAGTGATGGTTTTGGTTTATTAATGAGCTTGTCAGAGGGAGCGTGCTGCTCTGGTGTCCCTCGCTATTGCATTGAATTGTTCTCTCATTTTAATCCAGGGAGGCAACAGAACAGTAAATCTGTCAAATTGTTGAGCTTTCTTTATCTTTCTCTCCATCTCTGCTTTGTCTTCTCACAGAGTCAGCGAGTCATTCAGCACAGAAACGGGTCCTTCAGCCCAACTCGCCCATGCTGACCCAAATGCCCCATCTAAGCTAGTTCCGTTTGCCTGTACTTGGACCATATCCCTCTAAATCTTTCCTATCCATGTACCTGTCCACATGTCTTTAAAGAGTCAAGAGTGTTTTATTATTATGTCCCAGCCACAACAATGAAATTCTTACTTGCAGCAGCACAACAGAAAATGTAAACATAGCTTTTTTAATTATGTCAGCCTGAACTACTTCCTCTGGCAGCTTGTTCCATATACCCTTTATAGTTTAGCGATACAGTGCGGAAACAGGCCCTTTGGCCCACCAAGTCCGCGCCGACCAGCGATCCCCCTAAACACTAGCACTATCCTACACACACTAGAGACAATTTACAATTTTTACAGAAGCTCATTAACCAGCAAACCTGCATCAGACAGTACCCAAGGCCAGGGTACTGTAAGGCAACAACGGTTCTGCTGCGCCACTGTGCGGACGACTGGACCCACCACACACTGTGGAAAAAGTTGCGCCTCAGGTTCCTATGGTTTGTTAACCATCCTCTCTCACCTTAAATCTGTGCTCTCTAGTTCTAGATACCCCTACCGTTTGGTATAGGCACACGTACACACACGTACTCACACACACACACACACACACTCTCTCTCTCTCTCACACCCTCACACACTCTCATACACACTCATACACACACTCACTCACTCACACACACACACACACACACACGCACACACACACACACACACACACACACACACACACACACACACACACACACACACACACACACACACACACACACACACACACACACACACACACACACACACACTCACACACACACACTCACGGTTGCCTTGAACAGTTACAAACGGGTACATTTTGGTGTCCTTTTTAGTATTCACTTGATTAATGAGGCTTTACATCTGTGGCAGAAATTGCCTTGTTGGAACCAGATTGTTAACCTGGCTCCTTCAGCACTGAAGTATATATAAAACAGGGCTTCTCCCTTTAGGCAATATCCTAATCTCCTGGGTAAATGTCAACCCAATTTCTATACAAGTCCGACAACCTAAAATGTTGCTTCATCCTTACTGTGAAAGGGATTTTTTTTTGTGTGTGTGTGATATTTTCTGTGTTTTATGAATACTTACCACAACCTCATAGGACTCAGAGACATAATTATTCAGCTCATTGTAAATTAATGATACTTGGGTAAGAGGGAGAGTTTGGTTCATTTCTTGATGGATTCAGGGTCAGCTCTTGCTCTCAGCAACAAATGTGTGGCACCATTCCAATGTTTGACTTGCACCCGCCGGTGAGTTGTTTTCCTGGGATTTTCCATGGTAAATTGCTGCCAGGGACACCATACAACGCAAGAAGCTGGAGTAACTCTGTGGGACAGGCAGCATCTCTGGAGAGACCCTTGAAGGGTCTCGACCCGAAATGGCACCCATTCCTTCTCTCTAGAGATGCTGCCTGTCCCACAGAGTTACTCCAGCTTTTTGTGTCTATCTTCGCCTTAAACCAGCATCTGCTGTTCCTTCCTACACACTAGACAACAAAGCGTTTTGCACAGGGCACCCAGACTTGTGTGGCTTTGGAGAGGGTCCGGAGGAGGTTTACGCAAATGACCCCGGGGATGATATATAAGGAGCATTTGAAAGCACTGGGCCTGTGCTCGCTGGAGTTTAGAAGAATAAGGGCGAATCTCATTGAAACGTACTGGATAATGAAAGGCTTAGATAGAGCAGACATGGAAAGGATGTTTCCAGTCTTTAATTTAGTATAGCTTAGATATATAGTGCGGAAACAGGCCCTTCGGCCCACCGAGTCAGTGCTGACCAGCAATCCCTGCATACACACACCATCCTGTACACATGCACACTGGGGACAATTTGCAATTATACCGAGCCAATTAACCTGCGTCTTTGGCGTGTGGGAGGAAACCGGAAATTCCGGAGAAAACCCAGGCAGCTAACGGGGAGAACGTACAAACTCCGTACAGACATCACCCGTAGTCAGGATCGAATAGGGGTCTCTGGCGCAGTGAGGTAGCAACTCTACCGCTGCGCCACCGTGCCGCCCTTGACTTGTTCCAGCTGACTTGCAGTCCCTTTGCTGGGAGACATTTCCTTGCGTGACATCGGCCCCTCGGTACCTAACCCCTGCTCCTACTGCATTATGCTACCGCTGTCATTGAGTGGGGAGCAGCGTAATGTGCAGCGTCACCTATCACAGCTGCTGCTTCATGCACATCCAGTGATCAATGTGGTTAATGGGAGAGGAAGGAGAGCAATTTTGTTGCTCTCAGCCCAACAGGACAATCTCCATTCACTCCATCATTTCGGGCATTACACTCCAGATCTTTCACAGAGTCACAAGAGTCTGCTGATGTTCTCTCTTCGATGGGAGTTTTATGAGTCCCTCTCTTACTCTCCATCTGTCGTTTCAACCTCCTGTCGCACTCTCTAGTCTTGCCCCTCCTGTCTCACCACCCCCTCACCCTTCCCTCTCACCCTCTCCCTCGCACACCCTCCTGTACATCCCTCCTTACCCCTCCTGTCTCACTCCTCCACTCTCATCCTCCTGTCCCACCCCTCAACCCACCCCTCCTGTCCCACCATTCCCTCTCACCCCTCCCTCCCACCACCTCCCTCTCACCCCCCCTCACCCCCTTCGTCACCCCTTCCCTCTCATCCCTCACCCTCTCCATCTCACCCCCTCCCACTCACCCCCTCCCTCTCACCCCTCCACACTGTCTATCTTCACTCGACCTTCATTGTCTATCTCAGTCTCAACCCGAAAATGCCCCCAACAACTCTCAGCATCTTCTACAAATGCGGAGTAGAAAGCATTTTATCGGGATGCATCACAACCTGGTTTGCGAATAGCTCCATCCAAAACTGCAAGACATTGCAATGTTGTGGACGTAGCCCTGATCATTATGCCAACTAACCTCCCTTCCATGGATTCCATCTACACTTCACGCTGCCTCAGCAAGGTCACCAGCAAAATCAAGGACCAGTCTCACCCCGGTCCCTCCCTCTTCTCCCCTCTCCCATCAAGCACGAGGTACAGAAGTTTGGAAATGCACACATTCAGATTCAGGGACAGTTTCTTCCCAGCTGTTATCAGGCAACTGAACGGTCCTCTCATCAGCTAGAGTGTGGACCTAACCTCCCAGTCACCTCCTCAGAGATCTTTGAAAAGATCTTTTTGGACTTTATCTTACACTAAATGACACACCTTTCACCTGTACACTGCGGACGGCTTGATTACGTATAGTTTGTTTCTTTGTGTAGGAAGGAACAGTAGATGCTGGTTTAAACCAAAGAAAGGCGCAAAAAGCTGGAGTAACTAAGCGGGTCAGGCAGCATCTCTGGAGAAAAGAAATAGGTGACGTTTCGGGTCGAGACCCCTGTTCAGACTGAAGACTGAGTTATTGCAGTTTTTTGTGTCCATCTATAGTTTTTTCTTTGACTGGCTAGCACACAAGCAAAAGCTTTTCACTGTACCACGGTACAAGTGACAAAAATAAACGAAACTAAACACTAAATCCCTGGCTGGCCGCACATGAGAGGTTGCTGAGAGGGGTGGTGCGGAACGCAGGCAAGTGGGACTGGTGTAGATGGGGTATGTTGGTCGGTGTGGGCAAGTTGGGTTGAAGGGCCTGTTTCCACACTGTATGACTCTATGACTCTATGAGGCAGTTGTGGGACTTGCATTTGCCCACAGCTGTGTCCCTTTTATACCATGCATTTCGCATGTACGTTGTTAGAACGTTTGATTATCCTTTTAAAAAACACTCTTTTAATTAAACCGCTAACCTGCCTTTAGTTTAGAAAAGGGCTGGAAAATTGAATATGATCCGTTTAGAATTTAGACTTTAGAGATGCAGTGTGGAAACAGGCCCTTTGGCCCACCGAGTCTGTGCTAACCAGATCACCCCGTACACTAGCACCATCCTACACACAAGGGAAAATGTACAGTTTTTACCTGTGCCAATTAACCTACAGACCTTCCTGTCTTTGGGGTGTGGGAGCAAACCCTAACACCCAGAGAAATCCCACGCAGGTCACGGGGATAGCGTATAAACTCTGTACAGGCAGCACCCATAGTCAGGATCGAACCTGGGCTTCAGCGCTGTGAGGCAGCAACTCTATCACTGCGCCACTGTGTTGCCCTAACTTGTTGATCGTGAACTCCTTGCAGAGGAATACATGTCAACATAATCATAATAATAATCATATGTTATTAGCCAAGTATGTTTTGCAACATACGAGGAATTAAATGTACAGGCCAAGATATCAATGACTCGGGCAACGTTGCATGGCATTGCTGCTCCACACTCTTAGCACAAGCCACAGTCTTTGAGCAATGTAAGTACAAAATCAAAACCAACCTCTCCCCTCTGTTATTTGCTGTTTTGCTGTTTGCTGTTTTGAGATGGAACATTGATCTCCTAAAATCATTTTCTGCATGGGTTTTCTCCGGGTGCTCCGGTTTCTCCCCACATTCCAAAAACGTACAAGTTTGTAGGCTATTTGGCTCAGTAAAATTGTAAATGTGTGTAGGATAGTGTTAATGTGTGGGAATCGCTGATCGGCATGGACTTGGTGGGCCAAAGGGCCTGTTTCTGCGCTGTATCTCTAAACTAAACTACCCACTCCCCTGAGTAATTTTCCTTAATCTCCATTCCCTTGGTCCTGTTTTCACACCTTACACTTCCTAGTCCATACATTTCTTTATCTATGTACCGCCCACTCACCTGACATCAGTCTGCAGAAGGGTCTCGACCCGAAATGTCACCCATTCCTTCTCTTCCTTTTATGGAGTTACTTCAGCATTTTGTGTCTATCTCCGATTTAAACCAGTATCCACAGTTCTTTCCTACACATAAACTTTTTTCCTTCCTCAGTCACATTTTGCTTTGTATCTCACTGAATCAAGCGTCTGATTCCTCTTCTATTTCTCTACTCTGCCATTCACACTTGCCTCTTCTCTCACGGTCTCTCATTAGTGCCAGTTTTGAGACTTCTTCCTCCTTAATCTTCCCTCCTTTCTCTTTTGTATTGCTTCAGCGTCTCTTGTTTTTACCTGCTTCCTTATTCCAATCCCTGAGTAAAACGTGCCTGGCCGATGCCAGCGAGAAACTCTCATTGTGAGCAATCAAAGGTCAACTTATTCAACTTCTACAGGGCATTATTTATTTTTCTCGAAGGTCTCTTGGGAACAAAATAAAGGATTATCCTTTGCTTTCCTGGCAACTGCAGACGGGGTATGAGCTGACTTATCTAACCAGTGTTTTTATATACCTTTGAAATCTGCTGGGTTTTTTTGTTGTTGCTGCTAATGTTATTTTTTTGCATCTTGCCGTCTCAAAATGATGACAGGGCCTCCAACAAAGACGTTACCCATTCCTTCTCTCCAGAGATGCTGCCTGTCCCGCTGAGCTATTCCAGCATTTTTGTGTCTACACTCTCATCAACCTTTGACAGCTGGCAAACCGATTGTTCCGGCTGTAAAATCTATTTACGTGACTTTTAATAATTTTCAAATGTGATACAGAGAAGTTTAACTCTATTAAACATTGTTGCGACATTTCAAACAAACACAAAGGTCAACTAAAGGCAACTAAAACTAAAATATTTAAAATATTAAAGCAAAGTAATTTAAAACCAGGAAATTATCATCCACTTCATACAAAGTGGCCTGGCACCCGGTTTTAGTTTAGAGACACAGCATGGAAACAGGCCCTTAGGCTCACTGGGAGTCCACACTGTCTACAATAAACATACAATAGTTCTAGGGTACACAAAATGCTGGAGAAACTCAGCAGGTGCAGCGGCATCTATGGAGCGAAGGATATAGGCAATGTTTTTGGGCTGAAACCCTTCTTCAGCCCGAAACGTCGCCTATCTCCTTCGCTCCATAGATGCTGCTGCACCCGCTGAGTTTCTCCAGCATTTTGTGTACCCTCGATTTTCCAGCATCTGTAGTTCCTTCTTTAATACACTAGTTCTATCCTACACATAGGGGACAATTTACCAAAACAAATTTGGTAGGCCTTTGGAATGCAGGAGGAAACTGGAGCACACGGACAAAACCCTCACACACAGGGAGAAATTACAAACTCCATACAGACAGCACCTGTAGTCGGGATCGAACCCGGGTCTCTGGCGTTGTAAGGCAGCAACTCTACTGCTGTGCCACTGTGCCGCCCAGAGGTTCTAAGGGGAAAGACTGTACCTTTATCCCAGGGTGGAAATGTCCAACACTAGAGGGCATTGCTGTAAGGTAAGAGGGGGATTGATAATGAAGATGTGCGGGACAATTCTTTTCCACAGAGGGTGGTGGAGGCCAGGAAAGCACCGCCATGGGTGGTGGTGGAGGCAGATACAACAGTGGTGTTTAAGAGGTTTTTAAATAGGCACATGCTCGTGCAGGGAATAGAGGGATATGGATCTTGTAGGCAGATGATAACAGTTCAGCTAGGCATCATATTCAAGTTTGAGTTTAGTCTATTGTCACGTGTACAGAGGTACAGTGAAAAGATTTTGTCGTGTACTAACCAGTCAACGGAAAACAATACATAATTACAAGTGAGCCATCCACAGTATACAAAGTCAGGCCAAATGGGAATAACATGAATAACATTTAGTACAAGATAAAATCCAGTAAAATTGGATCAAAGATAGTCTGAAGCTCTCGAATATGGTAGATAGTAGGTCAGGACTGCTCTCTAGATGTTACATAAATTTGTGCTGAAGGGCTTGTTCCTGTGCTGTACTGTTCTCTGTTCTACAACTCAGGCCTTCGAGTCCTGGCAACATCCTCGTAAATCTTCTCTGCACCCTTTCCGTGTTGAGCTGGAGACTGTTTCATATGCCTGAGTGAAATTGCTGGAAACATTATTCTCTTTTGTGATTTTCTTTGTGAGTCAAATCAAAGAGTGATGGCAGGTTAACTTTTGGTATCCATTTCTAGTTTGGGGACATTACTAGCAAAGCCAAAAATTATTGTCCATTCCCAATTGCTCCTGAGAAGGTGGTGGTGGGTCGCGTTCTGCTGGTTGTAGAGCATGTGTAATAATAGAGTTGCAGAGATATGTATCCACATCACGTAACTTGAAGGAGATTTTGCAGGTGGTGGAGTCCCCTTAGACCGCTGCTCTTGTCGCCCAACCTCACCTCTATCCACTTATCACTTGCCAGGCTTTGTCCTGCTCACACCCACCTATCTCCCCCACCCACCACAATCAGTCTGAAGAAGGATTCCAATCTGAAATGTCACCTATCCATGTCCGTCTGAGATGCTGCCTGACCATCTGAGTTACTTGAGCACTTTTATCCCAAGCGGGAATAGCATGCAAACTCCACACAGTCAGGGGGCAGCACGGTGGCACACTAGTAGAGCTGCTGACTTTGGGTGCTGTCTGTACGGAATTTGTGCGTTCTCTCTGGGACCGCGTGGGTTTTCCCCAGGTGCTTCAATTTCCTCTCACATTGCAGATGCTGGTTTCCAACGAAGAAAGACACAAAATACAGGAGTAACTCAACGGGTCAGGCAGCATCTCTGGAGAAAAAGAATAGGTGACTATTCGGGTTGAGACCCTTCTTCAGGCTGAGAGTCAGGGAAGAGGGAAATTAGAGGTATGAGAAGGTAGAAATAAGAAATGAATGAAAAGTATGAAAAGAACAAACCAAAACCAGCACCGATGGTCAAGGAAAGGTGGTGCCCACAATGGTCCATTGTTGGCTGTGGAAATGGTGATAATGAGGGGTTATGATAAGAACCGTACTGATTATCTACTTAAGCTTATATTTCCTCTCCGAAAAGCAATGCGGGTCACGATTCCCTTGAACAAATGAACCGTTTGTGGATCTCATCTCCGCCGCAAAATGTTTTCCGAACTTTGTATTGCTTGAAAATGATGTTCCCACCACTGGCTCAGGGAGTAATTAGCCTCTGCAGCTGAACTGAATCAGAGCTTCATCCTGTCATAATAACCCAGTGGGCTTTATCAGTACAGTATACACACAGTTAATGAGGAAGATGCGCGAGGAAAACATTTGTTAAGACACCAGTTCTTTTGCTTTATCGCCATCCAATGCAACTATAATATTCAGTATCTAAAGATTTTTTTAAAGTTCTATTTAATTTATGCTTTACTAAATATATAGTCATGAATTTATATTTTACATTTTTTTTTTACCTTAGGATGTCCAAAAGTACTTTGCAGACAATGAATTACTTTTGAAGTGTTGTTCTTGTTGTAGGGAACATTTAGTACAGTAGCTACGCTGCTGTATTTTGAGCTCCCACTAAATGCATCGTGGTGTCGCCTTTGTGAGATTAGCCACCTTTGTGTGATTAGCTAGTGGGTAAATACTTGCCTGTTCACTGGGCCACCTACTTCCCCTTTACCACCCAATTCTCATATCCCCACTTGTGATATCGCCTTTTTCCCATCTGGCTGTGCATATAATTCAACAGCTAACATGAAATACAAAGGAATACGGTACAAAGCTTCAATGGTTTCTTTATTATCACCGGCACCAAAGTACAATGAAATACTTTTATTGCATATACAGCTCAGCAAGATTATCACCATACATCAGCACAATCCCCCGGTCTGTACAGAACACACAGAACAACACACTGAGCCCATATGCAAGAGGGTACAGAGAAGATTTACAAGGATGTTGCCAGGACTAGAGGTTCTGAGCTATGGGGAGGGGTTGAGTAGGCTGGGACGATTCCTTGGCACTCTGGAGTATGAGGGGTGATCTTATAGAGGTGTATACAATCATGAGAGAAATAGATCAGGTAGATGCACAGAGCCTGTTGCCCAGAGTAGGTGAATCAAGGACCAGAGAAGATAGGTTTAAGGTGAAGGAGAAAAGATTTAATAGGAATCTGACGGGGAACATTTTCACACAAAGGGTGGTGGGTGTATGGAACAAGCTGCCGGAGGAGAAAGTTGAGGGAGGGACTATCCCAATGTTTAAGAAACTGTTAGACAGGTACATTGATAGGATAGGTTTGGATGGATACAGACCAAACACAGGCAGGTGGGACTAGTGTAGCTGGGACATGTTGGCCAGTGTGGGCAAGTTGGGTCGAATGGGCCTGTTTCCACACTGTATCACTCAATGACTCTAGGCACCATTTTATTGACCCTGCTGCAGTTGGCCACAAAGGCCCTTTGCAGCCGTCACCTCCATTCCGGTCGTCCTGCAAACCATCGTTCCTCTAAACTAACTTAAACTAAATAAAAGGCCTGGGTTTGATCCTGACTACGGGGACTGTCTGTGCGGAGTTTGTATATTGTCCATGTGACTACGTGGGTTTCCCCGGGTGCTCCGATTTCCTCCCACACTCCACACTCCAGGTTAATTTGCTTTGTATAAAAAAAGTAAATTGTTCCTAGTGTGTAGGATGGTGCTAGTGTGTGGGCCATCACTGGTCAGTGTGGACTCAGAGGGCTTTAGGGCCTGATTCCTTACTGTCTCTAACTGCCGGCTACGGGAGCCAAGATTGTTTCATCAACAAAGGCTCTTGGCCCACGACCGCAGTAGGACAAAGAAGGGAAGAGATTGAACTTTTTTTTCGCCTTCCATCACAGTGAAGAATGTGGAGGAGTCGCTGTGGTGGATGTTTATGTTAAATTGTATTTTGTGTGCCCTGTTGCTTTTTATTGGTATGACTGTAAAAATCTTATTCCTTGTATGTTGCAAAACATACTTGGCTAATTAAGTATGATTATGATTATGATAACGTCTAAAGTCTAAAGACTCTATGAAATGTGGACGAAATCCAAAGTGTTTCCACCATGACCCTCTTGGTCATGTTTGTCAGTCAAGTCGGCAGCAATATCTTCTCTAGTTTTTTTCCTGGAGTTTTTATACTGATGAAGAGCTCCATCAGTGCAAGAACTCCACTGAAACGTGTCAGTGCGATGATTGAAATGGCCCAGGGTGAAAGGATAATCATGCATGTACTCACCATGTTAAACCAGCTGTGTAATGCCCCAACTTTATAAGTCCTTTCCATCAGCATCACAGAGACCTGAAGGTCACCCACTGGCCTTTGTGCGTTCCAGTTAAGAATGATACTCTGTTAACTTCCCCAAAAGACCAATTTGATCAACAAGCAGGACTTCCATTTGATCTTTAATTAATTTTGTTCCATGTGGAAATGCAACGTCTAGGTAATTTTCATTATTTTTAACAGGAGCTCCTGATTGACTTTGATGCAATCTAACCCGTGTTTAATATCATCGACTCTTTGACACCAGACCAGAATTTATAAGCTCATGTTAAAGGGAAGAATGATTACTGCAGGCAGTGGTGCTGAATATAACCTGCCCCTGGGTGGCAGGTATCTGAAGAGATTATTTGATGGTTCTCTGTCCCTGAGATTCTGCTGAAACCTTCGCAGGTCAAATTAGCTTAAGTCATCTCTTGTGACTTGCTGTTGTCCGGAGTTATGTGCAGGATACATAGGGCACAGAGCAGTATAGACACAAAATGCTGGAGTATCTCAGTGGGTCAAGCAGCATCTCTGGAGAAAAAGAATAGGTGACGTTTCGGGTCGGAACCCTTCTTCAGATTGAATCTGAACCGCTGAGCTACTCCAGCATGTTGTGTCTATCTTCGGTGTAAACTAGCATCTGCAGTTCCTTCCTACACATAGAATAGCACAGCACAAGAACAGGCCCTTCGGCCCTCAGTATCTGTGCCGAATATGAAGTGAAGTTAAACATCTCCTCCACCTCCATATTCCTCCGTTCCCTGCATATCCATGTGCCTATCTCAAAGCCTCTTAAATGCCACTATCGTATCTGCCTTCACCAACACATCTAGCAGCACATTCCAGACACCCACCACCCTCAGTGTAAAAAACTGCACATTTCCCTGTAAAATCTGCCCGTTTTATCTTAAAGCTATGTCCTCTAGTTGTTGACATTTCCACCCTGGGAGAAAGGTTCTGACTGTTTACCCTTTCTATGCCTCTCATAATTATACATCTTTCAGATCTCCCTTCAAATCTAATAAGATTAAAGTAGTAAGATTGATTAGTATTTAAGAAGGAACTGCAGATGCTGGAAAATCGAAGGTAGACATAAGTGCTTGAGAAACTCAGCGGGTGCAGCAGCATCTATGGAGCGAAGGAATAGGCAACGTTTCGGGCCAAAACCCTTCTTCAGACTGATTGATTAGTATGTGTCATGGGTTATGGGGAGAAGGCAGGAGAATGGGGTTGTAGAGGGAAAGATAGATCAGCAATGATTGTATGCTGGATTAGACTTGAAGGGCAGAATGGCCTAACTCTGCTCTGACAACTTATGAACATGTACTTCCCCTTGCAGATAAGACGCCCCAATTCAAGCAGCATTGTGGTAAACCTATTCAGCACCCTCTCCAAAGCCCCCATATCCTTCCTCTATTGGGGTGACCAGAACTACACACAATTCTCCCAATGCGGCTTAACCGAGATGTTATAGAGCTGCATCATGGCTTCCTAGCTCTTATACTCAATGCCCCAACTAATGAAGACAACCATAGACCTTCTTTACCACTCTTTCTAACTGTGTTTCCACTTTCAGGAAGTTATGGACTTGGATCCCAAGATCCCTCTGCCATCAATGCTGTTCCGAGGCATTCCACCAACAGTGCCCCTTCCCATTACATTCAACCGCTTGCAACAACACCTTGCACTTGCTCGGATGATTTTCAGACACCCACAACTCTGCGTGAAAAAACTTGCCCTGCACATCTCTTTTAAACTTTGTCCCTTTCATCATAAAGCAATTGCCTCCAGTCTTTGACATTTCCATTTCTCCACCCACTTTCGTAGTTGATCTATATCCCGCTGTCTACTTTGACAGCTTTCCTCGCTGTCTGCAAAAAATGGCAGAGAAATAGGCTATTTAATCCCAACTACTTTATACTCTGCAATAGTCTCCTTTCATTTTATTCTCTCCGTCTCATGCTTTCAGTAATTTTTTCTATTCCATTTTGTCGCACGTAATCATCTAATTTCCTTGCAGAAACTAAATTGGTTCTTCACCTGGTAGATGGTTATGAGCTGAAATATATAACCACGTTTTTTTGATACACAACTGACAGGGGATTGTAAGGAGAATGTAAAGAAGTTTCAAGGGATATGGACAAGTGAATTGAATGGGTGACAATGTGGCAGATGCAATATAATGTGGAAAAATGTGTACATCCTCACTTTGGTGTGTTTGACTGAAAAAAAAATTTTTTTTTTTTTAACAGAGATATGTTGGAAAATGTTAATGTTATCTTTATGCAGAAAAAAATTACCAGAATGCTGCCTGAATTAGAGGATATTAGTCATAAGGATAATTTGGACAAATTTAGATTGTTTTCTCTGAAGACATAAGGAATAGGACGAGAGTTAGGCAATTAAGCCCATCAAGACCACCCTCTGACTAAAGAAATTTCTCCTAATTTCCTTCCAAAAAGAACATCCTGAAAGAAAGTCTCGGAGAATGAGAGGCGGCACAGTGGCGCAGCGGTAGAGTTGCTGCCTTACAACCAGTGACCTACGTTCCATCCTGATTACGTGTGCTGCCTGTACGGAGTTTGCATGTTCTCTGTATGACTACAACAAACCGTCGTCCCTCATCCCTCTCCTCGCACGGCCACTTTCAGCCTTTGGTGCCCCCGGGGTGGGGGGGGGGGGGGGGCCTCCCGCAGCCGACCTTGATGATGCTGGTCAAAACCCCCGGTTCCTTCTTACCAGCCCTTTGCCCAGCGTCCACCACTGTGGCCGACTCCCTCCACCCTCCCTTGGAGGGCAGCATGGGGCACAGAGGTAGAGATGCTGCCTTACAGCTCTTGCAGCGCCAGAGACCCGGGTTCGATCCCAACTACGGGTGCTGTGTGTACAGAGTTTGTACGTTCCCACTGTGACTGTGTGGGTTTGCTCCGTGATCTTTGATTTCCTCCCACGCTCCAAAGCCCAACAGGTTTATCAGTTAATTGGCTTGGTATAATTGTAAATTGTCCCGAGTGTGTGTAGGATAGTGTTAATATGCATGGGTCCTTGGTCGGTGCAGACTCAGTGGGCCCAGGGGCTTGTTTCTGCTCTGCATCTCTAAATTCCTCTACATTTCCCGGTCCTCGGGGGGGCGGGCAGCAGACAAACCTCGGATGAGGCTCCCACTCTAGGCGGGGTTCACAGTCAATGGGTGAATTAATTCGCTGCTATGAATTACATCTAGTGTGGGTAAGTTGCAAAATAATCAAAGAAACTTGATGGGCTTGTGAGACAGAATAGGGCAGCAAAGCTGCATGGAAATCAGCAGAGAAATGGAAATGATGGGATTGCTCAGTTGTGGGTCAGCATAGCCGATGGCTTCCTTTTGTGATTTTGTGAGTAGCTAACTCCTCCCTATAATTCCTCAAATAGTACAGAGTGACTGTGTTTATAGTGGCATAGACCAAAGATAGACAGCAACCTTAGGTGCATCCTGACAATGATTGAAAAATGGGCTCGGTGTGAGTAGAATGGCTGATATTATGCTTTATTTCTTAAATTTGATGAAACAAATAAATCAGAATTCTTCAACTTTAGACTCTTGACTTCAGAAATACAGGCGTGGAAACAGGCCCTTCGGCCCACCGAGTCCGCAGCGATCACCCCTTGCACTAACACCATCCTTCATACTAGGGACAATTTTACCAAAGCCAATTAACCTGCAAACCTGTACGTCTTTGGAGTGTGAGTGGAAACCGGAGCACCCGGAGAAAACCCACACAGTCACAGGGAGAATGTACAAACTCGGTACAGACAGTCGAGGTATTCAGGATCGAACCCGGGTCTCTGGCGCTGTAAGGCAGCAACTCTACCTTTGCGCCAGTGAGCCGCCTTTACTGGCTTGCAAGAGTGATTTAAGGGCCTGTCCCACTTGGGCGTCATTCGCTCATCATTTAGGCAACAGGCCGGCAGTGACTGACGCGCAAAAATGGTTTAGCAGTAGGACATTCACGCGCTTTGTTCTTGAGGGCCCTGCTTCTTTTGGGAGCCATTGCGATGTCGTTCGTACTGTACTGTTATTTTAGTCCGATCTCTGTGGCAAGGATTTTCACAGCGAAAATCTCGGCGCGCTTCATAACCGGGTAGTCATGTGGTGCTGCGTTCAAATGACGCGCAAATGGCACGCCGACCGCGTACGAGGCGACGCATAGTTACGGATGTTGACGCTCGGTGATGCATAATAAATTAGCATAGTCAATGTTCGTGCGTAACCGTGCGTAACCGTGCGTAACCATGCATCACCATGCGCTACACGTGGTCCATCAGTACGTCAGTATGCGTAATGGATACGTCACGCAGGTGGCGCGCGAGGATTTCGAACATTCCATAATCCTGGGGCGATAGGGAAGCACCGCGCGTTACTGCGTGTCACGTGTCACTGCATACGCCACCACGCCTCACCACGCGCGTGACACAACGCACCAATTTGGGATGTTGCGTAAATGACGTGCAAATGACGCCAAAGTGTAACAGGCCCTTTACTTAGAATCATGGACTTGAAATAGGAGTGAAACCCATTGATTAAAACAAGATAACTAATGTTCAGCATCCAGCGCACAGCTTTGAAATTTCAGGACTGCTTAATCAGAAGCTAGACTGCTCCAAAATTAAGATGATCAGGGCCTTGAGACAAAAGAAGCAATGACTGCAGAGATGCATATCCTGTCAAGGGATTAATTTGGTCGATATTTTGCATGCATTACCATGCCAAGATAGATGTTCAGATGTGCAATTTATCAGAAGGTTTGGCTGGCTTTACTCTATTTGGACTTAAAAAGACAAAGTGCTGGAGTAAGTCAGTGGGTTAGGCAGCATCTTTGGAGAAAATGGTCAGGCAATGTTTTGGGCCGGGTCCCTTACTCAGACTGGTTGTGGTGGGGGGAAGGAAGCTGGAAGAGTGGAGGGGCAGGACAAAGCCTGGCGAGTGGTGGGTATATGCAGGTGAGGGGAGGCGAAGATGTGAGATAAGGATAGAAGAGCTGTGAATTGTGAAGTAAGAGGAAGGGGAGGGGGATGGGAGTGAGTCCAGGTGGGGCACATGGAAGGGGGGGGGAGCATTAAAGTGGAGGTAAGGGGGGAGGGGGGGGAAGGCAAGGGGTTTAGGGTAGTTACCTAAATTTGGAGAAAGCAATGTTGATACCCTTGGGTTGTAAGCTACTCCTGAAACTTGGGTCTATTTGTAAACCAGCATCTGCAGCTCTTTGTTTCTCAATTCGGTCTTAATTTGTACCCCGCAATGTCTCGTGTAATTTTACTTCATAAAATTAAAATCATTATTCATCTGTGGGAAGAGAATCAGGAACCAGGTATAGAAATTCATTAGCAGCCAAATTTCATTCACTAAATGAGCATTTCAATATTTTTCTATGAAAACCAAATCTGAAGTCTGAATCTTCTTTTCCTATCCATTTTACTCTGCAACTACTCTGCTTGAAATATTTATCCAAAGCTGAAACTCTCAAGATTGCATCTGTAATTTATTTTCACAAGTTTCTCAAGGAGACCATGTTATTCCACTTGTCATTTTTTGTTGTATGTTTTGTGGAGCCTCCAGGAATAGGAAGCTGCAGAAAGTGGTGGACTCAGCACATTCCATCACAGGCACAGCCCTCTCCACCTCAAAAGCATACTCTGGGCAAGAGATTATGTGCGTCTACCTGATCTATTCCTCTCATGATTTTCCATAAGATCACCCCTCATCCTCCTGCGCTACAAGGAATAGAGTCTCGGCCTACTCAACCTCTCCCCATAGCTCAGGCCCTCCAGTCCTGGCATCATCCTCATCAACTTCTCTGCACCCTTTCCAGCTTGACAAAATAGTTCCCACAACATTGTGCCCAAAACTGAACACAATACTCTAAATTTGGCCTTACCAATGTCTCATATAACTGCAATATGACCTCACAATTTATATACTCAATAGACTGATGAAGGCCAATGTGCCAAACGCCTTTTTGTTCACCCTTATCTACCTGTGACCCACTTTCAATGAACTATGTACCACATACCTTTTATTCTTTGTCTAATGTCATTCTTAATTAAAATCACAACCATAAAGAAAATCACATTCTCAAAGGCAGTGGGACATAACTGTCTTAAAATGAGTTGCCAGGCTGAGTCATTACCCTGCAATCAAAATGGTTGGACATAAAGTGCTTTGAGACATTGCCGAGAATGTGATAAAGTGCAATATCGATATGTGTAGGTCATGTCCTGAGATCCATCTCAGTCGCTTGCTTGCGCGATGGATTTCTGCACAGGAACTTGGCTGTTTGTCAATGTTAATGGAGACATATAGAGTCATACAGCATGGAAACAGGCCCTTTGGTCCAACATCCAAGTCAACCAAGATGTCCCATCTAAGCTCAAATTATTTGACTGCTTTTACTCAGTATCTTTCTACACCTTTTTCTATCCATGTACCTATCCAAGTGTCTTTTAAATGCAAGAGGCGGCAGGTTTGGGCACCAATTTCAAGGTCTAATCGGCGTTCTAGATCTTATGAGCAGCTGCCGACCCAGGCGAACCCCAGGCGGCTGCAGGGCCTTCAGCCGTCGCCTTTCATGTAGTTGAGTTGAGGTGAGTTTAATTCATTGTCATATGTACCAAGGTACAGTGAAAAGCTTTTGTTGCATGTCAGTGGAAAGACTATGCATGATTACAATTGAGCCATCCACAGTGTGCAGATACAAGACAAAATAACGTGAATAACGTTTAATGCAAGTTAACACCAGTAAAGTCCAATCCGAGATAGTTCAAGGGTCTTCAATGAGGGAGGTTGTAGTTCAGGTCTGGCTCTAGTTGGCAGCATGGTTCAGTTGCCTGATAACAGCTGAGAAGAAACTGTCCCTGAATCTGGAGATGTACTGTACACTTTTACTTTTATACTTCTTGCCTGATGGGAAAGGGGAGAAGAGGGAGTTGCCAGGGTGTGATTTTGCTGGTAGCCTTGCCGAGGCAACGTGAGGTGTAAATGGAGTCAATGGAAGGGAAATAGACACAAAAAGCTAGAGTACCTCAGCTGGACAGCAAGCATCTCAAGAGAAGGAATGGTTGACGTTTCGGGTCAAGATCGTTCTCAATGAAAGAGAGGTTGGTTTGTGTGGGATCGAGTATCGGTAGGCAGGTGGAGGTCGGCGGCAGCATCGGCGTCCACAGTCCTCTGCAATTTCCCACGGTCTTGGATGGAGCGGTTCCCAAATCACGCTGTGATGCACCCCGATAAAATGCTTATCCTCCAGCAAACCGGCATCCCTCACTTCACCCGTCCACCCTTTAGTGCCCCGGGAATGCCTCCCGCAGCCGACCTTGTGGGCTCGGAAGGCCCTCGACGTTTGTTGGTTACCATAAATATAGCGTTTCTTTAATCTACCAATCTACCAACCACAGCCTTCAAGTTGGAAGGAACTTCAACAGAAAGTTTGTTTTTGTATTGTTCCAGTCAAGAACAAAGAAGTTTGACGGGTGTGGACTTACTTAGCTCAGCACCTGAATATCTTATTGTAAGTTTCTGTGCATCTCTGTTGATACCACAGTATTGGCACTAAGAGAGCTTGAGAATTAATTGCTGAGTCATTGGAATTTCCTTTGTCTTAGAATTGAACTTAGAAGCCAGGCAAGATTAATTACCCATAAATGACCAATAGTCAGACAATGAAAGTCTCAGGATGTGCTGATATTCTATTCATGAGCCAACAGAATAAGATGATGGGATGTCTTCAGCAAAATGCTTGATTAATGCTGCAGATGTCTCCAATCTCACATTGGATTGTCAGACGTTGGACAATGATCATTTGTTTGCCCCCTCCCCCCGCCCCCCCAGGAACTGTAGATCAGAAATTACTTTAAAAAATACATGTGGCACTAAAGGAGCTCCAACGGATTACTTTTTTTGTCACTTGTCTGGTTTAGAACTCGTTTTCATGGGTTTTGTTTACCATTTGAGGTATCCTCAGCCATCGGAGGCACAGTGGTGCAGCGGTAGAGGTGCTTCCTCACAGCGTCACAGACCCAGATTCTATCTTGACAATCGGTGCAGTCTGTACGGAGTTTGTATGCTCCCCCTGTGAGGGCATGGGTTTTCTCCGGGTGCTCCAATTTCCTCCCACACTCCAAAGACGTGGGAGGAACCTTGTTTGTAGGTTGTAGATCAGTGTCAGTCATGTTATGAATCATGGGTACACAAAAAGCTGGAGAAACTCAGCGGGTGCAGCAGCATCTAAGGAGCGAAGGAGATAGGCGACGTTTCGGGTCGAGAGCCTCTTCAGACCCTTGCACCTGAAGAAGGGTCTTGACCCGAAACGTCGCCTATCTCCTTCGCTCCTTAGATGCTGCTGCACCCGCTGAGTTTCTCCAGCTTTTTGTGTACCCTCGATTCTCCAGCATCTGCAGTTCCTTCTTTAACAGTGTCAGACATGTTATGAATCATACTTTGTAGCTACGCCCACTAGTTTAACAGAAAGCTTCTCAGCCCTTTCTCCCTCAGTCTTGTGTTACGTATTAAGATGAAGTTACCTAGTAACGCTAATAATGTCTATGGATCTTAGTCACAGTGTGTGACCTAAGTTATTCCATCAACAGAAGCTCGACATGGTGTCATGATCGTGGTGTCATGATCATGGTGTCAGCTCCCGCTGAGTCTATCCGTGATCCTGATTGCCTACTAGGCAAATCCCGACAGGTATGTGAGTTACGCACTTCCTTGGTCATGGAGAGGCATTTGTTCTTTTCCCGAAGCCAGAGACAGAACCTGTGGAGATGTATGTCAGTGCCTTGAAGCACATTGCCAGTCGATGCGATTTCAGGGATATATGTGATAGCTTAGTCCATGACCGTTTGGTCAATGGTGTCCGCAATGATAAATTACGTGACGAGTTACTGCGGGATACTGAGCTTACTCCAGAGACTGCCGCAAACCGCTGTCGCATTGCTGAAATGGCTGATGATCATACAAAAGTTTTAGGGCACTCTGCTGGTCATGAAATTAATGTTGCCGGCATGTCTTATCAAATCTCTCGCCGTTCTCCTCAAGTGCCCGACAACTCTATCGTGAGACTAATAGACAATTGTATTAACTGTGAGGGTTTGCATGCTGCTGCTCATGACCGTTGCCCTGCGTATGGAAAATTATGTCGATTTTGTAACAAAAGGAATCATTTCTTCAAATGCTGCCGCTCGCGTAGCAACAGACTTAAAACAAGGCAATCTGTTAATTCACTTGGCCATGAGAACTTGCTCTCGGAATGCTCTCAACCAGCTTCCTCGGATTTGCAGGCTGCTAGTGCAGGTTTTGACTTGGCTGTGCATTCCCTGTCTGACTCAATACACAAACAACTAGACCGCAAGGTCACTTTGCTTGTTAATGGCAAGAACTTTTTTCTGAAAGTTGACACAGGGGTCAGATGTAATGGGATCTGTCTATCTGTCTTGAAAAAATTATGAAAAACAGAGACAGTCACTCCTATTCCTATCCTATCTCTTCTCCCATTTGCAGGAGGTCCAATGCACCCTATCGGTCAAGTCAAGTTACGCTGCTATCTTAACTCGCGTGTCCACAACTTGAGTTTCTATGTTGTTCGTGAGGATGTGCCGTCTCTGCTGGGTGCCAACGCTTGTCATGACCTGGGACTTGTCTCTTTCAGCCGTTCTGTTTTTGTCACATCACTAGCAGCCCTGAATATCCACAGTTGAATGGACTAGCTGAGCGGGCTGTCAAGAGTGCCAAACAGCTCATGGAATGATCATACAGAGTTAATTCTGACGTACCTGGATCTATTCAACCTACGCAACATCTCCCACGACCCCATTTTGGGTTCACCCGCTCAACGTTTATTGTCAAGGCAGCCCCAAGCCACGGTGCCTGTGGCGGATCAGGCATTGATCCCACAGGTGGTTCTGTAAATTGCTTGTTCTGAGCTTCCCCGCAGTCTAGTTTCAGTCAAAAATCACTGAATCAAGCACTTGAACAACTAATCTTTATTTTAACAAAACACAATTACATTTCAACTACTGTACCTATCCTGATCAAGCCCTCTAAGCCTCGCTCAGACAGAGACACTCCAGAAGGTCACGCAGTCCCAAGCGCTCTCCCAGAAGATTGACGCTGGACCTCGTGGCAACGGACTTTTATACGTCCCGGGACCTCGAGGGGCCGAACCACATGGGGGTGGTCGCTGAACAATCCAATTACAGGTATCGATTAACCCCATACATAACAGGCATTTCCCGAACCCTATAATACAGCAGCTTAATACATTGTATTCAAACAGGGCTTCTCAAGGGAGCAACTTAGCAACATTTGCCCTGATCTGCATGAAACCCAGACAAGGCTGACTACCTCATCCAATCAACACTTGGCAAAGTAGAACTCTGCAACATTATTTACAATGTGTACGTCTGGTTTGCAGTCATCCAATCCATTCTATGCATTTTGCACCTAATTGACAGGGTCTGCAGATGTTCTTATTCTTTTCTTGTAACTTGTATCTAGGCTCTAGACACACTGGCACCACTCCGCAGCTTGTCCCAGTTCTGCAGAGAGCAATTCCAAATTGACCAAATCTCCCAGCAGCCCTGAAGCTTTTATCCCATTTTAATGTCCTAGCCTCTCCAATTTGGCCAGGATTAACAGTTCCACCATCAGAAGTCCAGTCCAGGTTACAACAAAAGCGTGACATTCAAAACAGTGGTATGACAAGACAAATAGGCCACTGCCACCATTAACCAAGGGGCAGGTGGTTCATTTGCAAACTGACAAAAGGCCATGACTGTATCGGTGTAATTTCTGGAATTTCTGAGCCATGCTCATATCTGGTCTGAGCCGATGGCGGCACCTACAGGCACAACAAACAACATACCTGCCTGTGAATGAGCTGACTCCACCTCCGTATTATCCAGACCGTACAAGTGTACTTCCGTCCGTGTCCAGCGGCATTGATCCGCCCACACCAGCACAACAACCTACTTCGGGAGCGGCTGCTTTGCTAGTGGCGACGCTCCCTCCACCTGCACTGCAGCCCCCTGTTTTCATCACCGGGAATGCTGGTTCAATCTCCATCACCCGTGAAGCCACCGGCTCCGTCCCCGGTGGGGAAAAACAGAGATGGTTTTTATCGCACACGTGCTGGTCGCGTTTGCAAGCCCCCCACGAAGTACCCGGGCTATGTTTGACTTTCCTCCAGCTTATGATCAATTTCTATGCATGCCTTATTTAGTCAATGGTTTTGTACTGACATTTAATTCTTTAAGCGGGAGGATGTAGATCAGTGTCACTCATGTTATGAGGCATACTTTGTAGCTACGCCTACTAGTTTAACAGAAAGCTTCTCAGCCCTTTCTCCCTCAGTCTTGTGTTACGTATTAAGATGAAGTTACCTATGCTAATATGCTGATAAAGTCTTTGGACCATTGTGACCTAAGTTATTCCAACAGCAGAGGATCGACGTAGGTTAATTGGCTTCTGTAAATTGTCCCGAGTGTGTAGGTTAAACCTAGGGCACTGGTGATCGCTGTTTGGCATGGACCTGTTGAGCTGAAGGGCCTGTTTCCATGCTGTATCTCTAAACCAAACTAGAATCTAAACTAAGTTCACAAGTATGAAACATAAACATGGACTAATTAAAGCTGAAATATTCTAATGATCCACAATCTCACCCTTCAGCAACTTTATATTAATTTATTAAATTACCACTAAATCGGTGACGATTGGCTCATCTTCTCACCTGCTTAAGTGACTTGGAGCGATCATTCATTCGTCATTCATCATCATTGAAAACATTAGCGACGCAGTGGTGCTGGTTTCCGACTGGAATGGTGACGGACGCACCACACATCTCTGTCCTCCAGTTCCTGCGGACTTCCACTGCTAGAATAAAGGATTTTGGTGTGTGTGCTTTATCATCATTCCTTACAATGCTATGTACGACAGTGATCCTAACTTCTACTGAAGTGTGGATGGCCGTTGGCTCGCTAGAAGCTCAACCGCCCTTTGACAGGTCTTGTTTTTAGTCCTGGTGGGGGTCCACAGCCCCCTCCTCACCTGGCAAACCAGGTGGGGGAGACGGTTTAGTCGCCGACTATCCGACCATGGAGCAGGTAGCACAGGATTACATGGACCACCCCCCCCCCCCCCCCCCCGACGTGACCTTAAAGATAAAGATTTTTAAAATATCAAAGCAGTTTCATCATCCTGTTCCCAACCTTTCCCAAGTCTTTGTGATGCAAACATTCAGTATACTTACTATAATGCATCTGTAAAAGATTGTTGGAGTATTATTTATTTCCTCCGTAAATAATTTAAGTTGTGTTCGATGAAAGGTGTGATGCAACTTAGAAGAGGAAGAGGCTTATTAGGATTATAAACACAAGCAAAGACCAGATGAGCCAAAGGGCTTCTTTCTGTGCTGCAATTAAAAAAATAATAATTGCCAAATATCCAGGTTTGCACTAATGTCATGAGTTATGAGTGTTTAATTGTCATATGTACTGAAAAGGAACAATGAAATTCTTACTTGCAGCAGCACAAGTCCTTAAACACAGTACTCAATAGATGACAAACAAAATAAAGAGTTAAATAAATATAAATCCAAAATAAATTAGTGCAAAACAGGCGAGGCACAGTGACACAGTTGGTAGAGCTGCTGCCTCACAGCGCCTGAGACCCGGGTTCGATCCAGACCCCGGTGCTGTCTGTGTGGAGTTTGCACACATTCTCCCTGTAGCCACGTGGGTTTTTTTTCCCCGAGTGCTCCCGTTATGCCCCAAAGACGAGCGAGTTTGTAGGTTAATGGGCCTTTGTAAATTGTCCCTGGTGTGTAGGGAGTGGATGAAAAGCAGAATAACAGAATTGGTGTGAACAGTTGATCGATGGTCAGCATGGACTCAGTGGGCAAAGGGCCTGTTTTCATGATGTTTCTCTAAAGTCCCTGAACTAAAAGCCAAAACAAACATCTCAAGGATTCAGTGCATCAGTACAAACATCCCCAAAAGGAAGATCACTGGGTCATTAAAAGATAAATTACCAGTTATATTTAAAAAAATCACAAAAGAAAGATGGTTTGCTTGTGGGCCATCCAGTAGTGGGAATGAAGTCTAGTTTAGGTTAGTTTATTTTTGTTACGTTTACCAAGGTACAGTGAAAAGCTTTTTTGTTGCGAGCTATCCAGTCAGCGGAAAACCAAATCTCGATCTGCAACCATTCATTACAATCGTTCCGCTCTTTTAAATCTTTATTTCAACAGCAGCATTTCTAACACTAACTGTACTCTGTAATCGGACTTTATCTTGCACTAACCATTATCCCCTTCCTCCTGTGTCTGTACACTGAGGCCGGCTTGGTTGGAATCACGTATTGTAATTTGGCTGACTGGATGGCGCGCCACTAAACAGCTTTTCTTGTACCTCGGCATATGTGACAATGATACACTAAACTAAATAATAAACGACAACTAATTTCCAGCATCTGCAGATTTTTTGATTGTCAAGAATCAAATCGCTCTTGACCACTAGTTACAGTGCTATGTGTAAAGATAGGACAATTGCCTTTTGCAACCAAATCTCTTGTCAATTGGATGAATGAATGTTTATTGGCCAAGTATGTACACATACAAGGAATTTGCCATGGTGCTCCGTTCGCAAGTAACAACATGACAAACAGTAACAATTAAAAATGACACATAAAACATTAAACATTAATAATAAAACATTATAGTTAAAACATGTGAATTAAATAAAATACCAGAGCAAAAGGAGGCTACAGACTTTTGGTTATTGAGTAGAGCTACTGCTCGTGGAAGAAAGCTGTTTCTATGTCTGGCTGTGGCGGCTTTGACAGTCTGGAGTCGTCTTCCAGAGGGAAGTGCTTCAAAGAATATGTGGCCAGGGTGGGAGCGGTCAGAGATGATCTTACCCGCTCACTTCCTGGCCCTTCCTATGTACAGTTCGTGAATGGGAGGGAAGGTTGCAGCCAACAACCTTCTCAGCTGATCGGACAATTCGCTGCAGTCGTGTCGTGCTTGGTGGCTGAGCCAAACCAGATCATGATGGAGAAAGTGAGGACAGACTCTATGATGGCCGTATAGAATTGGACCATCATTGCCTGTAGCAGATTGTGTTTCCTCAGATGCTGCAGGAAGTAGTTCCTCTGTTGTGCCTTTTTGACTTTGGAGTCGATGGTAGCCCCCCATTTCAGGTCCTTGGAGATGATGGTTCCAAGGAACTTAAATGACTCCACAGATGTGCCTGTGGTGTTGTTGATGGTGAGTGTGGTGAGGGGAGGGGGAGCTCTCCCCTCACCACACTCACCATCAACAACACCACAGGCACATCTTAAGCGTTTCGAGCTCCAGGTTGTTACGAAGGCACCAGGTCGTCAGCTGTGTAACTTCCTGTCTGTAGGCAGATTCCTCTACATCCTGGATCTGTCCAATCAGGGTTGTGTCGTCCTCAAACTTGAGCAGCTTGACAGAGGAGTCTGTGGAGGTGCAGTCAATGGTGTCGAGAGAGTAAAGGTGAGGAGAGAGTATGCAGCCTTGTAGTGTTCCTATGCTGCTTTCTCAGCCTCACATGCTGCTTCCTGTCTGTCAGAAAGTTGGTGATCCAATGACAGAGGGGTTCAGGCACAGTCATCTTGGAGAGTTTGGAGTGTAGTAGCTCTGACACAATGGTGTTGAATGTAGAGCTAAAATCAACTAACAAAATCCTCGCATAGGTCCCCTGGCGGACTAGGTGCTGGAGGATGAAGTGCGGGCCTAGGTTGACTGCTTCATCCACTGATCTATTGGCCCGGTATGTACACTGCAGAGGGTCCAGCAGCGGGTTTTTAATATTTTTCAGATGGGCCAGCACGTCTTTCAAGGGTCTTCATGACTACAGAGGTCAGTGCGACAGGCCTGCAGTCATTAAGACCAGTAATCCTTGTCTTTTTGTGTACAGGGACAATAGTGGAAACTTTGAAGCAGGCAGGGACAGTACAGGTTTACAGGGACTCGTTGAAAATATCTGTGTAGACCGGTTGGTGCCAGTTTTCTGGCCCAGAGCTTGGGGGTAGAGGGGGAAACATTGTCCGGTCCTGAAGATTTCTGGCTTTTCTGTCTTCTGAACAGCCTTTCCACCTTCTCAATTTCTATTGTTGGTGATGGAGAAGTGGTCACACTGATGTTGGGCAGGAAGAAGGGGGTGGGTAGTGGACGAGGCCCAGTCTTTGCAGACTGGAGTCAGGCTATGAGTAAGTGTGAAGTGTTGGTTGGGGGTGGGGGGGGGGGGGGGGGGGGGGGGGGGGTGAGAGAGGGGTTAAGTTTCTGTTTATCTAACCTGCAGTAGAACTCATTCAGGTTGTTGGTCCAAGGAGCGGGGGATTTTCCTCTTGTAGCTGGTGATTTCTTGGAAGCCCTCCCAAACTGAAGAAGAGTCATTAGCTGAGAACTTGCTCCTCAACTTCTCAGAGTACCTTTCCTTGGCATTTCTGATTCCTCTTCTCAGCTTGAACTTGGCCTGCCTGTAGAAGTCTGCATCCACGCTCCTGTAGGCCTCATCTTTAGACTAGTGGAGCTGTCTGGGTTCTGATGTAAACCAGGGCTTGTTGTTGTTGAACCAGATCCGGGTCCTGGTGGGAATGCAACTATCCTCACAAAAGCTGACATATGATGTCACAGTGTCTGTATACTCATCGAGGCTTATGGTTGCTTCCCTGAACACATTCTAATCAGTGCATTCAAAGCAGGACTGTAGGTTTTCAATGCCCTCGCTCAGGGCCAGTCTTAAGCCAATTGAACAAATTGCTTCCAATTGGGCCCCGTGCGTAAGGGGGCCCCGCACTAGAGTAATATACTCTTGGCTCAGGTAGATCTACCCCGGGTGGAGGGGGAAAAGACTGGTGAAGAGAGAATAGAGGGGTGGAGGGGGAACAAAGGGGTAGATGGGGAGGGGTGTGTGAAGAGGAATGGAGAAGGGGAGGTCGTTCCCTCACGGTCCCAGGGCAGCGCTCCCGCCCCTCCAGTTGCCGTGCTTCACGCACACAGCCCCGGCTCCACCACTCTCTCTCCCCGGGGAGACGCGGTGAACAATACAGGGAGGGCCGGGCCGGGGGTTGGAGCAACGTTTACAAACCTCGGCCTCAGCTCACACCCGCCCGCCCGGACCCCGGCATCCGCTCCTGCCGCCGGCCCTCTCCTTCCCTTCTCTCCTTCCCTTCCCTCCCCTTCTTCCCTCCTTCCCTTCTCTCCTTCCCTCCCTCCTTCCTCTCTCTCTTCTCTCCTTCCCTCCCTCCCTTCTTTCTCTACTTCCCTCCCTCCCTTCTCTCCCTCCCTCCCACACACACTCACATAACGCACAAACAACTAACACCACACACATCTCTCACACACACACGCACACACTCTTATTAAATAACTTTATTTTTCATTTCACAGTCGCTACAACAAGTTGTATTGTAACTAGATACTTTTCTGAGGTGATCTACACATTTTGTTTGTTACCTGTAGGCTTACATGTATGCAATTTGATATTAAAATGTAGCTTAGATCTGTTTGGTCCATTAACTTGCAGGCACTTTTTAAGCGCACATTTTGATTACTTTCCATTCTACCATCGAGATATGAAGTCTATAATAGACTTTATTTGTATTTCTATGATTCTACAGACCTTGGCTGGGAACCTGAGGCTCACCAAAATTGTTCCCAATTGGGCCCCGCACCTCTTAAAGGGGTTGTCCCACTGTACGAGCTAATTTAAGAGATCTCCCGAGTTTAAAAAAAAAAATCAAACTCGTAGTAAGCACGTAGAATGTACCTAGCGGATACGTCGGAGCTCGGGATGCCATTTAGCGGCTCGTAACGCTAACGGCAGGTACTCGGGAAACGCGGTAAGCTTGGAAAGACTCGTGAAGATTTTTCAACATGTTGAAAAATGTCCATGAGACCCTGAGTACCTACGAGTGGCTATTACCGTAATTCTCCGAGTTTGAATTAGGGATACTCGGGAGAACTCTTGAATTAGCTCGTACAATGGGACAGCCTCATAAGGCCTGCCCTGCCCTCGCTTTCCCACCTTTTCATTGTTCTGACCACAGGCTTAGCAGGTTTTAGTTTCTGCCTGTAGGTTGGAATGAGGCGAACCAGACAATGATAAGAGAGACCCAGAGCCGCCCGGGGAACAGAGCGATATGCGTTCTTGATTGAAGTGTAACAGTGATCAAGTGTTCTCTCCCCTCTGGGGGGGGGGCAGGTAACATGAGGTCTGTACTTTAGAAGCTCTTGGCTGAGGTTAGCCTTGTTAAAGTCCCCCAAAACAATGACCATGGAGTCTGGAATTCTGGTGAACAGCTTTAAAAAAGGCATATTAAAAAAAAAAAATTCTAATTTCTGATATTTTCACTGGAGCAGAATGAAGAACAGTTAGCATTTTTAATGCTGGGAATGTGATTTGGTTCCTGCCTCAAGTATTGATATTCATAGCTCCGATATAACTAATAATTATACTTCCCTCAGCAAACCAAGCATGATTTAACCTGCAAAATCTGTTAATAAACTGCGGCAAATATATATTTTGCTTCAGGGCACACAGTTGCCATATATTCTTTTGTCCCTGGAGTTAGTGACAGAGGAAATCTTTTGTGTCCTTCCACTAGCGAGATCCAATTATACTCTATGATTTATCAGACAACATTTAGTCCACATGAAATGACATAGGATTAATGGTAATTATATTTACCTCATCATTTTAGTTAAAAGGTGAGTTTCGCGTGTTGTACGTTCTTTGATTGTAGTGCTCTGTGTGTTTATATTGTCAATTCCATTCAAAATGAATGATGGTGAAAATTGCACCCTGGTTGTTGTGATAATCGATATTAATGCAATATTGCACCATGATAGATCTCGGAGTTGATGATTGTAATTTTCATAACATCACCATTCATTGCAATAAACATTTGCCCTGACCATAATTGCTTCAAATTCCCAAGCCTCATACGGCAGCCTTGGGACATAGCGTCCGAGAGTCATACAGCGTGGAACCAGGCCCTTCGGCCCAACTCTCCCATGCTCACCAACATGCCGATCTACACTAGTCTACCTGCCTGCGTTTGGCCCATATCCCACTAAACTTGCTCTAACAGCTCCGTCCGATACCGTAAGAAATTGCAGAGAATAGTGGACGCAACCCAGGCCACCACGCAAACCAATCTCCCTTCCATTGACTCCATATACACCTTGCGCTGCCTCAGCAAGACCACCAACATAATCGAGACGCGTCGCACCCTGGCCACTCCCTCTTCTCCCCTCTCCCATCGGGCAAAAGGTATGGAAGTGTGAAAACGCACACCTCCAGATTCAGAGACAGTTTCATCCAGCTGTTATCATGGCAACTGAACCATCCTAGCAACAACTAGAGAGCTGTCCTGAGCTACTATCAACCTCATTGAAGACCCTCGGACTTTGACTGGAATTTACTGGACTTTATTTTGCACTGAAAATTATTCAGGTTATTCCCTTTATCATGTATTTGTGCACAGTGGCTGCCCCGATTATAATTATGTATTTGAGTCGTAAAGTGATACAGCGTGAAAACAGGCGCTTCAGCCCAACATTGCCACACTGACCAACATGTCCCAGCTACATTAGTCCCCCTACCCGCGTTTGGTCCATATTCCTCCAAATCTGTCCTATCCATGTACTTGTCTAACTGTTTCTTTAATGTTGGGATAGTCCCAGCCTCAACTACCTCCTCTAGCAGCTTATTCCATACACCCACCATCCTGTATGTGAAGAAATTACCCCTCAGATTCCTATTAAATCTTTCTCCCGTCACCTTAAATTATGTCCTCTGGTCCTCGATTTACCTACTCTGGGCAAGAGACTCTGTACATCTACTGGGTCTTTTCCTCTCTTGATTTTATATACCTCTGTAAGATCACCCTTGATCCTCCTGTGCTCCAAGGAATTGAGTCCCAGCCTACTCAACCTCTTCCTATGGCTCAAACACTCAAGTCTTGGCAGCGTCCTCGTAAATCTTCTCTATATCCTTTCCAGCTTGACAACATATTTCCTATAACATAGTGCCCAGAACTGAAAACAATACCTCAAATGCAGCCTCACCAACGCCTTATACAACTGCAACATGACCACCCAACTTCTAAACTCAATACTCTGACTGATGAAGGCCAATGTGCCATAAGCCTTTTTGACCACCCTATCTACCTGTGACTCCACCTTCAAAGAACCATGCACCTGTACTCCTTGATCCCTCTGCTCTACAACACTCCCCAGAGCCCTACCATTCACTCTGTAGGTTCTGCCTATGTTAGACGTCTCAAAATGCAACACCTCACACTTCTCTGTATTGAATCAACCATTCCTCAGCCCACCTGGTCAATTGATCGAGATCCTGCTGCAATTTTTCACAACTATCTTCACAATCTGTAGAACCATCCACTTACGTATCATCAGCAAATTTGCCAATTTTGCCACGTATGTTCTCATCCAAATCATTGATATAGATGACAAACAGTAATGGGCTCAGCACTGAACCCTGAGGCACACCACTAGTCATAGTCACAGGCCTCCAGTCCGAGATAAAACCTCCCACCATCACGCCCTGCTTCCTTCAATGGAGCCAATTTTCTATCCATTCTGCTATCTCTCCTTTGATCCCATGTGATCTAACCTTCCTGAGTAGCCTACCATGTGGAACCTTGTTGAATGCTTTACTCAAAGTCCATATATTCAACACCTACAGCTCTGCCCTCATCGGCCTGTATTTTGACCGCACACAACAAATGCCTTTCACTGTACTTGGGTACACATGACAATAAATTAAACTAAACTAAACATATCTTATCCGTGTACATATCTAACTATTTCTTGAACATCACAATATTACCTGCCATTGTGATAGTTTAGCAAGGGTATTGGTTTATTAATGTCATGTGCACTGAAAAGCTTTTCTTTGTGTGCTATGCAGTCAAATCTCATAATACTATACATGAAAACAATCTGGCCATAAACAAGTGGAACTAACAGTGCAAAGAGAAAGAAACCAGAGTGCAAAATATCATTTTACAGCATTGTAATTTAACAGTTGAAGAGGAAAAAAAGCCCATGGTCTCCAATAAGGTAGGTTGGAAGAACGGGACTGTATCCTAATTTATGGAAGGATTATTCAGAAGACTGATAAGAAAGGGGAAGAAGCTGTTTAAGCTAAAGGTTTCTAGTTTAGTTTAGAGATACAGCGTGGAAACAGGCCCTTCGGCCCACCGACTGTGCACCGACCAGCGATCCCCGCACATTAACACTACTCTACATAAACCCGTACATCTTCGGAGTGTGGGAGGAAACCGAAGATCGTGGAGAAAAACGATGCAGGTCACCAGAGAATGTACAAACTCCGTACAGACAGCACCCGTAGTCAGGTTCAAACCCGGGTCTCTGGTGCTGTAAGGCAGTAGCCTTCGGAGAAGAAGAAATGATCAGGGTGAAAATATTTCTCAAATACAGAGGAATTAAGAATATTTCATTGCTCTTGGATTGTCACTGTGCCCATAAGACATGCTTGTATCTACTCCCATCCTTCTGATAATTTGTTTGCACACTCAGGTGGACAAGAAAGATCCCATAACGCTACTTTGAAGAGCCAAGAGATACTTCCTCTCTTCCCACCCATATTGATCCCTCATCTAATATCTAAGCCAATGGTGTGTAAATTGAGACACAATGAACTGCAGATGCTGAATTCTTATATGGACACAAAGTACTGGAGTTACTCAGCGGGTCAGGCAGCATCTGTGGAGAAAATGAATAGGTGATGTTTTGGGTTGGGACCCTTCTTCAGACTTGTGATTCCCCCTTCTGTGATTCCATTAGATTTTAGAGATACAGTGCAGAATCAGGCCTTTCGGCCCAGCGAGTCCGCACCGGCTTGCGATCACACTGCACACTAGCACTATCCTACATACTAAGGACAATTTACAATTTACAGAAGCAAATTAACCTACAAACCTGCACGTCTTTGGAGTGTGGGAGGAAACTGGAGCACGCAAAGAAAACTCACGCGGTCACAGTGAGAGCGTACAAACTCCGTACAGACAGCACCCATAGTCAGGAACGAACCTGTGTCTCTGGTGCTGTAAGACAGCAACTCAGCCACTGTGCTACTGTGCCGACCTGTGCTGTCCTGCTGCTCCCCTGTTATTCACCCCATGATCTGTTATTCAGATCATGCCCTGGCCCAGAATTCTGAAGAAGGGATCTGGCCTGAAATGTCACCAATTCATGTCCTCCAAAGATGCTGCCTGATCTGTCAAAAGCACTTTGTGTGCTACTGCGTTTAAATTGATGTATTTTCTACGGCGCAGTAGTGAATATGCTTGGAAGTAAAGATGCTTTACAATATCCAGAGGCTGTCAAAGGTGTTGCACCGTGGTGCAGCGGTAGAGTTGCTGCCTTACAGCGCCGGAGACCCGTATCAATCCTGTCCATACGGTTACTGTCTGTACGGAGTTTGTATGTTCACCCTGTGACCATATGGGTTTTCTCCGAGTGCTCTGGTTTCCTCACACATTCCAAAGATATGTAGGTTCATTGGCTTCTGTAAATTGTCCCCAGTGTGCATGATAGAACCAGTGTATGGGTGATCGCTGGTCGGCGCTGACTCGGTGGGCCGAAGGGACTGTTTCCCAGATGTTTCTTTCAACTTTAACTAAACTAAACTAAGATACAAGTCTTAAAGAAGGAACTGCAGATGCTGGAGAATCGAGGCTGGAGAAACTCAGCGGGTGCAGCAGCATCTAAGGAGCGAAGGAGATAGGCGACGTTTCGGGTCGAGACCTTTCTTCAGTCTGAGTACCCTAAGATACAAGTCTTCTTTCTTAACTTTGGTCAAATTAGGTTAGTAAAGATGCCTGTTGTTTACAAGCATAATTCACTTAGAATTTCTGACTTAGATTTATAATAGGACAGTGTGAAACACATCAATCTTGTTACTTGGACTTGCTTGGTTCAGATAAATAGTTTAGGAGATTATCATGGGGTGTTGTGGACTGCAACCGAATACATATGAAAGGAACGGGCCCTGCAGGGGAGATGTATTGGAGAAGGAAGGCACAAATCATATCTCTGCTATCAAAATGTGCAGACAAGGGGAGCAGAAATATTGTAATACTTAGTAACTGTATTTTGATGGCACAGAGGCAGAATGAATTGCCTTGTGTAGAATTTCAATGTCCAGAAACAAATATTTTGATGTTAATCACATTGATGAATCATCAGTAAGGCTGAACACTGGTCTTGAGTCCCAGCCATCTTCAGACAATGAGAACCAGTGTACAATAGTTATCCTTATCAAGATATTGAGGGTTTGATGATACAGGCGGGAGAAGACTTGTGTGAGGCACGAACTCTATTGTGAACACCTCGGTCTGGATAAGCAGTTATGTTACGTGTAGAAAGCAAACCGCTGGAGGTACTCAGCGGGTCCAGCGGCATCTGTGGTGGGGAAGGAACTGTCGATGTTTCAGGTTGAGATCCTGCATCAGTACCTGCAGTGGGTTGATTTTTGCTCCAGATTCCAGTACCTGCAGTCGCTTATGTCTCTGTGTTGTGTGTCTGGGTAACAAGAAGGCAGCTTTGTAGGTGTTGAATGAATGAGGGAGAGACAGTGCAGAAACAGGCCCTTCGGCCCACTGAGTCTGTGCCGACCAGCGGTCACCCTACATGAGCACTATCCTTCACACTGGGGACAATTTTACAACCTTACCAAAGCCAAATAATGTACAAACCTGTATGCCTTTGCAATGTAGGAAGAAACAGGGGAACCCAGAGAAAGCACGTGCAGTCACAGGGAGAACGTACAAACTCCGTACAGACAGCACCCATGGTTAGGATCAAACCCGGGTTTCTGGTGCTGTGAGGCAGCAGATCTACTGCTGAGCCACTGTGCCTTGTCCTAATTCAGTTTGCTGCCATTGCCCTTATTACAGCTAGAGAGTCATGTAACACAAAGAACAGGCCATTTACCCACCTGGTCAGTGCCAACTATGAAGTACCCATTCGTACTAATCGTACACTAATCCTATTTTGTTCTCCCCACACTGCCATCAACCACCTTCTCCCATTCAGCTCTGGATTGTGAGAAATTTACAGTGTTCAGTTAAACTGGTAACTACTTCATGAAGAAGATTCCCTTCATCACAGTCCAAACCCTCATTCTGAGATTATTCGGCTTCTGGACTCATTGCCCCAGGAGAAACATTGTCTCTTCAACAATCCCTTTGAGCCCAGTTACAATTTAGTTTAAACTATTCTTCTAAAGTCTGGAGAATATATGTTTAATCTTTCCTTAGACAGTACATCTGTCTTCCTAGGAACCGTCTGGTTAATCTTCAAGAGAGCCAGGAGCTTGACAGCATGGTGGTAGAGCTGCTGTCTTGCAGCACCAGAGACCCAGGTTTGAACCTGACTACTGGTGCAGTCTGTGCAGAGGTTGTACATTTCCCCTGTGACTGCGTGGGTTTTCTCTGGGTGCTCCGTATATGAAAGTGGGATGACATAGTACTAGTGTGAACGGGTCATCGATGGCCAGCGTGGACTCCGTGGACCGAAGGGCCTGTTTCCAAACTGTATCTCTAAACTCCACAAGAAGGATCAGAGGCAAACCATTCTTGTGACAAGCCCCGAATGAATAATGGTGAAAAAGAAATCAGGAAAAGCTTACATGAGGGGGATTGTGATTTCTACATGCATCAACTCTTGTCTTCTCTGATACATGTTGTGCTACCAGTCATTGATGAGGAGCCTTGGTGCTGTGACCTTGTCCTGAAAACTTGTCTCTTAATATATTAGCCTTGGTGTTGCTGCATCCTGTTCTGGTTGAGCAGACTGATCAGTCAATGGCAGTGAAGAATTTCACAGCACGCATCAACCACAACTGTGAAGAATTCCGTTCGAGATTTTCAAGTGATGGATGGTTAACTCACAGTGAAAAGTTATCACCAAATGACCACTGACAGATATCCATCACAGCTGTTTTCCAGAGTCGAGGTTAAAGGCTTAAACACTATAATCACTTGCCATGTCCCTTTTATGATACTTTCAGGATCTCTGTCAACCAATGATAGAAATATTATTTGGAACTGGTGCATTAATTTACACTGTACCTGCTTGGATTGTTATGCTGTTTTGATGAATTAACTGTTTGAGAAGCCTAGTGACTCTCCATGCAGTACAGAGTTTTTGTTTAGCTTAGCAATACAGTGCGGAAACAGGCCCTTTGGCCCACCAAGTCTGCACTGACCTGTAATCCCCGTACTATTTTTACCGAAGCTAATTAACCTAGAAACCTGTGCGTCTTTGGAGTGTGGGAGGAAACCGGAGCACCCGGAGGAAATCCACACAGGTCACGGGGAGAACGTACAAACTCCGTATATACAGCGCCCATAGTCGGGATTGACCCTGGGTCTCTGGTGCTGTAAGTCAGCAAATCTACGGCTGTGCCACCCCAAATTATTTTATTGTCATATGTCCAAAAATGGAACAATAATATTTTTACTTGCATCAGCATAACAGATATGTCAACTGTACAAAGAGCAGTGAAAAGCTTTTTGTTGCATGCTATCCAATCAGCAGAAAGTCTATATAAAAATAAACGACAAATAAACAAACAAAAATTGTGCAAAGCCATAATTAATAACCAAAGTCTATATAGTTCACAGCCTATTTGGAGGTTGCAGTGTTTAATAGCCTGATGATTGTAAGGAACAAGCTGCTCCTGAATCTGAACATTACAGTTTTCAGGCTCCTACACCTATATCCGTCCCATTGGCAGGGGTGAAATGAGAGCATGGCCAGAGTGGTGTGGGTCTCTGATGTTGGTGGGTGCCTTATTGAGGCAGTAACTCTTATAGATTCCTTGGATGGGTGGGGAAGTCGGTACCCATGATGGATACTCATACAATGTCTGGGATTCCTGGGATGGCAGGACTTCCATATGAAGAAAGACTGGATTGTACTCGCTTGTACTCGCTGGAATTTTGGAGATTGAGGGGGGATCTTATAGAGACTTACAAAATTCTTAAGTGGTTGGACAGGCTAGATGCAGGAAGATTGTTCCCGATGTTGGGGAACTCCAGAACAAGGGGTCACAGTTTAAGGATAAGGGAGAAGTCTTTTAGGACCGAGATGAGAAATCATTTTTCACACAGAGAGTGGTGAGTCTGTGGAATTCTCTGCCACAGAAGGTAGTTGAGGGCAGTTCATTGGCTATATTTAAGAGGGAGTTAGATGTGGCCCTTGTGGCTAAAGGGATCAGGGGGTATGGAGAGAAGGCAGGTAGGGGATACTGAGTTGGATGATCAGCCATGTTCATATTGAATGGCGATGCAGGCTCGAAGGGCAGAATGGCCTACTCCTGCACCTATTTTCTATGATTCTATGAATGTCAGTTGAGCGATGAGCACTTGTTTCTGAAGGTTGTGACTTTATTTTAGTTATAGAGCAGAATAAGGCCATTCAATCGTGGCTGATCTAACTTTCCCTCTCCACCCCATTCTCCTGCCTTCGTGGATTCGTTGGCTGAAGAGCACCTTACATTTATCTCTGAATGGGACAAGATATGTTAAATTTAAATTGGAACATTATATTTATGTTCAAAACAAAATGGAAGCCTTATTTATTTTCTTTATTGGATATAAATTGGAGTGATGGTGTAGTGATGAATAGTTCTGTGGTACACAAAAAGCTGGAGAAACTCAGCGGGTGCAGCAGCATCTAAGGAGCGAAGGAGATAGGCGACGTTTCGGGTCGAGACCCTTCTGTGGTGATGGGTGAAGTGGTGGGCCGATCATAATATATGATCTCAGTATTTCAAAATTGGGATGTTGAAGAGTTTCTGTCAGTGTGGAGTTTGCACAATCTGATGAGGATGATGATACCTTATTGCCACATGTACCCATGAACCAAGGTACAGTCAAAATCTTTTGCATACAATCAAATAAAATCATGCAATAGATAAGCACAATCATCTAAAAATACTTCCGCGCGATTTTACTTGATTGTATAAAATCACTTGCCATGTCCCTTTTATAATACTTCAGGTACTGCCTCAATGAAGTCTACGATTACACGATTGTAGTGCCATAGTAGACTTCACTGAGGCAGTACCTAAAGAGTTGCCATGTTTCTGGTGCAAACAAAGTTTCAAATTTCTTAAGAGTGTAGTTTTATCTTGGCGTTAAAGCCCTGTTGTCCTGGTGCTACTGATCCTCTCCTCCGTCCAATGCCATCTTGAAAACAGCCCTTTGTCTGGCATCCATGGTTGGAAGATGTAGGTAGGCTCAAGAAAGGCCCTCCATCCAACTCCTTCCACTCTGGGCTAGAACTGGGCATTCTGGGCGATTCCCGGTCTGCGGCACGGGTCCAGTCCTTGACCGGCCAGCTGGGCCTTCCGCAGCGAGCGAGTCATCAGTCCACACAGCACAAGTGGGGGAGTAGGGCCTTCCAGGTGGATTCTCTGTCCACAGACTCCTGTGATAGCATGGGTTCCTCTGTTTTCCTCCCACATCGCAAAAGCGTGTAGGTTTGAAGGTTAATTGGCTTCTGTAAAAATGCCCCTAATGCGTAGGGAGTGGATGAGAAAGTGGGATAACATAGAACTTTTGTGAATGGATGAGCGATGGTTGGCATGGACTCGGTGGATGAAGGGCTATATCTCTCAACTTAATTCAACTATCTGATTTAATTTGATGGCACACATAAAAAGGTTATTCACTATATCTTGGTACACCGGACAATGATAAACCAACCTCAAGCCAATAACAATACCAACTCCCACAAAATTGAAAAAATTGCAGCAGAGGTGAGCATCTCCTGATAACTTGGGTTAGATCAGGTGTGGAATAATCAGGTTAATTCACAGAATCTCTTGCCCAGTGTAGGGGATTCGAGAACCAGAGGACATTGGTTTAAAATGAGAGGGATAGATTTAATTGAAGTTGAGGGATCACTTATTTTTGCACAATGGGTGGTTGGTGTATGGAACGAGCTGCTGGAGGAGGTACTGTAGTTGAGGCAGGTACTATCGCAACATTTAAGAAACATTTAGAAAGGTACATGGATAAGATAGTTTTAAAGGGATGTGGGCCAAACGCAGGCAGGTGGGACTAGTATAAATGGGGCATGTTGGTCATTGTGGCCAAGTCGGGCCGAAGGGCCTGTTTCCACACTATATCACTCAATGTTACCATGGGACCACCTGCCCTTCTTTGCTGGGTTACACCAGAGCTCCATTGAGAGCGCTAGTGGCTACCGACCCACACTTAAACAACAGCAAACAATTAATTGTCCACAGGTTCGTATAATCCCACTGCTCAGAAACATGGCACTGACATGTTGCAACACAGTTATTAACAAAAGTGTCGCAGCATTGTGTCGTGTGCCATGCTCTTGGCATTATTCTTGCCGTTTAATTATTGTCTTCCCACTCAAAATTTCATTCTTTCAATATTAATGTGACAGAATGACTGGCTTCAATGCCGCTGGCTCTCTGAATGCAATCATTAGTTTGTGCAGCTGGCATAGTTTTAACTGACTTAAATCACCTCTCAGTGACGAGTGGAGTTTTACTTAGCCGGCGACAGGACTCAAGACTGCAACCTCCAATAAATGTCCCCTCTTTGGATCAATTTTAGGAATTTATTAAATCTGCTTCAATGCAATCTAAAGGGCGGGAGTGTTAACCATGTACTTCCCAGTTTAATATTAAGTCACTTCAAATTCGTCTGGTCCATCAATACATCTTGTTCAGATCTATTTGCAGTCATCACTCCTTATTCAATCCAAACCAACCTCACATTTTTCTTTCTTGCACTAATCTGACTTGCGTTAATTCTCTGGAGATTTGTAATCTTTGCAAGTAACTTTTCTTCACATATGATACAACAATGTGAAATACTATCGTGGAGTCATGCCGGTTGGAAATGGACCATTCAGTCCAACTCGTCTATGCTGACCAAAATGCTGCGTTGGTCCCATATCCCTCAAAACCTTTCTTATCCATGTACCTGTTCAAATGTCTTTTAAATGCTGTTATGGTACCTGCTTCATCTACCTCCTCTGACATCTTGTTTCACATTTCCACTACCATCTGAGTGGAAACTTATTTTCAAATTGTATAACTTTGCACTACTGTTTATTTTTTTGCACAATCTTTCTCGTTTTCACTGATGTGTAAAATTTATGTGTAATTTATATATATTATGTTTTGTGTGTGGTCTGAGTCTATGCGAGATTTGCATTGTACCTGTGCCTCACCAGACCTGTGCGTGTGCCAATAAACTTGGCTTGTTTCAATGTTGTCAAGTAAAGTGATGGAAATCATAGTTCTGACCCTACTATTATTGCACACAAGAAAGAGATTAAAATCTCAAGACCTTCTGGCCAACATGCCTTTGCCCATCAATTCCATTGGCGGCATTAGATTAAAGTTTAGGATTAGACTTCTTATTGTCATGTGTACCAAGGTGCAGTGAAAAACTTTGTTTTGCATGCTCCCCAAACAAATGAGATAATCTATATTACTAAAAGTCTGATCTTGACCGCTTTTGGCTCGCTGTGCTGTGATTTCCGAGAGAACACCGCAACCCACAGCCGTCATTTTTGGCCAGCTCGCCCAGAGCCCCCCTCCACCTTCCTAGACAGGAGGAGTTTTCCCATCGATGAAAAATCAGAGAGATATTAATGTTTTTTAAAAATGCCTCATTCTCTCTGCTGCCCCTGCTGGAGGGAGGGGGAGGGACTATAAAACCAGTGGTGTGCCTCACACAGTCACTGCAAGATGGAGCAAGCCAGAGGGTCACATCTCTCTGAGCTCTGTATAGCACTGAACACATGTCTACTCAACTGTGAGTGCCCTTAATGTGGTTTGAAAATGAAAATATGGTTGGTTTGAAGTAAAAAGGCACTGCCTGCAAATGTTTGTTTGGGTTGAAGTTAAAAGGCACTACTGCAAATGGTTGATTGGGTGTTTTGGGCTGAGGTTAAAAGGCACCACTGCAAATGGTGGTTTGGGTGCTTTGGGCTGACGTTTATAGGCACTACTGCAAATGGTGGCTTGGGTGCTTTGGGCTGAAGTTAAAAGGCCCTGCTGCAAATGGTGGTTTGGGTGCTTTGGGCTGAAGTTAAAAGGCACAACTGCAAATAGTGGCTTGGGTGCTTTGGCTTGAAGTGAAAAGGCACTACTGCATATGGTGGCTTGGGTGCTTTGGCTAACTTCCTGTTTGCATTGTATATTGATTATAGATAAAACGCTACCACTTACGGTTGTGATTTTTGGCCATCTTACTCAGTCCCCCTCCACTCAGCAGGTGCAGAGGAGTCTTCCCATCAATGAAAAATAAAGGTATTATTAGTGTTTAAAAAATGTTGAGAATCTCTCTCCTGTCAATCACGCCATGAAGGCCACACCTTTTCCGGTGTGAGGGGGAGGAGTCACAACTGTCTGAGCTGTGAATCAACTGAACACACTGATGTCTACTGAACTGTGAGTTTGGTGTTTTGTGTGGTATTATGGTGGTTTCACCCTGCTTGAAATGGTATGAAACTGCATTTGAATGTGGTGACCTTGCACCCTGCATGAAATGGTATGAAGCTGCATTTGAATTTGGTGGTCTTGCACCCTGCTTGAAATGGTATGAAACTGCACTTGAATTTGGTGGTCTTGCACCCTGCTTGAAGTGGTAGGAAACTGCACTTGAATTTGGTGGCCTTTCACCCTGCTCGAAGTGGTAAGAAACTGCACTTGAATTTGGTGGCCTTGTACCCTGCTTGAAATGGAATTTCAAGGAATAGCCATGAGTCAACTGCCAGCCCACCAGCCGTGAGTGGGCTGCCAGCACATCAGGCTTGAGGGACTGAACTGCCATCCCAAGAACCCATACCAGCGCTCCAGAAAGCCCCCCCCCCCACCCACTGGCGACCAATATTGGAATTGATGGAGAGGTGGAATATTGCTTCGGGGGACCAGCCCTCCCATGTGAACATGGGACCCAACGGGTCCCATTTAGTCTAGTACTATATAGAAATGTACAAATACAATCAAGCCAAACTCAAATACAATGGGTAGATCAAAGGGAAAGTGCAGAATATTGTTCTCAGCATTGTTGCGCATCAGTTCCATTGACCAATTCCAATGTCTTCAGGTTCTCGATTCCCTTACTCTGTGTAAAAGACTGTGCATTTACTCAATCTATTGCTCTCATGAATTTATTACACCTCTATAAGATCACCCCCAATCCTCCTGCGCTCCAAGACATAGAGTCCTAGTTTGTTCAACCTTTCCCTATAGCTTACGATGATGTTGCCAGGGCAAGAGGGTGTGAGCTCTAGGGAGAGGTTAAGTGTAGTGTAGGAGGATAAGGGGAGATCTTATAGTTGTATACAAAATCATGAGAGGAATAGATCGGGTAGATGCACAGAGTCTTTTACCCTGAGTAGGGGAATTGAGGACCAGAGGACATAGGTTCAAGGTGAAGGGGAAAAGATTTAATAGGAACCCGAGGGGTAACTTTTTCACACAGAGGGTGGCGGGTGTATGGAACTAGCTGCCAGAGGAGGTAGTTGAGGCTGGAACTATCCCATCGTTTAAGAAACAGTTGGACGGGTACATGGATAGGACAGGTTTGGAGGGTTATGGACCAAGCGCAGGCAAGTGGGACTAGGGTAGCTGGGATATTGTTGGCTGGTGTGGGTGAGTTGGGCCGAAGGGCCTGTTTCAACACTGTATCACTCTATGACTCAGGCTCTCGAGTCCTGATAACATTCTCCTAAATCTGCTCCGCACCCTTTCAAGCTTGACAACATTTTTCCGATAACAAGGTGACCAAAACCGAACACAATGTTTTAAATGTGGCCTCACCAATGTCTTATAAAATCTACAACATGACCTCCCTACTTCAATAATCAGTACTGATGAAGGCCAATGTGCTGAAAGCCTATTTGACCACCTTATCTACTGGTGATGCCACTTTCAAGAAAAAATCGTGAAACTTGTGAGATCATATGTGTAGTGAAACACCCGCATTTAAATTGTTATAACTACTGATTGTGTCTGAAATGTTCTTGCACCATACATACAAGGCTGGCAAGTTGTGCAGAACACCATTAGTCAGGCTCCTGACATTTCCTGGCTAATTGGCTGTAAGAAGCCTGGAATAGTTTGTAATTATAGATGGTCAGGTAAGGATCACGACTTGTTTGGGGAGGATTTTACTGCCGTTTGTTAGCATGTTGTAATGCCCACTGTGGCTGGTACAGTACAAACTAGCTGGGAACTCAGGTCAGGGTACATTTTATTAACTGCAGCTTCTCTAAAATAGAGGAACAGTACGTCATTTGTCCTGACACACTGAAAACAACTCAAGAGTATTTCACCTGCGCTCAGCTAATTTAGTTTAGTTTAGCTTAGAGATTACCATCCCACAGAGTCCACGGCAACCATCAATCACCTATTCACTAATTCTATGTTCGACACACTTTGTACCAATGTTACAACATTTTGAGATTTTAAAAATCAAGTCTGCAATTTATCCCATCAGATAAAGCATAAAAATAAGTTTAATTTGACACCTAATTCACTTTCATATCTTCAGTATTAAAAAAGCTATGCCCATTTTCATACTCAGAAATTAGCATCTTGTTCCCCATTGCCTTTCCATTGACTTAACACACAAGCTGTGATCTAGGACAGTCGAAAGCCCATAACTTTCTTAAAAATTAAGAGAACTCTATGACATTTTCACTTATTATAGATTGAAGCATTCTGAAACAAATATGAAACAATATTACTTGGATGACCTGAAATTAAAGCATATAATTAGTTAGTTACCTAATTGTAGCTAATTACAAAATTCAATTACTAGATCTAAACATCTATACATTTCTTAAGAAAAGATACTTTTTTATAAAGAAAAGAAACTTTTTTAAATTGCCTAAGTGTCCAAATATCATTCACACAATAATTCACAATATAACATGATTTTTAAATCTAATTTTCATGAATTTATAGGCCAAATGGAAGGAATTTAGTGTTTAATTCCTGTAAATTAATGGCCATTTAAATCAACTTGCGAGTGGGTTTTAGTGGAACGCGGTGGATTGGACTGTTGCGGTTTGCGGTGAAGTCGGCATGACAAACACTGCCGGTTCATACATTTTTTTGTCCCCATTTCGCAAAAATCCTTCCCATTGTCGGCGCTCACGGCTTTAGAAGATGATTTTTTAATTACTCTAGTTAATAAATAATCTAGCGTAATTTAAAAATACCTTCATGAATGAAATGTCGGAGCGATTTTTCTTCAGCAACAAAATCCCCTGACATGGATCGATTTGCTCTGTCTGTGGAAAAACGGCACTTTAAACACGTCCCCCTCTGAAAGGCGCCAAAGTCACGCACACGGGAAGCGGCAGAACTGCAGTGCTGCTCAAGGTAAGTTTGTAACATACCAACACTTTGACTGTATGACTCTATTTTGCTCCTACCATTGGGACAAAGGTACATAAGTCTGAAAACCGTGACTACTACTTCTTCTTACGCATGGCGTGCACAGCCTAAAGTTGTGGGACAACTTGTTCTATTTGACCTTATTTGATTGTGCATGCCAGGTTGAAACAGGGCGGACCACATGAAGGTTGCAACCTCCCACCGTGACAACCAGATTCAAGAATAGCTTCAACCCGACAACCATCTGGTTTTGAACACTAGGGTAATAGAGAGCCATAGTCATTGAGTCATACAGTGTGGAAACAGGCCCATCGGCCCAACTTGCCCACACCGATCAACGTCCCATCTACACTAGTCCCACCCGCCTGCATTTGACCCATATCCTTCTTATCCTATCCTATCCATGTACCTGTCTAAATGTTTCTTAAACGTTGCAATAATACCTGCTTCACTACCTCCTCTTGCATTTCGTTTCAAATACCCACCACCTTTTGTGTGAAAACGTTACTCCTCAGGTTCCTATTAAATTATTTCCCTCCTCACCTTAAACACACAACACAACGCAGTACACAAGTGCATAACTGCACAACACTAACCTCAGCAATTATGAACCTCTGTGGACAATGGCTTGGGTTGGACTTTGGTCCTCTATTTGCACCGCCATTACGACTACTAATTTACCAAATTATTCTCGATTATTATATTTATCTGTGTATTGCATTTACTTCCAGCTGTTAAGCTGCTGGAAGTAAGAATTTCAGTATTCCATTGCCAGTACATATGACACTCTTAACATTTGACTCCTGTTTCTCTTGACAAGTGACAATACTGCAATGGAAAGGTGGCTTACTTTAACCCTAGAGGTAGCCCTGAACTCTCAAATTATGACCCAGATGAGAGCTGACTGGCCCTCATTCCCTGGCAACCAGAGCTGCACTGGAATATGGTCACTTTATTAGAGTATTAATAACAGCCTGTAGTTTGAATCTCACCAGTGAATTTAAATTCAATTAATGAATTGTTTTAAATATGTTGACCTGTGCAATAAATGAACAGATCTTGGCATTGTTGTTCTCAAAGGATAGATAAGGCCTTTTGCTCTGAAAGAAGGACATTATCCGACGGCTGAGGAAGTGTGTTGAATCACAAGTGTTTGTCTCATAAATAGGATATCACTGACAGAAATGGGTTCTGATTAAGGTCGCTCGCAATGCATGTTGTTGCAGCTCTGGTTTACACATACAACCTCTTGATAGAGATAGGACACGATGACTTATTTATCTTCAATATCTGGATAGGCAAAAGGGGAATATATTGGACAAAGCATATACCATTTGTAAGATGCCGCCTGACCCACTGAGTTACTCCAGCATTTTGTGATTACCATTTGTAAGTCTCTTCTCTTCTCTCACATCAGATTTGCAAGCGAGGCCTACGAACCAGGATTGGGACGAGGGAGAAAATGTTTAGTTTAGTTTAGACATACAGTGCGGAACCAGGCCCATCGAGTCCGTGCCGACCAGCGATCCCCGCACACCAACACTGTCCCACACACACGAGGGACAACTTTACTGAAACTAATTAGCCTACAAACCTGTACATCCTTGGAGCTCCCGGAGGAAAACCACACGTATCACGGGGAGAAGGTACAAACGCTGTACAGATGGCACCCGCAGTCAGATGGCACCCGCAGTCAGGATTGAACCCAGGGCTCTGGCACTGTAAGGCAGCAACTCTATTGTGGCATCACCAAATTATAACGATTTGGGGTTTCTGCTGATTCAACGACATTACTTACGAAAGAAGGTAGACAAAAATGCTGGAGAAACTCAGTGGGTGAGGCAGCATCTATCTTTTGAAAGAGGAGTGTGGTGGGGGACGTTAGTAAATGTTCAAGAAGTGAAAGCTTTCTTGACCTGCTATTTGGGTGATTGGTTCCTTTGTTGGTCCCCAGTCAGTAACACCCACTCTACATAAATGAATATCATGAAATTGATCTCATTAAATGCTACTGACACACAGCAGGAAAGTGCATGAAATGAAATGGTAGTTTAATTGTAGCCACAAGCTTGTCCCTGTTTTCAACAGTGTTTCAAGCTCTGCGGTCTGCTCAAAGTATTCCCATTACAAAGGCGTTCCTTAATAATTGAGTTGGTTTGATGGACCAGCAGTGCAGTCATGTTTCAAACCTCAAACGCAAGTCTTTCTGTCATAATCCTAACCACATAAAGAGCAAAAGGTTTAGGTTTATCAATGTCACATGTACCAAGGTATAGTAAAAAGCTTTGTTTTGCATGCTATCCAATCAAGTCAAGTCAAACTCAAATATATTTGGTAGAGCAAAGGGAAAGATACAGAGTGCAGAATATATTTCTCAGCATTGTCGTGCACTAGTTCCAGAGATAAAATCCAATGTCCATGAAGAGATAGAGGAGAATCATATGGTATCCTGACATGGAAGGACCACTTAGAAGCCTGATAGCTGAGTTGAAGAAGCTGTTCAAATATAATTCTCAGCTTTGTAGCGCACCAAAGATAGACACAAAATGCTGGAGTAACTCAGCGGGACAGGCAGCATCTCTGGATGGAAGGAATGGGTGACCTTTTGGGTCGAGACACTTCTTCAGACTGAGAGTCAGGGGAGACACAGAGATAGGGAAGGGGAAGGTGTGAAAAGGGGACGAAGGTTGTGGAAAATGTAGACTAGATCATTGTTAGTTAGGAGAAGGTGACAACAAAGCATACAGAGATAACATTTACTCAGGGGGTCAGTCAGACTAGTTGGAGAACTAGGAAGGGGGAGAGATGGAGAGAGAGGTAAAGCAAGGGTTACTTGAAGTTAGAGAAATCAACATTCATACCGCTGGGGTGTAAGCTGCCCAAGCAAAATATGAGATGCTGGAGTGTACCAGTTCCATAGACAAAGTCCAATGTCCACAAAGAGATGGAGGAGAATCAGACGTATCCAGGCTTCTGGAAGGGTATTTGAAAGCCTGATAATAATCTTTCTTATCGGAGACCCTCAGACTATATTTAATCGGACTTTATTGGACTTTAACTTACACTAAACATTATTCCCTTTATCCTGTATCTGTACACTGTGGACAGCTTGATTGTAATCATGAATAGTCTTTCTGTTGACTGCATAGCACGGAACAAAAAAGCTTTTCACATGACAATAAACCAAACTAACTCAAACCAAACTAAACTTAACTAAACTCAACTAACCAGAGTGGAAGAAGCTGCTCTATGCCACCTCACTACCCCAGACCATAGAAAATGAGACGCAAAAATATTGGCGCACAATTAAATATTTTCACCTGCTTTCCTTCATTTTCAAGGCCAACTTTTACTGTCAGTCCCAAATTGGTTTTATCAAATTGGTCTAATTTAAAATCAACCACACTGTTGCGGGTCTGGAATAACATACTGGTTAAGCAAGGCAAGAGCAGATGGAATTCCATCCCGATAGGACATTAGTGAAACAGTTCAACATTTCATTGTCACCATTACAGACTCTAGCTTTTTTTTATCTCCTCAAAGTTTATCTAAACACGGGTGGCACAATGGTGTGGTGGTAGAACTACTGCCTTCCAGCGCCAGAGATCAAGGGTCACTCTGACTACAGGTACTTGTCTGTATGGAGTTTGTACGTTCTCCCCGTGACATGCATGGGTTTTCTCTGAGATCTTCGGTTTCCTCCCATACTACTAAGATGTACATGTTTGAAGGTTAATTGGCTTAATTATAAATGTGAAATTGTCCCTAGTATGTGTAGGGTAGTGTTAATTTGCGGGGATCACTGGTTGGCACAGACTCAGTGGGCCGAAGGGCTTGTTTCTGTGCTGCATCTCTAAACGAAGCTAAAGCACATTTTAGTAATTGAGTCAAATAGTCATACAGCGTGGAAACAGGCCCTTCAGCCCAAGTTGCATGCCACCAAAATGCCCAATCTACACTAGTCCCACCTGGCTGCTTTTGGCCCATATCCCTCTAAAATTATCTAATCCATGTAACTGTCTAAATGTTTCTTAAACATTGTGATAGTGAAGAAGAGAAGAAAATCATTTAAAACATTAGCAATGCAGTGGTGCTGGTTTCCGACGGGCATTCGTTACAATGCTATGTACGACAGTGATCGCAACTTCTACTGAAGTGTGGATGGCCATTGGCTCGCTCGGAGCTCATCCACCCTTTGACAGGTATTGTTTTTGGTCCTGCTGGGGGTCCATAGCCCCCTCCTCACCTGGCAAACCAGGTGGGGGAGACGGTTTAGTCATCGACTATTTGACCATGGAGCAGGTAGCACGGGATTACATGGTACCCATGGTGGAGGAAACTCCCCCCGATCTGACCTTGTGATAGTACCGGCCTCGATAACTTCCTCTGGCAGCTCGTTCCATACACCATCCTTTGTGTAAAAAAATTACCCCACAGGTCCCCAATACATCTTTCCCCCCTCACCTTAAACCTATGGCCTCTGGATCTTGATTCTCCTACTCTGGGCAAGAGATTCTGTGCATCCACCTGATCTATTACTCTCATGACTTTGTACCACCTCTATAAGATTACACTTCATCCTCCTGCATTCCAAGGAATAGAGTCCTAGCCTGGTCAACCTATCCCCATAATCTCAGGATCTTCAGTCCTGACAACATCTTTCTTATAACATGGTGCCCAGAACTGAACACAATACTCTAAATGTGGCCTCACCAACGTCTTATATAACCGCAACAGAACCTCCCAACTTCTATATTGGGACTTGACTTGAAACGTCTCCCATTCCTTCTCTCCAGACATGCCGCCTGTCCCGCTGTGTTACTCCAGCTTTTTGTGTCTATCTGCTATATGACTGATGACTACATTTCATTTTAGGTACATAAAATTTAGGAAAACACCTTGTCTTGAATTAAAATACATCTAACATTTCCTTTATAAACTTAATAAGTGCAATATTGAAACACTTTCTTTGATTAACTACCTACCTTGTTTTAAGCCAATATGGTGCACATTAAATAAACATTTAATGTCATGTGGCAGAAAAAAAAATATGTTTGATTTTTTAGAGATGCTGGTACGCTTTAAAATGAACATTAAATGTGATTTTATTTAATGAATATAACAAAAGTGGACAAATGCTGGAGTCACTCAGTGAGCCAGACAGCATCTTTAGAGAACATGGATAGGTGATGTTTCACGTTGGGACCCTTCTTCAGTGCCAAAAGTGGCACCGGTTTAAAAGCCCTAATGATTTATTGACATTGTTTCTCTCCATCGTTGCCGATTGACCTGCTGAGTATTTCCAGTTTTGTTCCGTTTTAATTTCAGATTTCCAAAACCTCGTCTACAAGTTTAGTTTAGAGATTCAATGTGGAAACAGGCCCTTCGACCCATTGAGTCCGCGCTGACCATCGATCACCTGCTCACACTAGTTTTATGTTATCCTACTGTCTTATCCACTCCCTACACACTAGGGGCAATTTACAGAGGGCCAATTAACCTACAAATTTGCAGGTCTTTGGAATGTGAGAGAAAACCAGAGCACTCGGAGAAAACCCATGCAGACAGCACCCGTAGTCAGGATCGAACCTAGGTCTCTGGCACTGTAAGGCAGCAACTCTACCGCTGCACCACTGTACTAGCACAAGTTGTTTACCACTGCTTCTTCCCACCTCAACCCAAACTCTTTTTATCTTTACTCAAAAACTTCCCGAACGTTGACATATAAATCAATTTTTCCGGTGCTGAGCTTAACTTCATTTGATGTCTCCATCCATTTGCCAGCCTTTGTGCTGCATTTAAATGACTGTAGATGGGTGAACAATTACCATTTTGAATGATAAAAAATGCTTGCAGCAACTGTGTGCAAGAGTTAACTATTCTACAGCGTGGTCTGAGGCAGTGACCGGATGTTTTAATAAGTATTGGAGTGTAAGACTCTCGGGACTGTTTAGGCAGCAAATCATCATAACTAAAGTATTTCATTATTAAAAATGCCTGCAACCTTCTTCCTCTTGGCAAGATTTTAATTTTCGGTGGAGCACAAGTGTTGAGTGTGGAGTGGACAGAAAGGGAGAGAAAGAAGGAGAAAAGAAAGGTAAAGACCACGTTGGATAGGAAAGGTTTAGAGAGCAGATGGACACAAAGTTCTAGAGTAACTCAGGCAACATCTCTGGAGGAAATGCGTGGGTGATGTTTCAGGTCGTTACCCTTCTTCACACCCGACCCGAAATGTTGCACAGACTAGTACGCATTGACAGGATCGAACCCAGGTCTCTGGTGCTGTAAGACAGCAACTCTATCACTGCTCCACTATGCTGCCCACTGTTCTCTTTCCTTCTCTCCTACTCTGCCCCCTTCCCACTCTCTTTTGCTCTCCCTCTCTCTCTCTCGCTCTCTCTCCCTCCCCTCCCACCTCTCTTCCACTCTCCTGCTCCCCGCCCTCCATGAATCCCCTACTCTCAATTCCTCCGTCTATGCCGCATCTGCATCTGCACCCGGGATGAGGTGTTCCAAACCAGGGCATCGGAGACGTCCTCATTCGTTAGGGAATGGGAGTTCCCCTCTTCGACTATACATGAGGCAATGTCTCCTCCATATCCCGTAGTTCCGCTCTCTCTCCCCATCCCCCCACTCATAACAAGGACAGCGTCCTCCTTGTCCCACCCTACCTGCCTTCACATACAACAGATAATCCTCTGACATTTTCTCCACCTCCAATGGGATCCCTCCACTGACCACATCTTCCGGTCTCCTCCCCTTTTGGCTTTCCGCAGAGACCGCTCCCTCCGCAACTCCCTGGTCAATTCGTTTCTTTCCACCCAAACCATCTGTTCCCCTGGTACTTTCCCTTGCAGCCACGACTCCATTCAAGGACTGAAGCAGTCATTCCAGGTGCAGCAGAGGTCCAACTGCACCTCCTCCAACCTCAGCTATTGCATCCACTGCTCTAGGTGTCATCTGCTCTACATCGGTCCGACCAAGCACAGGCTTGGCGACTGCTTCGCCCAACACCTCCGCTCAGTTCGCATTAACCAACATGATCTCCGGTTGGCTCAGCACTTCAACTCCCCCTCCCATTCCAAATCTGACCTTTCTGTCCTGGGCCTCTTCCATGGGCAAAGTGAGTCCCACCGCAAATTGGAGGAGCAGCACCTCATATTTTGCTTGGATAGTTTACACCCCAGCGGTGTGAACATTGACTTCTCCAAATGCAGGTAGACCTTGCTTTCTCCCTCCATCCCCTCCCCTTCCCTGCTCTCCCACAGCCCACTGTCTCCGCCTCTTCCTTTCTTCTTCCCGTCCCCCCACATCAGTCTGAAGAATGGTCTAGACAGAAACGTCACCTATTCCTTCGCTCCATAAATGCTGCCTCACCTGCTGAGTTTCTCCAGCTTTTTGTCTACCTTCCATGTAAATCATGCTAGTTAGTGGCAGATAAGAACACAACCAGGCCCTAAGGGCAAAGCCAGTGCCAAGAATGTTAAACTGTGGCCTGCACTGTCCGTGTGGTATTATGCAAGGAGGCAATTACTAGCAGAATGTGTGTATCTGGTGTTAAATAAGCTGTTTGTTTTCTCAAACTGTGTTCTGCATTTTATGACAAAGGTTATAGACAAAGGTTACAGCCAACATGAACTCTCCGGTTTAAAGCAGGGGTGGATTCTGATGAACAGCAACATCAGCCTAAGTGTTCTTGAGGGAGATAACATTGTGCTAATTAATCTTTCAGTCAGCACATATTAGTGTTTATCTTCTAAAGCTGCCGGTTACATTTATTAGACGCAGCCGGGGAACAGAGTTGTTTAGTGAATCCCCTGATGGGAATATAGTTTAGCATTCCCAATTTTCCAAGATTGCCTAGAGTCTCTAGGAATTAAATATTAATCTCCAGCACCCTGCTGCGAGAAAAATCACGAGAGCCTTAAGAGAAAAATTATTTTTGTTTCAAATAAAATGCTGCTACTACACAGGAGCAGTACCTAATTCGTCCTTCATTCCCATAGCTCCTGATTTCCCTGGAGTTCAAAATCCGTTGTTCCCAGTCATGGAATGTGCTAAAGTTCTAGGAACAGAAGTAGGCCATTTGGCCCATCAAGTCTATGCAATCATGACTGATCTATCTCTGCGTCTCAACCCCATTCTCCTGCATTCTCCCCAAAACCGCTTACAAACTTACAGATCTAGAATCTGTCAAGCTCTGCCTTAAAAATATCCATTGGCTTGGACTCCACAGCCGTCTGCGGCAATGAAATGGGGGGTGAGGGGAGTCCAGGTCAGAATATGGTCGTAGAAAGGGAGAGCAGCAGGAATCACCGAGCAGGAACAGTAAGAGAATGTCTCCCAGAACTCCCATTGGAGAGAGAAAATGTGTAAGAAAGAACTGCAGATGCTGGTTTAAACCGAAGAGTTAACTATCTAGTTAGATAAAGTCTTGTTGAAAAGACGTGTTCATATTTGGAGTGTATCTGGAGAAAACCGGAGCACCTGAGGAAAACCCAGCGGTCACAGGGAGAACGTACAAACTCCACGCAGACAGCATTGAACCCGGTCTACTGCTGCGCCATTGTGCAGCCCAGTAGTAGCTACAATATTGGGAGGATGAGGGTGATGAGGAAGATGTGAAGGTTGTCGTACATTAAAAGTTTTAGTTTGAAACGGGGTAACCATCAAAACACAAACAGAAAATGTATCTGGAGCCACAAGTAGCTGCAGATGTTGGAATCTCAAGCTCCACACATGGTGCTGGTGGAACTCAGCAGGTCAGGCAATGGATAGACAACCTTTTGGGATTTGACCCTTCTACTGCCTGATTGGAATAATGTTGAGAAAGCTGGAAAAGGGTGGAGCAGGCAGGATAAAACCGGGTAAGTGAGTGGTGGAGATAGACATAAAATGCAGTGTGTCAGATAAAAAGGAATAGGTGACGAATCAGGTCGAGACTCTTCATATGGACTCAGACTGGAAAGGTGAAGCTCACGATGAGCCAACAATGGACCATTGTGGGCTCCAGCTTTCCTTGGTTATTGATACAACTTTAGAGAATAGACAATAGGTGCAGGCGTACGCCATTTGGCCCTTCCAGCCAGCACCACCATTCACTGTGATCATGGGTGATCATCCCTAATCAGCACCCCGTTACTGCCTTATCCCCATATCTCTTGACTCCACTATCTTTAAGAGCTCTTTCTAATTCTCTCTTGAAAGCAAGAGCGGAACTCGCTAAAAAAATATGGAGGAGACGGGGGGGACACAAATCTTTGGCGGCCGCACGCGCACGCGCGCACTCACCCACACGTGCGCATGCACACACTCGCCCACATCATGTCCCGCCGCCATTACCTGCTGACTGACGTCTATCTCAGCCAATCGGCGCCCTCGATCAGCAGTCCCACCAACACTGTCTCGCGGAAAGCGGAGACTTTAAAATCCGGATCACAAAAACTTGGGGGGGATGTCCCCCACCTTTCAAAACATGGAGGGGACGTTTTTTGGCCCCCCCGGGTTTTCCGCCCCTGCTTGAAAGCATCCATAGAATAGGCCTCCACTGCCTTCTGAGGCAGGGAATTCCACAGAATCACAACTCTCTGGGTGAAAACGTTTTTCCTCATCTCCGTTCTAAATGGCCCACCCCTTATTCTTAAACTGTAGCCACTGCCTGGTTCTGGACTCCCCCAACACCAGGAACATGTTTCCTGCCTCTAGCGTGTCCAATCCCTTAATAATCTTATATGTTTCAATAAGATCCCCTCTCCTCCTTCTAATTTCCAGTGTATACAAGCCTCGTCGCTCCATTCTATCAACATATGACAGTCCTGCCATCCTGGGAATTAACCTCGTGAACCTACGCTGCAATCCCTCAATAGCAATATTGCGCTTCCTCAAATTTGGAGACATAAACTGCTCATAATACTCCAGGTGTGGTCTCACCAGGGCCCTGTACAACTGCAGAAGGACCTCTTTGCTTCTATACTCAACTCGTCTTGTTTTGAAGGCCAACATGCCATTAGCTTTCTTCACTGCCTGCTGCACCTGCATGCTTACTATCAGTGACTGATGTACATGGACACCCAAACCCCCTTCAGCCCCATTTGATTTGTTCTGATGCTTTTCATGCCCCTAGTTTCTCTCTCTCCCTGACTCACAATCAGAAGAAGTGTCTCGGTCTGCATGGACTCAGTGGGCCGAAGGGCCCTGTTTCCATTTGCATCTCTTAAAAAAACTAAAACTTTCTGATAAGAAGTCCCGGACCCGAAATATTAATTTCCTCATTACGCAGATGCTGCTTGACATTCAGAATGATTCAGACGTTGACTCAAGAAAAAAAGACAAACATAGAAACAGTGACTTCCAAGCACTAACATGACAATTTAGTCAGTACAATGAAAAAAACACCAAATAGTGGGATTTGGAAGCACACCTGCACTTTTGTCAAATTGACGTTCCATGATGAGGCATTGCATTCTATTGTTAAATTCCCTTCTTTACAATAAACTCATAAACCTTAAATATTGCCAGTTGTTCCTGCACCGCTATTTTTCATTATACCTTCACAGTCAGGTTAATGGAAAACCCAGGGCACAACACACATCAGCTTGGTAGATAGCGATATGGACAACTCCACAATTTACAATGATGCATCCTTTCTTAGGTTATTAAACATGCCTCTCAGCTGTAATAAAGTTCACAGGATGCTCCTGTCTTAAATAATTTTTACCTTGCTCTGAGCTGGTATAGTCAACCTACCCGAGGAATAGTCAAGGCTTACAGGCTGTAAAGATATGTAAGTTCGGCATGGTGGCGTTGCCTTACAGTAGAGTTGCTGCCTTACAGTGCCAGAGACCCGGGTTTAATTCTGAATATGGGTACTGTCTGTACGGAGTTTGCATGTTCTCGAGGTGACCCTGTGGGTTTACCCCCACATTCCAAAGATGTACAGGTCTGTAGTTTGATTTAGCTTGGGTAAAAATTGTAAATTGTCCCTAGTGTGTGGGATAGTGCAGGTGTGCAGGGATCGCCGGTCGGCGCAGAATAAGTGGGCCGAAGGGTCTGTTTCTGTGCTGTATTTCTAAACCTAAAACTAAAATTAAAAATTAAAAAACATAACAACAAGGAATTGCAGATGCCGGTTTATACCAAAGAAAGCAACAATGTGCTGGAGTATCTCAGCGGGTCAGGCAACATCCCTGGATAAAATGGATAGGTGACGTTTCAGGTTGGGAAATCTCTATGGACAGAAGAAATCTCTATGGAGATTGCACATTCTCCCTGTGACAAAGTGGGTTTCCTCCGGGTGCTGCAGTTATCTCCCACATTCCAAAGAGACATTACAGAAGCCAGGATGGGAAGAGGTATACTCTAGGTAGGTGTGGGAGTCAGCAAATACTCAATCCCCTACTCTCAATTCCTTTGCCTCTGCCGCATCTGTGCCAAAGATGAGGTATTCCACACCAGGACATCCGAGGTGTCCTCATTCTTTATGGAACGGGGGCTTCCCTCTTCTATCATAGATAGTCCTCACGTGCGTCTCCCCGGTACCCCGCGGCTCCACTCTTGCTCTCCTCCCCCCCGTTCCCAAAAGGGACTGAGTCCCCCTTACCTTCAACTTTCACCCCATCAGCCATCGCATCATCAACCACAAGCCGCGTCTTCCCATCTCCACCCCTTTCCACTTTCCACAGAGGCCATTCTCTCCACAACTCCCTGGTTACCTCATCCCTTCCCAGCCAAACCATCCCCTCACTAGGTACTTTCCCCTACAACCACAGGAGATGCAACATCTGTCCCCTAGTATAGGGACCCCCAACAATCCTTTCAGGTGAGGCACTTGCACCTCCTCCAACCTTGTCCACTGTATCCGCTGTTCCAGGTGTGGGCTCCTATATATTGCGAGACAAAGCGCAGACTGGGCAATTGTTTCACTAAACACCTTCGCTCAGTCCACCTTGGTCTTCGCAATCTTCCGGTTGCCAAGCACTTTAACTCCCCTTCCCATTTCCATACTGACCTTTCTGTCCTGCGCCTCCTTCACTGTCAGAGTGAGGCCCAGCGCAAATTGGAGGAACAGCACCTCATATTGCGCTTGGGCAGCTTACACCCCAGTGATATAAATATTGATTTCTCTAATTTCAAGTTACCCTTGTATTCCTTCTCCCTCCATCCCTCCCCCACCTGAGTCGTCCTGCTAGTTTCATTCTTTTTATCCCTTCGTTATCACCACCTCCGCAGCCAACAATGGGCCCATTGAGGGCTCCTTGGTCATCGGTGTAGGCTCTGATTTCTGTACCTTTTCATACCTCTAGTTTCCCTCTCCCCTGTCTATCAGTCTGAAGAACGGTCTTGTCCAAAAACGTCACTTTTCTCCAGAGTTGCAGCCTGACCCAATGAGTTACTCCAGCATTTTTGTGTCTATCTTTGGTGTAAACCAGCATCTACAGTTCCTTCCTACACACTTGTTCTATGTTATTCCACTTTTCCATCCACTGCCTACACACTAGGGGCAAACCTACAAACCCACACATTTTGGGGAGGTGGGTGGAAAGCCGAGGACCCAGACGAAACCCACACGGTCACGGGAAGAGTGTGCAAACTCCACGCAGACAGCACCCAAGGTCAGATTTAAACCCGTGCCACCCATGATTTGGTATCAATGTTTCACCGGGCATATTTTAACATTATGCAGAAAATGTACTTCAAGATGAGTTGTAATTTTAAAAAAGCGCGCCAAAGATCACCATCCGTAAGCATTTTATTTTCATAAAATATTCCATGTTCCTTTGTGGTTAATAAAACAAAGAAATCCAATTCTCAGCCATCCACACAAAATGTAGTGGTAATAGCAGTATCTGTCTGCGACATGGTATAAAAAGTCATTGGGCTAAACATGAATTCTCTTCTCATTACAAACTGAACAGCAAGATAAAGGGTTTATGGAAAAAATGTGTAACATATCTGCACTTCAAAAGCAACTATTGAGGCATGAACTCAATTGGACAGGCTTGCTATTAACAGGTCATACCAGTGAAGCAGTTATTTTCAATCACCCTCTGCTGTAATCTGTTGGAGCTGCAAGTCCAACAGTTGTGTTTCACTGCAGGGTGAATGTGAGGGATGACTCGGGTGCCGTCTGTACGGAGTTTGTACATTCTCCCCGTGACCGCGTGGGTTTTATCCGGGAGCTCCCACACTCCAAATACATGCAGGTTTGTAGGTTAATTGGTGTTGGTAAAATTGTAAATTGTCCTTAGTGTGTAGGATAGTGCTAGTGTACGAGGCACGCTGGTCGCTGATCCATTCTTACAGATGAACGGTACGTTGAACGGTACATTGAATGGTAACATTGAACAGTACAGCACAGAAACAGTCCCTTCAGTCTACAATGTTCCACCATGTTGTCTCCCCCTCTGTTCTGAACGATCCTTCCATAAGCCGGGGTACTGTCCGATTCACCTCTACCCCATTGCGGACATTGGACTTTGTGTTTGGCACTGATGCTCTTCAATGCTGAGGACTATTTTCTACACTCTGTATCTTCCCCCTTTATTCTATCTGTGGTTCTTTAGTCTGACTTGATTGTATTTATTTTTGGTATTATCTGCAGTTTAGTTTATTGTCACCTGTACCGAGGTACGGTGAAAAGCTTAGTTGTGTGCTAACCTGCCAGTGGAAAGACAACACATGATTATGATCTCTGATATGATTGACCAGCACGCAAAACAAAGCTTTTCACTGTACCTCAGTACACGTGACAATAATAAACCTAAACCTGCACCTCAACATAAACTAATGTGTGTGCCGAATGTGATGCCTTTCCCCTCTGCCTGCACGTGATCCTTATCCTTCCATTCCCTGCATGATATACATGCCTGTGTAAAAGCCTCTTCAATGCCACCATCATATCTGCCTCCACCACCACCCCGGGCAGCATGTCCCAGGCACCCACCTCCCTCTGTATGAAGGAAACTTGACCCACACATTCCCTTTAAACTTTGCCATCACTTTCATTTCTGGTGACCTGCATTCACAATTTTAATTTTTTCCTATGATCGGAAAAATAAATAAAAGACAGAAGTGGTAGCAGTTTCCATTCTCATTGTCTCAGTTCTGCTATTAGGTTGTGAACTCACTGACGACATACCTCTACCACCTTCAAAAACAAATTAACAATTGCCTGTGTTAAATGGTTAAAACACCTTTGATAATGTGTGACAGTAACTACCTAATAATATGCATCTATATTTTGATTAAACAAGCTCAGTTCAATTCTTGGTAGACACAAAATGCTGGAGTAACTCAGCAGGACAGGCATCATCTCTGGAGAGAAGGAATGGGTGACGTTTCGTGTCGAGACCCTTCTTCAGATTGATGTCAGGGGAGTGGGCGTGACAGAGATAGAATGTAGTGGGAGACAGTAAGACTGGTGGGAGAACTAGGGAGGGGGAGGGGATGGAGAGAGAGGGAAAGCCAGGGCTATTTGAAGTTAGAGAAGTCAATGTTCATACCACTGGGGTATAAGTAACCCAAGCGAAATATGAGGTGCTGTTCCTCCAATTTGCGCTGGGCCTCACTCTGACAATGGAGGAGGCCCAGGAATGAAAGGTCAGAATGGGATGGGGAGTTAAAGTGCTGGAAAACTGGAGAGGCAGGGCAAAGAGTAGCAGTCTTTCCTTTATAACTTTTTCGTGACAAAGCTTTACCTGCCACACTTTATCCTGCCTCTCCCCTTGTCCAGCTTTCTTCTCTTCTCCTACAAGCAGTCTGAAGAAGGGTCTCGACCCGAAACCAATCCATGTTCTCCAGAGATGCTGCCTGACCTGCTGAGTTACTCCAACACTTTGTATCCTTTTATCTTTTATCTTTAAGTGAGGGTTGGCATGAGGAGTTGGGCTGAAGGGCTTGTTCGCTCCATGACTCTGGACACAATTGCAAGACCTCAGCTGTCAAGGTCTCGCTGATCTGCAGAGAGGATAAATCCTTGGGCAGAGCTGAGTGCGATCGATTATTTACATTATGTTTCAAAGAAGTTAAAGAATGCAATTATTTTTTTGTTAGGGAGGCGCAACCTTCTTTGGGGAACAGCTCCATCCAAGCAAATAATTACAGAGAATTGTGGACGCAGCCAGACCATCATACAAACCAACCTCCCTTCCATTCACTCCATCTACACCACGCTGCCTCGGCAAGGCCACCAGCATAATCAAGGACCAGTCGCACCCCGGCCACTCCGCCTTCTCCCCTCTCCCATCAGGCTAGATGTACACATACTTACAGATTCAGGGATAGTTTCTTCCCAGCTGTTATCAGGCAACTGAACCATCCTATCATCAACTAGACAGTGATCCTAAGCTACCATCACATCTCACTGGAGACCCTCAGACTATCTTTAATCAGGCTCTACTGGACTTTATCTTGCATTGAACATTATTCCCTTTATCATGTATCTGTACACTGTGGATGGCTTAATAATAATCATGTATTGTCTTTTCGCTGACTGGTTAGCACACAACAAAAGCTTTTCACTGTACCTCGGTATGTGACAATAAACTAAACACAAGTGCATAGGGATTTAGTAGCATAACACAGAATCCTGACATGTAGGAGATGCAAGTACTCAGGGAATTAGATGAAGGAGATCTTGGAAGAAATACTGAGCTTAGCCAGTGCTGGAAAAATAATTCATAGCGTTGACAATTCATAGCATGCAGCACTCAGCTACTAAATAAGTGGTGTACAAGGTTGTCATAGATAGAGAGTCGTAGAGTCATATGGTGTGGAAACAGGCCCTTCAGCCCAATTTTCCTACACTGACTAACATGTCCCATCTACAATAGTCCCTTTGCCTGAATTTAGCCCATACCCCTCTCAACCTGGCCACAGAGGGCGGTGGGTTTATGGAACGAGCTGCCGGAGGAGTTGAGGCAGGGACTATTGCAATGTTTAAAAATCATTTAGATAGGTACATGGTGGAAGGGACAGGTTTAGTGGGATATGGGCAAAAAGCAGGCAGGCAGGTGGGACTAGTGTAGATGGGACATGTTGGCTGATGTGGGCAAGTTGGGCCGAAAGGCCTGTTTCCACACTGTGTGACTCTATGACTTTAAATAATCAAAAGATGTGCTGCAGTAGGATTCTGGAACCAGCACTTTGTTGGAATTCCCCAGAGAAGACAATGCTACTGTTACATCTCAACTGTGTGCACACTCCTTCAATTTGTAGTCAGTTATTATCATTTCTCCTGCAAGGTTTAACAAATCCATAATGCATACACAAAAAAAAACGTTATGGATTTTTTAAGTAATAGTGAAACGAAAATGTTTGTGAATGTTTCTTTGAGATGGCACATCTCCAAATTTTCCAGAGCAAATGCATTCTTACAATTTCCTGGAATGATTTAATTTAAGTTCCAACTTAAACCTTAAAAGAACGGCCCTTTAGAAAGGAGATGCCACCGTGCCGCCCAGTTCCAGTGACCCAGGTTGAATCCTGACCATCAGTTGTGTTTGCATGTCCTCTCTGTTATTCCATGGGCTTCCTCTGTCATCAGTTTCCTCCCACACCCCTCAGGTCTGTTGGTAGTTCAATTGGTCACTGTAGGTTGTCTTTAGTGTGTTGTTAAATGGAGAAAGAATCAAAGGGGAGTTGAGGGGAATTGGAGAAAGAGAATACATTATGGATTTCCAGGAAGCTTTGAGTGGGAATTAAAGCAATGTGATTCCTCTGCCAGAAGACAGCATGGACCTGATGGCTTGAATGGTCTCATAGTGTGCTGTAATAAGCAAATAACCCTCACTACTCACTTGCAAAAGAAAAATAAAACATTGCATGCAATTTAATCCAGGTCGTCATGCGAGATTGAGTACGTTCTTTGTCAGATTTATTTGCAAATCATAGACAAATAAAATAGTTTCACAACTGAATGAAAATGCCTTGTGGAATTCAATTGTGGGGCGGCACAGTGATGCAGCAGTAGAGCACCAGAGACCCGGGTTTGATCCCGAATACAGGTGTTGTCTGTATGGAGTTTGTGCGTTCTCTCTGTGACTGCGTGGGTTTTCTCTGGGTGCTCCAGTTTCCTCCAAAACACTGAAGATGTGCAGGTTTGTAGGTTAATTGGCCTCCATGAATTGTAATTTGTCCCTAGCATGTAGGATAGTGCTAGTGTACAGGGTGATCGCTGGTCTGCTCAGCCTCGGTGGGCCGAAGACCTGTTTCACACCTGTGTGTGTGTGTGTCTGTCTCTCTCTCTCTCTCTCTCTCTCTCCATCTCTCTGTCTCTCTCTCTCTCTGTGTTCTTAAACAGATGCAGCACGACCAGTCCTATTGCACATTAATAAGAGGTTGAAACTACATAAAAGTTCAATTATGTTGAAAGGGTATTTGTAAAAGAGTGTTAATTCAGTTACTTTCTGATGACAAGCTCAATAATTGCTCTCAACTTGTTCCTTTAATTGCACAAACACTTATTGATCAAAACAAGAAATAGTTGGGGAACAAAATTAGCGAGTGATAATTCATTTATAAAGCAGGTTGATGATCATGACTGTTCGGGTTAAGTCTGTAGAATTAGCATTGAAGAGGCTGGTTAAAGTATCTAACCTTAAAAGGGAAGAGTATCGAGTTTTGTAAGCAGCTGCACAATGCATACTAACCACCTATCTTTTCAAACATTCAGCCAAATCTATAATTGCTTCTTAGCTTTTGCACTCTTCCTACAATAATAAAAATGGATTCTTTATCCATTCTTAGTAGCATGGTTCAAGATTTAATATACTTAATGTAACTCGGTGATTTATAATATTCTTTCATCGGATGAAACCATGCATATCTCAGCTAAGTCACAGCGAGGAGAAGTCATGGTATGCAGTATTGTTCTCCTCCATTTTTCCAGGCAGTCGTTTGATTATTTGTGAAATGCATCTTCACGTGGGAATCTTTTGGTTTTGGTAATGTCTAACATTGGGAGCCGTGTTGGACGATTACTAATAAATCCATCAAAGACATCAGGAGAAAATCTCTTGACCCAGAGAGTGGATGGGATGAAAAGTCCCAACCACATGTTCCGTCTGTGTGGAGTTTGCACATTCTCCCAGTGACTGCATGGGAATACTCCAGTTTTCCTCCTACACCCCATTTAATAAGAACCCAAGGGGCAACATTTTCACTCAGAGAGTGGTGGATGTATGGAACGAGCTGCCAGAAGAAGTAGTTGAGCCAGGGACTGTAACATTTAAATGACATTTAGACATGTACAGTGCATTCAGAAAGTATTCAGATCCCTTCATTTTTCCACATTTTGTTACGTTACTGCCTTACTCAAAAATTGATTAAATTCATTTTTTTAAATCATCAATCTACACACAATACCCCATAATAAAAAAGCGAAAACAGGTGTTTAGACATTTTTGCAAAGTAATTAAAAATAAATAACTGAAATATCACATTTACATATTCAGACCCTTAGTATTTTGTTGAGGCACCTTTGGCAGCAATTACAGCCTCAAGTCTTCTTGGGTACGAGGCTACAAGCTTGGCACGCCTGTATTTGGGTAATTTCTCCCATTCGTCTCTGCAGATCCTCTCAAGCTCTGTCAGGATGGATGTGGAATGTCAATGCACAGCTATTTTCAGGTCCCTCAAGAGATTCACAGACTTGTCACAAAGCCACTCCTGCATAGTCTTGGCTGTGTGCTTAGGGTCATTGTCCTGTTAGAAGGTGAACCTCCGCCCCAGTCTGAGGTCCAGAATGCTCTGGAACAGGTTTTCATCAAGGATCTCTCTGTACTTTGCTCTGTTTATCCTTCCCTCGACCCTGATTAGTCTCCCAGTTCCTGCCACTGAAAAACATCCCCACAGCATGATGCTGCCACCACCATGCTTCACAGTAGGCATGGTATTGGCCAGGTGATGAGCAGTGCCTGGTTTCCTCCAGACGTGATGTTTGGCATTCAGGCCAAACAGTTCAATCAGACTAGAGAATCTTGTTTCTCATTCCTTTTGGCAAACTCCAAGCGGGCTGTCATATGCCTTTTACTGAGGAGTGGCTTCCGTCTGGCCAGTGTTCCATAACGGCCTGATTGGTGGAGTGCTGCAGATATAGTTGTGCTTCTGGAAGGTTCTCCCATCTCCACAGAGGAACCCTGGGGCTCTGTCAGAGTGACCATCAGGTTGTTGGTCACCTCCCTGACCAAGGCCTTTCTCCAAATTGCTCAGTTTGGCCGAGCGGCCAGCTCTATGAAGAGTCCTGGTGGTTCCAAAGTCCTTCCATTTAAGAATGACAGAGGCCACTGTGCTCGTCGGTACCTGCAATGCTGCAGAAATTGTTTTATACCCCTCCCTAAACCTGTGTCTCAACACAATCCTGTCTCGGAGGTCTATGGACAATTCCTTCATCCTCATGGCTTGGTTTTTGCCCCGACATGCTCTGTCAACTGTGGGACCGTATATAGACAAGTGTGAGCCTTTCCAAATCATGTCCAATCAATTTAATTTACCACTGCTTGACTCCAATCAAGTTGTAGAAACATCTCAAGGATAACAATGGAAACAGGATGAACCTAAGCTCTATTTTGAGTCATAGCAAAGGGTCTGAATACTTTTGTAAATGTGATATTTTAGTTATTTATTTTAAATTACTTTTCAAAATTCTCTAAACATCTGTTTTCGCTTCTTCATTCTGGGGTATTGTGTGTAGATTGATGATTTAAAAAAAAAATTATTTAATCCATTTTAAAATAAGGCTGTAACGTAACAAAATGTGGAAAAAATGAAGGGGTCTGAATACTTTCGGAATGCACTGTACATGGGTGGGAAAGGCTTAGAGGATATGAGCCAAACAATGGTGGATGAGACTCCATAGATGGGGCATCTTGGTCAGCATGGACTAATTGTGCCACAGGACCTGTTTCTATGCTATATAACACTATCACACCCTAAAGATGTGCAGGTTGGTATAATTATCCACTTTAAGTTATCTTGAGTGCCCAGCGGGGTACAATTTCGAGGGATGTTTGGTGGCAATGTGGGCTGAATGAAATAGGTGGGTGATAGTAGTTACGGAGTCAATGGACAAAGAGGTCCGATGTCCACAGTGGATTACTCTGTGACCTTGATCGCAAAGGTAATGGAGTTTAACAATAGTGAGGTTGTGTTGCAATAATTTCTGGTACTGGTGAGACCTCCCCTGGAATACTGCACACAGTGGTCCCCTTACCAAACAAAAAGATACAGTTACAACTGTGCATAGTTCCCTGAAGGTGGAATTGCATGTAGATGGGGTGGTAAAGAAAGCCTTTGGTGTGCTGGCCTTTATAAATCAGAGCATTGAATATAGGAGCAGGGAAGTAATGTTAAATTGTACAAGGCATTGGTGAGACCAATTCTGGAGTATGGTGTACAATTTTGGTCGCCTAATTATAGGAAGGATGTCAACAAAATAGAGAGAGTAAGGAGATTTACTAGAATGTTGCCTGGGATCCAGCAACTATGTTACAGAGAAAGGTTGAACAAGTTAGGTATTTATTCTTTGGAGCGCAGAAGGTTAAGGGGGGACTTGATTGAGGTATTTAAAATGATGAAAGGGATAGACAGAGTTGACGTGGATAAGCTTTTCCCATTAAGGGTAGGGAAGATTCAAACCAGAGGGCATGACATGCGAATTAAGGGACGGAAGTTTAGGGGTAACATGAAGGGGGAACTTCTTTACTCAGAGGGTGGTGGCTGTGTGGAATGAGCTTCCAGCAGAAGTGGTGGAGGCAGGATCGATTTTAACATTTAAAAGTAAAGTGGATAGGTATATGGACGGGAAGGGAATGGAGGGGTATGGTCTGAGTGCAGGTAGATGGGACTAGGGGAAAACAAATGATCGGCACGGACTGGAAGGGCCAAGAGGGCCTGTTTCCGTGCTGTAATTGTTATATGGTTATATGGTTAATGGCAGCATTACGATGGGGATACCCCAGGCTCATTCCTGGGATGATAGAGTCATCCACCAAGATAAAAATCAAATTGTTGTATCGTTATTCCTTGGAGTTTAGAAGAATGAGGGATGACCTTGTTGAAAGATATACAGTAAGATTTTAAGGGAGATACAAGGAATTGCAGAAGGGTGGTGCAGTGGTAGAGCTGCTGCTTCATTAGGTCATAAGGACATAAGGAACAGGAGTAGAATTAGTCCATTCGGCTCATCAAGTTCAGTCCATCATTCAGCCATGGCTGATATAGCTCTCCCTCCTAACCCCATTCTCCTGTCCTCCCCATAACCTCTGACACCTGTACTAATCAAGAATCTATATTTTTCTGCCTTAAAAATATCCACTGACTTGGCCTCCACAGCCTTCTGTGGTAAAGAACATCCACATCCACTCTATCCAGGCCTTTCACTTTCCGATAAGTTTCAATGAGGTCTCCCCTCATTCTTCTAAATGTCAGCGGGTACAGGCCCGGTGCCATCAAATGCTCATCATATGTTAACCCAGTCATTCCTGGGATCGTTCTTGTAAACTTCCTCTGGACCTTCTCCAAAGCCAGCAAGCACATCCTTCCTCAGAAATGGTGCCCAAAGCTGCTGTGGTCTTGAAGATCCCTGCATTCATTATCCACAAATATAAAATTCCTCAATAACCTGAGCCCCAGAATGTTGTGCTTTCGAATGAAATAATTTGCATGACGCGCCTACGTTATCAGCAGCATTATTTTGTTGCCACTATTAGTGTTTTATTTCCCCCACAGCAACGACAGGACTTTATTACCACCTGTCTATCCACATGACGGAAATGCAGTGACTTGGGTTATTAAACTCTTGTGTGAGCAGTGATCTGTAAATATATTCTTGCAATGTGCGAATACTGCCTGCTCGATATACAAGTGAGCTGCCTGCATGAATATCAAACGGGGAAAGGATGTCAACTGAGACTACAGATCCTAGGAACAACTTCTCCCTCGTCACAAGAGCCTCTTGCCCAGAGTGGGGGAACCGAGAACCAGAGGGCATTGTTTTAAGGTGAAGGGGGAAAGATTTAATAGGAAGCTGAGGGGTAACCTTTTCATGCCAATGATGGTAGATGTGTGGAATGAGTTGTCGGCGGAGGTAGTTGAGGTAGACTATCACGTTTAAGACAAAATTACACAGGAATATGGTTAGGATAAGTTTAGAGGGATATTTGTCCAAATGCAAGCAAGTGGGAATAGTGTAGATGGGACATGTTGATCAGTGTGGGCAAGTTGGGCTGAAGGGTCTGTTTCCACGCTGTATGACTATGACTCTCTGTGACATGCAAATTGGCACGGGTTATTGATAGGGGACGATCAGCCATGATCATAATGAATGGCGGTTGCTGGTTCGAAGGGCTGAATGGCCTCCTCCTGCACCTATTTTCTATGTCCATGTCTATGTCTAAATGGAGTCTTGCAAGTTAGACACAAAATGTTGGAGTAACTCAATGGGTCAGGCAGCATTGATTGGGCACCACTGCTGATGTTTGATTTCATCTTGAATGCCATCTGCAGTTGGTGACGTAGTCATAAATTAACAGAAAATACGCAGCTCAGAAATAGAGCCTTCGACCCATCAAGTGTGTAGCGACCATTAAGTTACACCAATGTTAGATTAATCCCCAAAACATTCACAAACGTGCTGGAGTAAGCCCTGGAGAATATAGACGCTTCATATCGAAACCCTTCTTCAATGGTTCAGTGGTGCTTTATTAGTCACATGTGCAACTGCACAGTGGAATTCCTCTTGTTACTCATGCGAGTGCCACCATGTTTTAGAGCCAAGTTCGGTCCGACCTGACCTGAAACGTCATTAGTTCTGTAGAAGATTCCCGACCCAAAACGTCAACTGTCCAGGTTCTCCAAAGATGCTGCCTCAATCTGCTGAGCTACTCCAGCACTTTGTGTGTATTTTTTTCCACAAACCAGCATCTGCAGTTTTTAGTTTTGGAAATATGGCGTGGAAACAGGCCGTTAGGGCCCACTGAGTCCGCACCAAGCAGTGATCCCCGCACATTAACACTGTCCTACACACACTAGGGACTATTTTACACATTCACCAAGCCAATTAACCTGCATACCTGTATATCTTTGAAGTGTGGGAGGAAGCCGAAGATCTTTCAGAATCATCCTTATAATATGAAAGAATAACTTAGTTTGTTACCTAAATATAAAATAAATTATTATGATCCATGTAATTAGAACTAATAAACCAGAAAGTACGTGTAATATTAATGATCACTGTTCCCAATCTCTTCCTCTGTCTGTCCTTTATGACACATTTTTACTCCATGTTGCTTGGGCTGTTTTATTTATTTTTTAAACCAAGGAGATTTAGTTTTAACTTAGTTTTAGAGATACAGCGTGGAAACAGAACCTATGGCCCACTGGGTCCGTGCTGACCAGCTATCATCCCATACACTCGCACTATCCTACGCACCGGGGGTAATTTATAATTTTACTTCGGAGTCACGTGAGTGACTACGTGAAGAACCCCGACTGCCCGCAGTGCGCGTCATTACGACGCACGTATTTGCGAAGCACCGGTCTGGCAGGCACGTCGCTCCTGCCACCGGTAAGTTTAAACTCCAGGTAAGTGTTTCTTACCTGTTTTTTGATGTCTTGCAGGAACCCTTTTTCCACAGGGTTCCTGCCGGGTGCTTCACGGGTGCCGACAAGGAACCAGCTGCGGGCTGTGGGGAAACCCCGGTCCCACCGCGGAAGCGGGAAGCTGGGGAATGTCGGGCTTGCAGAGTTTAGTCACTACCGTCAGTGGCTTCTGAACGCTGAGATCCCGGGGAGGGGAACTGCAGCAGAAGTGCGGTTTTAGACCGCAGTGGCCCACGATATGCGGCTGAAGCTGACGGTCAGTGACTTTTGAACCGGGTGCCGTGGGGGGGGGGGGGGGGTTCCCCCTTGGTAAGACCCGGGGATGGGGAAACCCAGCAGCAATGCGGTGTCCAGACCGCAGTAGTTTAGGAAAGGGGGCGGAACCGACCAATATGGTCAGCCCTGACGCCGGGAGGGTTGCCCTCCAGGTAATGTAAACATTTTTAGGTTGACCAGGATGGAGCCTTGTGGAGAGGAGGCTCCATCTAGATACACTCCAACTACAGGAGTTTGTGACAGTGCCGGGCATATGGGTGAGCCTGAGCCAGCAGCACCTTTACACAGGGCTGCTCTAGGGGATGTCGAATCTATGGCAATGCCAGGCATATGGATGAGCCCGAGTCAGCAGCTCCTATTGCACAGGGCTGTTTGATGGGATGCCAAGTTTATGGCAAATACCGGGCATACGTCAGCAGCACCTATTGCACAGGGCTGCTTGACGGGAAACCAGGCATAAGGATGAGCCCGAGCCAGGAGCCCCTAATCCACAGGGCTGCTTTATGAGATACCGAGAGATGGCAGCGCCGGCCTATGTGAGAGGCCACATCAGCAGCACCAGGGCTGCTTTATATTGAGGCCGAAGCTATGGCAACACTGGCATATGGGAAAGCCACGCTAGCAGCACCTTGTAGCAGGGCTGCTTAATGTAGGCAGCAACATCTGTAGAAGGGCTGCATAATGTTTCCCTCATGGGAGAGGTGAGCTTCCCGGGGCAGTTTGTTCTTACACTGAAGTTCTACAGCAAGGGACCATTTACAAGTGGATAAGATTTATACTTGGTTGAACAATCCAAATGATCAAGACATTCTTCATCAATTTAGAGGCATCTAACCATGAAATTGGGCCAGAATTGTGTTTGGGTAAGCACAGTACTTTAACCAGGGTTGCCTTCAAAACTATAGGCTCAAAAATATGGGCAGACTTGTCTTTCGAGACAGGTCAGAATTATGGCTAGAATTGTTTTAGACAAATTAAAATTAGCAGACAGGTTCATTATTATGGTTAGGTTTTTCTAACACAAGACAGGCTCGGGAATCGGGCCAGAGATGCCGTTCAAGGCAGACGCGAAGGATGACAGCCGTGCCTGTTCATTATGAAAGATGGCTGATTAACAACTGGAGTCATAGTGGTGCCCATTTACAGTATCATTGGAGATATTCGGCGGAAGCATTGCTGTAATGAGGCAATATAATAGTATAATCCACTGTTTCAGTCTCAAACCATGTTTGAGAAATTGGGCTCCTCTTATTAAGTTGTTATCAAATAAATTTGTTGGAGGTGTTGCAGAGAGCATACCCAACACATACAAGCTAATGGGTCAGTATTAGTCTGACGCCGGGTCCATGGCAGTGTCGGCCATTTTGAGAGGCCGCGCCAGCAGCGCCTTGTAGTAGGGCTGTTTAATGGCTTCCTCATGAAGGAGGAGAACATACCGAGTCTGATGGTATAGCCGTGAACATAACCAAAGGGATGACGGTCACGTGTCAGAGATCATTTCTGACAGCAAGATTTGCCATCACAACACATATGCAGTGAACGCCACAGTCAGGAAGACATTAGACCCAGACGCCGAATCTGTTCGTCAGGTAAGACCTATTCAACAGGCAAATCCTGTAGGATGAAGGTAGGCGGTTCACTGAAGCTGGTAGCAGCCATGAAAGCTGGCCAGAGGTTCCATGCACTCTATCAGGTCATTACAATTTACATTGAGTTATCAATTGGCTTATGACGCCGTCCGAGGCAAATGATTGGAGTCAATAGAAGCCTGTTGCAGCTTTGTTGTTATAGAACAGCAGTCTAGTCATTAAGTCTAAATGGCAATATAATGGATGTGGTTCAGCTGTGCAAGTGGGAGAATTGAAATCATCCTAAATGGAGAACTCTAAAGTACCATGTAGGTCATGGTCGACACATTTTGCTATTAACAGCTGAAGCTGCCGAAGTCCCAATGATGGATAGACATTGTTCAGCATTGTTCCAGTAGGTTAATATATATCTCATTACATTGCAAAATGATGCTAGTGGTCTAAGAATGGGAAATTGGGAATATCATCTCTGATTTGGAGCTGGAGGAGATTTGCGTGAGTTGCCAATTCTTCCTTTATTGGTGTCAAATATCTATAGACACTACGCATTTTGTGGGTTAAGAATAACTGAGCGGATATGCATGTCTGCATGCTCAACGTCATGTTGACACATTATGATGGTGGCATATGTTAGTACATGTGGGTGCAATCTAGTAAAGAATCCTGTTGTAGTCACATAATCTCGTTGGCCACTAGAGTAACATCAGGTATAGGTCAATGATAACACAGAATGGGTGTTGAATCACACCGTATTTTTGAAATTCTGGTTCAATGGAACACCAAATATACATATGTTTGTTCATGTTTATTCACAGGTTGTAAAATATGTGGCATAACAGTGGCGAAGATACATTCTCGCTACAAGGAGAAGGAAGGTCTTTTGTGTCTTCCTCCATTTGCTTCTTTAACCGGGGCTTCAAATGAAGTCATTAGAGCTGTTTAGGTTCCTATTGAGTGATTGGCCTATGCAACTTTGATTCCTGGTTGTCGGGAATAATAATATAACCTTATATGGTTATTTTGAACGTAACTTGCTGGTTTAGTCTGTGGATTGAGAAATCAGCCGTTGCATGTTAAAATCAAATTATGTTCTGCAGATTCAATAGACTGCTCTACGGCTTGGGTTGTTACATCAGTCCTTGTACATGTTCAGAGTGCTGCAATAGCACCAAAAAAGCAGGACTTTCTTTTCCAGGAGATGGAAAGCGTTTGTTGAATGTTCATGTTGCATTGAAGACGGTACAAATTACTGATGTTGGAGTTCATTTTATTTATTTTTTTCAAAGTTAAATTTTTATTAGAGGCATGTACATATCATAGTCCAAACCACTACGAACTTTGTTAAATGGTTACATATTAAATATCCAGTATTCCAGGGGCCCCGCTACCAGTGTAGCTGGGGTCTTCATTTATCGGTTACATATTAACATTGATTCTAATTATTATTATTTTTTTAATAGATAGAAAAAATAAAGAGAGAAAAAAAAAGAAAATTAGAAAAATAGAATAAACTATCCATAATACAACTTAGGAGATAGGTCCGTAGGTCAGAGAACATAACTATTCATCTAGTCCTGGGGTCAAGCTTCAGTCAGGCTTCCGCGCCGGCCCATTCTACCCCTTCATATAATCTATGAACGGGTCCTTATTCTAGTAAATAATTCTGGTTTGTCAATTAAGATAAATCTAATTTTTTCCAGATTTAAGGTCTCCGACATCTCCATAATCCACATTTTGATTGTGGGGGTTGCTGGGATTTTCCAAAATGTTAATATTAATTTTTTCCCAGTTATTATACTGTAATCAAGGAAATTTATTTGGTTTGTTGTAAGTTTTAGGTATTGTTCTGATATGCCTAATATTATTAATTTAGGATCGGGCTCCAGTTGAGTATTAACCACTACGGAAATAATTTTAAATATATCCATCCAAAATGTTTTAATTTTTATGCAACTTACAAAAGTATGGGTTAAATTAGCCTCAGAGTATTGACATTTATCACAGATAGGAGAGATATTAGGAAAAATTATATTTAATTTTGATTTAGAATAATGCAATCTATGTAGTACTTTAAATTGTATTAAAGAATGTCTGGCTTTAACGAACATTGATGTATATGTTGTAGACTTTCATCCCAAATATCTTTCGTTATGGGTTGAACTAATTCGTTCATTTTGGAGTTCATGTTGGAGTTCATTTTAAATGATCTTGGTCAATAATTAATTTGTACGGCCATTAACTGTGCCAAAGTTGCCTTCTCATTGTATTGGCTGTAGCAAACACGACCCGCTCTGTCGGGTTCACCCTGGATATCAAGTTGGTAGGCATATCTTTAACACAATGTTTCCTAGGACAAGTACAATGCAGTATGGGATGTCAACGTTGTGTGAACACTATTTCACCAGGGTGGTCCAGCTATATCCTTAGTTTCGCCGGATTTCATAGGTGGTTATCCTCCTAGCGCTGGTTACCGCAACAGGTTTAGTCGCTACATAAGTTGCGACGGAACAAGATGGTTACGTTTGTAAACAATAATATATAATATTTATGCTTATAATTCACTTAAGCAGAGCAGAAGGGGTGTCAGATCTCAAAATAGTTCAATAGTTCATACCCAGGGACCTTTGGTAAAGTGAGGACACACATATATAACAATATATTAACGTCACTGAGAGTCTTCGAGGCTCTGAATTAGCTATGTTGTTAGTGACAAAAACTTATAAGAACGTATCTGTTCAGGTCACTTCCAGAGGATAAAATGGACTTTGATTAAGTAGGGGTAGATACTGACTTTGATTTTGTAGGGGTAGATATTTTTCCTTCATTTGTCAATGAAGCAGTTGTGGTTGTGTAGACTCGTTTCTCATGGCATGAAATCACAGAGCTTTGAAGTCTTCACATAGTCACTCACGTGACTCCGAAGTAAAATAGTAAGATTAAACGAAAACTTAGCAGTTTGAAGTTTGATCTTTATTTTATGAGGAGTTACGATGAGGGATTACGCGCCCTCCGCTCCCAACCCTCATAAATGTCATCTGGTAGTTCTAGATAACATCTTCTGTTATCTTACTATTATACTTCAGTCACTATTATGTTTGTGATTTCACACCGGTACTTTGAAGATTGACGCGCTCTGCGGGCAGTCGGGGTTCTTCACATAATCCCTCATCGTAACTCCTCATAAAATAAAGATCAAACTTCAAACTGGTAAGTTCTCGTTTAATCTTACTAATTTATCAAAGATAATTAACCTACAAGCCTATATGTCTTTGTGTGCTCCGGTTTCTTCCCACATCCAAAGACGTGCAGGTTTGTAGGTTAATTGGCTTATGTAAATTTTCCAGAGAGTGTTGATGGAACTGGTGTACGCGTGATTGATGGTCTGCGCGGGCTCAATGGGCTGAATGGCCTGTTTCCACACTATATCTCTAAAATCAATTAAACTAAAGAAAGAGGATGTGGTGCAGGAAACATAATGAGCAGTGTGTGGAGCAATAAGCTCCCATTAAAGCAGTGTGATAATGAGGAGAGATCCTGTTCTCGTGATGTTGATGGTACTGAAATAGGGATAACTTGGCTCTTCCCCTTCAATTTGGTGCCAAGGAGGTGTTTATGTTAGATAAAGACCTCTGCTTCATACTTTCCCTGAAAGATGTATCTTCAATGGCTCAGTTTTCCCTGAATTCTGACCTGAAGTGTTAGCCAAAATGTTCTGCTCTTGAATAAAGCCACACGAGTTAAAATGGATAACACAAGGTAATGGATTGGAATTAATTTTAACGGAAAGGGCACGACTATAAAAGGTGAAGTGATACTGTACATAATAAAAACTGACAAGAACATATTTTGAAGTCCAATTAGCAATTAATGACTCCTGGGCATTAACGATTAGATAAATACCATCAGCTTCATTCTTGCAGTTTATTCTGAATTGGTTGCAATGTTTGAGAGGGAATTCGATAAAGATGAAAGATAAATATTAACAGGCTCTGAAGAGCAAAGCAAAGGTTGTGGGATTGGAGTGGACAGTTCTGCTCTACCTCCTGCATGAACATCAAAGGCCCAGTGACCATTCTCTCTGAGGTGTTCTGCAGACAGAATGCCAATTGACTCTTTAGTTGTGTTTCATCCATTCTGCCGCTTGGCTCCTGCAAATGTTACAAATCTTCCCTGATATGAAAGGAAACAAGAACTGGAAGGTCAGTGAGATCACCAGAAAAAAAGCCGGCATTATGTGTAGGAAGGAGCTGAAGATGCTGGTTTATACCGAAGATAGACTCAAAATGCTGGAGTAACTCAGCACCTCTGGAGGAAAAGGGATGGCTGAGGTTTTGGGTCAGAACCCTTCTTCAGACTGAAAATAGGGAGGGGTGGGGGTGTGGAACTGGGGGTAGGGAAAAGCCAGAACAAATCAAGGCCACCAACAAATGACCAAGGAAGTGTAGAGCCCAAAATGGCCCTTTGTTGGCTGGCGAAGAGGTGGTAAGGAAAGGATGCAAAGATGCGAACAATGGAACTAGTAGGATGACTAGGGTGGGGAAGGGGGGATAGTGGGTATGTAGGTGTTACTTGAATTCATAGGAATAAACGTTGATGCCGCTAAGTGGCCGAGCTAGTGCACGGTCCACGGCGGGCGTTTCCTCTGCCGTCAGACGAAGGGTCATCCAGAAAACCTCCACAATCCACCTGGGTAGAGAATTCCAAAGACTCGGTACCTTCAGCAAGAAAAAAGTTCCTGCATTGTTTCTATGTGAATGAATAGAACAAAATAGAGAAGGCTTATGGTTTTGAGATATGAAGAAAGTTGTTGATTCTGAAGAAGGATTCTGACACAAAGTGTCGCCAATCCACTATCCCCCACAGGCGCTGCCAGACCTGCCGCAGGCTTACAGTTCTGAGGCCAGCTTATACAGTTTCTATTGCACAAATCGTGCTAATTATTTCATAAGTTCCAAGAGCAGAATTAGGCCATTCGGCCCATTAAGTCTACTCCACCATTCAATCACCTTTCTCACTAAACTCCTTTCTCCCCATAAACCCCTGACATCCTTACTAATCAAGGATCTGTCAATCCCATCCTTAAAAAATACTCAACGGTGGTAGGATTTGGTGGCAATGAATTCCACAGATTCACCATCCTGTCTAAAGAAATTCCTCCTCATCTCCTTCCTAACGGTGCTTTCTTAATGCATCTCATTTCTCAGCCACGGTGGACGATGCCATTTTGTACAAAACTCAAAGCCGAGAAGCACATAGTAGGCAACATCTTTAGGCTTATTGTGTTATATCCACACACCTCCTCTTACATCCAGCTGCAGCAGCTTCCATGCTTAACTAACAGCTGTTACTCTTGCCTCAACATTATCCTGCAACATTATTCAAGATGGTGAATAATGGTCTACAACATCCTGAAGCCGCAATCTCCGGTAGGGAAGCGCCGATTCGGGACTTACCGTCCCGATGAGAGGGCCTGTACATCTGGCCGCCTGCAGCGGCAACTGCAGAGGTTTATGGCCCTGACCTCTGGGGAACAATGGAAGAGGACTGACTGAACTTTGTGCCTTCCACCACAGTGAAGAATGCTGTGGCGGATGTTTGTGTTAAATTTTATTGTGTATTGTGTGTTCTTTTTTGATTGTACCGCTGCTGGCAAGTTCATTTCACTGCACTTTATTGTGTATGTGATTAATAAATCTGATTGATTGATTGATTGAGTGATTGATCCTGACAGTAAGTTATGAGGCACTGCCTGAAACTTCTGAAATGTTTTAAGGCAACTGTACATCAGCATATTGAGGGTAAGTGTTCCAGCCTGTGTTTCTCCGGTATTTCATATCAGCCTTACACAAAGGCACCTAACTGCCTTCAAGTGCACTCCTGCGCAATATTTTTTTGAACAAGTACTCACCATTTAAAAAAAAAGATGGCGGAAGTGATTGGACACAGGAAGTAGTTGGGCCAAGTATTAGAAAGTGGAATTACAAGGGCAGCATGGTGGCGCAGCAGTGGAGTTGCTGCCTTACAGCGCGAGTTCGATCCTGACTATGGCTGCTGTCTGTACGGAATTTGTATGTTCTCCCAGTGACCTGTGTTGGTTTAGTAACTTATACAATACAATAAGGTTTTATTGGTCACATTTACTCTTACACGTGGTCATCAATGCTCGTTGGATTCCTTTACCATGTCCGACATGTGGGGGTAATTAACAGCAGCCAATTAATTGATCAATTTGTATTTGAAAAGTGGGAGGAAACAGGTTTAGTTTAGTTCAGAGATACAGCACGGAAACAGGCCTTATGGCCCACCGAGTTTTTTCTGACCTGTGATTCCCGCACACTAACACTATCCTACACACAAGGGACAATTTACAATTTTACCAAGCCAATTAACCGACAAACCTGTACATCTTTGGAGTGTGGGAGGGACTCTGACCTCCCGGTGTAAACCCACGCAGGTCATGGTGCGTACGTGCAAACTCTGTGCAGACTGCACTTGTAGTCGGGATTGAACCATGGTCTCGAGTGCTGTAAGGCGCTCTACCAATGGCACCACTGCGCAGATTTGCGTGATTTTTTTTTTTAATTCACCAGCGAGATAATCTTTGGCTGATTTGAATCTGACTGAAAAACATTTTCCTGATGGTTTGTCATTCTGCAACTCAAAAAGCTTGGTTAAAAACAAGGAAGATACTGGGATGTGTTTGAATTCCAGGAGCATGAGCCTTGGACATCACTCGGCACCTCTGCCGGCTGGTGTGAAAGTCAGTGTTTTCTTGACAACACAGAAAGTGTTGGTGACAAGAAACAAAACCCTGACCACAAATCTGTGAGATGCACAGTGAGAGCTGCAAGCATCACAAATGTTGTAATATCAAAAGTCACTTATAGCCTTATCAGTGTACAGAAGGGCAAACTTAATATAAATTTTGCGTTTAATATGACATTTTTCTTGCTTAATGGCACTCCATTTTTTTGCTCTCTGTGATGAAAGCAATTTTTCTCTCATTACATCAGTGATTTAGGAGAAAATTGCCTTGGTAACAAAGGCGGTTTCTCTCCCATCTCAGGTTTGACGGCAACAGAAATGATTAACCAGGCGGGATAGTTTTCCGCTTGCAATTCTCAATTTAAGGTGAGACAGGCAATGTTTAAAGAAGATGTGCAAGGCAAGTTTTTACACAAAGCATGGTGGGTGCTTGGAATGTGTGGCTGGGGATGGTGCTGGAGGCAGGCAGAGCAGTGGCATTTGCGAGACTTTTGGATAGACACATGGATATTCAGGAACTGGAGGGATGTAGATTATATGGACAGATAAGGGTTGATAAGACCCAGTCTGAAGAAGGGTCCAGATCCGATACGTCACCTATCCATGTTCTCCAGGGATGTTGTCTGACCTGCAATTGGTGTCATATTTTGTAAAGCAGCATCTTCAGTTCCTTGTTTCCATAATCGTAATTGCTCCTTTAGTGGAGACACAAGGAACTACAGATGCTGCTTTACTAAAAAAAAAGACACAAAGTGCTGGAGTAACTGAGCGGGTCACGCAGCATCTCTGGAGGACATGGATAGGTGACACTTGCGGGGCGGGACCCTTCGTCAGACTCCGACACATCACATCCATGTTCAGCAGAGATGCTGCCTGACCCGTTGAGTTATTCCAGCACCTTGTGTCTTTTTTACTCCTTTAGTTGTGGTGCTTCAAAATTATAAATTGAACTGTAAATCGCCCCTAATATGTAGGATGCGAAACTTTGATAACATATACCTAATGTACGGGAGATTGATGGTCGGCAAGGACTCGGTGGGCTGTAGGGCCTGCTTTTACATTTTATCTCTAAACTAAACTATAAACTAAACCTGGAGGAAGCCCACATCAATGAAGGGAGAGCCTGCAAACTCCACACAGACAGCACCCGAGGTCAGTGTCAAATGTGAGCTGAGAGAGCTGTGAAGAAGAATCTCTAATAGTCATACCACTGTGCACAGAAATCTGTCAGCATCTCAGTTTAAGGTGGCCAGCTTCTTACTCTGAATCTGTGGCTACTTAGAGGTGCTATGAAAAATGTTAATAGTACCAGTTGGAAATATGAAACATTATTCTATCAATTTTAAGAAAAAAAATCCAATCAGTTTTTCTTTGGTTGCAGAAATTGCAAGTAGCTGTAAATATCACCGATTCCTGATAGCGCAAGAGCATAAATAAGGGCTTCTTTAAATAATGCCCAGGCAGATACATAATGGAAATTTCTTACGCTGAGCTCTGTTGAATATAATGTAACCTCCTGAGAATTATAGATAAGTTGAATAGCTTAGAAATTCTGCATGTGTTGTCAGTTGGATCTGGAAACCAGACAAGGAAATTGCAATGCAAAGCTTTTTCTTCTCTCACCGACGTCCTGTGACACTGCAGTGGTTATCTCATACCAATTCATAATAACATGATTCTAAAGGAGGAAAACGCAGATGCTGGAAATCTGAAATTAAAACAGAAAGTACTTGAGATATTCAGCAGGTCAGGTAATGCTTGCCGAGAGAAAAACAGTTAATGCCACCTCTCAATCTCCATTTGCCAAGTTAAATTGTTACCTCTCTCCACGGATACTCCATGAGCATTTTATATTATCTATGGTCTATAGAAAAATCAGACTTGTTCACGCGATTATTTTGCATAAGTTCATGTTATAGGAGCAGAATTAGGCCATTTGGTCCATCAAGTCTACTCTGCTATTCAATCATGGCTAATCGATCTTTCATTCTCAACTATATTCTCCTGCCTTCTCCCCATAAACCTTGACACCCGTACTAATCAAGAATCTATCAATTTCTATTTTAAAATATCCATTAACTTGGTCTCCACAAATGATGAATTCCACAGATTCACCACCCTCTGACCAAAGAAACTCATCCTCATCTCCATTCTAAAGTTCCTTTTATTCTGAGGCTATGGCCTCTGGCCCTAGACTCTCCCACTAGTGGAAACATGCTTGCCACGTCCACTCTATCCAAGCCTTTCACTATTCGGTAAGTTTCAATGATGTCTCCTCCTCATCCTTCTAAATTCCAGCAAGTACAGGCCCAGTGCCGTCAAACGCTCATTATATGTTTACCCAATCATCCTGAGTTTCATTGTTTGTGTTACTCATTATCACCTTTCCCACAGCCAACGGTGGACAATTGTGGGCTCCACCTTTCCTTGATCATTATTACTTTTTCCCTCTTCCTTGACTCTCAATCTGAAGAAGGGTGCGGACATGAAACGTCACCTATTCCTTTTCTCCAGAGATGCTGCCTGACCCGCTGAGCTATTCCAGCTTTTTTTTGTGTCTATCTTCGGTGTAAACCAGCATCTGCAGTTCCTTCCTAAAAATCCAATTTTGTATTCTTTTCTGTGTTTTGTGTGTTTTTTAAAATCATGATTCAGACCCACCAAATTGTTCCCCATTCTGCGATCAAGCAAATAGATAATTGAATACTGAAGAAAGGTCTCGACCTGAAACATCACCCATTCCTTCTCTCCAGAGATGCTGCCTGTCCAGCTGAGTTACTCCATATTTTTGTGTCTATCTTAATTGAATCCTTTAACTCCATATGGTGACCCACTCAAGGACGAAGAAACCATCTCAGTGCCTATTTGTGTCTGTGTCTAATTTTCCCGGAGTGTGAATCTAATCTTTATACTTTAATTGAAGTTTTGATTTCCTATTTTACAAAATTGTCAGAATTTCGGATGCACACTGAAATCTATGCTTTGTGACCTATTCCACACATACAGTGAGTCGACACATACAAATGAATCAGTTTGTTGAGTGCACGCTCATAAGCATTATAAGTGTTCTATTTCTAGCGATGCATTTCCAAGCATTTAAAAAATATGAGGGAAAGAAAATAGACAATCAAACATGATTGTTTTCTCTAGAACATTGGAGACAGAGGGGAGGTAAATAAAATTACAAGAGATGCAGACAGGGTAGACAGTCAAAACCTTTTCCCCATGGTGTTAATTTCAAAGACTAGAGAGCATAGCTAGAAGGTGAGAAGAGGAAAGTTCAATGGAGAGGTGCGGAGCAAGTTCTTTACACAGAGAGGGGTGGGGGCCTGGAACACATTGCCAGAGGTGGTGGTGGAAACAGATGAGATAGTGGTGTTTAAGAAGCTTTTAGATAGGCACATAGATGTGCAGGGAATGGAGGGATATGGATTGTGTGCACGGGGAAAAGATCAGTTTAACTTGGCATCAAGTTTGGCACAAACATTGTGAGCTGAAGGGCCTGTTCATTTGCTAAAGTGTGCTATGTTTTAAGTTCTAAATTTGTCCAGCTCTGCTTTATTTTAAGGGGAACAAAGAAAGCATTAGAAACCAACATACGGGTCATATGCCTCAGAATATTGCACCTCATATAACTTCAGGTTCCTTTTCGTCAACCTGAAGAATAAGTTCAAGGTGAGTGGGATAAAGTTTAGAGGAGATGTGGGGGGCACATTGTTTGCACATGGGGTGCCTGGAATGTGTTGTGGTATTTACGAGGTTATTCAATAGAATCAAGGATATGCATGGAATGGAGGGATATGTACCCCATGCAATTGAAGGAGATTAGTTTATATTAGAATCATATTCGGTGTGGACATGTATCCCTATATATTCCAGCCTAGAGCTCGGACAATCCACAATTTTCTGCTGCCCTTCTCATTGAAGCAATTAATCTCAAACTGACCCAAGCATTTGCATTACAGTATAAAGTAGCAGTTTGGGTTTGGTCCCACTTTGCTTATGTGGCAGTGTATTTAATGTGTGCTTGTGCCCTCATGTCACTGTAAATAATAGAGGCCATTTAAATCCAACACCGGATTAAGAAGCTCTTGTGATGCAACTAGTCATCAGTTTTATACGCTGGGTTTTACATTGAAGACATTGGAAAGGAAGATTAGAGTGAATGCAAACCATATGGACAACCAGATAATCCTATCTCCAGACTGAACATGGAAAGGACCAGCACAGCGGCAGGCCCTTTGGCCCACAACATGATGCCAAGTTAAACCGATCTAATCTGCCTGATGATCCATGCAAGTCTATTCCCTGCATTCCCATGTATCTATCTAACAACCTGTTAAATATCACTATCATACCTGCCTCCACCACCACCCCTGGCAATGTACTCCAAGACTCCATTACTCTCCAGGTTAAAAAAAACTTACCCGGCCCATCTCCATTAAACTTTCCCCCTCTCACTGTGGCCTCTAGTGTTGGACATTTCTACGCTGGGGAAAAAGGTTCTGTCTTCCCTATCTATGCCTCTCTGGAAAGTAAAGTTATAATCCACTGTTTTGTAAAAGTTCTGCCATAAGTTTAGCCATTCATTATTTTAGAATGAATGATTCATATATACATGGAACATGGAACAGTACAGCACAGGCTGGGTTCGATCCTGACTACAGGTGCTGTCTGTACGGAGTTTGTACATTCACCCTGTGACCACGTAGGTTTTCTCCATGTACTTCGGTTTCCTCACACCTTACCAAAGGTGTGCAGGTTTGTAGGATAATTGGCTTCTGTAAATTGTCCCTAGTGTGTAGGATAGAACTAGCGTATGAGGTAATCGCTGGCCGGCGCAGGCTCGTTGGCCGAATGGCCTGTTTCCACCCTATATCTCTAAAGTAAACCAAACTTGAGATGTGTCTCGATCCGAAACGTTACCCATTTTGTCTGTCCAGAGATTGTATTTGACAACAAAATGGATTTTCCTTACAGTCAGTAACATAAAAGTAAATAATAAATAAATAAACATTTTTTTTTAAAAGCACAAACACAGAAGTCCACACACAACATAACCCCACAGCGGCACCAGAGTTAAGGAAGGTACTACAGTCCAGCCAGCCTCCCTGCCGATCTTCCCAGATGTTCACCTGTGGTCGGGGCCTGCCTGACCCACTAAGTAACTCCAGAATTTTGTGTCTATCTTCAATCTAAACTAAACTAATATTGCTTGAAATTAAGCCAGGATTAAGCCACGATTGTAAAATATGATAGAAACATAGAAACATAGAAATTAGGTGCAGGAGTAGGCCATTCAGCCCTTCGAGCCTGCACCGCCATTCAATATGATCATGGCTGATCATCCAACTCAGTATCCCGTACCTGCCTTCTCTCCATACCCTCTGATCCCCTTAGCCACAAGGGCCACATCCAACTCACTCTTAAATATAGCCAATGAACTGGCCTCAACTACCCTCTGTGGCAGAGAGTTCCAGAGACTCACCACTCTCTGTGTGAAAAAAGTCTTTCTCATCTCGAAAAAGTCTTTCTCATCTCGAAAAAAGTCTTTCTCATCTCGAAAAAGTCTTTCTCATCTCGAAAGTCTTTCTCATCTCGAAAAAGTCTTTCTCATCTCGAAAAAGTCTTTCTCATCTCGAAAAAGTCTTTCTCATCTCGAAAAAGTCTTTCTCATGATCTTTTGAAATCAGTCCAAAGAAACTCCAGTCATGTTCAGTGGTCTGGCATAGGTGTTAATAGGCCGGCAAGAAAGGAAGAGGGGCTTGTCTCCGTGATGGCGGGCCAGTTAATTATTTTTCCGGCACTTCTCCGCTCATTGCTTTCCCTGTGTCTCCGTGTGTAAGCTCATTGCATTTCAAGACATTCATCTTCCCGCATCGTCAGTGACCCCGGGTCAGGAACCAGGAGAACAAATTATCAGCTGTAGTGGAAATCACAAGTGCGTGTTGTAAATATATGATTTTATTGCTTTCTGCTGAATCCCTGGATATTGAAAAATATTCTGCCTTATATGCCGCAGGATTTACACCCACATCTCCCTTCTGCATCTTCTAAAGTCACAGCATTATTATATCGTTCCAACAGACCGCAGACATGATGGTGAAAAATTTGCTCAGTGATGGTTTTGAATCGACTCCAGAATTTTCAGAAATGCAATATTTAAAATATTGCATTTCTGAACGCCTAATCAACATCTAGGGCGTAATAACGCAATTGCAGATTGGTGTTTTGTAGTCACTTAACAATGCAGGCAGAAATTTGTTTTTACCAGACTGCTGCCGTGATGAGAGGGTTTCAGCAACTGGGAGAGGTTGGATAGACTTGGATTGTTCTCTCTGGAATGTTGGAGATTGAAGACTTGATAAAAGGCCGGCACGGTGGTGCAGCGGTAGAGTTGCTGCCTCACAGCGCCAGAGACCGGGTTCCATCCTGACTATGGGTGCTGTATGTATTGAGTTTGTACAGTGACCTCCATAATGTATGGGGCAAAGACCCATCATTTATTTACTTGCCTCTGTACTTCACAATTTGAGATTTGTAATAGAAAAAAATCTCATGTGGTTAAAGTGCACAGTCAGATTTTAACAAAGGCCAATTTTATACATTTTGGTTTCACCATGTAGAAATTACAGTTGTACTTTCTGGGTGCTCCAGTTTCCTCCCATATTCCAAAGACGTGCAAGTCTGTAGGTTTATTGGCTTGGTGGGAGATTGCAACCTTCACGCGGTCCACCCTGTTTCGACGAATGCAATCAACCTGGCGTGCACAAACAGAAGATCAAACAGAACAAGTTGTCTTACAACGCCATGCACAAGAAGAATAAGGCTTCTGCAAATGGTCCCAAGTGTGTAGGATAGAACTAGTGATTGCTGGTCGGCATGGACTCGGTGGGCCGAAGGGCCTGTTTCCACGCTGTTTCTCAAGTCAAGTCAAGTCAACTTTATTTGTCACATGCACATACAAGATGTGCAGAGAAATGAACGTGGCAATGCCTGTGGATTGTGCAAAAACAACAGAACAGAATAGAACAGAATCAGTATTTACATGTTAGAAATAAAAACAAAGATACAACACAACAGTAAAATAGTACAGTAAATTAGTCCCTGGTGAGATAAGAGTTTACAGTCCTGATGGCCTGTGGGAAGAAACTCTGTCTCATCCTCTCTGTTTGCCTGACCGTAGCAGCTGGAACAGTCCGTTGCTGGGGTGGGAGGGGTCCCCCATAATGTCGCTAGCTCTGGATCTGCACCTCCTGGGATATAGGTCCTGCAGGGGGGCGAGTGCATTTCCCATAGTGTGTTCGGCCGAATGCACTACTCTCTGCAGAGCCTTCCTGTCCTGGGCAGAATTGTTCCCAAACCAGATTGTGATGTTGCCGGACAAGATGCTTTCTACAGCCCCAGAGTAGATGCACTGAAGGATCCTCAGAGAGGCTCTGAATTTCCTCAGCTGCCTGAGGTGGTAAAGGCGCTGCCTTGCCTTTCACACCAGTGTGGCAGTGTGTGTTGTCCATGTCAGATCCTCTGTGATGTGGACTCCCAGGTATTTAAAGCAGCTCACCCTCTCCACAGTAGCCCCATTTATCTCCAGTGGCGTGTACATCCTCAGATGTTGTGCCCTTCTAAAGTTAGCTATAAGATGAGAAGGTAAAAGTTTAATGGAAATGTGCTGGGCAAGTCTTTTACACAGTGTGGTGTGGGCATGGAGCGCATTGCCAGGGGTGGTGATGATGGCAGATACGATAGTGGCATTTAAGAAGCTTTGAGATAGGCAAATGGAAATGCATGGAATAGAGGGATATGGATCACGTTCAGGCAGATGAGATCAGTTTAACTTGGCACATGTTTGGCACAAACATTGTGGGCTGAAGGGCCTTTTCCTTTGCTAAACTGTACTATGTTCTAAGTTCTAAATTTGTTCATCCATGCTTTTATTTTTTAAGGGGAACAAATAAAGCAGTAGAAACCAACATGCAGGTTATATGCATCTTAATAATGTCATAAAAATATTGCATCTCATAAAACTTCCGCTTCCCCTTAGTCATCCTCAATCCACTCTGAGTCTGAGAATGAGCCTAAATGAGCATCCTGAGCTCAAGATAGGACCTATTTTTGGAAATGGCCCCTGGCAGTGTCCCATACATCTGTTTCTATGGTTTATTTTCATTTTTGGTGCAACATATAAAAATTGAGTCATCTTATATTTTAACATCGCTTGGGTAACAGAAAAACTAATTTTAGATGAATACCGGTAAGGCCAATCATTCGATGATAATTTTAGGGATACTGAACCAATTGGAACATTATATTCAGCTCATTGTGATTGGAGTTTTTCTGCCGAAGGGCAATGAGAGCAGGTTTATTCAGAGGCTTTAATGTACATTAATATGACAACCAGTTCTCAGCTAATATTGGAGAGACGTTAGCCACATACCACTCCAGGGAACAATGGAAGAATTAAGAAAGCATCACCTGCCTGGTTTCTTTTATAACTCTGGCATGATGTGATTGTAACAAGAGAGGATAGCAAAGGTCAGATAAAAGTATTAGTGTTTTACACGTGAAAACAATTGTTTGTATCACTCATTTTCACCTTCCCCACAGCCAACAATGGACCATTGTAGGCTCCACCTTTCCTTCATCATCGTTGCGTTTTGCATATCTCCCATTTATTTGTTCTATGTACCTTCTATATCTCTCGCTTCCTTTTCTCTCGACTCTCAGTCTGAAGAAGGGTCTCGACCTGAAACGTCGCCAACTCCTTTTCTCTAGAGATGCTGCTTGACCCACTGAGTCACCCCAAACACCTGAGCTGGTCAAGCAATTTGCCCGTCTGACTCTTTTCCAGCAAGATCTAGTTCTGACAAGGCTGACACTTAAGAGTCCTTAAGATAGACACAACATGCTGGAGTAATTCAATGGGTCAACCAGCATCTCTGAACCCATTGAGTTACTCCAGCATTTTGTGTCCATCTTCAGTGTAGACCAGCATCTGCAATTCCTTCCCACACATATATAAAATGATATTTGCTACGTTGTTAAGACAAAACTGTGAACTGCAGATAGAGCTCCACCGAATGCAGATGAAAATAGTAAGATTAAATGAGAACTTACCAGTTTGAAGTTTGATCGTTATTTTATGAGGAGTTACGTGAAGAAGCCCAGCCTGGCGCATGCTCGGCATACTTCAAAGCAGCGGCATGAAAAACACAGAACCAATAGCCGGAGTAAGATAGTAAGGCTTACATAGACTAGAACTACCAGATGATCATTTATATTATGAGGGTTGGGAGTGGATGGCACATAATCCCTCATCGTAACTCCTCATAAAATAACGAGCAAACTTCAAACTGGTAAGTTCTCGTTTAATCTTAATATTTTACTTCGGAGTCACGTGAGTGACTACGTGAAGATTTTGAAGCTCTGTGATTTTCATGCCGTAGATCATTCCATACGACACACTGCTTGAGTTTACACAGTAGTGAGTAAATAATACATATTGCTTGGAATTATGCAATAAATATTTTAATATTTTAATAATAATAATAAAAAGAAAAGTAATAACTCCTCTATCCCTGGGGAAATTACAACAAATGATATGCAAAAAAGCAAACAATTTGAACAGAACCCAACACAGCATGTGCAACCCTGGCACTGTGACAACAGGTTTATCATAAAATCTAGAAAAGTTCCTCTTTAGACCATCCTGTGGTCTCCAGAATTTGGTCGAGCGGCATGTCCTGCACCTTTGCCGCGGACATTGATATTGCCCTTGTGGAGTGAGATTTAAACACATCAGTGTCTATTCCAGTTAATCCAGAACCTGTTTATCCATCTAGAAATAGTTTGTACTGTCAATTTTTTTAATATGTTTCTTGTGGGTAATGAACATTGGTGTCTCACAATCTCGGAGACTCTTAATTCAATATATATTAAATCAGATACTTAACCACACACAATGTTTAGTTGACAGAGTATGTCTTAAAGATTACATTGGTTCCAGCCTTTCTTGGCTTGCTTTGCTTGCTTAGATCATTGACATAAAACGTCATTTTATCTACAGACAACTGCATACAATGTAACCGTAACATTTGTAATGTTTGTACTCATTGTGCTGATACTAATGTCATCAGCATAACCACTTTCAATATTAAATTCTGAAAAGAAAGTGACGTAATTGGAGTCCATTGCCGAAGCAATGTGAGAACTATACTGACATCCCAGATTTCTGTATATCTGGGTTTGGTAGGATTTTATTAAAATTCCTCTCATAAATCGGGATATTAATGGATGACACCCGATAAATTGTCGTTCTGAAAATTGTCCTAAATAGGAGGACAAAGCACTCCAAGCTCCATTAATGGTACTATAACTCAGGTGCAACATAGCAAGGAACTCCAATACATCCGATATGTTTGCAGTATGATAAAATATATCTGACTGTATACAAAAGGTTTCCCATTCCTTATATGAAACATATATTGTTTCTTAGTGCTATCTCTCCAAGCTGCAGTTATGACATCCATGGTCCAATCCGACATTCCATCAGAGCCTGCAGATTAACAATTAATATGGTCATGTAATGTATGACTTCTGCTGTTACTGGATGTACCAACAATTACTGCACCTGGGATTTGTCATGAATGACTGAATCATCATTCTGAGCACCAATGGAAACAATGGCTGTGTAGTAATGGTCCCCAGATAAGGAACGTATCAGATATTGAACTGTTAAGAACAGATACTACACTTGATCTTAGCCAAAAGGCCGAGAAGCAATACCAGTTTAGAACCGCCAAACGCCGGCGGAGACACATTGCTTAATCAGGCAAAATGGCGAAAACATAAAAGACTATACTTCCCCAATGTAGCGAGAATGCATCCAACGCTAATGCTCCTGGGTCTGGCTCCCATGAGACACATTTAGACCACTGGAGATTTAATACAGACACAACCGATCAACATTTGGTACTCATACTGTCTGACAATCTTTTTTTTAACTTTTTGAATTTTAACATTCATTCTGTATTGTCATTGAACTTTCGTGATCTGTTGCCTTACCACAATATTGTCTTCTCCCACAGCTGTGGTATTGTCTACGCCCAATAACTCCAAATAATTCATACCATGTGTTTGGAGAATTAAATCGTCTTGGACAGTCGATCGACCATCACAACTGGTATCGCTGTCCTTGGCTCCCCATCCGAGAGCACTCCCATCAGTCTGTAATACCACTGAAGACTACTGAACAAGCACATTTTTACTTCTAATAACTTGTGCAACATTCAGAATCCATCATTGCAATTCAGCTCAACCTTTTTAGTTGGTAACTGCATGGACCTAATCAATGACCTGCACACTTTTTATGCTTATTCTCTGGTCTTTGCAGACTTTGATCACTTTACTTTACCACTATCACTTTACCAGTAACCGTAGCTACTTCTTGGATGGTGGGATAATGTTTTTTACCAAGACAAGTACAGGCATTTGTAACATCCCCAACTTTAATTGTTGGTAAAGTTACTGACATATCAACTGTATTAATGACAAACCCCAAATAATCAATTGTTTGGAATGCCTGTAACTTACATGTTATTTGGATGTACAGAACCTTAGCCTTTCAATAGGCTTATGGTTGCTGAACCCAGTTCTTCAGCTGTCTCCCATTTACAATTAACATATCCTCTAGATAAGTCATTACAATGTGATTCTGAGCCCTCATTAACACCAGTGCTGGTTTCAATAATTGTGTGAGCAATCTGAGGGCTGAATTTAACCCATTAGGTCATTCCTTCAGCTGACCCATCCAATTAATTTAAGTACCTGAATAATAAGGCATCTTTTTTAGGTCTAATAATAGCCATATAGTAGCCTTGTGATAACAACTTAGTTACAGTGTTGAAGCGTACTTTTTGAACATTGCCTATACTGAACTATAAATTTAAGTTTGTGAGTCCCAGAATGACTCTGCAACCCCCATACTTGTGTCTGGGATATATTATCTCTACCTGACTAGTTCCTGGTACATTCAAACACCTGATCAGATTTAATGCACAATTACAAAATAATTGAAATCTTACAACCGACCAGAGGTTGTTTCCCAGAAATCCCATATGTGATGGAATGACGTTTCTGTACTTCCGCAAATGAACCAGAAGATCTCCTTCTCTTAATATAGGGGTTCGTATTCAACCTGTTTGTTTTCTCAAAGCAGGGATGAGAAGTTTTATAAGGCAAATATCCTTAATTGTTTGGCCAGTTTTCATCAATCATAAATCTGGTTATAGCTTGCCCAGGGTATAATGTTAGCCAAATGGCAATTTTCATCATACAATTGGGTTTGAATATGCATTGCAGAGTAACGCAAGCATGTCTTAAAAGTATTGGACATTATCGACCCATGTATGTCTTCCCCAAATGCAGTGATGCCAACTGAATATCAGCTAGAGGACATGCTGGAATACATTTCCTGTCCTCGCATCGTTACACTCATGGGTGCCCCATTACTGAGTTACTGTTGGCATCCTGAGCGAGACACAATAGACGGGTGTTTTATATATTTTTTACTGTTTCAGTCATAACAGTTTCTTGGAGTAGGTGAGAAACCAAATAATGTTGGCCGCCAGGTTCATCCATAGCCTCACCAGTCCATACCGATATAGCAAAACTTGGTGCTACATCGGGAACACCCGGAGCATTTCTATTGTGCTCTGGTGTATACACATAAGTAGGGACACCAGCTTCAGGGTCAGTTTCATCCTGCCCTGGTACTCCCGAGTCTTTGCTCTAGGAGACTTCATCCAGACCTAAACAAGGCACTGGTGAATGAGATTCTCATTTTTCATAGGCACCATACTCAGTGTATGGAAACTCCTTTTGGAGCCTGCCTTAGAATCTCATGGGTCATAAAACCCTTAATTGTTTAGAATTTTGAGCATTTTATCTTGCTCTAAATACTTCATCCAGACCTATGTAAGGCACTGGTGAATGAGATTCTCATTCTTTATAGGCACCATACTCAGTGTATGGAAACTCCTTCGGAGCCTGTCTTAGAATCTCATGGGTCTTTAGAACCCTTGACTGATTAGAATTTGGAGCATTTTATCTTGCTCAAGGGATCTCATCCAGACCTAACCAAGGTACTGGAGAATCAGAATCCCATTTTCAAAGGTACCATACTCAGCGTATAGAAACTCCTTTGGAGCCTGCCTTATAGGAAGACATACCTGAGTCAAGAACCCTTGACTAAGTTGAGTGTGGAGCATTTTCTCCATTTCCAGCCTCCCCCACATTCTTGTTCTCCCTTGGAGGAGAGTTACTTCTTTACTATTTTGTATTTATGCATAAACCATATATGTTTAAAATTGTAATTCTGACATGCACATTCTGCTTGCAGAATATTTGTATTAACCTCAGTATCACACAGGGTTATATACATTTCCATAAAGAAACTGCATCTGGTAACATATACTCAGAGCAGACTTTATTTTACAATTACTGGGTATTTGGAGCCGGCATTTAGCGCAGCCGTTATCTCCAAACCCGATCTAAATAGCGGGAGCCGGCTTTTAAAGCAGATCCAATCTAAATCGGAAACTGCGGCTCCAGCGCGTTCTATTCAATTACCGCAGTTTAAAAATACATTCCCTCTAGCTGGCTCCATATTTCGAGCCAGAGTTACAGTTTTAAAAAAAAATTCAAAATACATCAGCACTCTAGCTGGCTCTGCAGACTTACAGAGTTTAAACCCACTAGCAAGAAAGTTCAACAGCGACTTACCTGCAGGTTAAACTTACGCTGGTGGGAGCTGCGCTCTCTGCCCTGTTGGAGCTTCACATGCGTCGACGTAATGCCGAGCATGCGCCAGGCGGGGCTTCTTCATGTAGTCACTCACGTGACTCCGAAGTAAAACAACCTTTTATACAGCGTTCTGGTTAGTCTCATCACTCCAAGATTCTTCTGGATTGACTTTTAACGTTGACTATTATTCATATTTTTCTTACCTCTGCTCTTCTCAATAATTTATACTTTGTCATTAATTTCAATACATAATTATAGCCTCATCGGCACGGCCCAGACAAAATGGAATCTCCTTTGCAAATTGCTACCTATAAACATGGCATCTTAATCTTGTGGTTGAATACTCCCTTGTGAATTGGCTGTAAAAGTGTGAATTTCCAATTGAATATCAGCCTATTAAAAAAGTGCTTTTTGCCATGATCTGTGTGTATGTCTCATGAGTAATGCAGTGACTAACTCAGTATTGAGTATAGAAGTTGGGAGGTCATGTTGCAGTTGTACAACACATTGGTGAGACCACATCGAGTAATACAGCTTGGAAACAGGCTCGCCTTTCTTTCCCTCTCCTTTCCCCTCCGTCACCCCTCCCTCCCTCACTCACTCCATGATTCCTCTCGCCTCCCTACCCCCCTCCTATCCCTCTATCCCGTACTCCTCACCTCCCCCATCCCCCCACTATTGCTCCTCACCTCCCCCACTCCCCCCCACTTCTACTCCGCCCCTCCTCTATTCCCCCTCCTCCCCCACTCTCCCTTCTTTTCCCTCTCCTCCTACCCCTCCCTCACCTCTCCTTTTCCCTACTGTCAGTCACTTCCTTCCTCCCTCCCTCCATAACTCATCGCCCCTCCCTACTCCCCTCCTCTCCCTCTATGCCTTCTCATCCCCCACTCTTCCTCCCCAGGATCTTGAAGTTGCCACTCCCCTCCCTTCTTGCATGCCCCGGAGGAGCATCAGTCATTGGTGCCCTCAGAACCAGGCTTCCGATCGGTCCGGAAGCCCCAGCAGCTACGGCCGGGCCAGGCCGGGCCGGCATGTGGGTGGGGGAGAGCTCGGAGAAAAGACATGGGAAGAGCCATGGGGAGAGGGGTCCTATCATAGGTGAGGGGGCAGGAGGCAGCGACGGGGGACCAGAGGGGAAGGGGCTGGAGCTGTGGGGTGTTACGATGGCGCTGCGTTTGGGACTCACAGCAGGGCTGGACGCTCCCCTCCACCGGGATCATATTCACCGCTTTCTGTTTGGCGACATCGCCGCGCCGCACTGGGCCGGGCCACTTCCGGTCCCTCAGAAAATTATGCCTGGTTGGAGACCTCCGCTGGCCTCCCTCAGCTCCAGTAAAGATGCGATGGCTTAGGAAGGGGCAGACCCTCCCGCGAAGTGACAGGAGAAGAGACTAATCCTTGCAGTGCTAACTGGCAGGAGAGGAGATCGATCTGTGCACGGGCGGTTTTTACGATTTTTAAACCTCGCTAACCTTTACATAAAACCACCGATCGGAACAAAACTTGTTGCACTCGCAGCACAGGAGAACGGTGAGTGAGCTGGCAAAAAATTGTAGCGCTATCATGTACCATTTTTGCCCAAATGGAAAAATTGCACAAACTGGAAGAGCACAAGATCGGAGCTTTAGTTATGTATAGAATAGGTAGGTAGGTATGTAAGTAGGTACTGCAGATGCAGGTTTTAACCGAATTTCGACACAAAAAGCTAGAATAACTCAGCAGGACAGGCAGCATCTCTGGAGAGAAGAATGAGTAATGTTTTGGGGTGAGACCCTTCTTCAGATTAGTGTGTTCAGTTTTGATCACCCTATTATAGGAAAGGTTGTTAATCTGGAAAGGTGCATAGAAGATTTATGAGGATGTTGCCTGGACTCCAGAGCCTGAGCTATAGGGAGAGGTTGGGCAGGCTAGGATTATATTCCTGGGGATGAGGGCTGATCTTATAACTCACACACTCATTAAGAGAACGTGCAAACTCCGCACAGACAACACCCAGGACAGGATCGAATCTGGGTCCTTAAAACAAGACAAAAGCCCGACTACTTTGCAGATTATTTTTTTGTTTTGTTTTTCCAGTTTGTTACAGAGTAGACTGATCAAAACTGCTTCCACAGCTTGCTAAACAGCTTTGAAATAATTGGAGATTTTAATAAAACGTCACCTGGAAGGAAGAGATTTTTACTGAATCTCTTGCCACAACATTGATTATGCAACCAGAAAGGATTGTGGAACTATATTTAATACCAACTTTTAGATGTGAGGAGGAGACTTGCTGGAAAATGAAGAAGTATATTGGTCCAGCAGGATCGAGGAGGAGCGGGGTGATTAATTAGAGCCTTCTTTCTGTGCTGTATAAGTCTCTCAAGGCCACGTGAACTTGCACACTGCTATTTTTTTTACAACATATACACAGTGAGAGCAGGCTCCTCATTGAGACATGAGTTCTAGTTACATCACCTATTTTCTCCAGTGAATGGATGATACTGTGTTTCTCTCATCCATCTGCCAATCAGTCGTGAACTGTGCTAATAAAAGCCGGACAAAGCTTTCACTGATGGGCCTGTCCCACATAGGCGATTTTTCAGGCGACTGTCGATGACTGGCAAGCGGGGGGAGCGCTGTCTGAGTAAGGCCAATGTGATACAGACACACACCGCGAAGAACAGCAAGGTTGGCGCTGTAATTAAGACAGTGGAAGCACAGTGTACGGAAGGGTTACGTAAGTCCTTTAAAAGAGACGGGGGAAGAAGGAGTGGAGACAACTGTTAAGTAGCCAGAGATACACGGCTGTGAAGCTCGGCAGACATTTAACATTACTGGTCAGTTATCCTTGGTTTTGAAACTACAGCTTATGGGTTTTTTTTCCCAATGGGCCAATGGAATTCACCAGTCAGCACCGGCTACAACTTGCGAGATCCTACGACAACCTTCGACCTCCTGGCAACCCACTACCACTGCACTTACGGCACGGGAATTCTCACTACTCTCCGTGGCGGCTTCATTCTGGTCACCGCTAATTTTTCAATATGTTGAAAAATTTGCGATTACCATAATGAGGCTGCGACTAGTTCCCAGAATGCGGGAACTCCTCACGACCATGAAGGCGACTCCCCGGCAACCACCCGCGAACATGTGGCGAGCATGTAGCAACCGCATAGTCTCCTGCACTCGCCTAAAAAGTCGCCTAAGTAGGACAGGCCCATTAAGGTGAGGGATTGGGCTACTCATGGCCTCTGCTGAAAGACATAAGCAGACAGGAAACAAGACTGCTCATAACCAACAGCAAGTACTGACATCTGTGCTGTTGTTATATTTGGGTAGGAAAAAACTGCAGATGCCGGTTTGCACTTAAGATAGACACAAAATGCTGGTGTAACTCAGTGGGCCAGGCAGCATCTCTGGAGAAAAGGAATACGTGCTGTTTCAGGTCAGAACCCTTCTTCAGACTGAAAGATGGAGGAGGCCATGGGATAAGGTGAGTATAGAGGAGAAAGGGGATGGAAGGTGTTGTGAGAGGTTACTTACAATTGGAGAAATCAATGTTCATACCGTTGGTTTGTAAGCTCCCCATGCAGAATATGAAGAGCTGTTCCTCTTGTTAAGTGTTAAGCAAAGAAGAACGTCCTGTTCAATAGATTGTGGTTCCATTGACCCAGGTGTTGGTTTTGACACAACCAGATAATTCTGGCACTAACGTGGGGCGACTAATCTGCTTCATTCCCCATGTAATAACAAGGAAATGTAGATGTTGGTTTATAACAAAGGTAGATGCAAAATGCTGAAGTAACTTAGCAGGTCTGGAGAAAATGGATAGGTGACGTTTGGGGTCAGGACCCTTCTTCAGACTGAATTTTCAAATTCAGACTTCAGACAGAGTCTAGAAAACCGCATCAGTCCATTTCCTCCATTAGTTACTGATGTGACTCTCATAAGTAGATGTGTACTGTATAACTTGAATATGAAGTCCCATTCTTTAACTATGTGGTGGCAACTACTGACTATCCTCTGCATAATTGGATCCTCTGCATAATTGGATCACAGATCCTGGAGAGCTGCTCAAACGACATTGATGGAAGACCTGACATTCACTGCCTGCTATTATTGTTTACCATCCGTCAAACAACATTCATCTTGCTGCTGTCTGCTGTCGCCACCCGGTCTGGTTTGAAAGGAGAGAAAAGGGCCTCCAAGTTTAAGTTTACATTTATTGTCACCTGCACCAATTGGTACAGTGGGATATGAGTTACCATACAGCCATTCAGAATAAAAAGAACACAACACACGATAGAATTTAACATGAGCATCCCCGGGGGGGGGGGGGACAAAGACTAAAAGACTAAAAATAACAAAAGATGAAAAAACAGACCGTAGGCAGAGGCTGCCATTGTACGGCGCCCATGGTGGTAGCTAGTAGTTATTCAGTTCACCTGATAACATTTGTAGAGTCATAGAGTCGTGCAGTGTGGAAACAAGCCCTTCAGCTCATCTTCCCCATGCTGACCAACATGTCCCACATGCCTGTGTTTGGCCCATATCCCTCTAAACCTGTCCAGTCCATGTACCTATTTCTTAAACGTTGCGATAGTCCATACTTCAACTACCTCCTCCAGCAGCTCGTTCCTTACACCCATCACCCTTTGTGCGAAAAAGTTACCCCTCAGATACCTTTTAATTTTTTTCCCTTTCACCTCAGAAACTGAGCTACAGGGAGAGGTTGAGCAGGCTGGGACCCTGGAGCGCAGGAGGATGAAGTGATCTTGTAGAGGTGTACAAAATCATGAGAGGAATAGAGCGGAAGGAATAGAGTCTCTTGCCCAGAGTAAGTGAATCACGAACCAGAAGTGGGAAAGATTTTACAGGAATCTGAGGTGTAACATTTACACACAAAGGGTGGTTGGTGTATGGAACGAGCTGCCGGAGTAGGTAGTTGAGGCAGGGACTATGTTTAAGAAGCAATTAGACAGTTATGATAGGTTTGGAGCAATATGGGCCAAACATAGGCAGGTGAGACTCATGTAGATGGCCCATGTTGGTCAGTGTCGGCAAGTTGGGCCAAAGGGCCCATTTCCACGCTGTATGACTCTAGAACATGATTACAATCAGTGACTCTGAGAATCTATGCTGCTGATCTGTTGACTATTTGTAGACTTTATGTTTTTAACCATGTTGCAGATGCATTATTATCTTGTGCCTTGCGCTCCCCATTAAGGTTGCTCTCACATCTGATGAGCATTCTGCTTTCTTCAGCTCAGATTGACGCCGAAGCTAAAGGCAGCACTAAAAGCCTAAATATCTCTTTTGCAATTGTCCTGTCTTGAAAATAACTCGACATCTTAATAGCGAACAAAATTAAAGGTGTTATGCCCTTTCCATGAATCTTACAGAGTCTCTAATTTTGAGAGCAATTAAAGGTCAGAGAATAACAGAACATCCGGCACTGTATCAATTGTTCTTGTAGGTGTAATTGATCGCTAAGTACAACAAATTGATTTGTCATCGCAGCGGAGACTGTTCAGCCCATTAGGTTGATGACAGCTCTGCAATAGGGCTTTCCGCATTTGTCTCACACTCCCAGTTTCCTCATTAGAAAGGAGATGAGGAGGGATTTCTTTAGTCAGAGGGTGGTTAATCTGTGGAATTCATTGCCACATGCGGCTGTGGAGGCCAAGCCATTGGGTATTTTGAAGGCGGAGATTGACAAATTCTTGATTAGTAAGGGTGTCAGGGGAGAAGGCAGGAGAATGGGGTTGAGAGGGAAAGATGGATCAGGCATTATTGAATGGTGGAGTAGACTTGATGGGCCGATACTGTTCCTGGAACTTATGAACAATGAACTGCTGGAAATAAACATAGACATTGAATATGACAACACAGGAACAGGCCCTTCGGCCCAAAATGCCAAATTTAACTAACCCCATCTGCCTGCATCTGATTATTCTTGGATGGTGTGATTTGCCTCGATAGCACACAAAACAACGTTTTACACTGTATCTCATTACAAGAGAAATTAATAAACCAATCCCAATGATCCATGTCCCTCTATTCACTGCATATGCCTGTCCAAATGTCTGTTTAACACCACTATTGTATCTGCTTCCACCACTTTCCCAGCAGCCCACCACTCTCTGCTTTAAAACCTTGTCCCACACATCTCCTTTATCCTTTCCCCTACTTCACCTTAAATCCAGGTCTTCTATTGTGTGACATTTCTAACATTAGTTTGAAAATAGGCTCCGAACTATATAGACTTGGGGCATTGCTTTTGACTTTGCACTATCATTGTCTATTTGTTTGTCAGTTTTTTTTTAATATACAGTGAACATTTTTTAATTGTTATTATGTGTTTTACAAAGCATTATGTTTACACATCAGTTATGCTGCTGCAAGTAAGAATTTAATCATTCCATTTTGGGACATGTGACAATAAAACACTCTTGACTCTACATTATTTTTCTTCAAGTCTTTGCCTAACTTCCTTTGGCAAGTTGGGCTGAAGGGCCTGTTTCCACACTGCATGTCCCAATGACTCAGTGATTTATGATTGAATTGATCTTGATTTCTGACAGAACATTGTCTAGAACTACTTGAAAGCCAGGTGGAATCAAATTTGATGGGATCTTTCAAAGGAAATTGTACATTCTCCCTGTGACTGCATGGGTTTTCTACGGAATTAGTGCGAGGATGATCAAAGGACAGCAGTGGCTCAGTGGGCCGAAGGGCATATTTCCATGATGTTTCTGTAAAACCAGCTTTCCCTCAAGGCCATTGGTAAACCAGATAGATTTTTATCTCATTCGGGCAGTTTCATGGTCTTCATTTCTGATTCAAGAATTTTTGTTCCAGATTTAATAAATTGAACTTTAAATCCCAGCAACCCTGGTTTGAAATTCAGTCCCTAGTGTTTTCTATCCTACCAACAACTAGAGAGCAGTCCTGAGCTTCTATCTACCTCATTGAAGACCCTTGGACTAACTTTAATCGGACTTTACTGGACTATCTTCTGCTCAACGTTATTCTCTTTATCATGTATCTGTTCACTGTGGCCAGTTTGATTGTAATCAAGTGTTGTCTTTCTGCTGACTGGTTAGCATGCAAGAAGAAGCTCTTCATTGTACCTCGCTACATGTGACAACAATGAACTAAACTAACTAAACCTCTGGACCATTTCCCAGTATTTTCATTGGGTATTGCAAGATTTATTTCAGTGTTCTATCGATTTTTGTTAACTCAAGGACGCAAGGAAATAGGAGCTGGAAAGCCACTTGGCCTATCACGGCTGACCTACATTGGACCTCATCTCATCCCCTGGGTCAAGATCCCCTTGGATATCTACGCAGTTAGTTTAGTTTCAAGATACAGCATGGAAACAGGTCCTTCAGCCCATCGAGTCTGTGTTGACCAGTGATCACCCGTACAATAGAGATAGACACAGTGCTGGAGTAACTCAGCGGGTCAGGAAGCATCTCTGGAGAAAAAGGATAGGTGATGTTTCGGGTCGGGACACTTCTTCAGACCCTTCTCCAGAGATGCCACCTAACCCGATGAGTTGCTTCAGCTCTTAGTGTCTATCTTTGGTATAAACCATTGTGTGCAGTTCTTTGTTTCAATACGATACGATACGATAGAACTTCATTTATCCCAGCAGGGAAAATAATCTGCCAACAGTCATAAAAATACTAAATACATGAAACATCAAATTAAAGTGACGAGTGGAAGGATTTGGAGGATGTGCAAAGATTTGCGTGGGGGGCAGTGGTGGGAGGGGAGAGTAATCCGTCTCAGTCTACCCCATGACAGAAGGGGGAGGAGTTGTAAAGTTTGATAGCCACAGGGAAGAAGGATCTCCTGTGGCATTCTGTCCTGCATCTTGGTGATACCAGTCTTTGCTGACGGTACTCCTCAGGTTGACCAGTGTGTCATGGAGGGGGTGAACTGTATTGTCCAGGATGCTCCGCAGTTTGAGGAGCATCGTCCCTCCAAGACCATCTCCAATGAATCCAGCTCTTCCCCCAGGACGGAGCCAGCCTTTCTGATGAGATTGTTGTTCCTATTGGTATCCGCAGCCTTCACCCTGCTGCCCCAGCACATGGCAGTGAAGAAGATGGCACTGGTTACCACCGATTTGTAGAACTTCTGCAGCATCTTACTGCAGATGTTGAAGGAGCGGAGCCTTCTCAACAAGTACAGCCGACTCTGTCCCGTCTTGTACAGGACCTCAGCGTTCCTGGACCAGTCCAGTTTACTGTCCAGGTACACTCACAGGTATTTGTACTCGCTGGTAAACTGCACATCCATACCATTGATGGAGACGGGACAGGGGTGTTCCTCTCCTCCTAAAGTCCATCATTAACTCCTTAGTCTTGTCGGTGTTAAGTTTCTGGTGATTCAGCCCACACCACTCAACAAAATCGTTGACTACACCATGTCTATTCAGCTTCCTTTATTGATGCAGCCCACAATTGCAGAGCCATCTGTAAACTTCTGAAAGTGGCAGGAGATGAATTTATATCTGAAGTCTGAGGTGTAGATGGTAAACAGGAACGGAGAGAGGACCATCCCCTGTGGGGCCCCTGTGTTGCTCACTACCATGTCCGAGACACAGTTCTATAGCCTGATATATTGTGGTCGGCTAGTCAGGTAGGTGGCGACTTTGTCAGTTTGCTCCCTAGCAGTGCAGGCTGTTTAACAGTGGTGTTAAAAGCACTGGAGAAGTAAAAAAAACATGACTCTCACGGTGTTTCCCAGCTTATCCAGGTGAGCATAGGAATGATGGAGCAGGTGGATGAGGATTTGAGTACAGGAGCAGGGAGGTTCTACTTCAGTTGTACAGGGTCTTGGTGAGACCACACCTGGAGTATTGCGTACAGTTTTGGTCTCCAAATCTGAGGAAGGACATTATTGCCATAGAGGGAGTGCAGAGAAGGTTCACCAGACTGATTCCTGGGATGTCAGGACTGTCTTATGAAGAAAGACTGGATAGACATACTCTCTGGAATTTAGGAGATTGTGAGGGGATCTTATAGAAACTTAGGGTTGGACAGGCTAGACAGGAAGATTGTTCCCGATGTTGGGGAAGTCCAGGACAAGGGGTCACAGCTTAAGGATAAGGGGGAAATCCTTTAAGACCGAGATGAGAAAGACTTTTTTCACACAGAGAGTGGTGAGTCTCAGGAACTCTCTGCCACAGAGGGTAGTTGAGGCCAGTTCATTGGCTATATTTAAGAGTGAGTTGGATGTGGCCCTTGTGGTTAAGGGGATCAGAGGGTATGGAGAGAAGGCAGTTACGGGATACTGAGTTGGATGATCAGCCATGATCATATTGAATGGTGGTGCAGGCTCGAAGGGCTGAATGGCCTACTCCTGCACCTAATTTCTATGTTCTATGTTTCTATGTTTCTATAGTGTCCTCAACCCCCATCTTTTTTGGGAAGTGAACTGCAGGGGGTCCAGATAGGGTTTAACCAGGGGTCGCAGGTGAGTGAGCACCAGACTCTCCAGGGAGTTCATGATGTGTGAAGTCAGCGCCACCGGTCTGTAGTCATTGGAGGAGCTGGGGCGCGTCCTCTTTGGTACAGGAACCTGGCAGGATGTCTTCCACATCACAGGAACCCTCTCCAGGCTCAGGCTCAGGTTTAAGATATGCTGGAGTATTCTGCACAACTGTCTGGCACATGCCACCCTTACACTAGTTCTATCCTACACGCTACGGACAATTTACAGAAACCAATGAACTTTCAAACCTGCACGTCATTGGAATGGGGGAGGAAACCGGAGCACCCGGACAAAACCTACATGGTCACGAGGAGTATGTACACAATCCATACAGGCAGCACCCGTAGTTAAGGGTCACTGGTGTTGTAAGCCCACAACTCTACCGCTGCACCACTGTGCCACCTCTGTTCTGGCCATTATCTCTGCCCTATTAAAGCTTTTATCACATTGCGCTTTGTAGGGACCTCAATGTGCTTGAATTGACCACTTTAAGTGCCAAAGAGCAAATAAAATAGCACTCCTAATATGCTTTGTCAGGCACTTGGTTTGTCCTGAGGTTGAGAAAGTTGCTATACAAATGGAAGTCTAATACGACAGGCAACAAACAAACTTCATGGAATAGAATTAACTCGAATAACTTATCGTTGACTCTTTTGCTGCAAAACTGCACTGAGACTGAAAGGAAGCCCACGGTACAATGACTGAATCACTTTATTTGTTCAGTCACAGCCTCATAACGCTTGATACTGTAGATTATAATTCAGCTCCTGTACTGGGCCCTGGGAAGGTATTGTGGACCACATGTATTCTTTTGTATCAGTAACTCCGATGTTTATGATGCTCATTAGTCACGCATAGCTGTCTTAAACATTGAAGAGTACAAAGTTTTACACGGGAAAGGGTAGATTAGAAGAATGAGATGCCATAGTGACATACAAAAATGTTACAAATGGCATGCAATCAGCTTGACAGAATTACCTGGTTTTCTGCACTTAGTTCTGCTTCCCACACAGCTACAGTATAAAACGTTGTTGTGATGGAGCTTCAACCATCAGGCTATTAAACTACCTCCAATAGACTCCAAACTATGTAGACCTGGGGACATTATTTTTGCACTATTATTTTATATTTATTTGTTTTTATATATATATATATATATATATATATATGCGTGTGTGATTATATATATATATATATAAATGCATGTGTGATTATATATATAAATGTATGCGTGTGTGTGATTATATATATCTGTGTGTGTGTGTATATGTAGATATATATATAAATATAAACTGTGTGTGTATATAGGGAGAGGGGAGAAGAGGGAGTGGCCAGGGTCCTTGACTCGTCCTTGATTATGCTGGTGGCCTTGCCACCTTGAATATAGTTCCATGTCTACAGTCTGCATTTTATGATGGTCTTATTCACACACAATGTTTGTACTCTTCGCCCTTCAAGTACAGTATTGTTTAGGCAAGGGGATTAGTAATTTTCAGGCACTGGTTTGCAAAGGAATAACTCCCTGTTAACATTGTGGAAAATGATGTCTGCTTCAATTTGCGAGCAGCCAGACCGTGTTGCAGATTTCTTGGGTCAAATCTAATCCAGCCTCATGCAATAAATATGACATGTAAAAGCAGTTGAACAGCCTACTGTATCTCTTAACCATCACAGACTTGCAGTTGGTTTGAAGAATAGCAAATGCCACATTGATGTAAAAGGTAAAACTTCTGAGGTTGAAGGCACTGTAGGATTTTAGGCTCGAGTACTGGGATTAACTCTTGCTATGTTAGCTCAATCACTGTTTAATTTTGTGTATTGTGCCAAGGTACTGTAAAAAACATTTTGGGATTCTTTTTGTCAAAATATATGCAATGATAAAAAAATTGGCAAGTCTTTAGACTTTAGAGACACGGTGTGGAAACAGGCCCTTCAGCTCACCGAGTCTGCAGTGACCAGTGATCACGCCGTACACTAGCACTATCCTACACACTAGGGACAATTTAAACTTTACTGAAGCCAATTAACCTGCAAACCTGTACGTCTTTGGAGTGTGGGAGGAAACCGGAGCACTGTGAGAAAACGCATTCAGTCACAGGGAGAACATGCAACCTCCGTGCAGACAGCACCCATAGTCAGGATCGAACCCGAGTCTCTGGCGCTGCAAGACAGCAACTCAACCACTGCACCACTGAATCACCCTAAAATCTCTGAACCTGGTTCAGTAACAAACCCTGTTTGATTCCGTTTCTTTGGTGGAATGTTTAACTTTCTTAAGAAAGGGAGATCCTGCACGACTGCAGTTGTTGCTCTTCCACCCTCTACCGCTCTGCCACTGTGCCATCTCCACAGTCCCTACTTGGTACTGTGCCCCTGCTCGAACATGTGCCCATCTGGTGGAGATGACGGTGGGCGGAAATATTCCGTTCAGGCTCGTCACAGATGACCAATCCCAGTGTCCTCAAAGACCTGCATCTGTCCCATAATTGAACATTGTAGCCTGGCTGTGCAAGCTGACAGGCAAATAGATAAGTTGCTTTTCAACTCAGGCCAATGGAGATAAATGGATGAGTGCGCACCTGACTGGCCCCCCTGTGACATTTCATTGCAGTGCACAGAAGTTCGGTGGTCTGAGCTAGTGACCAAAATCAGAGGCTGATGTAGATGACAGCTCCCTGTTTCCAGCAGTGATGTGACTGTTCTGCTCTGGCACATGCACAGCCTGCACTCCAAACGTACGCACAGATGAATAGTGAAAATGTCGTCACATCAGCTCAATGTGCTGTCTCATTCCCCCCCTCCATATCCTGACCACAGCTTGCTGGAATGCTAACGCAGGTTTAGTTTAGTTTAGTTTATTGTCATGTTCATCAAGGTACAGTGAAAAGCTTTTTTGTTGTGTGCTATCTGGTCAGCGAAAAGACAATACAGGATTACAATCGAGCCGTCCACAGTGTACAGACACAGGATAAAGGTGACAATGTTTAGTGCAAGATAAAGCCCCGTAAAGTCCGATTAAAGATAGTCAGATGGTGGTTCAAGACCATTCTCTAGATGGTTCAGTTGCTTGATGACTGTGGGAAGAAACTGGCCCTGAATCTGGAGAAATGCGTTTTCACACTTCTATACACTCGCCTGATGGGAGAGGGAGTAGAGGGAGTGCCCGGGATGAGACTGGTCACTGATTATACTGGTGGCCTTGCCGAGGCAGTGTGAAGTGTAGATGGAGTCAATGGAAGGGAGGGTTTGCATGATGTTCTGGGCTATGTCCGCAATACTCTGTTTCCTATTTCCACACTATATCTCTGAAACTAAAGCTAAAACTATAAAGGTACAATGAAAATCTGGCTTACAGCAGCAGCGGAGGCACATGGACGCAGGCAAACGCAAAGAAGCATGAATTGTACATAAACTCACAAATCCTGCAACGGTGAAAAGAAAAAGACAGTGTGACGAACATTACATTAGTACCAAACACAATTAGTACCAAACACAAATGAAGTGCATGGTGGTGCAAACGATGGTCCATAGTATTTTGCTGCCAAGGTCGTTTTCGGGTTGTGCAGGTCGGTTCAAGAACCTTATAGTTGTACCTAAGTAAGTGTTTCCGATGCTGGTGGAATGCAACTTCACGTTTCTGGTAGCATAGAGAAGAAGGCATGGCTAGATGGAGGGACAGTCATAGTCATACAGCATGGAAACAGGCCCTTTGGCCCAACTTGTCCATGCTGTCCACCTACACCAATCACACCTGCCTGTGATTGGCTCATAGTCATCTAAACCTATCCTATCCATGTACCTGTATAAATGTTACTTAAACAGTGTGATAGTACCTGCCTCAACTACCTTCTCTAGCAGATCGTTCCATACACCCACCACCCTTTGTGTGAAAAATGTACCCTTTGGGTTCCTATTAAATTTCACCCCCCCCCCCTCACCGTAAACCTATGTCCCCTTATTCTTGATTCCCCTACTCTGGATGTATTCCTCTTGTGATTTTGTACATGAGATCACCCCTCATCTTCCTGCACTCCAAGGAATCAAGTCCAAGCCTGCTCATCCTCTACCTCCCCTGTATAGCTCAGGTGCTAGAGTCTTGGCAACGTCCCCGGAAATCTTCGCAGCACCATTTCCAGCTTGACAACATCTTTCCTATTACATAGATGCTGTAGACGGTGGTGGGGTGGGGGGGGGGGGGGGGGGGGCTATGCCTGTTGTAGATTTGGCTGAGCCCACCACCTTTTACAGCCTCTTGCATCCCAATGCATTGGAATTGCCAGAATTATATTGAAGAGGTCCATGAAACTTCACATTATGTTAATAGTCTCTGCTTTTCAATTGCTGTGGGAAGGCCGTGCATTGTAACGATGTGTTGGGTGACCAGCGATAAAGAAGGAGCAAGTGCAGGCAAGAGGCCTTGTGCTGGAATCTCTGAGAACATGCTCTGCTGGAGACAGAAGCATGGAAGTGGATCCATTCCATCTTGGCCGCTGGTTAGGAAAGGACCTATTTTATCTGTGCCCCAGTTGTGGACATGTCTCGTGATCCCTCACGTCCTAGTTAAAGACAATTGCATCTATGTTCCCTGGTGGACTGCTTTATGCAATGACAATGCATGATTGGAAAGGATATGCTCCTGGTCCCTAGTGCCCTGGTTATAGCTAATCTGTCAGTGTCTTATTTGCCCTAGTTACACAGAATGAATTCTCTTGAGTCTCAATTCTAACATGATATACCCGTGCCATCTCCTTCCCCTGTATATTTTTGCATCTTGATTTGGGTTGTCCAAGCAGTTCTTACTTTGAGTTGTAAAAGTTCAGGAACTGTCTTCTTCTCTTGTGTTCATCTTCCATGTTTCAACTGTTGACATCGCTGTCATCGTCCGTCCTGAAAAGGACGCAAGCTTCCGGCGACAATCAGTGGGAGCCATCACTTGTTGCAATAGATGATGGTGGTAGCAGAATTAGCTCAGGATACTTCCAGTTTCAAGCCCCGCGACGTGGAAGCTTCTGCTGAATTGCCAGTAAAGAAGGAAAAGTGAGCAGGGGCCATAGAACTTGCTGAAGAGGTGGCATTTGATGGGTTTTATTTTGCTGGTGTCTCCATGGATAACCCATTGTGTCCTGAGGCAATTGTACCGTTGGGAACCAGAGTCTCAGAATGGAAAACGCTCTTGTGTCAGAGCTGATGACACCATGGAGCATTTTTAGATTTCACAGAGATAATAGCGTAAAAGGAACTGGGCCCCAAGAGAGAGCAAAACACGTCAAAACATTCTAGGGAAGAGCTGACGTATGCTATTAATTAAATCTATAATTTAATGCATTATAGATGTCAATATACACATGCAAAAAAAAATGGAAGGATAAGCTTACTATGAGGTTGCTCTTGGTATAATCCACTTCAAGGCGATGACAGTCACAGTGCTCTACTAGTAGTTAGTGGCAGTTTTGTTTATTGTCACATGTGACAATATGTCAGATATGTTTATTGATACAGTGAAAAGTTTTTGTTGTGTGCTAACCAGTCAGTGGAAAGGCTATACATGATTACAATTGAGACATCCACAGTGTACAGATTCATGATAAAGGGACTAAGGTTTAGTGCAAGATAAAGTCAGAGTAAAGATAGTCCGAGGGTCTCCAAAGAGGTAGATGGTAGGTCAGGTCTGCTCTCGAGCTGTTCATAGGATGGACGAATGGTCTCGACCCGAAACGTCGCCTATCTCCTTCGCTCCTTAGATGCTGCTGCACCCGCTGAGTTTCTCCAGCTTTTTGTGTAACCCTCGATTCTCCAGTATCTGCAGTTTCTTCGTTAACACATAGGATGGACCAGTTGTCTGATAACAGCTGGGAAGAAACTGTCCTTTAATCTGGACGAATGCATTTTCAAACTTCTGTACCGCTTGCCTGATGGGGGAGGGGATTTTTGTTGTATTGTTTATAAGAGCTGCAAACTACTGTCAACATTTTGTGGCAAGCCTGAGGGATCTCACATACATTAAGGCACCCTAAGCCCAGTCTGAAATAAGGTTCCGACACCGATCCATGTTAATTGTAGGGAGCAAGAGTAACGACCATGTTGGTAGGGAAGGGTGTTGACCAGCGCTCCTTGAATCCCATGCGATCTAACCTTCCAAAGCATCTACTGTGCCTACTAGTTTTTTTTAATTGTTCTGCTTCCTGCAGAGTGAGTCTGATAAAAGTGCACAAAAATTGTTTAATCCCGAGTCATTCCTGAACAAATGATTTTCAGCCAGGTCCTCAACACCTTCTACCCACAATTTAGTTTAGTTTCGAGATACACTTCGGCCCATCGAGTCCACGCTGGCCAGTGATCACCCGTCCACACAGGTTCTATGTTAGAAAACTCTTACCCATTTCTGGTATTAGGGGGAACTATTTTTTACGCAGGCCAATTAACCTACAAACCAAGCACATTTTTGGGATGTGAGAGGAAACTGGAGCACTCGGCGAAAACATGGAGGTTCATGGAGAATGTGCAAACTCCACACACACACACTGTCCAAAGTCAGGATCGAACCCAGGTCTCTGATGATAAAGGTGTTTTTTTCCCCCCTTATGTTATAGCTGGCTATTTCAACAAAGCAATGTGGGCGGCATGGTGGCTCAGCGGTAGAGTTGCTACCTTACAGTGCCAGAGAGCCGGGTTCATTCTGACCACGGTGCTGTCTGTATGGTGTTTGTGCATTCTCCCTGCGAACTTGTGGGTTTTCTCCGGGTGCTCTGGTTTCCTCCCACATTCCAAAGACGTGTGGGCTTGTAGGTTAATTGGCTTCTGTAAATTGACCTTAGTGTGTAGAATAGAACTAGTGTATGGGAGATCGGTGGTTGGCATGGATTTGGTGGGCCGGAGGGTCTATTTCCGCGCTGTATTTCTAAAGCTACATCATGTTTGGTGGTTTGATTTCAGTTAAATTACCACTTCAACTTACACATCTGATGCTAACGGTTCCTGTCTGTTGGAGGGATTGAAATTCAATATTTAATTGTCTTGCAGACAGGATATGCTACAAGATGCGTTCTATACCCGAGGCAGTCAATTCTGCAATACATTATGTATTGGGACACTAGACAAGCAGATTGATCTGTTTACGCTTAGGGTGTGGGTGTTGTAAAGGGTGGAGGGAGCTGAGCCTTGGAATAATTTTTGAGTCAGAAATAGTCGAGCAAAGAGGTGAAAGTTTGTCATAGAGTTAGTCTTGCAGCGTGAGAACCGGCCCTTCAGTACAACTTGCCCAAGCCGACCAACATGCCTCACTTTCACTAGCCCCACCTGCCCGCGTTTGGCCCGTATCCCTCGAAACCTATCCTATCTATGTTTCTCTGAAACGTTGCGATAGTACCTGCCTCAACTACCTCCTCCAGCAGCTCGTTCCATACACCCACCACCCGTTGTGTAAATAGGTAACCTGGGCTTTGTTTCTTCAGTTCTATGTTACCCTACTTAATCATCCAATCCCTACGCAAACCAAACTCTTCACCCCCATCCCTTTGTGTAAAATAAATATCCCTGAGGTTCCTATTCAATCTTTCTTCCTTCACCATAAACCTATGCCTCGATTTCCCTACTCTGGGTAAAAGACTCTGTGTATTTACCCAATCAGTTCCTCTCTCGATTTTGTACACTTCTATAGTTCACCTCATATCCTCCCGTGCTCCAAGGAATAAAGTCCGAACATGTTCAACCTCTCTCTATAGATCCCTTGGGAAGGGTTGTTGAGGAAGCATAGGGGTGAGTATGGAAACATAGACATAGAAAATAGATGCAGGAGGAGGCCATTCGTACCTTTGTGCTAGCACTGCCATTCACTGTGATCATGCCTGATCGTCCCCAATCACTAACCCGTGCCTGCCTTCTCCCCATATCCCTTGACTCTACTAGCCCCTAGAGTTCAATCTAACTCTCTCTTAAATCCATCCAGTGATTTTGCCTCCACTGCCCTCTGTGGTAGGGAATTCCACAAATTCACAACTCTCTGGGTGAAAAAGCTTTTTCTCACCTCAGTCATAAATGGCCTTCTCTTTATTCTAAGACTGTGGCCCCTGGTTCTGGACTCGCCCAACATTGGGAATTTTTTTCCTGCATCTAGCTTATCCAGTCCTTTTATAATTGTATATGTTTCTATAAGATCCCCCCCCTCATCCTTCTAAACTCCAGTGAATACAAGCCAAGTCTTTTCAATCTTTCCTCATATGGCAGTCCTGCCATTCCAGGGATCAATCTCGTGAACCTACGCTGCACTGCCTCAATCACAAGGATGTCCTTCCTCAAATTAGGAGACCAAAACTGTACACAATACTCCAGATGTGGTCTCACCAGAGCCCTATACAACTGCAGAAGAAGTAGTGCTGTAGTCGTGTCTTATCATTGATACACACAGCGGTCACGGAGATAAGGGGGGTGAATGGTGAGTCACACAAACCAACCTCTCTTCTATTGACTCCATTTATACCTCATGCTGCCCTGCCAAGGCTAGCAGCATAATCAAGGACGAGTCTCACCCTGGCCACTCCCTCTTCTCCCCTCTCCCATCAGGCAAAAGGTATAGAAGTGTGAAAACACTCACCTCCAGATTAAGGGACAGTTTCTTCCCAGCTGTTATCAGGCAACTGAATCACCCTACCACAACCAGAAAGCAGTGCTGAACAACTATCTACCTCTTTGATGACCCTCGGACTATGCTTGATTGGACTATGCTGGCTTTACCTTGCACTAAACGTTATTCCCTTATGAAGTATCTCTACACTGTAAATGGATCGATTATAATCATGTATTGTCTTTCTGCTGACTGGTTAGCACGCCACAAAAAGCTTTTCACTGTACCTCGGTACACCTGACAATAAACTAAACTGAACTGAACCGAACCGAATGGTTCAAACAGTGGTAGGCTTATGAAGCAACCTACTCCATCCTGGATAGCAGTAGCAAGATCGCTCTGTTGGATAGCAGTAGCAGGATCGGTCCGAGTCAGCGTGGATTTACGAAGGGGAAATCATGCTTGACTAATCTTCTGGAATTCCTTGAGGATGTAACTAGGAAAATGGATAAGAGAGAGTGTGGATGTAGTGTACCTGGACTTCCAGAAAGCATTTGATAAGGTCCCACATAGGAGAATAGTGGGCAAAATTAGAGCACATGGTATTGGGGAGAGGGTACTGAAAATTGGTTGACAGACAGGAAATAAAGAGTATGGATAAACAGGTCCCTTTGAGAATGGCTGGCATTGACTAGTGGGGTTCCGCAAGGTTCGGTGCTGGGAACGCAGCTATTTACAATATACATTAATGATTCAAGAGTTGAGAGAGTTTTATTGTCATGTGTCCCAGATAGGACAATGAAATTCTTACTTGCTGCAGCACATCAGAATATGTAAACATAATACAGAACGGGAGATAAACGTTCAGTGTGTCTATAGACCATAGACCATATATACACAATAAATAACAGATAAAGTGCAATAGTAATAATAGACTGTTGTTGTTCAGAGCTTATTTGATGTTGTGTTCAATAGCCTGATGGCTGTGGGGAAGAAGCTGTTCTGAACCTGGATGTTACAGATTTCAGGCTCCTGTACCTTCTTCCCGAGGGCAACGGAGAGATGAGTGTGTGATCAGGATGGTGTGGGTCTTTGATGATGTTGGAAGCCTTTTTGAGGCAGCGACTGCGATAGATCCCTTCGATGGTGGAGAGGTCAGAGCCGGTGATGGACTGGGCAGTGATCACAACTTTCTGCATTCTTTTCTACTCTGGACGTTCAAAAGCCACAATGCAACCAGTCAGTATGCTCTCTACTGTGCACCTGTAGAAGTTCGAGAGAGTCCTCCTTGACATAGCGACTCTCCGTAATCTTCTCAGGAAGTAGAGGCGCTAATGTGCCTTCTTTATAATTGCATCAGTATGATGCTGGGACCAGAAAAGATCTTCAGAAATATGCACGCCCAGGAATTTGAAGTTTTTGACCCTTTCCACCATCGTCCCATTGATATAAACGGGATTGTGGGTCCCTATTCTACCCCTTCCAAAGTCCACAATCAGTTCCTTGGTTTTGATGGTGTTGGGAGCCAGTTTATTGTGTTGGCACCATTTGGTTAATCGGTCGATCTCACTTCTATACTCTGACTCATCACCATCTGTGATACGTCCCACAACAGTGGTGTCATCGGTGAACTTGCTGATGGAGTTCGCACTGTGTCCAGCTACACAGTCATGAGTTTAATTGAGTACAGCAGGGGCCTGAGCACACAGCCTTGAGATGCTCCCATGCTGATTGTTATCGAGGATGACATATTTCCACCAATACAGACAGACTGTGGTCTGTGGATGAGGAAGTCGAGTATCCAGTTCCATTAGATGAAGGGATTAAAAGTAACATTAGGAAATTTGCAGATGACACAAAGCTGGGTGGCAGGGTGAACTGTGAGGAGGATACTATGAGGATGCAGGGTGATTTGGACAGGCTGGGTGATTGGGCAGATGCAGTTTAATGTGGATAAATGTGAGGTTATCCACTTTGGTGGCAAAAACAGGAAAGCAAATTATTATCTGAATAGCGTCAAGTTAGGAAAATGGGAAGTACAGCGAGATCTGGGGGTCCTTTTTCTTCAGTCATTGAAAGTAAGCATGCAAGTACAGCAGACAGTGAAGAAAGCGAATGGCATGTTGGCTTCCATAACAAAAGGAGTTCAGTATAGGAGCAAAGAGGTCCTTCTGCAGTTGTACAGAGCCCCAGTGAGACCACACCTGGAGTATTGTGCGCAGTTTTGGTCTCCAAATGTTTCCTATTGAGGAAGTGCAGCGTAGGTTCAAGAGGTTAATTCCCAGGATGGTGGGACTGTGATATGTTGATAGAATGGAGCGGCCGGACTTGTATACTCTGGAATTTAGAAGGATAGGGGATCTTATTGAAACATATAAGATTATTAAGGGTTTGGACAGGCTAGAGGCAGGAAACATGTTCCAGATGTTGTCAGAGTCCAGAACCAGGTGCCACAGTTTAAGAATAAGAGGTAAGTAATTTAGAACGGTGATGAGGAAAAACTTTTTCACACGGAGAGTTGTGAATCTGTAGAATTCTCTGCCTCAGAAGGCAGTGGAGGCCAATTCTCTGGAGGCTTTCAAGAGAGAGCTAGATAGTTATCTTAAAGATAGAGGAGTGACGTGATATGGGTAAAGGCAGGAACGGGGCACTGATTGTGGATTATCTGCCATGATCACAGTGAATGGCAGTGCTAGCTCGAAGGGCCGAATGGCACCTTTTGTCTATTGTCTGTGGGGTGCCAGAGTCTGTGAGATTTTTCTTAACTTTGTAAACTATAATTTACAATGCAAATGAATAATTATTGGATTTGATAGTGAGTCAAAAGGTAGGAAGCAAGATCAGTACCCCTCCCAACGAGTTGTGAAATTACACATTTGTAATATTACTGAAAAAATATATAAAATCAAATAATTAAGACCAGTAATTATATCAATTTTCAACTGAATATACATTAATTCGTCTTTTACATTGTGTGGACAGTAAATTCTCCCTCATTTATAATGTTAGAAATGGTTGAATCTATTATAAAGAGATTAATTCAAACACTCACTTAATGAGCATATAGATAATAATTCAAATGGGCTGCAATTTATGAAAGGCTGCTCATTCTAGCAAACGTCATTAGAACTGGAAAGATAAATTAGACCGTGCTGGAGGAGCTCAGTTGGTGAGTCAGTCGGAGAAGTGGTGAGATGAGTGTATGCCTGAAGTATTACACAACTTCAGATGGATCTGCTATGAGGTTTATTTAAGATTTCCTGCACACAAATTATTTTTAAACGTACTCTCTGTTGGAACTTAGAAAGTCAATAGATCCAGAAACAAGGAACTGCAAATGCTGGTTAATGCACAGAAGTGCTGGAGTAACTCAGCAGGTCAGGCAGCATGGGTGGCACAGTGGTGCAGTGGTAGAGTTGCTGCCTTGCAGCGCCGGTCACCCGTGTTTGATCCTGACTACAGGTGCTGTCCGTATGCATGTTGTATGTTCTCCCTGTGACCGTGTGGGATTCCTCCAGGTACTCCGGTTTTCTCCCACACTCCAAAGACATACAGGTCTGTAGGTTAATTGGCTTCTGTAAATTGTCCCTATGGTGTAGGATAGTGTTAGTGCATGGGGTGATATCTAGTCAGCACAGACTCGGGCCAAAGGGGCTGTGTGTTCCATGCTACATCTCTAAAGTCTAAAGTAAAGGTAAACTCTCAGGAGAACATGGATGGGTCAGGACATTTCAGGTCGGGATCTTTTTTCAGATGAGTAAGCAGAATGTTGAAGGGTATAATCAAGTATATGCTTATCTATAAGCAGTGCACAGTCAGAACGTAAGATCAGGAGGCCATGTAACACTTTTAGCCTATTCTCTACCTTTTTCAACAATTTCACATTTCCTTTTCTCCATGTAACTTACACTAAAATCCATCAATTTCAAATTAACAATTGAATGAGCTGTCATATCCGAAAGGGTGGCACAGGGGTGCAGCGGTAGAGTTGCTGCCTTACGATGTCAGACACCTAGGTTCGATCCTGACTACGGGTATTGTCAGTATGGAGTTGTACGTTTATCCATGTGACCACGTGGGTTTTCTCCAGGTGTTCCGGTTTCCTCCCACACTGCAAAGACATACGGGTTTGTAGGTTAATTGGCTTCAGTAAAATTGTACATTGTCTCTAGTATGTAGTATAGTGTTACAGTACGGGGGACTGCTGGGCGGCACCATCTCGATGGGCCGAAGGGCCTGTTTACGCACTGTATCTCTAAAGCCTAAAGACTGTTCCAAATCTTTGCCACCCTCCTGGTATTTACTGCCTTCACTACTTTCCCCAGATTGCCCTATCGATGGGAAGAGTTGCTCTACTTATAGAACGTAATACAGTACAGCACAGGAACGGGCCCTTTGGCCCACAAGGTTTGTGCCGAACATGATGGCAAGATAAACTGATTTCATCTTTCAGTACATGATCTATATCCCTCTATTTCCAGTACATCCACGTGCCTATTTAAAAGCCTCTTAAACACCATTATCGTATCTGCCTCCACCAGCACCCCTGGCAATGTCTACCAATTTGATCGCAATAGTGGTTCAGACTTGCACACTAGACAATCTTTTTCCTATTTGATCACCATTAGAGAAATAGACAATGAACTGTAGCTTAATGGTTATGTTATGTACAGAAGCTTGGCTAATAATTCAGAAATCAACCTTGGCTGCTGGAGAATTTAAATTAAATGAAACTGAAATAAAAAATTGGTGTCAATGACCTTGTAGATTAACCTTATTAATAAAAACTCATCTGCCCATCTTCCATAGTCTAGCCAACAGATTCACACAAAGGTGGTGGACTCCTAACTATCCCCTGAAAAATACCACCAAACCAAAATCGTATCGTTCTTCCAAAATGAATTTTAGGGTGGCACAGCTAGTAGAGCTGCTGCCTCACAGATCGGGTGAGGCAGCAGCTCCACTGACCTCGGGTGCTGCCTGTGTGGAGTTTGCATGTTTTCCTTGTGACCGCATTGGTTTCCACCTGATGCTCCAGTTTCCCCCTCATCCAAAAGACGCATTGTATTATCTGATTTGATTGGATAGCATGCATAACAAAGCTCTTCACTGTACCTCAGTAAATGTGACAATAATATACCTAAATCTTAAGCATAAGCACAGAAAGCTCTGTGTTTGGATCAGAAATGTGCTCTGGATTCCTCCCACACTCCAAAGTCGAGCGGGATTGTAGGTTAATTGGCCTCTGTAAATTTCCCCTAGTTTGTGGGGAATGGACTCAAAAGTGGCATAACAAAGAGTTACTGTGACTGGGTGATCAATGGTTGGTATGGACTTGGTGGGCCAAAGGGCCTGTTTCCATGCAGTATCTCTAAGCTAACTAAACTAATTCAAGAAGGCAGCACTCTCCCTCCTCTTCATCGATACTTGCAGGTACTATCAGCAATGTTTAGTTTAGAGATACATTGCGGAAACAGGCCCTTTGGTCCCTTGAGTTCACACTGACCATGATCCCGATACACTAGCATTATCCAACACACTAGGGACAATTTACAATCTTACCGAGACCAATTAACCTACAAACCTTCACGTCTTTGGAGTGTGAGACAAAATCTGGAGCAATCCGGGGAAAACCCACGCGGTCACGGGGAGAACATGCAAACTCCATACAGATACCACCCATAGTCAGGATTGAACCTGGGTCTCTGGCGCTGTAAGGCAGCAGCTCTACCACTGCGCCACCATGCTGCCCTGTTTAAGGCAGGTACTATCGCCACGTTTAATATACATTTATACAGGTACATGGGTTGGACAGGTTTAGGGGGATGTGGGACAAACGCAGGTAGGTGGGACTAGTGTAGATGGGACATGTTGGTCGGTGTGGGCAAGTTGTGCCACAGGGTAACTTTACACGTTGTGTGACAATGATTCTATGTTAAGGAGAAACAAAAAATGCCAGCAGTAAATGAATGAGATAACATAGGTCTCTTGTGTAAATCATTCCTAGTTTGAACACGGTGAGATCAAAATGAGGACATGTCAGTCGCTTAGCAGTGCTGTATGCGCAGAGTATCATGTGAATGTCAGGAACTGCTGTAAATTGGTAAATTATGACGCATGTGCAAAATGCTGGTTTCACAATCCCCTTAAATTATCCCAGTTGAAGTGAATACTAAATATTTAGGTGGGTTTGGCTGTCTGGTGCGCAGTATTTATGCTTTGTATTTAAGGCAGGCTGCCATATTTCATCACCTGGTTTCCAAACACTAAATCCCCTTCCCATTCCCATACTGGCCTTTTTGTCCTGGGCCGCCTCCACTGTCAGAGTGAGGCCACACGCAAAGTGGAGGAAAACCTCATATTATTTTGCTTGAGCAGCTTACAACCCAGCGGTATGAAATTTGATTTCTCAAATTTTAAGTACCCGTTGCATTCCCTCTTCACTGTCGTCCTGCATAGTTTCACTGTTCCCCCTCATTACCACCTCTCCCACAGCCAACAATGGACTATTGTGGGCTCCACCAAGGCTTGATCATCCTTGCTGCCCTAGTTCTTTTTGTTCTTTTCATAACTTTCATTCTTTTGTTCTCTACGCCTTTTCATACCTCTACTTACCATCTCCATCTCCACTAACGCTCCACTAAAAAATGTATCGACCGGAAAGCCTTTTTGACTGCCCTATCTACCTGTGAGGCAGCATAGCAGAAATGATCTAAATACGTTCAAAGAAATTGTAAGGTTCCTTCATCTGTAGCATATGGAACTAATCCAGATTGGGTAAATGCACAGCCTTTAACCCAGGGTCAGGGAATTAAGAACCAGAGGTCATAGGTTTAAGGTGAGAGGGGAAAGATTTAATAGGAACCTGAGGGTAGCTTCTTCACTCAGAGGGTGGTGGGTATATGGAACGAGCTGCAAAAGGAGCTAGTTGAGGCAAGCACTATAACCGCATTTAAAAGAGACAAATAGTTGCATGGATAGGAATGGTTTAGAGGGATATCAACTAGCGTAGATGGGGCACGTTGGTCAGCATGGGCAAGTTGGGCCGAGTGGATTGTTTCCCCGCTGTTTGACTATGGTTCAATGATTCCAACCAAATGCAGGCAAATAGACAATAGGTGCAGGAGTAGGCCTTTTGGCACTTCGAGCCAGCACCGCCATTCAATGTGATCATGGCTGATCATCCCCAATCAGTACCCCGTTCCTGCTTTCTCCCCAAATCCCCTGACTCCGCTATTTTTAAGAGCCCTATCTAGCTCTCTCTTGAAAGCATCGAGAGAACCTGCCTTCCACCGCCCCCTGAGGCAGAGAATTCCACAGACTCACCATTCTCTGTGAGAAAAAGTGTTTCCTATGCATGTACCTGTCTAACTGCTTTTTTAAACATTGGGATAGTCCCAGCATCAACTACCTCCTCTGGCAGCTTGTTCCATACACCCACCACCTTTTGTGTGAAAAAGTTACCCCTCAGATTCCTATTAAATCTTTTCCCTTCACCTTAAATTATGTCCTCTATTCCTCGATCTACCTATTCTGGATAAGAAACTTTGTGCATGTACCCAATCTATTCCTCTCATGGTTTTATACACCTCTATAAGATCACCCCACATTCTCCTGTGGTCCAAGGAATAGAGACCTTGTCTACTCAACCTCCCTATAGCTCAGACACCCAAGGGAAATGTGAGGTTTTGTATTTTGGGATGTCTAACATGGGCAGGACCCACACATTGAATGGTAGGGCTCTGGGGAATGTTGTAGTGCAGAGCGATCAAGGAGTACAGGTGCATGGTTCCTTGAAGGTCGAGTCGCAGGTAGGTAAGGTGGTCAAAAAGGCTTTTGGTACATTGGCCTTCATTAGTCAAGAGTATTGACAGGTTACTCAGAGCAGAACTTATGAATTAGCCAATGGCAGTCAGGTCTATCTGTGATTACAGACCTATGGTTGATTATTAATTGACATTTGAAACGTAAAATAGATAGAATTGGTGCTTTCAATCTTGGAGGTGGACTATTTAACTCAGGGGCATTTGGAAATGAAAATGCAATCCTGAAAATTTACAAGTAAGCATCTGTAACAATAGATCTGTTGCAGAGAGGATGACAATGTTGCTACAAGAACAGAAAATGTTCGGTCAGGCATTACTGCTGACCATCAGTCACCTGTTCACACCAGTTCCATGTTATCCCACTTTTGCATCCACTTGGGAAAAGGTTCAGAGGCCAATTAACATACAAACACGCACGTCTTTGGGATGTGGGAGGAAACTGGAGCATGCCATGCAGTCACAGCGAGAACGTGCAAACTCCACACAGACTGCACATGGGGTCAGGATTGACCCTGGAACTCTGGCACTGTGAAGCAGCAGCTCTATCGGCTGCGATCATGTGGATTTTCTCCGTGTGCTCCTGTTTATTACGAAATATTACAATTTGGAAATGTTACAATTTGGTTTGGGATTTGCTCTGCCCAGGACAGGAAGGCTCTGCAGAGAGTAATGCGTTCGGCCGAACGCACTTTGGAAACTTCACTCGCCCCTCTGCAGGAACTATACATCAGGAGGTGCAACTCCAGAGCCAATAAGATAATGGGAGACCCCTTCCACCCCTGCAACGGACTGTTCCAGCTGCCACGGTCAGGCAAACGCCTCCGTTGCCATGCTGTGAGAACGGAGAGGAGGATGAGAAGGAGTTTCTTCCCAGAGGCCATTCAGACTGTAAACTCCTATCTCACCAGGGACTAACTTACTGTACCACAATACCGCCCACCGTATTTAATATGAAAAAGAACATGTGATTCTGTTTGTAGTTTGTTGGTTGTTTGTTTTTTTGCACAAAGTCTGCGGGCACTGCCACTTTTCATTTCACTGCACATCCCGTATGTGTATGTGACGAATAAACTTGACTTGACTTGACTTTACTCCTGCACTCCAAAGTCGTATGGCTTTGTAGGTTAATTACCTTGTGTATATTGTCTCTAGAGCGTAGGCTAAGGCTAGTGTGCGGGTGGTCGTTGGCTGGCGCAGGCTCAGTGGGCCAAAGGACCCGTTTCCATGTTGTATCTCTAAAACTACAAAAAAATTGCGAGCTCTCTTTACAACTAACCTTCTCTTGAAAACATACCTCTTCCAATATGTTTTCATTGCTCATGCACCTTTGAAGAGGTGCATTCTGATAAGCCTTGTTCATGAGACGTGGACCCCTTGGCTGTGAAAAATTATCAGAGTTGGATTCAGAACAGAAAGGTTAAAAGGAGTCACCATATTTAAAAAACAAAAATCCTTTGTTTTAATCAGTTGAAAGGCCCATTAGTTCCCCAAACAAACGGTGGGGATTTTTTAATGCACAGTTTGAAATGTAATGGTCAGAGGCCAAGTTTCAAACACATTCATTAAAGCAGCAAATAATAATAAACCATTGACTAATTTGCCAAGGTAATGAAATTCCGATAAATTTCCCAGCTGGAGCCCAAAGTAATTTCCTGCAGTTTTACTTGAAAACTTGTAAATTGAACTGCAGATGGATCATTTAAGTTCATAAATCAGAGTGCCACAGACTATCTAGAGGTCAGCCAGACCCATGTCTTTGCCTTCCAAGTGCAAGCAGTGTGATTTCAGGAGATATACGAATGCCTTGATGGTGACAGTGATTCAAAGAGGTAAAGGTTAGAGTCATAGAGCATGGAAGCAGGCCCTTCGACCCAACCTGCCCATGCTGGCCAAAATGCCCAAGTAATCCCACTACCTGCATTTGGCCCATGTCCTTTTAAACCCTAGATAGACTCAAAGTGCTGGAGTAACTTGGCAGGTCAGGCAGCATCTCTGGAGAAAAAGGATGGGTGACAATCTGGGTTGACACACTTCTTCAGCCTCTATCAAAGATAGACACAAAGTGCTGGGGTAATTCAACAGGCCAGGCAGCATCTCTGGATACCAAACATAGACATAAAGAGATGTAGTAACTACCAAAGATAGGCACAAAGTCTATCAGTCTGAAGAAGGGTCCCTACACACAACATCACCCATCTTATCTCTTCAGAGATGCTGCCTGACCCGCTAAGTTACTACAGCACACTTTGTATCTATCTTTGGTATAAACCAGCATCTACAGTTCTTTGTTTCTATGCCTAATCCTTTCCTGTAGCTGATCATTGTTATGATTGTTATAATACCTACCTCAACTGCCTCCTCTGGAACCTCGTTCCATACAATAGACAATAGACAATAGGTGCAGGAGTAGGCCATTCGGCCCTTCGAGCCAGCATCGCCATTCAATGTGATCATGGCTGATCATCCCCAATCAGTACCCCGTTCCTGCCTACCCCCATATCCCCTGACTCCGCTATTATCTGGAATTCTCCAGCAGAGAATTCCACAGACTCACCACTCTCTGTGAGAAAAAGTGTTTCCTCATCTCCATTCTAAATGGCTTACTCCTTATCCTTAAACTGTTGCCCCTGGTTCTGGACTCCCCCTACATCAGAAACATGTTTCCTGCCTCTAGCGTGTCCAAACCCTTAACAATCTTATATGTCTCAATGAGATCCCCTCTCATCCTTCTAAACTCCAGAGTGTACAAGCCCAGCTGCTCCATTCTCTCAGCATATGACAGCACTGCCATCCCGGGAATTAACCTTGTAAACCTATGCTGCACTCCCTCAATAGCAAGAATGTACTTCCTCAAATTAGGGGACCAAATATTCCATGTGTGGTCTCACTAGGGATCTGTATAACTGCAGAAGGATCTCTTTGCTCCTATCTTTGATTCCTCCTGTTATAAAGGCCAACATGCCATTCGCTTTCTTCACTGCCTGCTGTACCTGCATGCTTACTTTCATAGACTGATGTACAAGGACCCCCAGATCCCCTTGTACTTCCCCTTTTCCCAACTTGACACCATTTAGATAGTAATCTGCCTTCCTGTTTTTGCTACCAAAGTGGATAACCTCACATTTATCCGCATTAAACTTCATCTGCCATGCATCTGCCCACACCCCCAACCTGTCCAAGTCACCCTGCATTCTCAGAGCATCCTCCTCACAGTTCACACTGCCACCCAGCTTTGTGTCATCTGCAAATTTGCTAATTTACATACATACATCCACCACCCTTTGTGCAAAAAAAAGTTGCCCCTCGGGTTCCTATTAAATCTTTCCCCCCTCACCGTTAAACCTGTGTCCTTTGGTTCTTTATTTTCCTACTCTGGGTAAAAGACATTGCTGTGCATTTACCATATCAATTCCCATCATATTTAGCTTAGTTTAGTTTAGCGATACAGTATGGGAGCAGACACATTCGCCCACCGAGTCCATGCTGACCATTAATCACTAGTTCAACGGCAGTTCTATCTCATTCAATTTTTACCTCCACTCCCTATACTTTTGGTGCAATTTCTACGGAGACCAATTAACCCACAAACATGCACGTCTTTGGGATATGGGAGGAAACTGGAGCACCTGGAGGAAACCCACATGGTCCCAGGGAGAACCTACAAACATCATACAGACAGCACCCGAAGTCAGAATCGAATTGGGGTCTCTGGTGCTGTAAGGTATCACCTCTACCAGCTGTGCCACTGTGGTAGAGCTTCTGCCTCAGTTTGGAGGCGATAGGGAGGTTAGGTAGCTGAGGATCTTGGCAGCTGAAGGGTTAATCACCAAAGTTGATATTAAGGAAGAGAGGTTTAGTTTATTATTGTCACATGTGCGGAGGTACAGTGAAAATCTTTTTGTTGCATGCTATCCAGTCATTGTAAAGACTATACATGATTACAATCAAGTCATCCACGGAATACAGTTACAGAATAAAGGGAATAAATAAAGATATGCAAGAGTGGAGCGATTATAATGAATGATTGCAGACCCACTTCTGCGACCAGCACAGAAAGAATTGCCTGGCTTTGACGCCATCTTGTATTAGCATAGCCATCTTGTTTTAGCAACGCCATCTTGTTTTTGGGGCGCCATCTTGTTTTTGGGGCGCCATCTTGTTTTAGCAGCACCATCTTGTTCTAGCTCTTACCCTTGTCCTAAGGTTGGACAAATGCAGCGTTGCGAGGAAATGGGGTTTCAGAAATGTGGAAGACAAGTTAGTGAGGCAATGGAAAGGAACTTTACTCTCTAGTCCTAAGTTTTATCCTGGAAATATATTGACGTCAACAGCAGCCCCAAAGAGTTTTCAGCTTCCCAGCACTGGTGTTATTGATGTTAACTCAAATACAATTCATTGCAGCAAATAGGGGACTTTGGAGGGAAATAAAAGAACATTGCTTCTACAAAAGGCTGTGATGATGCCTTAGTGTACCGATCATATGATTACCTTTCCCCCTTTCCTGGGTACGTATCACAAAACAGTAAAGTGGCTTTATCTGTATAAAACCAGGCTGAAAAGATTGAACAAAAGATTAGAAATGGAATAATGCAGCTTAGGCGAAATAACTTTTGGCTAAGTTTCTAAAACCCTTCTTAATTAAGTTGCTGTGAAATTATAGAGTGCATTAAACAGGATGTTCTGTCTTCAATGGGAATTTATAAAAGTGACTGAGTAAACGGTCAGACAATCATTCTGCTCTTGCTGTTCATTGACGTTAGATTGCTTGTGCAACATCTGGAGTGTCTGAATTGAATGTTTCTTATGGAGACACAAGAAACTGCAGATGCCCGTTTACCAAAATAAACCCACAAGGTGCTGGGGTAACTGGGCGGCATAGTGGCACAGTGGTAGAGTTGCTACCTTACAGCGCCAAAGGGTTCGTTCATGACCACAGGTGCTGCCTGTACAGTTACAATATACATTAATGATTTGGACAAGGGAATTAAATGTAACAGCTCGAAGTTTGCGGATGACACGAAGCTGGGGGGCAGTGTTAGCTGTGAGGAGGATGCTAGGAGGCTGCAGGATGACTTGGATAGACTGGGTGAGTGGGCAAATGCATGGCAGATGCAGTATAATGTGGATAAATGTGAGGTTATCCACTTTGGTGGCAAAAACAGGAAGGTAGACTATTATTTGAATGGTGACCGATTAGGAAAAGGGGAGATGCAGCGAGACCTGGGTGTCATGGTACACCAGTCATTGAAAGTAGGCATGCAGGTGCAGCAGGCTGTGAAGAAAGCTATGTTGGCATTCATAGCAAAAGGATTTGAGTACAAGAGCAGAGAGGTTCTACTGCAGTTGTACAGGGTCTTGGTGAGACCACACCTGGAGTATTGCGTACAGTTTTGGTCTCCTAATCTGAGGAAAGACATTCTTGCCATAGAGGGAGTACAGAGAAGGTTCACTAGACTGATTCCTGGGATGGCACGACTTCCATATGAAGAAAGACTGGATAGACTTGGCTTGTACTCGCTGGAATTTAGAAGATTGAGGGGTGATCTCATAGAGACTTACAAAATTCTTAAGGGGTTGGACAGGCTAGATGCAGGAAGATTGTTCCCGATGTTGGGGAAGTCCAGGACAAGGGGTCACAGTTTAAGGATAAGGGGGAAGTCTTTTAGGACCGAGATGAGAAAATCATTTTTCACACAGAGAGTGGTGAATCTGTGGAATTCTCTGCCACAGAAGGTAGTTGAGGCCAGTTCGTTGGCCATATTTAAGAGGGAGTTAGTTGGATGTGGCCCTTGTGGCTGAAGGGATCAGGGGTATGGAGAGAAGGCAGGTACAGGATACTGAGTTGGATGATCAGCCATGATCATATTGAATGGCGATGCAGGCTCGAAGGGCCGAATGGCCTGCTCCTGCACCTAATTTCTATGTCTATGTTTACAGAGTTTGTACGTTCTCCCTGTGACTGCGTGGGTTTCCACTGGGTGTCGTAGAGAGTCATAGAGTGTGGAAATACGTCCTTTGGCCCAACTTGCCCACACTGACCAACATGTCTTATCTACACTAGTCCCACCTGCCTGCATTTGATCCATGTCCCTTTAAACCTATCCTATATATGTACTGGTCTAAATGCTCCTTAAACATTATGATAGTATCTGCCGCAACTACCTCCTCGGGCAGCGTGTTCCATACTTCCCCCACCACCCTCTGTGTAATAAAATTGCCCCTCAGCTTCCTATTAAATCTTTCCCCCTCTCTTTCCCCCCTCTCTTTGGGTTTCCTTAGTGCTCAGGTTTCCTCCCACATTCCAAAGACTTGCAGGTTTGCAGGTTAATATGCTTCTGCAAATTGCCCCGAGTTTGTGGATTGTGAAACTGGGATAAGATAGATCTAGTGTGAACGGATAATCGTTGTTCGGTGAGGACGCATTGGGCGGAAGGGCCTGTTTCCATGTAGTATCTCTAAACTAAACTAAAAACCAGTGGGTCAGGCAGCATCTCTGGAAGGCGACGTTTCGGGTCGCGCTCTGAAGAAGGATCCTGACACGAAACATCGCTTATCCATAACTCCTGACCCGCTGAGTACTCCAGCACTTTGATTTTTGTTTGGACATTTCCAATTTCAAGTTGCCAGAGAAGAACTTAACCAGCTCTTAAAAATACTGGGCCTGATTAGTAGAGGTGTCAAGCGTTATGTGGCAAAGGCAGGAGAATGGGGTTGAGAGGGAAAGATAGATCAACAATGATTGAATAGTGGAGTAAACTTGACAGACCGAATGACCTAATTCCACTCCTAGAACTTGTGAACATGATTAAGAGCTATTCTCCACCAATAGATTAGCTGTAAAATAAAGCATATTTTAATGCTCCAAATAGCTGGAACATTATTGCAAATGTTAATTATCTAGAATTATGGTTGTGCATAACTAACGACTCACCTCATTGTAAACACAACACATTGGGGTTAAAGGTGCCACGAAAATAGAAACCGTTTCAAATTTTGTATTAATTTTAATTTCAGATCGACTGACTATGGAACAACATACGAGAAGCTGAATGACAAAGTGGGCCTCAAAACCGTGCTGAGTTACCTGTACGTTTGCCCGACGAACAAGAGGAAGGTAAAACAAATCATTTGCTATGCCATGCAAGGGAAAGAAGGTCAGGAGTCTCACCTTAAATCAATGTATGCGTCCATATAAATAGGGGAACGTCCTTGCAAGTGGAGAATCGAATTTGGTGCTATTAATTTGTGTTGCTGGTTTCCAAGGTTAACACACTGCTGTGTATTCCCTTTGCTGGCTGTCTCATTAACGGTGATTGTCAAAGAAAGTTGACTGCTTGCCCACCCCCTGCGCAAAGTTGTCTGAGGAGATCTATTTCCATCACTCCTACCCACAAAAACATATGCCGGGTTATTACCTCGTTGAAACAGAGCCTGCAACTGCCCGCAGGGAGCACACTGGGCTTTTGTGAAAGATTGTACGGCGCTGTTAATAACGCCTTCAATGGATGCACTTCAAAGGCAGGGTGGGCTGCTATCTGGTAGAGCCGTCGATGCCTTCATCAAACGCGGCCTGTTGCAGAGAAGGTTGTGTGCCCTTGTGAATTAGAGGCCTGAGACTGTGGTAAAGAATGAATGAGGATCTTCATTCTGTTAGCCTGGAATTTTCTCTTTGCTGCTTTACCTTTAAACTTTAGACTTTAGAGATACAGTGCGAAAACAGGCTCTTCGGCCCACTGAGTCCGCGGCAACCAATGATCACCCCATACACTAATATGTCCCTACAGACTAGGGATAATTTACAATTTTTACTAAACCCAATTAACCCATCATTCCACTGGGTGGTGCCACTGCAGTGGCTGCCTCACCAACAGTCTGCCTTCCCTTTCTCTGTTTTTATTATTTTAAGTATGTCTTAAACGTTTGTTTTAATGTTTCTTGGTTTGTTTTATGTGTGGGGGGGGGGGGGGGGGGGGGGGGGGGGGTTCGGGCGAAACCTTTTTCAATCACTTCCCTCGACGGAGATGCAATTTTCCTCCATGCTGCATCTCAGTCCCCCCTGCGGCCTAGCAACGGTAGTGTTGCGGCCTTTCCTAAAGACCGTTCCAAAGCTTCAAGCCGCGGTCACGGCGCGGACTTTAACATTGCGGAGCCTGCGATCCTTTGCCAAGGGTCATCAGTGGAAGTGCTCCGATCATGGGGCCTGTGAACTTTAACACCGTGAAGCCCGCGGTCTCCAGTAAGAAGAGGCCGACTCGAGAGCTCCATGCCGCGGAGTGTTCCAATCCATCCCGACACCGGAGTTTCCATCATCCCGACACGAGTGCTTCAGACATCGGACCGTCAGCAGCGACTACTGCGGGGGCTTCAAAGGCGTTGACCACGGGTGAACAAAGGAGGAAGATGATTGAACTTTATTGCCTTCCATCACTGTGAGGAATGTGGATTCCACTGTGGTGGAAGTTTATGTTAAATTTTATTTGATGTGGCTGTGTGTACTGTTACTGGCTGCATGATAACCCAAATTTCACTGTACCTTAATTGGTGCGTGTGACAATAAACGCAAACTTGAACCTGCAAACCTGTACGCCTTTGGAGTGTGGGAGGAAACCGGAGCTCCTGGAGAAAACCCACGTGGCCATAGTGGAAACGTACAAACTCATGTACAGACGGTACCCGTAGCCAGGATCAAACCCAGGTCTCTGATGCTGTAAGACAGCACTCTATCGCTACACCACTGTGCTGCCCCTAACCTATCTTGTACACCTGGATCATAGCCTCGCGTGAAATATCAGATGGGAGAATATGTTAGAGGCTGCTGTATTCTCCATGGTCAGAATGTGTTATCACTTAATATTTAACAAGGTATGTGATTATATAATAGATGTCAGGCATTGTATTTGAATATATATTAGAGATTGCTGTATGTAATCGCTAATATTTATACTGTATATACTGTACATATATTACCGTTGTAATCAACCAATAAATGCAGGGTAAAATTAGATAAAACACTGTGCTAATCTAGGAATTGTAGCATGTTGAGCATATGATGAGCATCTGACAGCACAGGGCCACTACTCACTGGAATTTAGAAGGATGAGGGGGTCCTCAATGAAACATACCGAATAGTGGAAGGCCTGGAGCGAGTTGATGTGGAGAGGGTATTTCCACAAGTGGGAGTGTCTAGGATCAGAGGCTACAGCTTCAGAATAAAAGGACCGACCTTTAGAAAGGAGGTGAGGAGCAAATTGTCAGAGGGTGGTGAATCTGTGGAATTCATTGACACAGAAGGCTGTTTTTAAGTCAGAGATTGACAATTTTTTAATGAGTAAGGGTGTCATGGGTTATGGGAAGAAGGCCGGAGAATGGGGTTGAAAAGGAAAGATAAATCACACATGATTGAATGGCTGAGTTGACTTTTTGGGCCAAATGGCCGAATTCTGCTCCTATGACTTATGAACGTATGAACATGTTACAGTACAAAAGTGTTGCACAAGCAAACGTCTATTCCTCTGGTCCCTGTTAGATCAGAATGAAATACAACTGCAAGGTGCAGTTATATAGCATCTTTTAAGAGCTTAGGACATCCTAACATAGAGCATGGAACAGTCCAGCACAGGAGCAGGAACTTTGGCCCATGATGTCTGTGCCATACACGATGCCAAGATAGGCTAATCAGTTCATGGGGGTTTTTAGGCCTCTTTAAATTGCCTGTTTCATGCTGTATCACTAAACTAAACTAAGAATCCAGAGAGCATAATGAAGCATTCCTATTGCTTCCTAACCCAGCCAACAGTGTGCAGTGGTGAGTGAAGACCTTGAATTATCACGGACCTGGTTTTGTGCGAAAACAAACATTGCATTTCAATCTTCCTTCCGATGAGATTAAGGTATGGATGCCTCAGGGAGGAACTTAACTTGCTCTCCGAATAGTAACTTGTCTCCCCGACTTCTGAACACAACTATAAAATAATGATTGTCATAATCCTTTTTGCTTGCATACCACAGTATTTGTGGTGCCTTTGTAACGTTTCAAGCACACTCATGATTCATCGATAACATTCCATTAATGGCTTTTTTCTAAACCTTGCACAGTACTTATTGAAACACAGCTGCATAATGTGCGCTGGAGTAATGATTATCACAACAAAATATGCAGAGGTACTAACATGGCCTGGAATCTGTTATTTTTAAACAATCACAGAATCACAAAGTGATCTTCTGCAGTCTATTCAGTCGACCAAACCTGTGTTGATTTTGGATCAACCTATCCATTTTACTGCTGTCTCCCTTTGTCAGCTTCAAGTATTGGTCCAAACCCATTTTTGAACTCTCTACTGAATCTGATTCAACACCTGAACCATCCTCCCAATGGCCACTGAATCCATCCTACCAACAACTAGAGAGCAGTCTTGAGCTACTATCTACCTCATTGGAGACCTTCAGACTATCGTTGACCAGACTTTACTAGACTTTATCTTGCACTAAATTCATGTTATTCTCTTTATCATGTATCTGTACACTCTGGTTTGCTCGATTGTAATCATATTGTCTTTCCGCTGACTGGCTCACACCCAACAAAGCTTTTCACTGTACCTTGGGACACGTGACAATAAACTGAACTGTAAACTTTGCAGCCAATGCACTCAAGACCATATCTTGCTGGAGGTCAAGAAGGTGCAGGGGAGTTTCCTTTCTCATGGGGAGGGCAGCACAGTGCGCAGCTGATAGAACTGCTGTCTCACTGCGCCAGAGATCCATGTTCCATCCTAACCTAGTTTCGTTTATTGGATTGAACATTATTAGATTATTGTATAGAACATAGAACTAATGTGGACGGGTGATTGATGGTTGGCATGGGCTCAGTGAGCTGAAAGCCCAGTTTCCATGCTGTATCTTTCAATCAATGTTTCAGTCAGATGGCTGGTTCTCTTGATGATAACCTTCCTTGTATGTTCATGGGTTAAGGCCTTTTTCCTGTGAACACATTTTTGATCAGTGCCCTAATTCCTCCTCATATAGCCTAGTGCATTCTTCGGGTGGGACGGTTAATGTCTCCCAGCTCTAGTGTCCTGGGATCCTGACTTCTGGAGTTTGCTGGGCAGATTTTGTATACAGTGTACATAAATAGTCTACTGATGCCGCAAATAAGAGGCGCCGTGTTTAGGCGCCATTTTCCAGTCCGCGCTCTAGTCTCTAGTTCATATGAGTGGTGCCCGATCCAGGTGACCCCCAGGCTGCTGTGGGCCTCCGGTCATCGCCTTCCTTGGATGCCAGGTTCCTCTCCTCGCTCGTCCACCTTTGTTCCCCGGGAATGCCTCCTGCAGTCGACCTCGCGGGCAGGATAGTCAGGCCCTTGATCCCTCTCCTCTCCTGCCGGCCTCGCACCTCACCCGTAACATCAGTTGTCATAGTCATCACCAGCTCCATCATCCGGGTCTCCGGTGTTCTGGGGAGACTTCAGGAGATTACCTCAGGTTCCGTGCCTAACCATATTTTAATGGATTAGAATCATGGAGTCATAAAGTCATACAGCGTGGAAACAGGCCCTTCGATCCAGCTTGCCAACACTGACCAACATGCCTTATCTACACTAGTCCCACCTGCCTGCATTTGGCCCATAACCCCCTAAACTTATCCTCTCCATGTACCTGTCTAATTGTTTCATAAAGGTAGCGATTGCACCTGCATCAACAACCAGCTCTGGCAGCTCATTTCATACAGCCACCACCTTATGTGTGAACAAATTACCCCTCAGGTTCTTATTAAATCTTTCCCCCCCACTCCCTCACCTTAAACCTATGCCCTCTGGGTCTCGATTCCCCTACTCCGGGCAAGAGACTCTGATCTTATTCCTCTCACAAGTTTGATTGTACATGACTCTTTAAAGTGTGGACAACCGTTTGGACAACATTTCTAAGGAATGCTACACTTTAACTACACAAGCCTGGGTTCACTTCCAGTTCAGTCTATCAATTAATCTGTCACCAGACAGGCTCTAATGTAAAATGCCCATGGCGTTCTTATACACGAATTTGCTGGAAAACACAAGAAGTTGCACTGAGAAACAATCGTTTGAGCGGGACGTAAATGGGCACTGAATTAACAATCCCGCACTGAGAGACCATGAGATGAAGTGAGAAGCAAGAGTTTGGATGCAGCTGGAATAATTGACAGAGCTAAAAATGTTATATTGCACAAAATCTTGTGCTGCCTCGTGTGGTAACCTAAAACCCTGCACAAGTCCCCCCCCCCCCCCCCCATTAGACAATCAAGGGGGCTGGAGGGTCACTCACGAGTTTTTAGCTACTTCCTAAGGAAGAGTCGAGGTGCACGGTGGCGCAGCAGCGTTAAGAGTGTGCCTGCCTTACTTAGCGCCAGAGGACCCGGTTCAATTCCTGACTACGGGTGATGTTGTACGGAGTTTGTATGTTTCTCCGCCACGTGAACCTGTATGGGATTGGCAGCCACAATTCCAAAGACAGAGGGTTTGTGGTTAAATTTTGCTTGGTATCAATTGTAAATTGTCCCTGGTGTGTATAGATAGTTGTTAGTGTGTGGGGGATCGCTAGTTCGGCACGCAGAACTCGGTAGGGCTGAGGGCCCATGTCCCAATGCTGTATTTCTAAACTAAACTAAATGAAAACCTAAATGAGCACATGGAAGAGAACGACTTTATGTGAACTATACTGGCTCTCGCTCCTGTCTACGTTTAAGATTTACTGATATAAAAAACAGACCAGAAATGTAAAGGTGATAAACATCACCCTCTCGCCTGGTGGTGCTAATTTCAGAGATAACCTTTGTTTAGACGTTGTGTACCCTTGATTATGCAGGTGTATGAAGGAGCTGCAGATGCTGGTTTATTATTGAAGATAACCACGAACATGCTGGAAAACTCCAGCAGGCCAGACCGCATCTCTCTGAAGCTGAGAATACCCCCCTTATATTTATATTTTTTTTTTAGTGATGTTTTGGGTCAGGACACCTACTTCAGATGAAAGAGTTACGAGAAAGGCCAGAAAAAAACAGGGCCGGCACAGAAGATCTCGGAATGGTGGAGTCATATCGCCCCATTGTTGGCTGGGGAAGATGTGCTAACAACTGGGATACAAGGATGTATACATGGAATTTAGTAGTCGATTCGTCTAGGTGGGAGAGTGGAGAGTGGGAGAGTGAAGGTGGGGGGGGGAAGAAATGCGGGCGAGATTAACCTCAAATTGTTCATTACGCGACTGGGTGTAGTAATTTTACACTTGGGCAGTTTTACACAGGGAATGATACAAATGGTGATGATCTTACTTATTAGGGACACAAAGATACACAAAGAGCAGAGTAAATTCCGCTGGTCAGTCAGCATATCTGGAGAGAACATGGGATTAGGCAGGTGGATTAAGGAGACCCTTCTACCAGGATTACTCCAGAGTTCACTCCAGCAGCCTTTGTAACCCATTTGGTGCATTAACCAACTTCTGCATTTCTTTGTTTCATTGTCTTCAATAGGCCACTGAGCTCACATTGAATCATCGGTTGAGACCGCATTGCGATTGTGTGGTAGGAAGGAACTGCAGATGCTGGTTTTTAATACCAAAGATGGGCGCAAAAGTGCTAGAGTAACTCAGTGGGCCAGGCAGCATCACTGATGATGAAAGGATGGGTGACTTTCTTCAGCGGTCTGAAGAAGGGTTCCGACCCTAAAACAATCACCCAGCATTTTTCACACCAGAGACTGCCTGACCCCATAGAGTTACTCCAGCACATTGCGTCTTCTTGGAGTATTGGTGTTTCAGTTTAGTCACCCTGCAAGGAAAAGGATGTCATCACACAGGAAAGAGTGTTGATAAGATTTATGAAGATGATGCCAACTTCGAGGTGAACAAGAGTAAAGTTGGGGAAGCTCAAGCTATATACCTTGAAGCGCAGGAGCTGACGTGTGATATTTTAGAGGCCAATGAGTCAATAATGCCCTTTCAGCCCTACTTTCCGCCACCTGACCCAACAGCCCGTATCTACAAACCAGGGAACCCACCTGTCCACGCTTGCCCATAATCCTCCCTACTAAACCCTGCCCTATCCACGTAGCTGTCGCAAAAGACTTAATGTTATGTTAGTACTGCACCAACTACCTCCGGCAGCTCCTTCCTATTGTACTAATCCTTCGTAAAAAAAGTTACCCCTATTAATCTTTTTTCCCATCACTTAAACCTTTGTCCTCTTGGTTCTTGGGCAAAAAATACTGTGGCGTTTTACCTGAATCTATTCCTCTTATGATCTTGTGTTACACTTCTATCAGTATCATCCCAATCCACCTGTGTTCCAAGTAATAGAGTCCTGGCCTGTTCAATCCTCCCTGTAGCTCAGACCCTCGAGTCCTGGCAACATTCTCGTAAATCTTCTCTGTACCCTTTCTAGCTTGAAAGGGCGTTGATTACATGGAACTACCTGTCAGAAGATAGACACAAAAAGCTGGAGTAACTCGGCTGGTCAGGCAGCATCTCTGGAGAGAAGGAATAGGTGATGTTTCAGGTCAAGACCCTTCTTCAGACTGAAACCCGAAACGTTACCCATTCCTTCTCTCCAGAGATGCTCCAGCTAGTTACTCCAGTTTTTTTGTGGCTATCTTCAGTTTTAAATCCCATCTGCAGTTCTTCTTGGCACAATCTGTCAGAGGAGCAGGTACTATGAGAGACACTTAAAAAACGTTATGGACAAGGGACATGGATATGGGAAAGGTGTAGAGGGAATATGGGGCAAACCTGGGACAGGTTGGACTAACCTAGATGGGGCATCTTGCATAGGTGGCTGTAGACAAGTGGGCCGCAGTGCCTGTTTCAGACCTCTGTTAAGGTATTCCAATAGTCTCTATGCACGTATCGTTTATTGTATTTATTTACATTTGTTGGTGTGATAACCATGTCACTATGACTGCAATCCTGACTGGTGGTAACACAAGTTCTTGCTGGCTACAGGAATTAAAATCCTAATACGTATTTTGAGTCATTGAGGCAAGGACAGCTCCATTAGTTTATGCCAGAACAACCAGTTTCGCTCACAAGTCGACATTTGGAACCTCTGTCTGACCTATTGGGTAACGTTCAGGTATCATCTCAATGCAATTGAAAATATCTTGCCTGGAAATATTCTGAAATGATCAAGTCCTTTGTTTGCACTTTCATTCTGCTCTTTAATTAGATTGATGATCGACCAACCGACTACCATTATCATATCAAGGGATAAGAGGGGGAAATGGACAGTAGTATATATGAGTAGATGTAAGAGGCAGAAACTAAAAACATTGAAGAAACATTTTTCTGTGTGTTTTTTTCCTGGTATCTATTGCTTCTTAAAGTCTTAAAGGTCCTAGGAAAGTATTGAGACAGTATTCTACCTATCTGGCGTTATTGCCGTTGTGTATTTTAACAAAGAGTGAAATTTGAAAATTGCCTCATGATGTGTTGCGGGAAATATATCATGCTGCTTGAAGTTTTGTTATTTTAGTTTCCTGTCGTCCGATAGTAACGAAATCCCACCAGCCAGATAAACATAAAAGTTGATAGAGTTATGTACTGGATTTCAGGGTAGTTATGGGTGTTCTGTGGTGAATGACTCACCTCATGACACTTTAAAGCCTTTCCATTGTGTCGAGACACATAGAAACTATGAAACATAAAAATAGGTGCTGGAGTTGGCCATTCGGCCCTTCAAGCCAGCACCGCCATTCAATATGATCATTGCTGATCATCTAAAATCAGTACCCCATTCCTGCTTTTTACTCATATCCCTTGATTAAGTTAGCCCTAAGAGCCAAATCTAACTCTCTCTTGAAAAGACACAGCTCAGCAAGGTGAGGGAATTCATTTCCCACGCTGGATGAGTGCCACTCCAACTACCCTCAAGAAGCTCAATGCCGCTCGCTAACACAGTATCCCCAAGATTCGTTCCTGTGACAGCGCCCCCTGGCTCTGATCCCTGTCACTGGCTGACGGGCCTATCCTCCAGCTGCTGTTTGCCTCCTCGATCAGGATCGAACCAGCGAACTGACGTACTTCTCCTCGCCCAGCCACTATTCGAACTCTGTACTCCGGGGGCGCCTCCCGCAGCCAACCTTGAAGGCGTGGAAGCTTGGACAATTTGAAAAATTGACACTGGGCCACGAAAGCTATTCAAAAGCCTAGTGGATTTCAATGGAGGGAGAAGACATGAAAGGACCTTCATTAAATTGAGAATGGCAGTGAATAAATGTATTCGTCTTTCTCGGCATAAAACTCTCACACTCACACTTTAAGGGTCTTGATAGAGCAAAAGAGACAAAACCCAGTGAGTTTAAAGAGAGAATGGACCAGGGCACTGGTGTGTTTAGGACTAACAGGGTCCTTGCGAGTTCATAAGAAGTGTATTTTCAGTATAGTTTAGAAATACAGCATGGAAACAGGCCCTTCAGCCCACCAAGTCCACACTGACCATCAATCACCCGTTCACTAGTTCTATATAATTCCACTTTCTCACCCTACACATCAATTTACAGAGGTCAGTTCACCAGCCAACCTGCACGTCTTTGAAATCTATTGGAAACCGGAGCACTGAGAGGAAACCCACACATTCACAGGGAGAACACACACACTCCGTTCAGACAGCACACGTTGTCAGGATCGAACACAGGACTCTGGTGCTGTGAGGCAGCAGCTCTACCGCTGCGCCTCTGTGCTGCCCTTAAAGTGTGAGTGTGAGATAATTAAACTGTCAATTGTGAGGATGGGCCTAAGGTTGGAATTGGATAGCGTTGTGGTGGGAACAATGAGGTTGGAAGGAACGAGTTTCTTTCATTTCTGTAATTGTATTTGAACACAGTCAAAGCAGAAACAGTAAAGACAACAAGGTACATCAAATCAGCATTTATTGATCCAAAGTCTGAAAGGCAAAGTGGCCCCCAGGTGGTGCTTAATTTTAAATTGGAAGCTTCTTCATGCTTGAGATGGGCAGTTAAAAAATTGAGCTGTCAAAGCAGACCTGTAGATTTTACTTAAGACTTTAGACTTTAGAGAGTCAGTGTGGAAAAGTGCCCTTCAGCTCACAGAGTCCAGGCAGACCAGCGATCATCATACACTAGCAATATCCTACACACTAGGGACAATTTACGATTTACGGAAGCCAATTAACCTACAAGCCTGTACGTCTTTGGAGTGTGGGATGAAACCTGATCACTTGGAGAAAACCCACTCAAGGAGAACCTACAAACTGCGTACAGACAGCACCCGAGGTCAGGATCGAACCTGTGTCTCAGGTGGTGTATGGCAGTAACTCTGCCTCTGCGCCACTGTGCTGTGCCAGAGTTTAGTGCGTAGAGTTTAAGGATGGAACTAAGCATGTTCTTGGATCGGATTAGATGGAAATATTCTGCAGTTATACGGATAGAAGAAAGTGTGGGACTATGTGTTAATTCCCGAAGCCCTTACTTTGACAAGCATTGAAGGAAAATACTTGTTTTAATTAAACTTCTTATGCACTATGACAGGCATGTCTTGTGTTGGGTGACTGCTGTGCTGGATGGTCATCATAGCCACTCATAGCGAACTCAAAGGCCCAGCACATGATACAGAGTGGCTGACAGGCTGATCGGCATCAATCAAGGCCCTGAATTTCAAATAACCACTCACTGTACTGTCAGCTCTCATTTGGCATGCTTGATGACCTGTTCTCTACTCTTGTCAGCCGGCATAGGCTCTTCACTGTTTCAAATTATATTCAATTGTGATTCTTCTATTTTGTTTTAATTTTACAGCACTGGAGGTATCCCCTGAACCATTCCCCATTTCTATATGTCCATGAGATTATAAGACATAGGAGTAGATGTGGGCCATTCAGCCTATCGAGCGCACTCCGTCATTCAATTGTGGGTGATCTATCTTTTCCTCTCAACCCCATTCTCCTGCCTTCACCCCCTAAACTTCCTAATCATGAACCTTTCATTCTGCACTTTAAATATACAAATGCCTTGACCTCCACAAGCTAATGAATTCCAATGAACTCCACAGATGCTGGCTAAAGAAATTCCCCCTTATCTCCATTCCAAAGGTACACCGTTTTATTCTGAGGCTGTGTCCTTTGGTTCTAGACTCTTCCATTACTGGAAACATGCTCTCCACTTCCACTCTATCTAGGCCTTTCATTATTCGGTAGGTTTCAATGAAATCCCCCACATTTTTCTAAACTCCAGCGAGTACAGGCCCAGAGCCATCAAACGCTCCTCGAACGTTAACACAATAATTCCTAGGATGACGGTGTTTCCGTGTAAATAGTTTTCATAAACTGTAAAGTTGGGATGAGCGTGAAGTGCCTATTTCCGTGCACTATTATAATGTCTGTTTAGTAGTGGCCATCCTTTTGTTTTTTTAATATATATCCTGAAACTTTTTTTTATTATTATAACGATGTTTTACCATATCTTTTTGGTGCTTCTTCATGCAAGTAAGAATTTCATTGTTCATTTTATTTGGACATATGACAGTAAGACACTTTTGACTCTTCACTTATTCCTTATTTCCTCCCTGCTCCTCTCAGTTTCGCTTCTAGTAATTCATCTCACCTCCTCCCGTGTTGTTGTTTGTAAAAAAAAATGTTTTTACTTTTTAACTCGTGCTAATAGCTACATATGTATCACCCTGTGTTGGAGAGTAGTTACGAGTAAAAGAGAGTTTAATTGTCATATGTGCCAGGAATGGGTCGAGCTTAGATGGAGCTTGGTTAGCATGGACGAGTAGGGCCGAAGCACCTTCTCCCCTGATATATGGCTCTATAATAATATTTATCAGTGAGTCAGGTGAGTCTCGATAGAGCAAAAGAGGCAAAACCCATTGAGTTTAAAGGGAGAATGGGCCAGGGCACTGGTGTGTTTAGGACTAACAGGGTCCTAGCGATTTTATAAGAAATGTATTTTCAGTATAGTTTAGAAATACAGCGTGGGAACAACAGGCCTTTCAGCCCACCAAGTCCACGCTGACCATCGATCACCCGTGCACTAGTTCTATATAATTCCACTTTCTCACCCTACACATCAATTTACAGAGGTCAATTCACCAACCAACCTGCACGTCTTTGAAATCTAGTTGGAAACCGGAGCACTGGGAGGAAACCCACACAATCACAGGGAGAACACACAAGCTCTGTTCAGACACTGTAGTCAGGATCTACCACTGCCCCACTGTGTCGCCCTTAAAGTGTGAGTGTGAGATTGGTGTTCTGATGGTTTTAAATTGAACTTGAGAAACAGGATCTCAATGAGCTCAATATTACTGAACCATTGGAATCGTGCATTGAAGTTGTACTCTTATCTTTTTTTCCTTTCTTGTTCTATGAATATGCATTCCTCCTCCTTATACCTTTTTCTGAGACCAGTACATAGCTGAAAAACTTTTTAATTTTTTAAGTGTTTATTTAGTTTATTTTAGAGATACAAATGCGCGCAAACCAAGTCCGCGCCACCGACCAGTGATCCCCGCATATTAACACTCATCCTACACACTACTAGGCCACAATTTACACTTAAACCAAGTCACTAAACCTACATACCCTGTACGTCTTTGGAGTGTAAGAGGAAACCAAACACCTCGGAGAAAACCCACGCAGGTCACGGGGAGAACGTACAAACTCTGTAGAGCACAAGGTCGGGATCGAACCCCAGTCGCATCTCGTGTTGCAAGCACTGCAAGGCAGCAAGCTCTAGCCGCTCTGCACAACCTTGCCCCCCCTGATATTTAATTAATCCGCTTGCTCTGAGATGGATAAGTAACAGCTTCTTCCTTTGACTGTTGATCTTCTGTTGACTGTTTGGGGTGAAGCAGTCTCTCATGTGATACGGTTTTACTAAAACACAGTCATTGCAATGGTCTCAATGGTTTCTTTATTATAATGTGTGCCAAGATACAGTGAAATACTTTTCTTCCATACAGATCAGCAAGACCATCACCACAGTCCCCCAGTTAGCAGAGAATGGCCCACTATGTCTATGTGCAAGAGGCATCATTTTGACACCATTTTACTGTCCCAGTTGCAGCTGGCCTCAAAGTTCATAAGTTCGAGGAGTAGAATTAGGCCATTCGGCCCATCAAGTATACTCTGCTAAAGGCCCGTGGCGGTCGTCTCCTCGTTCCAGTTGTATTTGATTCTCCCCGTTTAGACAATGTAAACAACTTGAATTTTGAATGATAAATTGCTCTTGTTCTTCAATTGCTCGATGGCCCGTGTACTGAGTAACCTGTTTGACCAGTTTAATTATTCCAAGAGCTGTCAAGATCTATTCAAATTTGAAAGCTCAAAGGAGGTGTTTAAGCAATGCCTGATATTATACCAAGATTACACGTTTCGTTCATCTTTCATTTTAAGCAGATAGCCTAAATAGTTTCGTGACTGGCCTCCCCTTTTATTTTTGTCACCCGTTATTTACTTTACACAATTTGAGGTCATTGCTTGACTTAAAAAGGGATATATCTCTCGCTTTAAATTTTAATGTCAGAATGCTCAAGTTCTCATCTGCAATGATTCAATACTGAAGATTCAGGAAATATTGATTAGCCCACAGTGCCTAGTTTAGTTTTTAAGTATTTTAGTTTAGAAATACAGCTCAGAAACAGGCCTTCAGGCTCACCAAATCCGCGCAGACCAGCGATCCCCACGGTAACAAACAACTATCCTAAACACATGAAGGACAATTACAGTTTTAACCGAAGCTAATTAGCCTACAAACCTGAGGTTGACAAATATGAGACTTGAGAAACTCAGCGGGTGAGACAGCATCTTAGGAGCTAATGAAATAGGCAATGTTTTGGTTTAAACCCTTCTTTAGATCTGGCAACAAAACGTCGCCTATTTTCCTATCGCTCCATAGATTCTGCCCCCCCACCCTCTGAGTTTTCTCCAGCAATTTGTCTACCTTCGATTTTCCCCAGCATCTGCAGTTTCCTTCTAAACATTTAGTCTACAAACTTGTACATTGGGTTGGAGTGTCATGAGGATACAGGAACAGTCCCAGGAGAAAACCCATGGATGTCACGGTAGATACGATAAACTCCACCTACATACAGCACCCCGTTAGTTCAGAACGAAACCAAGATCCCCTGGCACTGTAAGGCAGGCAACTACGTTTGCAGCCACTGTACCGCTCGTAAACATAGACAACATTAAAACACAAGACATTACAGGTTCAAATAATCTATTTCAATCATACTATCCACTGCCAATCCACAAGCAATAATTCCCAAGCATTAATTGGCTATTTGAATTTCCTCAAGGTTAAGTGGTTTTGGGTTCCAAAAAAAAAGGCTTGATCCTTTAAAATGCTGGTAGCAGCTCAGTTACAGAGGCCATGGAAACAAGAGAGAATAATAAAACAATTAATGTGGAATGGACCCTTTGGCCCCATCGGTTCATGTTAGCCTTTCAGAATGAATCCAGTGTCATTCCCGAGCATCAATCCCCTTCTCACATCCCTCTCACATTCGCCTCCCTCTCCCTCTCACCTCCCCCTCTCACTCTCTCTCTCCTCCTCTCACTCTCCTCTCACCTCTCCCTCTCGCTCCCCATTCCACTCCTCACATTCCCGCTCACATTCCTCTCCCCTCCACTTCTCCCTCTCACCTCTCAATCATACATCCACCTCGAGGAAGATAGACAATCTCCACATGTCATCTTCACTCCACCCTCCTTCAGTATTCAACTGGAAATGCCTCGCAAGGCCCCCAGCAATAATCAAGGAACTCTCACCCCAGTCAGATCCCTCTTCTCCCCTCTGCCCCATACTGGCAGATTCAGAGGAAATTTCTTCCCAGCTGGTTACCAGGCAAAATCCTATCCCACAACTAGCGGTCCTTAGCTACCTATCTACCTCCATTGGAGATACTTGTACTATCTTTAATCGGACTTTAAGTGGACCTTTATCTTGCACTAAACATATTCCTGAACTCATGTAGCTTGTTACACAGCACAGTACAATGGTTTCGATTGAATCATGTATAAAGTTTGCTCTGCTGACTGGCCTGCAACACAACAAACATTTTCACTGTTACTCAGTACACGTGATAACTTAAATTATCCAAACGCTAAACTAAACAAACTGATCTAAACTCTCCCTGTCTACAGCATTTCCCATGTAAAGTATTTCTGGACAACGTCCAGACATGGGAATCGCATTGGTGCTACAACATTTAAATCCCCACAAACACAATCCCAAAAAACTAAAATTGATTACATCGTCCAATCTCCGCTGGAATTTTACCAGCCATTTCACTCTAATGATAGAAATTCATGGTGCTATTATAATTGTGTCACTGATTTGTCATTTTCGATGATCAGAAACTAAAGCATGATTTTAATCCTGCTACATGACAAGGCGCGTGAGTGCAAATAACTTATTCAAGCAAACTTACGACTCCTCTCAGCATTGAATATGGGCAGTAGTGGACCTCGAGAGTTTTTGAAAATCTGCTTTTGAATAAGTAATTCTGAACCTTGCCTATTGTTTATGACACCAATGCCTATAATTGCTGGCATTCCACCCTCCTGCCAGATTTGCTCCTTTGAATTCAGTTCTGGTTGGACACTAAAAACAATCACTGTCGGTTGTGAATTTGAAGCTGACTTGACTGCCAATTGAATTCTGCTAACACAACATAATGGTAATGAAGCCCATTGTTCAGTACCCTCCAGACAGGATGCACAGAGGGAGAATCTCTGAGACAGGGAGCAATGAGGGGCTGATTGGAGAACTGAGTGCAAATTCTCCACCACCCCTCTCCCCCAAGGCCGACCGGGCAGACCCCCGTCCTTCATGACGTATCTGCAAGCAGAGCTATTATTTACCCCTCCTTAGAACCCGAGGGTGATGATGCATTTGCTATTAATGCAACACTGTGCATGGTGCAAACAGCACAGAAAGAGGCCCTTGGGCCCCAATTTAGTTGTGTAACCATCTATGCGGATAACATTTTCACACAAAGGATGGTGGGTGTAAAAGGAATGTGCTGCCTGGTTGGAGGTAGTTTTGAGGCAGGTAGCATCGTCGCAATGGTTTAAGAAAACATTTTGACAGGACAGGATATTAATGGGCGTTAATGGGCCACAACGCAGGCAAGTGTGGACTAGTGGTAGATTGGATACATTTGGCCATTGTGCAAGTTGGGCTGAAAGGCCTGTTTCCACATTGCAGGACTATGACTCTAGTTCATGTCGACCAAAGTGCCCTTCTAAGCTGGTTCCATATGCCCATGATTAAAATTGTGCACATTGGTGATAAAGTCAGTTCCAGTCTCAAGGGAAAAAGTGCCCTTCAGCCCAAGTAGTCATGGCAGCACTATGGCACAGCGATAGAGTTGCTGCCTTATAGAGACCTGGGTTCGATTGTGATTCTGGGTGATGTCCTGGTATCAGAGTTTTGTACACGTAGAAGAGGGTTGAGGGCAGTGTGAGCAGCCATAATCATGTTTAAAGGTGGGGCAGGCTTGAGGACCCCAGTTGACCAACTCCTGCTACCTTTTCCCTGCTTTCATGTGTGTTCATATCCCACGTCTACCACGTCATTGTTGGAGTACAAGTCCACATTAGAGTGCTGTATTCAGTTTTGGACACCACCCTAGTTATCAGGAAAGACGTTTGTCAAGTTGGAGGTGGAAAGGGTGCAGAGAAAATAGAATTCTCCGAGGAATTTTGCCAGGACCCAAAGGCCTTAGCTATTGAGAGAGAGATTTAGCACTATTCTATTGGTGGTCATAGGAGAATGAGGGAGGATGATCTTAATTGGAGGTGTTCCTCATATCCATGAGAGTAATAGACAGGGTAAATGCACAGTCTTGTACCCAAGAGTTAGAGAGGGATCCAAGAATCGATAAGACATAGGGTATTAGGTGAGGGAGGATAGATTCAATAAGGAATCCAGAGAGGCAACTTTTTTTGCACAAGGAAGAGGGTGGTGGGTGATTGGGAATATGCTGCTGGAGGATGTAGTGAGTAGCTACAAGAATCGGATTAGGATAGGTATCAGAGGGATATTGGCCAAATATAGGCAGGTGAGACTCCTGTAAGATGGGGCAGTGTTGGTCAGCATGGAGACAAGTTGTGCTGAATTGGCCTATTTCTTTGGCCGTATGACTCTATGACTTTGACCACATTTCCTCTCCCCATCTTCTAGACATTAGCTGATGTGTGGGAGTCACCCGTTAGCATTTGATGGGTTAATCCTCGGGTATACAAGAGCATCGAGAGCCACTAAGTCAAATTCCTGACAATGTTTTATCTATCCTTAAATATTAATTTTTAAAAACGCACATATTGATATCGTTTTCAGCAATTTTGGCAACTCGACTGTTGCTGCAGCTAAACAAACAAACAAGCTGTTTTGAAATAATGGAGGGGAACAGGGATAATAAACCAATTTTCAATTGAAACCATCACACAGGGAATGAAAACTTTGAGATCGAGAAGGAATTGGCACTGTCTATAAAATGTGCCAAAGTGTTTTCACATTAGTTTTTCTTCTGTGAGATGCTTTTCAAGGCTATCGCTTTACACAGTCGTCCATTGCCATTACAGATACCTTGTCCTTACCTATCTGAAAACACAGTAGGAGAATAACACAGTTCGAGGGCACTGGTCGTGCTGCGGCCTCACAGCGCCAGAACCCAAACAGGTTCGATCGATCCTGGACCTCGGATATGCTGCCTGTATGCAGTTTGCACGTTCTGCCTTTTTGGGCTGCGTGGATTTCCCCGAGTTCCTTTCGGTTGCCAAACCACAACCTCAAAACCTTGCGGTGTTGGTTGCGGGTTAATTGGCTTCTGTAAAATTGCTCCTGGTGTGTAGGAAGTGAATAGGAAAGTGGGATAACATCGAACTAGGGTGAACGGGTGATCAATGGTTTGGCTAAATCTTTGTGTTTTTTTATTTGTTTTCCCAGGTAAGAGTATTCCAGGTCCAGATTGATTTAATATCATCAACCATTCACATCACCATTAATATGTTATCCAACTTCCTCACCCATCCCTGAAACCTCAGAGGCAATTTTACGGAGGCCAATTAACCTACAAACCACACGCCTTTGGGATCAATCTGAAGATGGGTCCCGACACGAGATAAGAAGGTGTATTGTGACTCCGAAACGTTGCCTATTTCCCTTTCGCTCCTATATAGATGCTGCTTGAATGGCACACAAACCACACCCCCGCTGGAGGTGTCTCCATGCACTTGATTTGTCTACCTTTGAATTTTCCAGGCATTCTGCAGTTCCTTCCTTGAACATCACCTTTAATGATGCTGCCTGTGAGCCGCTGATTTACTCCAGTATTTTGTGTCCTGTTTTCTTAAGTGGCCTGAATTCTAAATTCATGATCATATCTCCCTCGTTTTTCCCGTTCGTAGAGATATTAATTTCTCCATGAGCACTCTGATAGAATCCCTTTTATGTAAATCTTTCAAACCGTCCTGCATGGTCTCTTATATTCTTCAATTTCAAGGGAAATCCAAGCCGTATGAACGTTGTAATTTAACCCTTGACAACCTGGTATCATTCTCATGTAGATAAAAATTGCTGGAGAAGCTCATAGTAGCGCAAGCATCTTTGGAGCGAACGGAAATAGCTACAACGGGGCGCGTTTTTTCACAAGGTCGACACCCTAGCTCTTCAGACCCATGTAACTATATCATTCTCATGAGGAGTGCAAGCATAGGTTACAATGGTTAATTCATCCCCCCGGGATGGTGGGACTGTCCCAGTGCCTGAAGAAAGGAGCGGCTGGATTGTACACTCTTGGAGTTTAGAAGGATGATGAGGGATCTCGCATTGAAACTCATATAAGATTTTTAAGGGCTTTGGACACGCTAGAGGGGAGGAAACATGCTTCTCTCGATAGGTTGGTGGAGTCCAGAACCAGGGCCTACAGTTTCTGAGAATAATGGGGTAAGCCATTTAGAACAAAGACGAGGAAACACTTTTTCTCACAGAGAGTTGTGAGTCTGTGGAATTCTCTGCCTCAGAGGGCGGTGGAGGCAGGTTCTCTCGATGCTTTCAAGAGAGAGCTAGATAGGGCTCTTAAAAATAGCGGAGTCAGGAGATATGGGGAGCAGGCAGGAACGGGGTACTGATTGGGGATGATCAGCCATGATCACATTGAATGGCGGTGCTGGCTCAAAGGGTCAAATGGCCTACTCCTGCACCTATTGTCTATTGTCTATTGTCTATTGTACTTGTCAACATGTCATGCAGTTAATGTTGCGAAAAGTGAATTATAGATCTCTGCATTCTTTATATTGTAACAGAGTTAATCTGTGCATAACTCACCATCAGGTGAAGCAGTGAGATATTGAAGGATTGCAGAATAATGACTGGTGAAAGATTGGGATTGTGCTGAAAATGTTTACAGTGTTTGGGGAATGAACCTTCATCATTTTTTTTTCAATACCTCCACCCGCACAAATGATTTATTTTCAATCGAGGTTGAAGTGCTTCCAAGATATTAACTTGACAAGGTTAGTCAATACACTGCACAAGGGAAGGTAACGATTACTGAGTGAATATTATTGACAATGTCAGTGATTCAATAGTCGGTAATTATGCTTTAATATGTGGGAATAAAGAAAAGTTTGAATATAGGAAACACAGCAGCTGATTTAGCACAGCAAACATCCACCAGCAGATAACGACCAGATTATCTTTTGACTTTAGTAATTTAACTTAGCCTGGGGAATAGAGGTAACATGGCGCAGTGGTTAATTTACTGGACCAGTCGACAGAGATCTGGACCATTGATCTAACGACGTGAGTTTGATTCCCTACACGGGCGAGTTAAATTCAAGTTTTAGATTCACTGAATGGAAACAGGCCATTTCCATGCTGAAAATCGATCACCCGTTCACACCTGTTCTATGTTACCCCACTTTCTCAGCCACTCCTTACACAAAATGGGTGCAATTTTACAGAGGCCAATTAACCTACAAACCAGCACGTCTTTTGGGATGTGGGGGGAAACATGGGAGCATCTAAAGGCAACAAGGCCAACATGCCCCGTCTACACTAGTCCCACTTGCCTGCGTTTAGCCCACACCCCTCCAAACCTATCCTATCCATGTACCAGTCCAATTGCTTCTTAAACATTGCGATAGTACCTGCCTCAACCACCTCCTCCGGCAGCTCGTCCTCCATCATTTGTGTGATATTTCCATGCTGTATCGCTTAACTAAACTAAACTTAAGAACAGTTAATCGAAGGCATGGTCAGAGATATAGGCTTTAGAGAACATCTTTAAAGAGGAGAGCGGTATGGAGATGTTGAAAAGTTGAGGAATGAAATTCCAGAGCTTAGGATCTAGGCTGCTGAAAGCATAGACAGTAGTAGCGGAGAAATAAAATTGGGGAAGAGCAAAAACCTTGTATAAAATCTAATCACTAGCTGAGATAGGGACCCAAACTAGAAGGGTTAACAGATAAGCCCTTCAACATATCAGAGAGAGTCATGGCTCATTGAAAGCTCTGATGGTAGGTTCAATCCTAGCCGAGGAAGTGAAAAACAAAATATAAGCTATTTCTTCCAGTGGTGGGTTGAATACACAAAGAACGGCGCATGCTGGTTTAAAAAAAACCCCACAAAGTGCTGGAGTAACTTGGCGGATCAGACAGCATGTCTGGAGGACATGGACTCGTATTCTGCCAGGGTAGCTTACAATACAACATATTAACATTGAATTCTTCAATTTTGGGTAACACATCCCCACTCTTTTTATTCCCCTCTTTGCCAAGTGCTCCACCCATTTCACCCACTACCCTGCCACCACTTTCCCCTTGCCTTGCCCTCTTGCTGGCTTCACATCTCACTCCTCTTTTCTCCATATCTTACACCCTTATGTGTCTGTGTCTGTTTCCTCTCTAGTCTTTGTCTAAACAACTGCCAATGATACCCCCTCTCCTGTCTCCACCAATCACTTGCCAGACTTTGTTTTATCTTCTCCCCCCACCCCCCCGCCCCTCTTTTCCAGCTTTCTTTCCCTCCCTCCCACCACTACAATCAATCTGTATATCTTTGGGTCCTGACCCAAAATGTCACACATCCATGTCCTCCAGACAAGCTGCCCACTGAGTTACTCCAGCACGTTGTGTTTTTTTTTCCTGTGCTATGGTGCCCTGCGTCATTAGGATGAGATCAAGGTTAGCAACAAAGAACCAAAGGTGGTACACTGGCAAAGCGGGAGAGGTGCTACTTTACGGCGCCAGAGACCCGGGTTCGATCCTGACTACGGGGTGCAGCCTGTTAGGAGTTTGTACATTCTCCCAGTGACCTCATGGGTTTTCTCTCATTGCTCCGGATTTCTTCCACAGTCTAAAGATGCACCGATTTTTTAAGGTTAATTGGTTTTGGTAAAGATTATAAATTGTCCCTTGTGTGTACGATAGTGCTAGTGTACAGGGATCATTGGTCGACACGGACTTGGTGGGCTGAAGGGGTTTTTCTGCACTGGAGCTTTAAACTAAACTAGGGTCATAGCGTCATAGAGTGATACCGTGTGGAAACAGGCCCATCGACCCAACTTGCCCACACCAGCCAACATATCCCAGCTACACTAGTCCCACCTGCCTGCGTTTGGTCCATATCCTTTCAAACCTGTTCAATCCATGTACCTGTCTAAATGTCTCTTAAACATTGGGATAGTGCCAGTCTCATCTACCTCCTCTGGCAGCTTGTTCCATACACCCACCATCCTTTGTGTGAAAAAGTTACCCCTCAGATTCCTATTAAATCTTTTCCCCTTCACCTTAAATATATGTTCTCTGGTCCTTGATTAACCAACTCTGGGCAAGAGACTCTGTGCATGTAAACAAAACTAAACTGCAGATGCTGGTTAGTACACAAAAGGCCACAAAGTGCTGAAGAAGGGTTTTGACGCAAAACGTTGTCTATCCATGTTCTCCAGAAATGCTGCCTGATCTGCTGAGGTACTCAGGAGCACTTTGTGTCCTTTTGAGATCAAGGTTTTGCCAGTCTATCCAGTGAACTGAAGATCAAATGCAGCTATGTGAAAGAGGAACATGGAAACATAAAACATAGAACATAGGTGCAGGAGTAGGCCATTTTGGCCCTTCCAGCCAGCACTGCCATTCAATATGATCATGGCTGATCAACCAAAATCAGTACCCCGTTCTGGCTTTTTTCCCATATCCCTTGATTCCCTTAGCCCGAAGAGCTAAATCTAACCTAATCTAAAAATCAAGTCCGTGTCGAATGCGAGGCTTTCTCCAAGAGTCCTGGTGCACAGTCAGATCTCAGTGAACATTACAAGGTATTATCTGGACAATATCATATAAACATAGAAACATAGAAAATAGGTGCAGGAGTAGGCCATTCGGCCCTTCGAGCCTGCACCGCCATTCAATCTGATCATGGCTGATCATCCAACTCAGTATCCTGTACCTGCCTTCTCTCCATACCCCCTGATCCCTTTAGCCACAAGGGCCACATCTAACTCCCTCTTAAATATAGCCAATGAACTGGCCTCAACTACCTCCTGTGGCAAATAATTCCAGAGACTCACTACTCTCTGTGAGAAAAATGTTTTCCTCATCTCGCTCCTAAAGGAATTCCCCCTTATCCTTAGACTGTGACCCCTTGTTCTGGACCTCCCCAACATCGGGAACAATCTTCCTGCATCTATCCTATCCAACCCCTTAAGAATTTTGTACGTTTCTATAAGATCCACCTCAGTCTTCTAAATTCTAGCGAGTACAAGCCAAGTCTATCCAGTCTTTCCTCATATGAAAGTCCTGACATCCCAGGAATCAGTCTGGTGAACCTTCTCTGTACCCCCTCTATGGCAAGAATGTCTTTTCTCAGATTTGGAGACCAAAACTGTACGCAATACTCCAGGTGTGGTCTCACCAAAACCCTGTACAACTGCAGTAGAACCTCCCTGCTCCTATACTCAAATCCTTTCGCTTTGAATGCTAACATACCATTTGCTTTCTACTTTGCCTGCTGTACCTGCATGCCAACTTTCAATGATTGGTGTACCATGACATCCAGGTCTCGTTGCATCTCCCCTTTTCCTAATTTGTTACCATTAAGATAATAGTCTACCCTCCTGTTTTTGCCACCAAACTGGATAACCTCACATTTATCCACATTATACTGCATCTACCATGCATTTGCCCACTCACCCAGCCTATCCAAGTCATCTTGCAGCCTCCTAGCATCCTCCTCACACCTAACACTACCCCCCCAGCTTAGTATCATCCGCAAACTTGGAGATGTTGCATTCAATTCCCTCGTCCAAATCATTAATATATATTGTAAATAGCTGGGGTCCCAGCACTGAGCCTTGCGGTACCCCACTAGTCACTGCCTGCCATTCTGAAAAGGATCCGTTTACTCCTACCCTTTGCTTCCTGTCTGCCAGCCAGTTCTCTATCCACATCAATACTGAACCCCTAATACCGTGTGCTTTAAGTTTGTATACTAATCTATTATGTGGGACCTTGTCGAAGCCCTTCTGAAAGTCTAGATATTACACATCAACTGGTTCTCCCTTATCCACTCTGCTAGTTGCATATCACATTGCTTTCACTGGGACTTGCAAGATTTCTCTGACAAGCTGGAGGCAATTCTACAATATAAATACAGTTGCATTGGATGTCAGCTTGTTGCCATTGATGATTTATTGGTGAAAGAAAAATATAATTACCGAATTTCCTAGATTTGCTTTAATTTCAGTGCTATACTAACAGCTTCCTGCCCTGACATTTAGAGTGGGCAGTTTGCCAACTTCTCTTGTGTATCTGTTCACAATCCAGCGCAGTTAAAATGTTGACCTCAATGTTAATAGTGAAATATGTCAGGAAAGCACCCACAAAGACTGTTTATGTGAGGAAATCAGGTTGTTTGTTTTTCTTCAAGTGCAGTTCTCTGATGTTGTTTAGTGGTGGTAAAATAATTTATTGTAGGCATTGGGTCACAGTAGGTTAGCGTGTCTTCATTTCACTTCAGTTTGAGAAATGTGAATCCTATTAGATTGTGGCTGCTTGATACATTTACAAATTCCGCTTATTTTTAGTTTAGAGATTCAGCATAGAAACAGGCCTTTTGGCCCACCATGTCCATGCCTACCAGCGATCCCCGCACATTAACACTATCCTACACACACTTGGGACAAGGTTTACATTTACCAAGCCAATTTACCTACAAACCTGTACGTCTTTGGAGTGTGGGAGGAAAACGAAGATCTCGGAGAAAGTCCACGCGGTCACGGGGAGAACGTGCAAACTCCATACAGACAGCACCCGTAGTCGTGATCGAACCTGGGTCTCCGGCGCTGCAAGCGCTGTAAGGCAGCAACTCTGCCGCTGCGCCACCGTGTCGCCCGCAGACACCTAGACAGCACCATTTCAAGAAGGCAGCCCACCAACACTTCCAGAGGGATGTTGAGGGATTGAGTTACAAGATTGGGCAGGCTGGGACTTTATTCCTAGGAGCGCTGGAGGTTGAGGGTAATCTTATAGAGGCGTACAAAATTATGAGAAGAATAGATAGGGTAGATGCACGGTCCTTTTCCCAGGATAGGGGAATCAAGAACTAGTGGACATAGGTTTTCGGTGAGAGTGGAAAGAATTCTGAGTTCTTCAATCTGAAGAAGGGTCCCGGCCCAAAATGTTACCTTTCCATGCTCCCCAGAGATGCTGCCTGACCCGCTGAGTTACCTTAGCACTTTGTGTCTCTTTTTTTGAAAACCGGTATCTGCAGTTCCTTGTTTCTGCAAGGTACTCAGGAGCACGTTGTGTCCTTTTGAGATCAAGGTTTTGCCAGTTCTGTCCAGTGCACTGAAGATCAAATGCAGCTATCTAAAAGAGGAACATGGAAACATAGAAACATGGAAAATAGGTGCAGGAGTAGGCCATTCGGCCCTTCGAGCCGGCACCTCCATTCAATATGATCATGGCTATCATCCAGACGATGATGGGTATAAGGAAAGTGCTGGCAGAAGAAGTGGTTGAAGTGGGTACAATAACAACTTTTAAAGAGCTTTTGGGCAAGTACATGGATAGGCAAAGGTTTGGAGGGATATGAGCCAACCAGAGGCCAATGGGACCAGCTTCGATGAGCATATATGTTGGCAAGGACGAGTTTGGCTGCTTGGCTATTGTTTTCATGCTGTATGACTCAGTAACGTTGAGAATGAGGGATAGGCAATAAATGCTGTCTTTGTAAATGATATTCCATGTCACATAAATGGATATAAAATTACACTATATTAACTCTGCTAATATTTCCTGATACAGATTTAGTTTCTAATTAATTTTAATTGTGATCATGTGAAACTACATTAAATGTGATATAGAAATACGTTGTTCAAACAATATGTGTAATAATAGGGGAATTATTAAGTCATAATAATTAGTGGTGACATTTAACATGCTCCACACTCATTAGATGTGCCTGCAACAAATCTTTTCTTTTCGCTTCCCAGCTTGGTTTCAGATTTCTGCCCAGTTTTCTGTGAGTCACTAAACAAAAGCAATGAATGTTGTTAACATTTTATTTATCTATGTTTATTTATCTAGATTTTCCTTTAATGCATTTTCATGAAAAACTAACCTGTGCACCATTCAGTGTTGATACACCCAATGATTCCCCTACTGATTTCGAAGGTCACAGTTCAATGTATCTCAGGGTTTGCTGGGAAACTAGGGAAAGTCTTTCCCAATATCGGCTCCAAAAAGTGACTCTCCGATTATTACATGTTTTGTTTCAACAACGATCCCAACATTGATCACCCGTTCACACAAATTCTATGTCATCCCACATTCTCATCCACTCCCTACAGATTAGGGACAATTTGACAGAGACCAATTAACCTATCAACATGCATGTGTTTGGGATGTGGGAGGAAAGCGCAGCACCCGGAGGAAATCCGTGCAAACACAGGGAGAATGTGCAAACTCCACACAGACAGGACCCGAGGTCAGGATCGATCCCGGGTATCTGGCGCTGTGACGAAATATCTCTATCGGCTGCACCACTGTGCTGCCTTAACCACCTTGTCACCCAACTGATCAACTGTGCGGCCCACTGGTTCCTCTTTGCAATAGCTGCATGGGATCGTTTAGTCTCTCCATGTGGTTCGGTGTTAAATATTGGCTGTCCCGTGAAATACTTTGGGATGTTTCACTTGGTTAGAGATTGGGCTTTTATTCTCCTCATCGACTTTGTCGGAGGCCTTGATAATAAATCGATGTATATTACATTTAATACGGTACCTTCCATGACTTTCTCTCTTTCTCTCGTTCTCTCATATCTCTACTCCTATCTATTTCTCTCCTTCTATCTCTTTCTTTTCTATCTCACTTTTCCTCTCTCTTTTCCCTCTTTTTTTCTATCCCTCTCTCTTTCTGTCCCTCTCCCTCTCTCTTGCTCTCTCTCTCTCTCTCTCTCGTCTCACCTCTCTCTCTCTCTCTTGCTTTCTTTCTCTCATTTCTCTCATTCTCTTCCCCCTCCCCACACCCCCCACCCCCTGCCCCCCCGCTGTCTCTCCTGCCTCTCTCACCCCATTCTTTCCTCATAATGCCAAGAATTGCCCCCTGCAGGTCTGTCGTCTCCATGTCCATGTTACCCTGGTATCTTCATTCCCGTTACATATTAATAAAACATCTTGGGAATTTCCCTTACTTTTTGTAGCACAGCCTCTATTCCTTTCTCGTTTCACCCCTGCATTGCTTTACATTCCCCTAGCCCTCCTCAATATTGAGTTTTCAACATGTTGTTAATTATCTGCTCTACCGCTGTACCTCCTACTGCTGGGAGTTTGGCTGAGAAACTCCCAAGAAATCTTCACAATTTTCACTTTGCTGAAACTTTGCACAGAAGGAAATCATTAATAAAAGCTAGATTTGGTAATTAGCCATTAATAGGGATCCCTGGAGTTCTGGCATACAACTGCCAGATTTATTCTGATTTCATTACCACATGTCACTCTGCGAATTCCATATTTTATAGGATTTTTTCAGCTTTAATTTTTTTTGCTAATTTGAATTGGTTTCTCACCCCAAACTCCGAGTCAGCCATGTGTAAAAGCAAAAGGTAGATTACATATCTGAGTATGAGTCGATTGGATTGTAAACGTATTGTGAATTGATGTCAACAAGCTGTGAATGGTCACAAAGTGCTGGAGCAACTCAGCAGCTCAGGCAGCATCTCTGGAAAACATGGGCAAGTGACCGGGTCATGACCCTTCTTCAGGCTGAAGAGGTAGTAACACTGGTCTACTTGGAACTTGGAAAACTTTATTGTCATTCAGACCTTGCGGTCTGAACGAAATTTCCTTGCTTGCAGTCATACATATAGTAAATAACAAAACACACAATAAACACATATTTAACATCCACCACAGTGAGTTCACCAGACACCTCCTCACTGTGGTGGAAGGCAAAAATCTTGTCTTTGTTGCTTCCTCGTCCTCTGCGCTGAGGCGACCCGGGCCTCCGATGTTGTGACCACACCAGGTGATTTAAATAAGTCCCGCGGGTGATCGCGCTCCGCGAGCGGGCCGGTTCAACTCCGTAGCCTGGGGCGTTCAAAGCTGCCGAAGCTGCCGCCCTCCAGTCCAGCGGACGCAGCTGTTGCCACGGGAGCTCCGGAAAAACAGGTCACCAACGATCTTGCGAGCTCCCGACGCTGTCGTCCACTGGGCCCGCGGCCGAACCTCCGAAGTCGCTGCAGCCGCCACCGCCACCGGTAAGCCGCCACAGCTCCGAGTCGGGCCGCCGGAAAGCCTGAACCCGCCGCAGCCCCGATGTCGGCCAGCCCCGCGCTGGTAAGTCCTGGCTGGCTCTACCTCCGGAGCCTCGGGTCAGTCGCAGTTAAAGTTGGAGGCCGCCAGCTCCGCGATAGGCCTCAGCGCAGACGGAGACAGAGACGGGGGATACGACAAGAAAAGTCATGCCCCCCCAAAAGGAAGAGACTAAGAACGTTTCTCCCCCCCCCCCCCCCCACACACACACAAACATACACTACATAATAACTCAAACTAACGCTAAAAACAAGACAGGAAAACAACAAATAAAAAGAAAAACAGACGGACTGCAGGCGAGCCGCTGCTGCCAGGGCAGCGCCGCCACTCCTACTACACACAGCTCCAGCATTATGTTTTCAATCCTGACCTCCATCCACGTGGAGTTTGTATATTCTCCAGAGCATCGTAGAAATCATTCTAGTTTAGTTTAGTTCATAAGGAATAGGAGTAGAATTAGGCCATTCAGCCCATCAAGTCTACTCCGTCATTCAATCATCCATCTCTCCCTCCTAACCCCATTCTCCTGCCTTCTCCCCATAACCTGTACTAATCAAGAAATTAGTTTAGTTGGTTCAGGTTATAATTATTTGATTGTGCTCCGAGTTACAGTGAAAATTGTTGCGTGCTAATCCAGTCAATGAAAAGGGTTTGATCTGACTATGAGCTCTGTCTGTACAGAGTTTGTACGTTCTCCCTGTGACCTTGTGAGTTTTCTCTGGGTGCTCTGGTTTCCCCCTACACTCCAAAGATGTACATGTTTGTAGGTTAATTGGCTTCAGTAAAAAGAGTTGTAAATTGTCCCTAGCATGTAGGTATTGTATTGGAGTGATCGTTGTTCGTTGTTAAATTTGTAAGGGGGTGATTTTTTCTCAGTTATTTAGTTTAGTTTAGAGAGACAGCACGGAACCAGGCCCTTCAGCCCACTGAGTCCATGCCGACCAGTGATCCCCATACACGAACACTATCTTACACACACTAGGGACAATTTATCATTTTACCTAAGCCAATTAACCTACAAACATGTACATCCTTGGAGTACAACGTATTTAGTTTGCTTGTTCTCTGCTGCTGAAATACCTTAATTTTGAGGTCAATGGAACAATCCTCATCCACTGCTACTGTACGTTGTCCATTGACTGAAGATACATGTCAACCCGATATCTTTGAAATCTTAAACATATCTGACTCCATGCAGGAATAAAACTCAATGGCTTCAATTGTTCCCTTTTGGGATGAAAGAGGTTTATGGACATTGACTTAACAATTGGAAGGGTATTTACACTCTTAATTAACTTGCCATATTTGCGGTGGTGAGTTTAATAGTAAGATTAAATGAGAACATACCAGTTTGAAGTTTGATCCTTATTTTATGAGGAGTTACGATGAGGGATTACGTGAAGACCCCGCCAGCACGCATGCGCGATATTCTTCAAAGCAGCGTAGTAGATACTCACAGATAGTAGTTGACTAATAGAGGGCATTCGATCCAATTTCTGGTCCCAGCCACAAAGACAGATGTGTACAGCAATTCGTTCTTCCCACACACTATTAAAGCATGGAAAAATCTCCACCAACCCACAGTCGCCCAGCCAGATGCAACTAAATTTAAAGTGGCACTTTCTTCCCAATAACCCTCTCTGGCTTAACCCCTCCCTTCACCACCTCCAGTTTAAATTCCAGTTGGAATATTTTGGAGGACAAAGTAACCAAGAAGAAGAAGAAGAAGAAAGATAGTAAGATAAGAGAACTAACATACCAGTTGACCTTTATAATAGAGGGTTGGGAGCAGAGGGCACATAATCCCTCATCGTAACGCCTCATAAAATAAGGATCAAACTTCAAACTGGTAAGTTCTCATTTAATCTTACTATTTACTTCGGAGTCACGTGAGTGACTACGTGAAGACTTCAAAGGTGTGATTTCATGCCCTGGAATCTAGTCCATGCTCACACACTGCCATTATAACCAATGGAGGAAATATGTTAACGTATTTCAGACATGAAACAGTGCTGAAAAACAATAATGTATTTATTAACAAATAATAATAATAACCCCTAACTTCGGGGAAAATTATAATACAGAACTCAAAATCGTGTCTGCAAATGTCTCAGGTTTGTTATAAAACCGCTGGAAGGTTCTTTTATTAGATCAACCCGGCGTTGCAAGGATGTGGTCCATAGGAACTTCCATCATCCTTGCTGCTGATGTACATCAGTGTCCACCCCCGCTGCACCTAACTCCACCCTAAGCCATCTTGAGATGGTCTGCACGGTTATTCTTGGATGAGGACGTTTATGGCTTATCAATAGAGCCATTTCCGTGCCCCTGAGACTTTTGGTGACCTCCAGGTAATGTAGAAGGTGGGTCACTATACATAGGCGACTATCTACGGGGTAAGCCAGGAACTCCAATTTGAGGCCAGATGATCCAGGCCTGTTCTGTTTAAGTAACTCATAAATGTGGAAGGTTACCTTATTTTGGGATGTTACCATGGCGTCCAGTCTTAGTTTGTGCAGATTTTGGACCCGCTGCGCCGTTACAAGAGCCATCAGCATCACCATTTTATACGCGAGCTTAGTTAGTGAAAGGGACGTAGCTGGTGCCCAATCTCTGAGCAGGGTTAGGACAACGCCAATATCCCAGGTGTGGGAATATCGAGGCCTCATAAGTTTTGACACCAGAGGGTGAGATCCGGCTCCATGGTGTTCTAGCCCCTGTCCCAGGTATGAAGATAGGGCACTTCTAGCACAGTTGATGGCACTGTAGCTCAAGCCTTCATCAAAATGTAGGCTCGCCAACAACTCCAGCACATCCGTAATGGTGGCTGTGATGCAAGTAGTGTTTGTCCTGCTACAAAATATCTCCCATTTTTTGATATAGGTGAGGTACTGTTTCCTGGTGGACTCTCTGCATGATGCCGTGATGATGTTCATAGTTCGGTCAGACAGTTCAAATTCCAGGAGTAGTCTTTTCAAATCCTGCAAACCAATAGGTTCATTTGGTCATGGCACGGGTGACTCTCCCCTGTCACAGGATGTACCAGCAAACTTGGGCGTTTGGAGATTGGGGTACATGGTTCTGAGACCATGTCGAGTACCACAGGGAACCATGGCTGAGTAGGCCAATCGGGTACAAGCAAAATACCCGATGGGGAGTCTTGTTGAATTTTTCGCAAGACCCAACTGATGAGCTAGAAGGGGGGAAATGCATAGAAAAACAAATCCCCCCAGTGTAGAAAGAAAGCGTCCATTGCTACTGCCCCAGGGTCTGGTTCCCATGCAACATATGTTGGTATCTGATGATTAAATCTGGATGCAAAAAGGTCGATATCTGGCGTTCCATACCGAGCTACAATGTCAGTAACTACCTAGTGGTCCAACATCCATTCGGTGTTATCATTGAATTTGCGTGACCTGGTGTCCGCCACTGCATTGAGCTTACCCGGAAGGTAAGTAGCTGATATCCAAATGTTTCTTTCTATGCACCAGTGCCAGATTGAATGGGCCAATTTATCACAAGATATCGACTTAATTCCACCCATATGATTAATGTATGCCACCACGGTGGTATTATCAATTTGTAGGCGAACATGCAGATGATGCATGTCTGAAACAGTAAGCCCGAAGTCCGTGAAACACTCCCAACATCTCTAGATGATTGATACCCAGTGTCTGAAGTAAGGTTAACTCGTGTGCATTCCGTCTACCACCGCAACTGGAGGTGGTATTGGTTGCTTCCCAGCCGTGAGCACTGGCGTCAGTTTTGTAACACAACTGAAGGGTTTGTGACTATGATGGGATTAGAGCAATGTCGAACATTGTTAATCCACGATCGCAATTCCAATTTTGCTTTGGCTGGTAACTGCATTGGTCTGACAAAGTGGCCAGCATGGTGTTTGAGTGCTGCAATTTTGGCCCTCTGTAGATTTTGGTAATGTAAGGGTCCAAATTGTGTGGTTGGAAAGGCAGCCACGAGCTTCCCAATTACCCTGGCTACTTGCCGAATAGATGGTTTACTGACGCAAACAAGGCTGTTGCATGCCTCTATCAAGTCTTTTGCTTTGTCCTTTGGCAAGGTGACAGACATATGAACAGAGTCAATCGTAAAACCCAAATAGTCCATAGTCATAGAAGGCATTAACTTGGATTTGTCTGGATAGATGATAAACCCCAATTTTTGAAAAAGGAGCTTGGTTGCTGAGACAGCTTATTTGGCCAACTCCAAGGTTTTCCCCACAATTAAGATGTCATCGAGATATGCCATGACAATATGTTTTTGTTTCTGAAGAAATGCCAAGACCGGCTTCAATATTTTAGTAAACAGTCTGGCGGCTGATGTTAATCCATTAGGCAGTGCTTTATACTGCCAGAGCTGCCCCATCCAGATAAATTTCAAATATCTGCGGTGATCTTTCTCTATTGGTACTGAATAGTATGCATCTTGTAGGTCGATGCAAGCCATGAAGTACCTCTTGTAAACTAGTTGTTTGGCAGTAACAAAAGTTTCCATTTTGAGGTGGGTGCACTGCACAAAAGTATTCAGTTGTGTCAAATCAATAATGATGCAGCATCTGCCATATTTCTTGTTTTTGGTGAAGATGTTTGATACAAACTCAACATAGAAACATAGAAACATAGAAATTAGGTGCAGGAGTAGGCCATTCAGCCCTTCGAGCCTGCACCGCCATTCAATATGATCATGGCTGATCATCCAACTCAGTATCCCGTACCTGCCTTCTCTCCATACCCTCTGATCCCCTTAGCCACAAGGGCCACATCCAACTCACTCTTAAATATAGCCAATGAACTGGCCTCAACTACCCTCTGTGGCAGAGAGTTCCAGAGACTCACCACTCTCTGTGTGAAAAAAGTCTTTCTCATCTCGGTCTTAAAGGATTTCCCCCTTATCCTTAACTGTGACCCCCTTGTCCTGGACTTCCCCAACATCGGGAACAATCTTCCGCATCTAGCCTGTCCAACCCCTTAAGAATTTTGTAAGTTTCTATAAGATCTCCTCTCAATCTCCTAATTCCAGAGAGTATAAACCGAGTCTATCCAGTCTTTCTTCATAAGACAGTCCTGACATCCCAGGAATCAGTCTGGTGAACCTTCTCTGCACTCCCTCTATGGCAATAAATGTCCTTCCTCAGATTGGAGACCAAAACTGTAACGCAATACTCCAGGTGTGGTCTCACCAAGACCCTGTACAACTGAAGTAGAACCTCCCTGCTCCTGTACTCAAATCCTTTTGCTATGAAAGCTAACATACCATTTGCTTTTTTCACTGCCTGCTGCACCTGCATGCCTACTTTCAATGACTGGTGTACCATGACACCCAGGTCTCGCTGCATCTCCCCTTTTCCTAATCGGCCACCATTTAAATAATAGTCTGCTTTCCTGTTTTTGCCACCAAAGTGGATAACCTCACATTTATCCACATTATACTGCATCTGCCAAACATTTGCCCACTCACCCAGCCTATCCAAGTCACCTTGCAGTCTCCTAGCATCCTCCTCACAGCGAACACTGCCCCCCAGCTTAGTGTCATCCGCAAACTTGGAGATATTGCCTTCAATTCCCTCATCCAGATCAAGAGATTCATGTTTGGTTTCCTCTATTACTCCTTTTGTATGTAGTCTTAATAGTTCCGCAAGACCTTCCAATTTCTCTTTTTGTGAAAGCACAAACTTTCGGCTAGGTGCATGCTGAACCGGAAGGAGGAGTTTGTCAACAAATTCAATTTTGTATCCCTGAATACTTTGCAGTATGAAGGGATCGGAGGTTATAGAACTCCATGTATCCCTGAACAAGTGTAACCTTCCCCCAACCTGTGAAGAAGTTACACATGCTATGTTCCGGGGGCAACCAGACCCACCTACCTCCATGGTTACCGGTGGTGCTGTGTTGGTTTTCTCCGTCCTTGGTTCCTGGGAGGTGGAGGCGCTGTGGTGTGGGGTTGGCGCATCTTCCAGGAAGGCCGTTCTGGGGCATGGCCTAAAAAAGACCTTTGTGTAGGTTGTACGGCCTTCGAGCTTTCACCAGCTGTTCTTTCGCTGTGACAGCACAGCCTGCTGTAGGGGTGCTGCCGCCGCGTATACGAGGACCTGGTAGCGGCCGACACTTTAACCATGCCGACGGCCTTTGACTCTTCGTCGAGGTCTTTTACCTGTTTGGGCAGGTTGTAGTAGGCGGCTGTGCGGTGCTGGTTCTGCACAACCCCGCGAACTTGGGGTTTAATGCCGGTTGGATGACACTCTTCCTGAAACAGTTGATCTCAAACTGTGCATTACAGAAGAGTGCCAGGGCATCCTGTTGCTCCTCTGACATATCCTTCCCATCTACTGACCTGGCAAATGCTGTAATCTCAGAGGCCAGTAGCTTCAGGATTTTCTGCATCATTACTTCCTGGCTCCTAATGCCAGGACTGACGCTTCCCCAGATGGGGTTATTTACCGCAGGCCCATTGAGGGAGATACAGTTCTCCGGAGCTAGATATTTGGCTGCCGTGTCGTACATGGCCTGTTCCTGTAGTTGATTTGTTGTCAGGTAATTTATACTGGCTGCCAGCTGTGGCTGCAACGGCAGTCCCTTCTGTGAAGGCATCGCAAACTTGGACACCATGCTGAGTAGCTCCTGTTCCTGCACCCCTAGCAAGTTAGATGATTCTTCTGCCAAATCCCCCTGTTCAGAGTCAGCCCAGATCTGACTCCTTATGCTCCCCTGTGAAGAGGGTGAGACATTTGGCAGCCCTGTAAAAGGTGCTGCCGTGGGTCTGCTAGGAGACCCACGGTGACCAGACTCCTGCTGCAGTAGGTCACGGTGGAGCAATTGCTCCATCATCCGCACCATGCGGGATAATCGACCGCTGTCGCTTCCCGCAGGCGGTGAATCTTCCATCCCGGACCCTGCCGAGTCAACGGACTTGACCGACTTCCGGGTGGGTTTGCTGCCAGTCCGAGGTGAACCTACGGGCTGTTGCGGTGTCAAGTTGGGGGCTGCTGTTTGAACAACGAGCAGTTCTGGAGAAGCCGGCCGCTCTGACTGCCCGCGTTCTCGCGGTCCTCCGCAGCCAGTCTCATAGCAGTCCGTTTGGACTTAGTTCGTGACTTGTCCATGATGGGAGTACTCTCTAAGAAAACCACAACAGAGTGCCGACAAAACGACCTCAGGATAGTAAGTACGCACCTGCAGGTCCGTTTTAAACTTACCGGTGGAGGAGCGATCCTCCTCCCTGCCTGTCACTTTGCAATGCGTTCGACAATATATCGCGCATGCGTGCTGGCGGGGTCTTCACGTAGTCACTCACGTGACTCCGACGTAAAATGGGCTATTAATGTGCAGAACCAGCAAATTCTTAAGAATAATGGGCAGATTGAGTAAGAGACACCATGTTGTGGAAAACAAACTGTGCAAAGTTTAAATTGACAAACAAGTTTTGGAGATTTGCAACGTACCATAAATCGTAACACCTGAGCTGGTCAAGCAATTTGCCCGTTTGACTCTTTTCAAGCAAGGTCTAGTTCTGACAAAGCTGACACTTAAGAATCCTTAAGGTAGACACAAAATGCTGGAGTAACTCAATGGGTCAGGCAGCATCTCTGGGCCCACTGAGCTACTTCAGCATTTTGTGCTCATCTTCATTGTAAACCAGCATCTGAAGTTCCTTCCTATCCACTTAAATGTCTTATACTGCTGGAGTTTTCACCTTTTAGATGGAGTTCTGTCTACCTGACAAAGTTCAGTTAAGTTTAAATTAAGTTTAAGTTTATTTATTGTCACATGTACTGAAGTGCAGTGAAAAGTGCTTTTGTTGTCAGTCAGTCAGTCAGCGAAAAGAGTATGCATGATTACAGTCAAGCTGTCCAAAGCATACAGATACAGGATAAAGGGAATAACGCTTAGTGCAAGATAAAGTCCAGTAATGTCCAATTAAAGATAGTCCAAGTGTCTCCAATGAGGTAGATGATAGGTCAGGACCACTCTCTTGAAGGCGATAGGATGGTCATTTGCATGATGACATCTGGGAAGAAACTTACTGAATCTGGAGGTACTTTCAATCTTCTGTACCTCTTGCCTGATGAAAGAGGGAAGAAGAGGGAATGACCTAGATGAGACTCCCTGCATATACAGTACATGTGCTGATCTAAAAGCCTCTTGAATACTATTATCTGCCACCACCGTCCCTGGCAGAGCATTTCGGACACCCACCACTCTCTGTATAAAAAAACCTGCACATCTCCTTTTGCTTCTTCTTGGAAATCTAAATTGCATGCATGCTGGATTCAGCCATCTTATAAACACATTCCATCCTGAAATGGGACTTTCCAACTGCTTTACTTACTCTATACTCATGACTGTGTAGCCGGACACAGTGCGAACTCCATCTTCAAGTTTGTCGACGACACCACCGTTATTGGACGAATTACAGATGGTGATGAGTCAGAGTATAGAAGTGAGATCAACCGATTGACCAAATGGTGCCAGCACAACAACCTGGCTCTCAATATTAGTAAAACCAATGAACTGATGGGGGACTTTGGAAGAGGAAAGATGAGGACCCACAATTCTGTTTATATTAATGGGACGATGATGAAGAGAGTCAAAAACTACAAATTCCTGGGCATGCATATTTCCGGAGATCTTTCCTGGACCCAGCACACTGATGGAATTATAAATAAAGCACACCAACACCTCTCCTTCCTGAGAAGATAACAGAGATTCAGTGTGTCAGAGAGGATTCTCTTGAACTTCTACAGGTGTACAGTAGAGAACACATTGACTGGTTGCATCGTGGCCTGGTTTGGCAAAGGAAAATAATGCAAAATGTTGTGAACACTGCCCAGTCCATCACCGGCTCTGACCTCCCCACCATCGAAGGGATTTATCAGAGTTGCTGCCTCAAAAAGGAAGTCAGTATTATCAGAGACCCACTCCACCCTGGCCACACACTCATTTCACCACTGCCATCGGGAAGAAGGTACAGGAACCTGAAAACTCTAACGTCCAGGTTCAGGAACAGCTTCTTCCGTACAGCCATCAGGCTATTAAACGCGACAACCTCAAAAAAGTTCTGAACTACAATAGACTATCATTATTATTATTATTATTATTATTATTATTATTATTATTATTATTATTATTATTGCACTACTATTGTTTGTTTTTTTGTATGGGTGGGTATGTGTGTGTGTGTGTGTATATAATATATATAAGAAGAATAAGAATCTCTTTAATGTCATTGCACATGGTGCAACAAAATTTAAAAGTCAATCCAACGGTGCGATTCACAAGAACAATCTTAAAAATATAAGGATGGGTAAAAATATATACATATAAAAAACAATTCAGTTGAATGTGAGTGTTATTTCTTATTTTGCATTGTTAAGCTCACATATGGCTATGGGGTAGAAGCTGTCTTTGAGTCTGTTTGTGCGAGTTTTGAAAGACCTGTACCGTCTGCCAGAGGGCAGCAGGTGGAACAGGTTGTGTCCAGGGTGGGAAGGGTCCTTCAGGATGTTGGCTGCCCTGCCAAGGCAGCGAGAGCTGAAGATGTCCTTCAGGGAGGGCAGTGGGCAGCCAGTGATTTTTTAGGCGGTGTTGATAACCCTTTGAAGGGCTCTCCTGTCCGCTGCAGAGCAGCTGGCATACCATGTGGTTATACAGTACGCCAGCACACTCTCGATAGCAGCGGTAGAAGAACACCAGCAGCTTCTCTTCCAGGTTGTTTTTCCTGAGGATCCTCAGAAAGTAGAGTCGCTGCTGGGCCTTCTTGACTACTGCGGTGGTGTTTGTGGTCCAAGAGAGATCCTCTGCAATTTGTGTGCCCAGGAATCTGAAGTCTGAGACCCTTTCCACACAGTCCCCATTGATGAATAGGGGTTGGTGGGCTGCACTGTTCTTACGGAAGTCTATGATAAATTTCCTTTGTTTTTTGTGGTGTTTAGGATGAGGTTGTTGTCTGAACACCACGCTGCAGTCTTTGGACTTCCTCCCTGTAGGCTGTCTCATCTCCTCCTGAGATAACGTCAACCACAGTCGGGTCGACCGCAAACTTGACGATGGTGTTGGTGGAGTGGGTGGGGGCATAATCGTGGGTTTAGAGTGTGTAGAGGAGGGGGTTGAACACACAGCCCTGTGGGGAGCCAGTGCTGAGTGTGATGGGGGTGGAGAGGTGATGGCCCAGTCTGACGGTCTGGGGGCGGATAGACAGAAAGTCCTTGATCCAAAGGCAGATGGGTTGGGAAAGTCCTAAATCCATGAGTTTGGTGACCAGTCTGCTGGGGATGATGGTATTGAAGGCAGAGCTAAAGTCAATGAAGAGCATCCTCACATAGCTCCCCTGGTGTTTCGAGGTGGGTCAGTGCAGTCTGAAGAGCAGTGGCGATGGCATCCTCAGTGGACCTATTTGCTCTGTAGGCCAAACTGATGGTGGGTTGAAGGTGCGACCGATCGGCTGGCTTTGATGTGCTGCTGAACCAGCCTCTCGAATCACTTCATGATTGACTGGTGTGAGAGACGAACGCCGGTCGCGGTCGTTAAGGCCGCTGATAACAAAGCTCTTTTTGGTTAGGTGCGGGGATGATTGTGGCAGACTTCAGGCACCACGGTGGTAGATGTGTGAGATTTTGGACAGGGACAGGTTGAAGATTTTCGTGAAGACCTCGGAGAGCTGGCGTCTGCAACATCCTTTGCCCAGAACCCTTCCTGTCATCGCCATCGCGGTCCCGGCAGCCTTCCTCGGGTACACCGCCCTGAAGCACCCGCCTCACTTCATGCTCCTGCACAGTGAGTGTGCAGTTGTTGTTGTTATGGGCTGGTGGGAGAATGGTGACGAAGCTCTTCTGGATCCTGCCATCAAAGCGAGCAAGAAGGAGTTCAGCTCCTCTGCGAGTGTGGCTCGCCCATCGCCGTCCGTAAATGTTTACTGGGCTTTATAGTTGGTGATGTGCTGTATGCCCTGCCCCCCGCCGTGGCATCGATTTGTGTAAAAAAAGTGGTCCTCTAACTCTTCCCTCTTGTGGGCCGCTTTGGCATCACTGATGCCTTCTTCAGGTTTGGCTCTAGCAACGTCTGTACAAGGGCTCTGTCGACAGACCTGAAGGCGGTGTTGTCGGTCCTTGAGAGAGTCTGGACCTCTTTTTTTTTTTGATCATCACGGCTTCCAGGTTGGGGTACACCCGGATGAGTTTGTCAACCGGTGATGTTGTCAACACAAGTTCTGGATGTCAAAAGATTACAGTGGATGTGTACTCCTCCGCCTCCAAATCCTGATTTTCGGGAAAAAATGCCCTCAGTTTGTCCTTTCCAAAGGCAGTCATGTAGCTGTGAGGAAGCTCCTTCAGGCCACGTTTTAACAAGTCCTGGTGTTGGTTATAATATATATATATAAATATAAATATATATAAGTATATATATTAATATTAATATATATATATATCTATATTTTTAATATAATGTTGTGTATAAATATAGATATATATATAATGTTAGTGGTTATATTGATATATATATATATATATAATATTATTATATATATAATGTGTAATATATATATATTAGAAATAGTGTGTAATTATATCTAATTATAATATATATATATAATATATTATAGATATACTTATATTTTTATAATAATAATTCACGAGTGCTTTATTGTTTTAATATGGTCCCCAGATAGGAACAATGAAACTTCATTACTTGCTGCAGCACAACAGAGATTTGTAACATAGTACACTGTAAACAATATTTTCCAATTCAATTCAATTACTTAGTTGTCATTGTGCAAGTTGTACAGTACAGAGACCAAACGAAATGCAGTTCGGCGCTATCTCCCCAGCAAGAGCGAACTTAGAATAATGAATGGTAAAAAATATATATGTTGTACAAACGGTTTTCAGTAGTGCAATTATACTGGAGGGAAGGAGTGTCCGGGGGGTGGGGGGTGGGGGAGGGGGGTGGGGGGGTGGGGGGGGAGGGGGGGGTGGGGTTGGGTGACTGGCATTCATCACTCGAGGTGCAGAGTTTAAGTATTCGTAAACAGCAACAGCAATATTGTCTAACGCAAATGATAAAACCAAGAGAGAAAAAAAAGTTCATGTTGTATGTATATCTACACATATCACATGTAACAACACACCACACACATAGCATATATCTATCTATCTAAACGCTAAAAGTCTCATTTTTTTCTTGGGGGGGGGAAATTCTGTCTGCTGGTATTATTGATTTTTTAAAAAACGCGAATATATAATCAGCTATGATTTTTGCGCCTCCTTACTCACAGTCACTCCTGCAGAGGCAGCAGCCCGAGGAATCTTCCGATCTATGAAGAAAAAATAAACAACAAGTTATAATGTTTAGAAATCTGTGAGATCGCTGATTGGTCTCTCATCGCCTGTCAATCACCATGATGCAATGTTACTCCTTGTTTCCTTTTGTTTTTTTTACTTCTGGGGGTCCAGGAGTTATTAAGAGCCAAATGGTATGAAATTGGAGATTTCGTGGGCCTGCACTCTGCTTGAAATGGTATGAAATTGCATTTGAATTTTGGAGTCTGCTCTTCTTCGCTGAAATGATATGGAAAATTTGCATTTGAATTTGGTGACCTGCACTCTGCTGAAATTGGCGTATTGGTGATGAAATTGCATTTGTATTTGGTGTGCCTGCACTCTGCTTGAAATGCATGAAATTGCCATTTGATTTGGTAGCCTGACAACTACCACTTGAGAATGGTAATAGATAATTGCATTGAATTTGTGACCTGCACTCTGCTGAAATGTATGAAATTGCATTGAATTTGGTAAACCTGCACTCAGCTTGAATTGGGTATGTAATGCATTTGTAATTTGGTGGCCCGCACTTTTGCTTGAATATGTAGTGGAACATTGCATTTGATTTTAGTGTGCCTGCACTCTGCTTAAAATCGGCTGATTGCATTTGGATTTGGTGCCTGAGTACACCTTGATAATGGTATGACTAGTGTGCATTTGCCAAAAATTTGGTTAGGCCTGCACATTTGTTGACAATGGGGGAATTTCATGGAATAGCACGCTGTGAGTGAATGCCAGCACCCAGTCGCGTAAGTTCAATCAACTGCAGCCCACATCAGCCATGTAGTCACTGCCAGCCCACTGCCATAATGAGTGAATGTACTGACTGCCAGCCCAACCAGCCCTGAACTGCCAGCCCACCAGCCCTGACGGTGAACAGCCAAGCCCTACAGCCCGAGTGACAGAGCTGCAGCCCACCAGCCGCTGAGTGACTGAGCTGCCAGCAGCAATGTCCTCTGGAAACCAGTCGGTTTCCAGGTTTCCAGGGACTATTTCGGCCCACAATGTACCCTCCTGGGAAACCAGTCCCTTCAGCAGCCACAACAACATCCATACTATCGCGCTCCAGGAAAGCCCCCCCCCTCCCCCCCCACTAGCTCATCAATATATTAGAATGGTGGAGAGGTGGAAAGTTGCGTTGGGGAACCAGCCCTCCTGTGTGTGAACATAGAGAGACCGGACTTGAAACTTTTTTTTCTATCCTCGTTGTATTATATTGTGTTACAGTCAGTACTAGGTGTTGTACATATTCTGTTGTGCTGCAGCAAGTAAGAATTTCATTGTTCTTAATCTGGGTACACTACATTGGACAATAAAACACTCTTAATGTCTATTCAGCGCCACAATGAAATCACTATTCTATACTGATAAGACAGGAAGCAGCATGTGAGGCTGGGAAAGCACATCTTGGACCCGCAAACGCTCAGCATAGGAGCACCGCATAGGCTGCGTTGGCTCTTCTCCTCTCCCTCATAACTCTCTCTGCACCAATGACGACTGCCACCTCCACAGACACCTCTGTCAAGCTTCTCAAGTTTTGCGGATGGACGACAACCTATTGGACTGATCCCAGGTATGGAGGAGGAATCTGTCTGACAGACAGGAAGTGTGCACCGTGCTGCAGTCTGTGTGCCATCGGCAACCAACCTAGAGCTCAATGCTCTTTCAAGGCCCAGTGGAATTGACTAGGGAGACTTTAGAAGAGTTTCCCCTCCCTCAAACCCCACTCACGCATCAACATTACCACAGCAGTCACATCTGTGGAGTCTTTTAAGTTTCTGGGAACGCATCATCTCCAAGGACCTTAAAGTGGGGGCTTTCCCATCGACTCCGCGCAGTCAAAAGGCACAACAGAGGATGTACTTTCCTACGCAGCTGAGCAGCACGGTCTGGCCACAGGTAATGATGGTCCAATTCTACACGGTCATCGTTTGTAGTTCTGTTCGGTCACCTTCTCCCCATCTGGTATGTTTGGCTCAGCCACCAAGCATGAACCCCTGGAGGCTGCAGCGATGTCGGTCCGATCAGCAGAGAAGGTTATTGGCTGCAACCTTCCCTACATTGATGAACTGTTACACTGCAAGGGCCAGGAAGCGAGCGGACAAGATCATCTCTGACCGCCTCTAAACACCCTGCTGCCACGAAAAATACTCTTTGTGAATCTTTCTCTGGAAGGTGACCTCCGTTACTGTCAAAGCTGCCACAGCCAGACATTAAAATACAGTGTTTTATCCACGAGTTAGTTGCCTCTACTTAACAGCCAAAATCTGTAGCCCTCCCTTTGATCTGGTATTTTGTCTGGCTCACATGTCTGGATTCAATGGTTTTTTGTCATTAATATTTTATTATTTTTAATGTTTAGTGTTGCTATAGAGCTGAAGTCATTCGTAGACTGTCTCTGTCACTGGCCATGTTGTTACTTGTGGCTGTATGCAAAAGGCAAATTACTTTGGTATGTGAATACTTGGCCAATAAAACTAAAGGGCCTTATCTCTATTTTGTCTTCCCTCCTGAAAAGTGGGGCCCCTGTCCTACCAGCTTTCATTCCGACCTTTCCGACGTGGTGACCAGCATCGACCAAACACCTGCGCACCAAACTGCAGTGGCAGTGGATGAGAGGAGGGTGATCACTGTACCGGCCGTTCACAACAGCACTGCATGCGCCCCCTGGCATGCGAAAAAAATGGAGCGCGACGACACAACCCGGCAGCGGGGCCCAGCGCGGAGATCAGGTGAGTGGCGCAACACGGCGGGAAGTGAGGCGAACTTGGAGCGAAGTCTGAAAGGTAAGTTCGCCAGGACAGAGAGGGACACACAGAGAGGGGCACAGAGGCACACACAGAGAGGGCCATGGAGCCACACACACAGAGGGTCATGGAGGCACCTACAGAGAGGGTCACGGAGGCACGACATCGAGGTGGTGTGTAATGTGTCGAGGCGACTGCGAGCCGACAAGCCGTTGCCGCGCGGAATTTTTGGAAATGGTCAGTTTTTCGGAGCCCCGCGCGATGTCGGAACAAACTCCGCACAATTCTGCACGGCTCCGGCAATCGAAGTGGAACCGGCCCCGTGACGCAGGACGGCTCAAGCGGCCACGTTAGGTCGCGCTCATTGCATGCTGGTGGGACAGGCCCTTTACTTACTTACTTACTTACTTACTTACTTAACCCTTGACTTGATTCTTGACATTCAAATACTGGCAGAACAAGTCTTTATCTGCCTTTAAATGGGTGATTGATTAAAATAGCACACAAATGTATTTAATATAAACACAATGTTCACAATGTACATTGTACTGGCACAATCATTCGTAGGTGATTGTACCTTGAAGGAAATGAATGAAGCAGTGAACATTTGTCATGGTAATTGTACATTTATTTAATACGTACCAATTATTATTATTTTTGCAAAAACTTGGGAATAATTGTTCTGATGTACTGTAGGTATATATCTGCATATATTTCATATCAACATTTTTAATACTGTTTGCTAGCAGGTGCAAAACCAAACATGCTTTTGAATTTGGATTAGTCTTATTTTTCCAGTACAAATAATTCTCTATCAAGTTTAAATATTCACAGCGATATTATTAAGAACTTTTAGAGCCTCACAGCTTTGCAACACGTGGACAATGTGTACTTGGGAAAGTGTATTGCCTGCCCGCGGTTAGTAGAGGACTGGGATACAGTGAGATGAATCAGGCGATATCGCTTGCATTTTTAAAAGCTTGAAGACCGTGGGAGCAAGTCAAAGGAAATATCACCACGTAATTTACTTGATATTTATAGCTCACACACCCCAGCTGGTTTATGTCGGCGCCTTTTCTTCATCTTCTTGAGCAATCCCTTGAGGTTGAAGCTGATTACTCACCATCACAGTGAAGTGTAGAAGATGCCCGCGTGTGATTTACTTTAACGACAGAACCAGGCACCTCTCTCTGCACAGAGCTTGACCAAGGTTGCGGCGAATCACTTTGACCCAGCTGCAGAAATCCAACACATGCACCACAAGCACACACACGACCTCACACACGCAGCACATGACACACACTCATGCACATAAAACACGCATGCACACACGACACATGCACACCACACACACACACATTGACATACACACAACATGCACATCACACATGCGCATCATGCAACACACACACAAAGCACCACCAAAGCACAAAACCCACAATGCACGTACACCACACATGTCACATACACACACACACGCACATGCCACACACAACACTGCACATGACACGCACTCGCACTAACTCATACACCATACACTCACATTCACACACATTCACTTGCACTCAGCACATAGACTTTTTCTCTCACAGTTTTGCTCTGTCTCTCTGGTGTAAACAATACAGACTACTATCCATTACACATAGCCGTATGCGCATTCTTTCTTCCTCTCTCACACAAACACATACACATTTATCACACAGATGCAAATACTTTCACACACTCTCTCTCTCATACACATGCAAGCTCGCTCTCACGACTCTGCCTCTCACACACACGCACATAAATATTATGACACCATTGCATGGAGTAGTTCTACCTCACACCACACATATATACTACTCCACACACACACACGATTTATCACATACTCAGAAACTCTCTCTTTTTTTTGTGGGTTAATTAGCCTCTAGTAATGTTCCCCTAGTGTGTAGGGTTGAGAAAGTAGATAACATAAACGGCACTGGAGACACAGCGGTAGGGTGTTGCTGGGCCTTTACAGTGCTGCCACCCAGAACCGGGTGCGATCCTGGACTACGGGACGCTGTGTCTGTACGGAGTGTCTTGCGCGTCTCTCCGTGTGATCCTCACGTAGGGCGTTTCTCTGGGTTGCTCCGGCACTTTTCTCCCACTTTCCCAAGATGAGCAAGTTAGTAGGTTAATTGAATTCTGTAAATTGTCCCTAGTGTTGTAGATAGGAGAAATAGTGTGATGAGTGTCGTCGCTGGTCTGGCGTGGAGCCCAGCGGACCTGTTTTCACGCTGTATCTCTAAACTAAACTAAACTAAACTAAACTCTGTGAACAGGTGATTGATGGTCAGTATGGACTCAGTGGCCGAAGGGCCTGTTTCCATGCTGTATTTCTAAACTAAACTGAATCCTTTAAAGCATTTCTGAATGTGGCTCTGTACCACTTTGTTGCTGCTTTGCGAGCTTGTAGCAGATGTTTGTTGATGGGACATCTTTAAAGAATTCGTATCCTTTCTTCTTTGGACTCAAACACTTCAACTAGATTGGCAAGGACGAGGGGGATCTGCACTGCCAGAGCTGCTGGATGAAGGATGAGAGGCTCAAAGCACAGTAGGGAGGGAGCAGTTTGAGGGAGCAGATGCCTGGCTTAATGCCAGTATCCATTGGGTGCTGTCTCATTTGTGTCATCTGTGAGCTGCACAAAGCCATCATCTGTTTGGCTGCTTCACCATGGATAGGCACTGGATGTTAAGAGATTGCTGCATATCCACATGAACACACAAGATGAACACACAAGCTGAACACACTGCCGATACTGGTAGCAAAAGATGACTGGTGCCAGATCCTCTACAAACATTTGAACTGTGTCTAGATTTCTCTATAGCACTGTGACGCTCTATAGCATTGGGGCAGCACAGTGGCTCAGCTGTAGATTTGCTGCCTTAGAGCACCAGAGATACGGGTTTGATCCTGTCCGTGGAGTTGAGGCTGTCTGTATGGAGTTTGTATGTTCTCCCTGTTTTCTCCACACTCGGAAGACGTACGAGCGATCACCTCGTACACTAGCATACTACACACATTTTTACAATTTTTGCTGAGTCCAATTAACCTGCACACCAGTAGGTCTTTGGAGTGTGGGAGGAAACCGGAGCACCCTGAGAAAACCCACGTGGTCACAGGTTGAATGTACAAACTCCGTACAGACAGCACCCATAGTCCAGATCGAACCCGGGTCTCTGGTGCTGTAAGGCAGCAACTCTACCGCTGCGCCACCGTGCCGCCCCAAAGGCATTGCGTCCTCTTTCTGATCCCGTCGGGCAGAAGATACAGAAGCTTGAACGTGCACGCTGTCAGACTCGGGAACGGCTTCTTCCTCTCTGTCATCAGGCATCTCAATGGTCCTTCCGTAAGCGAGGGTACAGTCCCGATATTCCAACCTGTATCATTGCAGACATTGGACGTTTTCTCTGGAGCTGTTACATTACAATGCTGAGAATCTGTATTCCGGTATCTTTCTCTTTGCTTTTGTATCTTTTGTACTTGTGTTCGGCTGGATTGTATTCATACATGGTATTATCTGATTGATTGGGTAAAACGCAAACAAAAGCTTTTCACTGTTCCCCCGGTATACGTGACCATAATAAATCTAATATATATTTAGAATCGGATTATCCCTTCCATTCACTGCTTGTGTGGACTTTTTAACTGTATATTAATTTTACTTCCTTCTTATAGGTAGCCCATCATGTCTTTGGCCATATCCGCTGCTCCCCTGTCATCTCCCCCCTCTCGCCACCCATCTTTACCAATGAAAGATGGAACGTTATAGACGATTAGAAACACTATAAATTTTCATGCTTAAGTCTCTGGATCTGGATTTGAACCCACAACCTTCTGACTCAAAGGTGAGAATGCTAACCACTAGGCCGTAATTCATGCCACCACAGTGATGAACAATTGCCACCTGCAGTAGATTAGATTAGATTGGAGAAACGGCAAGGAAACAGGCCCTTCGGCCCACCGAGCCCATGCCAACCGATGATAACCCATGCACTTGGTCAATCCAACACCATAGAGACAATTTGCAGAAGCCAACTAACCTATAAACCCACATGTGTTTGGAATGTGGGAGGAAACCGGGGTGCCCAGAAAAAACCCACGTGGTCACAGGGAGAACGTGCAAACTCCGTAAAGACAGCACCCATTGTTAGGATCGAACCCGGGTCTTTGTCACTGTAGGGCAGGTCCCCTATCACTGCACCACTGTGCTGCCCAATTACTTCCTATCAGTTTTCATGTCTCTCAAGGAGCACCTTATGGCGAGTTCTCAAACACACCCTCCCCATCTCGGGAAGACACACTACTCCCTTGCTTATGTCAGCATCTTCCACACCTACAATTGATAGCTGATTCAAGAGGATTCACAACTCAGAGGTGAAGATAAGGTAGAATCAGGCTTACCAGCATTGCGGCACAAAATTAAATATTTTATTTCAGTCACCTAAGAATTAACCTGCATATTTCTCATTCAATTGTTTGTATTAGCACCCGGCTACAATTAAACCTACTCAATTAATGTTAAATATCACCATTATCACAAACATTGTTTAAATGATCAGGCTTTAAAGGATAATAACTTTGCTACAGATTAGTGGTATATAATACACACTAAGCTCTTAATTCACTTAATATTTTGCTTCTGAACTATGGTATAAATCCTCTTTCACCCGTGCCAAATATTTATTACTTCATCAAAAGTCTCTTCATTTTTGTTGTAAGAGTTGTTGCATCAAATGCCTGTCTACTGTTGTGTATAGAGTGCAGGGACAAATAAACAATTTAAACTGAAGACAGACACAAAAAGCTGGAGTAATTAAGCGGGACAGGCAGCATCTCTGGAGAAAAGGAATGGGTGATGTTTCGGGTCAAGACCCTTCTAACATCACCCATTCCTTCTCTCCAGAGATGTTGCCTGTCTCGCAGAGTTACTCCAGCTTTTTGTGTCTATCTTCAGTCTAAACCAGCACCTGCAGTTCCTTCTTACACAAATAATTCAAACTAATTCCCTTCAGGTTCTTTTCACCATTCAAAAGTGAATTGAGTCAAATTTATTGTCATATGTATTGGAGTGGGAGAGGGAGGTGAAGAGGGGGAGACGGAGGGGGAAAGGGGTAGGGGGAGAAGGGGAGGAGATGTGACCTGCTGAGTTGCTCCACCACTTTGTGGCAATGAATATTTTACTTGCAGCAGCATCACAGACTCAGTCAACTCACAAAAACATAAATTCCACAAGTTAACAGTGAGCGGAAGGCATCAGAATACCCTTTGATGTTGCTGATTGGTGCAGATATAGAGGTTGCTGGATGGAGAGTTTAAAGGAGGGTTGGAAGTAGAAACAAGGAACTGCAGATGATGGTGTGCAAAAGTAGACACAGAGTGTGGGAGTACTCAGCTGGTCAGGCAGCATCTCTGGAGAACATGGATAGGTGACGCTTGGGGTCAGGACCCTTCTTCAGACTGATTGTAGGGGAGGAAAAGAGAGCTGGTGGCCGGTTGAGGGAGGGTTGATCAGGAAAGCGAGACTAATAGATGAGACACGAGGGGTTGTGAGAGACGAAGAGGACAAAGGGTGGAGGAAAGATACTATTGTTGCACAATGGAGCTAAAGCTAACATACTCAATCCAAATCCTGTGCCGTGGAGCCTAGCTAACTGACCCCAAGCTCAACGAGACCTGACCATTGTGTCTAAAGAAGGGTCTTGTCCTAAATCTTCACCTATCCATGTTCTCCAGAGATGCCGCGTGACCTTCGGAGTTACTCCAGCACTTTGTGCCATTTTTAGGCTTGAACAATGGCCTAGTGGTTAGCACGCTCACCCTTGAGTCAGCAGGTTGTGGGTTCAAGTCCAGATATAGAGAATTAAGCATGAACATTTATACAGAGTTTCTAATACAGTATATATTGTTGGAGGTTCCAGCTTTCATTTAACATGGAACTTTGAACAGTTCACCACAAGGTCAGGACCGTCGGCCCAATATATGGGGCGACACAGTGGTGCAACAGTAGAGTTGCTGCCTCATAGCGCCAGAGACCCTGGTTCGATCCTGACTGTGGGCACTGTCTGACGGAGTCTGTAGGTTATCCCTGTCACCATGTAGGTTATCTCCGGTGGCTCCGGTTTCTTCCTACACTCCGAAGACATACATGTTTATAGGTTAATTGGCTTCAGTGAAAATTGTAAGTTGTCCCTAGTGGGTAGGATAGCGTACAGGGTGATCGCTGGCCGGCATGGACTCGATGGGCCGAAGGGCCTGTTTCCTCGCTGTCTCTCCAAAATCTAAAGTCTAAATTAACCAGCATCTGCAGCTCATCGTTTCTACACCTGACCATGTGCGACAGCTTTTGCCTGGGTGTTGGAATAATTACAAGTCCTCAGCTTAGGTGGTTTTGAATTGGCAATGGTTAGGTCAAATGTTATTCATACCAAATGTACGATCTCTGCACTGCAGTTGTACTATAAATATTTTCTTCCTGACTTCAGCATCCTCCTCATGTTGCTTTTCCCCAAGATAGTTTGCAGGAAAATCCCTAGGCTGAGATTAGAGTAGAATACTCAAGCTGGAATCTCAGTGCTGGGAAGTCTGATATGTTCTCAGCCTGTGGCAGATCATACCTCCACCTCTGGAGCAAAGTGTTACAACATAATATTGCCGTTAACACAGCAACCTGCTCCAAGTGTGTTATCAAACTAAAATGAACCCTGGGGGAGGTTGTAGAATGAACAACTAATAGCTTCCTAAAATGGCTGTAACGGGGATCTGCAAGGCAGGCTACGGAAAGTTGAGAGAATGAGGTGTGATTATCACAATTAGGGACATTGGCATATTTTAGGCGCAGCTTATATTGATGGTATAATTTTATTCAGATATGTTCTGAGATCCAGTATGGAGAGCAGGAGCTCATAGAACTATGGGTTGAGGATGTTAATCCAACCACTGCCTAATTCCCTGGGGAATACAACAAAGGTGTAGGAGAAGAAAATATTTTCTGTTAATTTGAACGCATCCTTTGTGGCATTTGGTGGCTGTAGAATGGGGAATAATCACAAAAAAAGTAGATTGCCCATCTGAAGAAGGGTCTCGACCTGAAACGCCGCTCATTCCTTCTCTCCAGAGATGCTGCCTGTCCTGCTGAGTTACTCCAGCTTATTGTGTCTATTTTTGTTTGCTGTAAAACCCATTAGGGTCACTAATGTCCTTCAGTTGCCCCATTACAGGACGGATGTGGAGGCTTTGGAGAGGGTGCAGAGGAAGTTTGCTGCCTGGATTATGTGGCAGTGGGAATAATGAGAGGTTAGGCAAATGTGGACTGTTTTCTCTAGAACACCAGAGGTTGAGGGGTGTTGGAGGCTGAAGGAAGGCCTGGTAGAAATTTATCAAATTATGAGTTTGGTGAATAGAGCAGACAGTCAGAACCTTTCTCCCAGGATGGAAACGTGAAGGACATTTCAGGTGAGAGGGGCAGCTTAAAGGTGATGCGAGAGGGCAGTTTTATACACAAAGAATGGTCGGGGCCTGGAACGCGCTGACAGGGTTAGTGGTGAAGGCAAATACGATGGTGGCATTTAAGACTTCTTTGGATAAATACATGGATAGGCACAGAATGTAGTGATATGGATCATGTGCACTCAGAGGAGATTATCCTGGCATTATGTTCCACACAAACATTGTGGGCTGATGGGCCTATTCCTGTGGGTTAATTTTCTATATTCTACATTCATGGAAGAAAGTCCACTATCTGTCCGCTGTTGACTTACTTGTAACTCCAGACCCTGTGAACTAGCCTGGCAGACCATTGGGTTTATGGGGATAGCAAATAAATGTTGTCCTGCAGTCAATGTCCCCATCTTATAAATAAATATCAATGTATTTAGGCCAGCATAGTGGTGGCAGCAGTAGCGTTGCTGCCTCACAGCACCAGAGACCTGGGTTTGATCCTGACTACAGCTGCTGTCTCTTATGGAGTTTATATGTTCTCCCTGTGACTGTGTGGGTTTTCTCCAGGTGCTCCAATTTGCCCCGTGCAGGTTTGTAGCGTAATTGGCATCTGTAAATTGTCTCCTTAGTCTGTAGAAGAAAACGAGTGTATGGGTGTTTGTTGGTCGGCGCAGAGTTGATGGGCCGAAGGGCATGTTTCCACGCTGTATCTTTAAACTAAACTAAACTAATAAAGGTAACCAGTGGTTGATTCTAAATGTTGCTTTGTTTTATAACTATTGCTGTGGTGCACATTTTGGCCATAAAAACACAGTATACAGATCTGGTAGAACTTCTGCCTCATATTTGATCCTAACTATGGGTGCTGTCGATGTGGTGTTTGCACTTTTCCTGTGACTGAGTCGGTTTCCTTTGGGTGCTCCGGTTTCCTCCCACATAGCAAAGGCGTGCTTGTTTGTAGGTTAACTGGCTTCTGTAAATTGCCCCGAATGTGTAGGGAGTGGATGAGAAAGGATGATTACGTCGAACAAGAGTGAACGGGTGATCGATGGTCAGCGCGGACTCAGTCAGAAGAGAATGTTTCCACGCTGTATCTTTCAATCAGTTAGTTAAAAAAAAAAACCACTGTTCTAAACGAGGACTTGAGCTGAATTGGAAGTCTGATGTTGCACTCATTCTTTAGAGTGGCAGTTACCTATATACCTAAAGATCTAAGATAGACACAAAGTGCTGGAGTAACTCAGCGGGTCAGGCAGCATCTCTGGAGAAAAAGGATGGGTGATGTTTCAGGCTGGGACCCTTCTTCAAACATCTTCATCATCTGAAGAAGAGTCCCGACCCAAAACGTCACCCATCCTTTTTTACCAGGGATGCTGCCTGACCCGCTGAGTTACTCCAGCATTTTGTGTCTGTTTGATTTAAACCAGCTTCTGCATTTCTTCTATCCTTGCGACCTCCTCTTAGGTAGTGACAACCAGCTGAGCAAGACTCTCTCGTTTTCCTGTAACATTTGAGATTTTACACACATGTTAAATTTGTGAAATGAGAGATACACCCTCAGAAATTGTATAAAGAGAGATTGTTTAAGCAAACATCAAACCAGGAGAAAAGTACAATAAATGCAGAAGCTCCTCTGAAGGAAAGCAAAAATTTTACAGCTCGTCGAGAAGAATTGATAGCTCATTCATAAACTTCAAAGCTTACAAGATGTTAATCTGGGAATCGTGATGCTGGAATGGGGAAATACTCTATTTGAGGCCGACCTTTTAAAATCACAAAACCTCGTTCCCCAGAGCAAAAAATGCCTTCAATAGACTGCTGCTATCGTTAGCAATTTGTGAAGTGCAATAAAGATGTGAAATGGAAGTATTGCAAGGAGCAGAAAAAACATAAATATTCCATAGTCTCCCCTGTTGTGTTCAGGCTAATAAATTGGCAGGAGCTGCTCCCGCTAAGATCATAGCGAGAAGAAATAAAATATCAAGGAACGGGGCAAATAATGAGTATTGCCTGAGATCAAGAAGAAAGAGGTAACACTAATGAAGCAAGTTTAAATGATATGCCCGTCCATCTCTGCACCAGCCGGTCTATCAAAGTAGCTCCTGGATGTGAGCTCATCTTGAATACGCCACATAAAATGTACGGCATTGTAACACAGGGCCATACAGCTTTTTAAACCTGACCCACCATTCAATTAGATCACATCTTGTCTTGGAACTTTAGCTGTAGGATTAGATAATGATGAATATGGGTAGAGCTACAAAAACACTTAAACAGAAAAACGCTGGTGATGTTTGTATGTTGTTGTAACCACCCACTACACAGTAGCAGAGAGTTTTGGGGATTGGTAATCAAACATGAAATTAGAAATCCGACAAAGGCAAAACAGTTTCTGTGGGACTTCTAATCTACAATAGAATGGGTTATAGATTGGGTTAATCAAATTGGCAGGGGGTGCTGCGGAGGAGAGGAACTGTGTCTATCTAATCAACATGTAGAGGAACCAAACGAGAGAGAAGAGAGCAGGCTATTTTAACTAATGATGGAGACCCTTGTTGTACGTGGCCCCCTTGGGCATGAAGAGTGACCAATAATTGGTTGACTTCATTAGGATGGTTGAGAGACATTGATTAATTCAGAAACAATGGTTCTGAACTTAAAGTGGATTAGACGTGAATTTGCCAAATTGAAACTGGCAATTAATTCTATAAATGGGTTTGACGGTTGGGATATACTGCATTTAAAGTAAAGACATGAGAACTACAAAAATTGTCATCCCAGGCAAAAGGTGGGTAAGGTAGTTGCATCCGGGGATAACAAGGGAAAATCAGGGATAGTATCAAAGCAAAGGATGATGCGTAACAAAGGCTGAGCGTACAAAGTAGCAGAAAAAGCAGCATCCCAGAAGGACTGGAAAATCAGAGCCTCAGAGGAGGACAAAGGGCTTTTTAGATTATGAAAGAAAACTGGCATGGAAACATTCTGCAAAAGTTTTTATAGATATGTGGAAGAGAAAGAGGTTAGTGAAACAAATCTTGCAGTCAGAAACAGGTTGAGTTGATTTCATGTGGATATGGCGGACCAATTGAATAACTACTTTGGTTCCCGTGCGTCACTACAGGTTACAATCCCGGAAATAGCAGGGGACAGTGGGTCCAAAGGAAGAATTTGAGGAATTGAGTGAATGTAGTGGTTTGGTGTAAATGATTAGATTAAAGCCGATAAATCAGGGACCAGATAGGCTGCCTCCCCAGAGTCACCCACGTGATAATCTTTCAAACTCTTTAGATCTGGAGTAGTAGTCCTGAGGATTGGCGGGGTTTGGTAACCCCTCTTTAAGAAGGGAGGGAGAGAGAAAAAAAACAAAAAAAAAAAATGGGGAATAAGAAGGAGGGAGAGAGAAAAGGGCGGGAAATATCCAGACCAGGTCCTAAACTAGTGCTAGAGTCAGGATGGGATAGCCGCACAATAGCAGCACATTTGGAAAGTGGGTGTGAAATTATTGGACAATGTGCATGGATTTTTACGAAAGGTAATCAATCAGTAAATTGTCCCGGAATTTTTTCGAGGATGTAACTAGTAGCGTGGATAAGGGAGAAACTAGGATATCATTCAGAACAGGCTTGACAAGGTCCCACATAAGAGATTAGTATACAAACAAAAGCAGACGGTATTAGTGTATTGATGTGGATAGAGAACTGGCTGGCAAACAGGAAGCAAAGAGTAGAGTAAACAGGTCCTTTTCCAAGGCAGCAGTTGACTATGTGGTACCGCTGGGCTCAGTGCTGGGACCCCAGCTATTTACAAAATATATAATTAGTGTGTAGGGAATTGAAGGCCAATATCTCCAAGTTTGCGGATGAACCACTAAGTGGGGGACTTTTTCAAAATGCTTGGAGACTGCTAATGGACTTGGATTGGGTGAGTGGGCAAATGAGTGGGGCAAATGATCTTGGCAGATAATATAATGGCCACTTTGGTGGCACAGACAGACTTATTTAAATGGTGGCCGATTAGCAGGAGGGACCTCAATGGTAACACATGCCAGGTGCAGCAGGCAGTGAAAAAAGCGAATGGGGTAATTTAGCTTCATAGCAAAAGGATTTGCGTTGACACAGGAAAGCAGCGAGGTTCTACAATTTACAGGGTGGCTAACGCTATTGCTGTACAGTTTTGGTCTCCAGTTATTTGGTCTCCAAATCTGAGTGGAAGGACTCCATAGAGGGAGTGCAGAAAGTTCAACCAACTGATTCCTGGATGTCAGGACTGTCTTAGAAGAAAGACATAGACTTTTGCGTTATACTGGAAATATTTGATTGCTTATAGAAACTCTAATTCTTAAGGGGTTGGACAGGCTAGATGCCGGATGATGTGCCCCGATGTTGGGGAAGTCCAGACAAGGGTGTCACAGCGTATGGTTAAGGATAAGGGAAAATCCTTTAAGACCAGATAGAGAAAGACCTTAAATAACCGAGATTTTTCACACAGAGAGTGGTGATCTCTGGAACTCTCTCTCTGCCAAGGAGGGTTAGGCCAGTTCATTGGCTATATTTAAGGGAGTTGAGTGCTGTAGCTAAGGGATCAGGAGGGTTGAACAGTACGGATACTGACTTGGATGATCAGCCAATGATTATATTGAATGGCGGTGCAGGCATTGAATGGCCTACCTATCCTGCACCTAATTTCTATGTTTCTATGTCTTGTATTCTATGTTATATTAACTCCACACACCCCACCTTTGGTTTGTGCCACACATATCCATAGGAGAATCATCAAGGAGACACAAGGGAACTGCACATGCTGATTGCTGGAGTAACTCTGCCAGAGACAGTTCAATCCTTGAATCTGACTACAGGTCGTCTGAGTGGAGGTGGAGTTTGCATTCTCCTGTGACTGCGTGGATTTTTTTCCAGGTCCTCCAGGTGAGCTTCCTCCCCACACTCCAAACTCACATGCCAGGTGGTAAATTGGCTCTGCGTAAATTGTCCGTAGTGTTTAGGATAGAACTAGTAACTAGTGTATTGAAAAAACCAAGTTTGGTTTTTGGGCCCAAAACAAGTATATCTGGTTTTGGCCCACACAATACTATCTCTCCACACTATATCTCTGAACTAAACTAAACTAAACTAAACGTTTAGTCTTCATGTTACCTGTTACCGAGACTCGCATAATGCAGTTTATCGAACAAAAAAACCATGTTTAGGATTGTGAGTCAGTCTCTTCGCATGCATAAGCACGGAAGCCCAAAACAAATTAAAGCTTGTGATTTGCCTGAGCATTTAAAACACTGAAAACATTTTGTTGAACACATTTACAACACAAAGTTAACACCTTTTAAAAGAAAAATTTTCAGTGATGCATCATAAAACAACCCAGAGCAAATTCTCTCTCCTTATTAAATGGAGGAAATAAATCATTATAAACTGAACACTCAATGTCTACGAATAAAACTAATGGTGGAATTTAGTTGCTGCCTGAAAGATTATGTTTTAGAGATACAGCATGGAAACAGGCCTTTCGGCCCGTCGGGTCTGCGCCGACCTCAGCGAACCCTGCACATTAACACTATCCAACACACACCTAGGGGACAATGTTTACATTTACTAAGCTAATTAATCACAAACCTGTACGTTCTTTGGCGTAGAGAGATACTTTGAGGGGAGGATACCGAAATCTCGTGAAGAAAAATCACGCAGGTCACAGGGAGGAGAACGTACAAACTTCGTACAGAGAGCACCCGTAGTCCAGGATCAAAACCGCAGCGGGTTTCGGCGCTGCATTCTCTGTAAAGGCCTGTCCATGTATATGGGTACTTCAGGTTCTTCGAGTTGCCTGATTCGAACTCGGAAGATATTACGAGTATAATTAGTCGGCTCGTTGGTTCAGGGCTCTGTGGAAAATCTTATTCAGCATGTCTTCATTCGATGTTTTAACCGCGGTTTCCCGAGTAGTACCTGCCAATTAGCGTTAAAGCCGCCGCTAAGAGAACGTTCCTGCTCCAATGTAGTACCGCTACGTACTTCTACATGCTTACCATTCACCATGAGTTTGGATTAAAGCTTTGGAGTCACGGTGAGTGACTACTGAAAACCCCGTCCAGTCAGCTGCACATGACGTTCAATTTATTGTCAGCGGCAATGGATGCAGGTCGAATGGTGGTGCCAGCAGATGCTCCTCAGCGTAAGTTTAAACTTCAGGTAAGTTGTATTTCTACTTGTTTTATAGGACTCTCCTGATGCAGGAACCTCGTTTCATAGGGATGCTTTCGTGACGGCAGACGAGGGAACCAAGCTTAAGGGCTTGTCGGGAGAAATCCTGACCCAAGCGATGCGGGGAACTGTGAATGTCGCGTTTCGCAATCGGAGTCAATATAGACGTCATGACTCTTCACTTGTTGTGTTTCCCGGGAGGGAACATCTTGAGAATTACACTCACTACAGCAGAGTTAGGCCAGGCTGGGTCAATGTGATAGCCTGCGCCAGCAGCACTTTTTGCAGGGCTGCTTCATGGTGATGCCAACTTATGGCAGGCTAGCCTATTGGAGAAGCTGTGCCAAACCAGCTTCCTTTGCTGAGGCTGCTGCTTCATGGAGAGCCAAGTGGCTGCCAACCTATGGAGAGCTGTGCTCTAGGCCTTTTGCTCAAAGGCATCATGGTCTTGAAGGCAAATACCGAAAAGGCCGAGCCAGAGTAACCTTTGCAGTTGCTCTGGGCAGCTGGCACAGCTCTATCGGGGCGCCAAAGTAACTGCTCCAGGCTTGGTGCTTAATGAGCGCAGCCACAGTTAGAAGCCCAGCGCCAGTAACCTTTGACCCGCGGCCAATGGGAATTGGCAGAAGTCCTGAGTAGGCCTATAGAGAAAAAATAAAAAATAAAATTAATAAAAATAAAAAGAAGAAAAGCGCGAACTACCTTTTAGACGGGCTGCTTAGTGGAGGGATGCCAGTATCTATGGCGAGTTGTGGGCAAATGATGGCAGCGGTGGCCTGTTCATTATGAAGATGTCAGAGTAACAATTGATTTTATAGTGTATCCCCGTTTACAGTGATCATGGGGGATATTTGAGGAGGCATTGCTAGGATAGAGGGACAATATAACAGAATGATGACAATGAAAGAAGAATTCAAAATAGATGGATACTCATTCAAAAAACTTTGGTATGTATTGTCTCGGAGGATATTTTTAAACGCTATATTTTGCCAAAATTCCCAAATGTTTAAATCTCAAAACTATTATTTGAGAAATTTGGGCTACCTCTATACCACGTTAAAATTAAGTTGTTATTCAAATACAACTTGTAGGACATTGGGATAAACTTTAGCTATTCAATTGGGATGTTGACGCCGGCCTTGGGGAAACAGGTTGCAGTCAATTGACTCCGTAACAGCCTTGTTTGTTATAAAGCAGACCTTTCTATTCATTAAGACTAATTGGCAATATTATGGATTGGGATTCAGCTGTGCAAGTAGGAGAAATGTCATCCTGTTTTAAATTGGTAACTGTAAAGTGCCATGTAGAGTCATTTTTTGTGTTACACAACTTTGTTATTTACCAGCTGAAGCTACTAAAATCACAATGATGGACAAAACAGTATTCATTAACCGCTCCAGTAGTTGTTTAGTGTAAATATTTCATTATATGGGCAAATTATGTTATTGGCCCTATCAAATGGGAAATGGCACCAGCAGTGCCTTGTAGGCAGGCCTGCTTCAAGTGCACTCCCAATGTAAGAGGGAGAAGCATGCGCGAGTCAGTATTTAGTCTGACGCCGGAGTCCATGGCAAAGTCGGCGTATAGCTTGAAGCCGCGCCAGCAGCACCCTATGTTAGCAGGGCTGCTTAATTAATCTTCCCCTCATTGTTAGAGGGGTGCATGTGGGTGTCAGTGTATCTTAATGGCTGAGTTTCTGCGGGGTATTTGAGGCCATTGGAGCATGCCCAAGGGATTGAAGGGCACATGCCAGACGTACCATTGCCTGGCGCAGGTTGCCATCCAAGACACCATAAGCGGTGATCACCGCTATTTTTTTTTCAGGGGGTACAATAGAGCTGGCCGCCACTAAATCACTCTTTTCAGGTTTAAGGACCTGTTTCATAGGCGTGACCTGGAGGATTGAAGCTACAAGCTATTGAAGGTAAGGCTTTCAGTAGTTCACAGCGGACAACGCACCCCACGCTCTTGATCGGCAGGTAAGCGGTTCAATGTATCTAGGCAGCAGCAGCATGAAAGCTGGCCAAGAGGTTCCACTCCATCTTACCTGTGCTACTCTTCAACGAAGGGACCACTTACAACTTGGTAAGATGTGCAACTTGGTTGTACAATACAAATGATTGCTCATTATCATCTACTTCGAGGGGTCTAACCATGTAAAAATGGACAATACTAGCATTCCAATCAGGTTAGAATTGGGCAGGGCTCCGTATATAGTGGCCAGGATTGTCTTGCAAGACGGCTCGGTAATCGGGGGGCCAACAGTGTGCCGTTCACGGCAGACACAAAATTGCAAATATCTATCTCAGTTTATGGGGAGGGGCTGTAGCAGATTTGCATGACTTACCATTCTTCACTTACTGGTATCAACACTTCTGTAGACCCTAAATGTGGCATTGTATGGGTTAAAAGAAGTGATTGAGACAAATATGCATATCTGCTGCAATGCTTGAAACTTCATTGTTGGATACATATATTGATGGTGGGTATTGTTAGTCACTCATGGGTGCAATCCAATTAAAGACTCCTGTAATGGTTTACAATAATATAGTTTGCCACAGGAGAATCATTCAAGTATAGGTCAATGGCATACACAGAATGGGTGTTGAATCACAGCCACATTATGAAACTCTAGGTTCAATACGGAACACCAACTATATAGATATAGTTTGTTTTTCATGCTTATTACACAGGTTGCTAACATATGTGGCATTAACAGTGGCGAAAGATACATTCTCGCTACAAGGAGAATGAAGGTCTTTTATATCTTCCTCCAAGTTGCTTCATCAAATCGGGGGCTTCAAATAAGTCATTAAGAGCCCGCTTGAGGATGTCTATTGTGTCGGTTGGGCTATGCAACTGTTTCCGATTCTCCCGATTTGTTCAGGGAATTAATAATACATCCTTATCATGGTTATTTTAAAACGTAACTTTTCTGGGTCAGCCTGAGGCTTGAGAAAATCATGCCGTTTTGCATGATAAAATCAAAAAAAAAATTTTAATTCAAATTATGTGTTTCTTGCAGATTCAATGAACTACCCTAAGGCTTGGGTTCGTGACATCTCCCTTCTATGAGTGTGTGCAGAGTGCTTGGATAGCAGTAAAAATCCATTCAGACTTTCTTTACCAGGAGATGAAAAGAATTTTGTTTAATTGCTCATTGTTACATTGAATACGGTATAACGATTTATTGACGTTTGGAAGTTTCATGTTAAATGATCTTTTGTCAAATAATTGAGTGTGGCCATTAACTGTGCCAATGTGATTCTCATTGAAAATTGGCTCTAGCTAAAACGAGACCCGCTCTTTTGGGTTCAGACCCGGGGATATCAAGTTTATAAGGATACTCTGTATACACATGGTCTCCCTGGACCAGTTACAATGTCATTATGGGATGGGGGCATTTGTGAAACTATTTCACCAGGGGGCTACAGCTACATCCTTTAACTTTGGCCGGAGCTCATTAGGTAGTTATCCTTCTGGCGCTAGTGTATGAGCGAGGGTCGAGTCGCTACATTAATTGCGACGGTTACAGGATGATTACATCTGTAAATAAATAATGTATAATATTTTATGTTTATAAATACTTGAGCCAGAGCAGAAGGGGGGGTCAGGTTTTCAATGTTTGTTACAGAGTATGCCAGGGGACCTTTGGTAACGTAAAACAAACACATATATTCACAACAATACGTTAAGGTCCCCAAGAGGCCTTTGAGGCTCTGAACTAGCAATGTTTGTTAGTCACAAAAAAACAGATGATAAAACGGAGTTTGCGTTATGTAGGAATGGATTCTTGATTCCAGAGCTCATACCACCAGGGCTGCTACACAACATCAGCAGCCAAGGAATAATTTACGTTCTTGCTATGAACCACATTCCTTACGGCTGCAGCAGGTCACAAACGAACGATATCTCCAAAACATTTTATAATAACCCATTGTACTAGACCAGGGGTTTTTGTTGTCAACTCTATTTTACATTCTAGTTATACTTTCCATCTGGGTGAGAGATGTGAACTACTTATTTAACTTCATTTAATCACAACGCTCCAAAAATATGTTTATAAATCTATGTCATGACTATTGCATTATGAATGTTTTTCCTATCATTTGTCAACCGACAGCAGTTGTGGTTGGTGTAGACTCGTTGCTCTATCTCATCAGCATGAAATCACAGCGCTTTGTAGTCTTCACGTAGTCGCTCACGTTGACTCATGAAGTAACATAGTCAGAATTAAACGAGAGACTTTACCAATTGAAGTTTGATCTTTATTTTTTGAGGATGGTACGATGTGGGACTACGTGCCTCGTTTCTATGACCCTCATAATGTCATCTGGTAGTTCTAGTCTTCTGTTATCTTGCTAATTTTATACTTCAGTCACTATTCACCTGTGATTTCACACCGCTGCTTTGAAAGATGTGTCGCACGTTGCGGTCTGGTGACGGGGTGGGTCTTCACGTTGTCCCTCATTGGAGGCTGATTAAACAGAGAGGGGATGAAGGGTTCATGAGTCTGATTGGTGCATTGCTTTCAAGCTTCTGTATCTTCTGCTTGATCTGGAGCGGAGGAGAAGATTCGATGACCTGCGATGGGGGATTTAGACTCATTTAATTATGTTGGGCTACTTTTAGACAATAGGACAAATAGGACGAGAGAGCAATAGATGCATGGAGTAGGCCATTCAGTTCTTTGAACCTGCACTGCCATTTCAATTGTGGATCGTGGCTGTTCATTCCCAATTCAGTTCCTGCTTTATCTCCCCCAAAAATCCCTGACTCCGCTATTCTTTAAGAGGCCCTTTATCTAGCGCTCTCTTTGCAACGTATCCAGAGAACCAGGGTCTACCACACGGTCTAAGGCAGAGAATACCACTGACTCACAACTCGAGTGTGTGGAAAAAGTGTTTCCTCAATCTCCGTTCTAAAATGGCCTTACCCCTTTATCTTAAACTGGGTCTGGTCACTTCCCCCAACAAATTGGGGACATGTTTCCTGCCTCTAGTGTGTTCCAAACCCTTAATAATCTTATATGCTTCAATAAGATCCCCTCTCATCCTTCTAAACTTCATCCTAAATATCTGAGACAGCGTGAAGCGTAGATGGAGTCAATGGCAGGGTGTCTGGTCTGCGTGATGGACTGAGCTACTTCTAAATAATAAACACCCCACCTCTCCGCCATTTCATGCTGTTCTCGGGGTAGAGCTGTTACCAAACCAAGCTCAATTCAATTAAACTTTAATGTCATTGCACAGATACAAGTATGGGTACAACGAAATGCAGTTTAGCGTCAGTTTCTGTAATTGCATATTAACTACAGAGACAGAATGGAAACTATGTGGACGGAGAGGAGTTGAGAAGGGGAGAAATCTACGGCGGGAATCCGAGTTCATCAGTGTGATGGTGTTGTTTATTGAAGCTGTTCCTCATCCTACTAATAGTGTGGGACTGTGGACTCCTGTACCGCCACCCTGTGCGTAGGAGGGTTTGCAGTTCCATGGTTAGGGTGGGAGGGGTCTTTGATGATCTTCCCGGCCAACGTCCTCAGACTCCGTTTTCGTGGAGGGCATCCATGGCCAGGGAGGAGCGGGGCTACTGATTGATATGTTATGGCTGTGATAAAAACCCAACGTATTCCTTACTTTATGGGTCATCAAAAGCATTGAATTGGCATTTTCCTCAAGTCTCCTGAAAAGCATACTATTTGTTACCTTGTTCTAATTCTTTCTGGATCAGAGACGTATCAGAAATTGCATGAACAACCACAAATGCATGCACTTCCTTGCGCTTTAAAAAACAAAAATCAAGCACCATCTCACATCCCCTGGATACAACAGCAGTGAGTGCTCTCCATAATACATTGCAATTGTGCAAGTTTGCTAAAGAAGCTACCCAGGTGACCATGGGCAATTATAGCTGATCCCTCCTGTTATAATTAATCAGGCCATAGCGCTGGACTGGTATCGCATTTATAAAAATCATTATAAGCAGCTGGGCCAGCACCACTGCAGCCAAGGGCCAGCCACTGTGGTGAAAAATGTCTTTTGGTATGGTATTCAAATTGGATTTTCCTAGTGAAGTGGTAATAAATTACTTCTCAGCTTCCATCCCGGAGAAGTAAGTGGGAATTACCTGTTCAAAATTGACTCAAAATGAGTTGGTGTCCTGACACAACCACCGGTGATAAAATATTCCCTGTTACATTCGAGCTTAAAGTTATAGACAAATAGACCTGGAAAAAAAAATTTGCCTCGTGATCTATTTATATTCCTCTTCAAACTCTATTGATTTTCAAATAGCCCGTCGTGTTTTAAATTGGGAGCTTCCTGATTATTTCTCACCCTCTAAATCTTGCTCAGAAGAGATGAGCAAATTAAACGTAGGAAGAATTTTTATTTAGACACTAAGCCCTTTCTTCATAATGTGCGTGACGATGACTTTTGTGCCTTACTTAAAATAAGATCAGCATCAGCCAACAGGTTAGTGAATAGTAGCCGGGGCATATGGATGTGAGGATAATTTGCTCTTAAATTTCTGAATTTAAATAAAAGTGGGGATTGGGGGGTTTTGGCAACATTAAGTGCTCGAGGTTCCTCTCTTATGACTCGTCCATCAGCCAACATCTGACAGGCCATGAGTTCACAGATGCATAAAATAAGATGATTCATAAGCTAATGGTGAAGTCCCAATCTTCCAGCTCGCCTCGTTGCGGGCTTTGCGCTTTTTATATCTGCACTTTCTCCAGAGACGTAACGCTATATTCTGCACTTGTTTCTCTTTGCATGACGTTTGCATGGTTCGATTGTCCTCATGTATGATATGATATGATAAACATTTTTTCACTGTATCTAGATACACCATCGCTAATTTATTAAAGCAATACCCCAATAAAAATGAGAATAGAAACAAGGAACTGCAGATGCTGGTTTACAAAACAATAAGAAAGACACAAAGAGCTGGAGTAATTCAGTGAGTTAGGCAGCATCCCTGGAGAACATGATTTGGTTGTAGTGTTTCGGGATGGGGCCCTTCTTCAGATGACCCAAAAGTCTTCGACCATACGGAAATGTTTGTCTAGTTTAGTTATAGTTTATTAATCACATGTAGTGAGGTTCAGTGAAAAGCGTTTTGTCTTTACTGCGAAACAGTCAGTGAAATGGTGTTACAATATGTGCCATACACAGTGCACACGATTACAGGATAATAAAGGAAATGATTGTTTAGTGCAAGATCGTGTCCGGTGAATTTTAATTAAAGAGTCCGAAGCTCATTCAATTAGATAGATGGTTGCAGACGCCGCTCTGTAGTTGTTGGTAGGATTGGTTCAGTTGCCCAAGCAAATCACACCATCCATGTTCTCCAGAGATTGCTGCCTGACCCAATGAGTTACTTCCAGCACATTTGAAATTATCCAATAAAATTGATTACAGCAGAGACTTTTTTTCATCCATTGTGCACGATCAAATTTTGAAAGAAATTGTCTCAATTATTCCAGTTTGCCTGCCCGTCCCCCACACCCTGAAGAAGAGTATTTCCATAATCAAACTTTCCATAATCCTCATATTCCTATATTCCCATTTTTCTATATTTTCCATAATTCCAGTTTTCAATTTTCCATTTTCCATTCGAATAGAATGAGGCAGTTCAGCCCATTATATCTATAATGGCTGATTCCATTCCCACACTAATTTTCCCTGTTACTGTTTCTCCTCCCATGGAGGAGTTTCAGTTCAGCCCATTGAGTATCGTGGCTCATTCCCATATTTAACCTACTTAATTTTCTCTGAAACTTATTCTCCCACAGTCCCCACATTCTACCTCCTACCTAGCATGCTGAGTCAATTTACAGTTGCTTTGTTCATTTCATCCATCAGTACTTAAAAGTCATAGTCCATAACATACAGCTACGGGGAAAACAGTCCACCTACCCAACTTTTCCATTGCGACATAAAATGAATGCCCATCTAGCTGGTACCACCTTGCGCAATTTAACCCATTATCCCTTTTCTTTCTCCAATTCCTGTCTTAATTGTTCTAAAACGTTTCTTTTAGTACTAAAGTCCTCAACACCCTGCTCCAACAGACGTTGATATAGGCACTGTCCCACTTAAGTGGCCTTGCACGCCGATTAAGCGCGACCTCATTGTCGGTTGAAGGGCACGGGCATAGTTGTAGGCCGCGCTGGAGGCTGTCCCAATGAGAACTTCGGAGAGCTCTATGGAGGTTGTGCGCGGGTATTCGCGCAGGCTCTGAAAATTCTGTATAGTGATCGACGACATTTTCGCGCGACACAACGCCTGTCGCGGAAACTGACGCAAAATGGGAACAGGCCCAAGTCCTGGCACAACACTACGTCTCGCTCACCACACAGGCAGCAGAAAAAGCAGGCTAACGATATACCGAGCAACGGCCCGGGGCTCTCGGCCGTTGTGGTTCCGGATCCGCCCCCACTTCTAATCCAGACGAGGGCCAGGAGCGCTGTGCTGCCTGGGGCAGGCGGGAGGGATCTGATTAACTTTTCGGAAGGAAGGTGGGGAGGAACATAAATGCAGTCAGACCCCCCTTGCAGTTCGAAGCTCTGTCAGGTCTGCAGAGGCTTTCTTTGGTTCAAAGAGTCCTCTCTTTAGTTAAGGTTTGTCTTGTGTAACTAAGAGTCGTAGGAGCTGCAGTGGCTGGCGAGAAGGCCAAATTCACTTGAGCTGGTGGGAAGATGAGGTCTGGGAGCGGTGTGTTTGATGTTAATGACAGGATAAGCTCCCTCCTACACCGACTTGCTCCGCGGTCCAGGTTTTGTGTGGGGTAAGTGCGGGCAACAGTCCTTGGATTTCGCTTTGAAGCCGGGGGAGGGACGGAGACCTGTGAAAGAAGGCCTATGGAAGCTCCGTTTTTTTGATCGTGCGGGAGATTGACACCAGGACATTCCTACTTTATCAGGTGGAAGACTTGTGTTTCTGTTGCTTTGCAAGAAAAGCCTGCTCAAGACTCTAACTGTTGCAACAGAGTGGAGGTGCAGCACAGCAGAAGAGACTTTTGATTAAAAAAGGACGGCTAATTCTGTGTGGTGTGCCGCGCCCCTAAAGATGGCGTACCGCCTCAGAGTTATGCAGCTGTCGCACCGTCGGAGTCCCGAGATGAGCATGAGTTGATGGGGCACACACATGGGGTAAAAAGTACATGCAAGAGGCAACCTGCCCTTCAAGGCCTGTTTCTAGATGCGCTGGGTGAGTCGTTGGCTAGAAGCCATAGTCTCGGTCGCGGTGGTCAGTGGGAAGGTTGTTGTGTTCTACTGAAGACTCAACAGGCCGGTGGCTCTGGCTCTGGATAAGGGGCCATTAACATAACAGCGGGTGGGGGATTTTGGCGGCGGTTGTTGGTGGACCCATGGGAGGGGTCCCGTGCTGCGGTCTTTCTGTCCAACGTTCCCCACATTTGATTCCGATGCGCGTCTGAGTCCCACAGTAGAGGATGCGGGGGGAGTGCGGTCGGGGAGCTCACCAAATTGTTGTATTTAGGTTTGTGATCCATTAGAGCGGAGCTAATATATATTACGTTTAAACGTCGTTTATATGCAGATGGCACAGGGACGGACACGGAGGGCACGTTCTTGATGTTGAGGTGGATGATTTCTCATATCGCGTTGTTTTGGAACGCGGGCCACAGTGCGTTGTCACGCTTGCAAAAAGGTGGGGCATTTTCGAAGGATTTGTCCCAGGAACCACGGGCTCCACTGCCACACACGGTGGACAGGTGAGAGCCTTGCTGGCCCATCTGGGGCAGCTGGTTCTACACTGTAGCACTGAAGGCTCTTTATTTCCCCTACCTCCACCCCCCATCCCCCCACCACCCTCATGTCCCCTCCTCGGCGGTGGATGCGCGGTGAATGTTGCGTGGGGTGGACAGGGACGGTTGGGACTTCAGGTTGGTGAGAGGAAGTCCAAGAAAAAGAAAAGAGGGGGCGGGCCCCAGGAAGAAGACCACCTCCTAAGCGGGACCCAGACAGCGTTAAACTTAGGTGATCGCCTCTCTGAACCCGGCCAGGGAGCATAAGGCGGCCCTAGGTCCAACGGGGGGCTGGAGAAGGTTGAACAAGTGACGGTAGTGTGGAGGTAGAAGCTTCAGCTATGGAGATCACTGTGCCATCCGCACGCCTGTGGTTAAAAGAGGAGGAGACATGGGTTCCTCCGAAATAGAGAAGGGCCCTTTAAGTTCAGGAGCTACTGAAGGGGGGCCTCTTCCACATCATGTGAGGTGGGGGAGTGGACCTGGGCACTCTCCTCTGAGGGGGAGTAGCCTCTGTAGTGCAGGGAAAACCAACGAGAGTGGCGATACATACACCTTGGGGGCCTGTCCCCCAGAGATGCGTCCTGCTTAGCTTAGGGCGATGACCAGGGCGGCTGAGGGAGACTTGGGGTGAGGGGGAGGGTCCCCAGTCTGAGCTTTTTTTTCCCTCGGGTGAGGTGTAAGCACAGATGAGGTGTGTGAGAATGTCTCCCACTGGTCTGAGGGAGCATGGGGGACTTCTAATAATCATCGCCCTGTAGGTCACTAGTGAGGCTTTCACCCTGGTGGTGGGGGAAGGGGCTCTCGGGGTGAGGGTGCTGGGGGGGTGGGGTAGCCGGGTGAGGAGCGAGGGCACAAGGTCCGTTTTCGGATCGTGTCCTCGGTCGGGACCTAGGGCAGGCCCGGCTTACCAGCAAGGCCGGAGGACTTTGCCCTCCGGACATTCACTGTTCCCAATCAGGTTACAGAGGCGGTGGGAGAGTGCAGGAGACTGGCAAATTTGCAGGATTAGCTTGTGCCGCAGTCATGATGCCACCCGGTTCCTGAACCTGTCCCACTGATCTGGGGGTGGGAAGAAGTGACATAGGAGGGACCGTGTTGATGTGGCTGAACGCCCCCTCACAAGGAGAAGAGTGAGCGAGGTGGCTGGAGAGTGCAACCTTTCCGACTCGGGCCTCGGGACAATTGAGTGCGGGAGGAGGGGGTTACGGGATCCGTCGGTCAGTGCGTTAGGGACTGCCCACACCCGCGGCCCTGGCCACGACTTGTCCGATGTCTGGGAACTTCGGAAGTTTTATTAAGGTACAGAGGGTGTTTGGAACAAGGTGGATTTGGCCTGTCGGGGGACCGCTGTGTCGGACCTTGAAGGGTGGCCCATGCGTCCATTTATATGCCATCTCAAAGAAGGGAATGAGTGCGGGCTATACCGAATGAAGCGGCGCCAGTTCAAGAGCTTGTAGGCCCTTAAAGAGAGAGGGCATAAGGCCTAGGGGAGGCTCACACTCCTTCACGGGGGGGGCTGAAAAGAGATCAGTGTACCACTCAAATGAGAAGCCTCACTTATATAAGCCAGGCCTTAATATCAATGGGGCAGGGGGGTCTCTTCCGTAGGTAATCCACCTTCTCTCAGTGGCTCAGGGAGGGACGGTGGGGGTACGCAGGTGAGCTTCCTGAGGAAACACATCACGTGGCTAGTGATGAACCCTACGGAACTCCTGTGAGTGTGAAGGGGGGTTAATGAGCCATCTCTGGCTCCCAATTCGGTGGATGGCATTCTGTTGGCCGTCTTTCCTAACCGGGAGGATCCTCAGAGAGTGCAGGACATTGTACCAGGTCGTTTGCTGTATCTGCGTGCGTTGGATGGCGTGCCGCCATTACACTTCATAATGTGTTAACGCTCCCATGATTCGGGCGCAATGCAGACGCCGCATAACAAGGGAAGTGACCCACGTTGTTGAACACTATCGACCGTGGGGAGTGTGTTTCCGTTGGGTGAAGATTTTAATTGTACCCTCGAGGTGAGAGATCGCTCGGCGTTTCAGCGTTGACCCGCTGGAAGTAAAGTCTTTAAGGAGAGATGGGTGGATTCTGTTTGAGCGGGTAGATGCTTGGGCGGAATTTCCATCATGACTATAACGATCCTTCTCGTACAGGTGTGAGGGTGGTGGGTTACCCGTATTGACCGTGTATACGTGTACATGGCCAAGGCTATGTCTCCTGTGTTTCGGCGCCTCCATGCGGCGGCGCCATCTCGGAACCATTGCCTGTGCGAGTGGATTTTATCCCGACGCGCACAAGGGCAGGGTGGGTCCGCGTACTGGCATTTTTTAGCCAGCAGCTGTGAGATCGCCGTTTCCTTGGATTCCTTAGTCAGTTTGGGCGAGGTGAGGAGAGAGAGGCAGGGCGTTTTTCCTTTCCCTAAGGCAGTGGTGGACGTGGGGAAGGGGCCTACGTCAGTTGTTTTGTCAGGACCTATGCGGAGGGGTCGACCAAGGGGCGGGGACCGAGAATGGACGGCTTTGAGTAGGGAGTTGCTCGACTCAGAGGCTCGTCTGGATCAGACTGACTGGTGGGGGCTTTTCGAGTTGAGTGGGAGGAGTACCAGGATAAAGTAGGGTGCCTGCAGGGACTTGCAGCTTAGGTGGCCCGGGGAGCGTATGTGAGTCGCGATCCAGATGTGGTGCTCACGATCAGGACCGTGCCTCCCCCTTTTTCTTTTCTATGGAGATGGGCGAGGAGAGCCCCGCAAGCAGCTTGTAAGTGCTTGCGGATGATGGCTCCTCTGTACAGATCCAGAGGAGCATTGGTTGCCTTCGGTTCGGCTCTTTCGACAGGACTCGTTTCGGCAGGCAACATCGGTGCGGAGGCGCAAGACGTCCAGTGGGATGGCTTACCCCTGTGGGCAATGATGGGGACTGAACTCCTGGATGAATCCCCACTAACTCTGAGATTGACGGTTCCTTTCACCAGCTCAGGGGGGGGGCAAGTCTCCAGGGCTGGATGGACTGACTGTGGAGTTACCTTAAGAGACCTTCTGGGATGTCTGGGGGGTGACTATATGTGAAGGTCTGGGGAGGAGCCTGGCGACCGGGGAGAGATGCCCTTCTCATTGGCACAGGGCAAGAGTGGTCTGTTGCCTAAGGATGGGCGATCTCCGCCTTTGAAAAAACTGGCGCCCAGGTCTCTCTCCTCAGCACGTGGACTATAAAGTTTTTGCACGGGCATTGGCGAATCCTGGGTCCGTGCTTTCTCAGGTGATTCCCCCTGACAGTCTTACACCGTCCGGGCGCGTCCATCCAGGTCAAATATTCCATTCTGCTCCGGGAACTGATCCATCTGTCCCAGGGGGTGGACGTCAGTGCGCCTATCTCTCCACGACCAGGAGAAGGCGTTGACAGGGGGGAGCACGAATTAACTTCTCGGGACTCTGCAGAGCGTTTCAGGATGTGGGACCGCATTTTGTGTCCTGGGTCCGATTTTATACACTGTGCAGAGTGCCTTGTTAGGTCAACGGCTCATTTATTGGCCCCATTCCCTTTGGGAGGGGGGGGTCGTCCAGGGATGTCCCATGTCCGGTCTGCTGTATTCCATCGTGTAGAGCCGTTCCTGTGCCCTTCTCCGGGAGGCGGTTGAGGGGCCTGGTTGTGCCGGGGCGGAGATGGAGGTGGGTTCTCTCGGCCTACGACCCGATGATTCATTTTGTTGTTCACGACCCCTGTTGACCTGCGGTGGATGCGTGAGTGCCAGTGCCAGGTGGTTTTTTATCGCTGCATCTCCGCCAAGATCAAAATGGTGAAATGTTCTGGTATCTTGGTGGTCAGTGGGAGGTGGACTCCCTGCCGGAGGTGATGGAAGGTTTTGAATGGAGCTCCAGCACACCTCATCTATCTGTGGGGTCTAACTGTGTCCCACTGAGGGGGCGTGGCCGGCGAAACTGGCTGGAGTGGAGGCGAAAGTGGTCGTTCCCCGGCTGGGGTCGTGATGAACGTTGTCAGGCCCCTGGGGTGCTCTCTTACCGGGGCAGGGCTTAGTTAATAAACCAGCTGGTGCTCTACTTGCTGTGGGTTACCGGATGGCCACTATGGTCCAGTCCTCTTTATTATACTCAGGATACAGAGGAGATTGGTCAATTCTTTGGGGGGTGAGAGAGAAAACCACTGGGTCTCTGGGGGGGTCCGAGTCTCCATTGGTGGATGGGTGGTCTGGCGTGGTCTGTGTTATGTACCAGGTGGCGGCTCTTCCGACTATGTACCTGCGGAGATAAGTCTACTCAGACTACCCTCCTAAATGGAGTGATGGCAACGTACTTTTACCCAGGGGCTGCCATCAGGTGGGCCTCAAAGCTCCCAGGTAGCGGGTATGGAGTCGACGCGCTCGGCGGAGTTGCCTGGCTTTACCGTGACCTCCTGATGGCCAGGAATTGGTCACTTCAGCCAGGGCGCTGCTCCTCAGGGGAGAGGGGGGCAGTTGTGGCTGTGATGGGGGTGTGTTGAGGAAAGGGCGTCTTGTGTTTTTTTTGGCGTGGAGCGATTTTCGGATTGAGCTTACCCCAGCTCCATCGGAATTGTTCATTGGGACCCATGGTCCCGGCTCCCTTCCCCGAGAGCGCCCACGCATCATGAGACGACTTTCCGGATGCCCAGATGCCGAGTTTCCTGATTGGCGGAGAGGGCATATTGTACTGGTGCTCTTGCAACTCTCTCCTTCCTTCGCCCTCGTCTTCCTCCAGGACACGCCCCTGGGGTCAGTGTTACCACCTGACGAGGGGAAAAGTCCTCAGTGGAGAGTCTCTCTAATAAGGAGTCCTCCCCCCACTTTACATCACGGGGACCTGGGGTGGAGAGTGTTGCACAAGCCGTGTGCCTGTAACAGGTACTTGAGCGGTTTCAACGGACTTCGTCCGCCGCCTGTACACTTTTAGCGGCGTAGGAGGAGATCCGAGTTCCATGTATACTTTCTTGGTTGTGCGAGAGGTTGCAGGCCCCTGTACGAGTATTGAAGGCTCTGCTTCCTCAAGTTTTGCTCCATTTTAATTACAAACACTATTTTTTTTGGGCACACCCCGGTACTGAGATGGGAGGGTCGGGGGGTGGAGAGGGGGGTTCCCTGTCGGATTTGCTCTGGGGCCTGGCCAAGAAGCATATCGCGGGGTCCGGGCAAGCGGGCAGGTCTCGGGCCACAGGAGTCGGCTAGCCTGCCCCTCTTCCGGGGTTACGTCCGTGCCCCCCAATGCGCGTGTCCATATGGATGGGAACACGCGGTGTCCACGGGGTCTGTGGAGAGTTTCCGCGAACGCTGGTCACGAGGGAGGTCGTAGGCATTATATTGGATAAAATGATTACATATTTTAATTTGAAACTTTGTTTGTAAAAGCCAATATATAAAAGGCAATTTTTGCTGAGTTGTTTGAATGTTTTTGTACTTGTTTGATTTAAAAAAAGCATTTGTTAAAAAAGAAAAGAAAAAAAAAAAAAAAAAAAAAAAAAGGAGCGAGGGCCGGCCAAGAAACAATGGATAGACACCAAAATGCAAGGATTAATTCAGCGGGGACCGGCCAGCATCTCGGAGAAATGACATGGGTGATGGATTTTCACGTCAAGGACCTTCTTTCTGACTAAAGCATGGGGTCCTCGCCAGAAACATACACCTATCCTGTCTCTCCAAGAGATGGCGCCGAGTTTTTTTTTTTTTCCCGATGTGATACTCATGACATTTTGTGTGTTCCATCTTCAAATGTCATTCGTGCTCCAGGACAGGGCTGTAGCGGGACACATGAAGTAGCGCACGGATCCTTTGGCGGGGCCGTCGCACTCAAAGCGACCATGAGGTCGCGTAATTAGCGTAGCCAAGGACACGCAAGTGGGACAGGGGCTTTACATATCACCTACCAAAACCTTTTGTGTATAAAAGTTTGCCCCACAGATCCTATTTAAATCTTTCCATCCTCACCTGAAACTCTGTCCACTGGTTAATCCCCTACCTCGGGGGGTGAAAGATCTCTGTGCATTGTACCTTTATTCTATTCACTATCATGATCTTGTTACACTTCTCTACAAGAGCACACCCTCATCATCCTGCGCCCCACGGATAAAGTCCTCGCTGCTCAACCTCCTCCCCTAAGATCAGGCTCTCGAAAATCCCAGCACATCTCGCAAGTCTTTTCTATCACCGTTACAGCTTACTAAACGCATTTCCTATTAACAGGGTGTCGTTAACAGGCCCCCTTGGAGTCTCATGTGAAACCTTCGACTATCTTTGAATGGCGTTTATATCTTACACACAAACGTTTCAGGTGATGTCCCTTCTTCATCGTATTTGTACAATGTGGATGGCTCGTGGTATTGGTTCCATCATGGTCAGCAACCCACAACCAAAGCTTTTCATTGTACCTGGCTACACGTGACAATGAACTAAAACTCCAAACTCAACACGCATAACTGAACAAAAGACTCTTATGTGCCAGCCTCACCAATGTCTTGGGCTCAAATGATTGTTTCTCACGTCCAATTATAAGTGACAGAAGTCAATAATCTCTCAATACAGCCGACAAATCAATCTCAGCAATCAACATGACTTTCTTTAGCAAGTGGGGTGACACTTGGGGATAGGTGGAAAGGGGTCTGGGCAGTGGGACGTTGATAAATCGTATTTTGGATGTGTGATATACGTATGTTTAGCAACAAATGATGCTGTTGATTAATCTGGCAGGATTGCTAGTTTTTCTTTTTCCATTTGGTGTTTACTCCTAGTTTGCCATTTTCATTGCATATTGATTGATGAGTATACATAAATTCTAGGAGGAGTTCCAAGGCAAGTCAGCAAACAAAAATTGATTGGAGAAGTGACTAATGTACAAGATGAGAAAGATTCCAACTTTGAATAAGAATTAGACCATTTTCTGCTCCTACTTTAAATGATAGGAGCAGAATTAGGCCATTTGGCTCATCAAATCTACTCTGCTATTTAATCATGGTTGATTTATCTATCCCTCTCATCCCCATTCTCCTGTCATCTCCCCATAACCCTTGACACCCGTACTAATCAAAAATCTATCAATCTCTGCCTTTAAAATATCCATTGACTTGGCCTCCACAGCTGTCTATGGCAGAGTGCCGGAGTGGCAACCTTTTCAAATAGAGGAAGTGTAGACGTGGTTACAATCTTCCTCTTTCGTATGATGTGCACAGCCTAAAGTTGTAGGACAACTTGTTCTATTTGAGCTTCTTTTCATGCACATCGAGTTGATTGCATTAGTCAAAATTTGGGAGGACAAGTGAAGGTTTGCATCTCTCTTCTTCCACCCCAATGGGTACAATCATAACATTTTAACAGACATTTTCACTGGGAGATGGATAGGAAAGGTTCATAAGATTGGGGCCAACAAAGCAAAGGAAACCACTGTGGCACAGCTGGAAAGTTGCTGCAGTTTACAGCTCAGAGACCGGGTTCAAGCCTGACTAGAGTGCTGTCTGTACAGATGTTTGTAATTTCCCCTGTGACCGTGTGAGTTTTCTCCGGTGTGCTCCTTTTCCTCACATCCAAAGGACATGCTGGGTGTAGGTTAATATTCGGCCTCTGGAAATTGCCCCTAGTGCGTAGGATAGAACGTGTGCACGGGTGATCGCTGGTCGGTGTGGACTTAGAGCTGAAGGATGTTTTCTAACAAATCATCCCCAACGATAGTAAACTAATCTAAACTAATGTGACAGCTTTAGATGGGTATCGCTGACGCATGGATAATTGGGACAAAGGGCCTCTTTCCGGCTCTAACACAGTGGACCCATGAAAAACACAGCAAAGTCCAACACCAACAAAGTCCGTGTGAAACTATTAGATGTTGCCCCTCTTTTTAAAGTTAAAGATTCATACTTTGCCTTTTCACTGTTCAGAGACTCAGCAATGATGAAGCAGCAGACTATGAAATGTTCATCTGGATTGAATTCCATAGAAAGCGTCCCTGTATGATTCGGATGTACAGCATGTTAATAGTGGAGAAATAAAGAACAGCAGATACTGGAATCTAACGTAGAACACGTGAAGGCCTGGATCGAGTGGATGTGGAGAAAATGTTTCCACCAGTGGGAGAGTCTAGGACCAGAGGGCACCGCCTCAGAATGAAAGGATGTACCTTTAGAAAAGATGAGGAGGAATCTTCTGTTATCAAGGGTGGTGGTTGAATATGTGGGAATTCATTGCCACAGGAGATTGCCAGTTTCCTTTGATTTAGTAAAGGGGTGTCAGTGATTATGAGGAGTAGGCAGGAGAATACAATACAATACAATACAAGACCCGTATTTTTTTGTCATTTGAACCTCAAATGAAGTTAAACGAAATTTGAGTTTCTGCGTCATACAACAAGAATAAAGAATCAAAAACACACAGACAGCCACCAACACAATTACACAAACATCCATCACAAGGTAAATCTCCACCAGACTCACTGTGATGGAATGCAATGTCTTGCCTCTCCCACTGCTCTCCATGTCTTCTCCGCGATGTCACGTCAAAAGCCCCTGGCCGGGTTATGGCCCCGGCCATTCCATAAGGCTGCGCCGGGCGATGTTTTTTTATGTAGGCCCTGCTCGGGTTTGAATGTGGGAGCCCCCCGCATGGCGATGGCAAGTCCCGCGCCATTTAAGGCTACGCCGGCGATGTAAGGACCTGCTACTGGGTCGTTGATGTTCGGAGCCCCTGGCTTGGGCGCGATGTGGGTTGAGAGAGTAAAGATAGATCAACCATGATTGAAATGGCAGAGTAGACGATTGGGTCAAATGAGCCCCAATTTTGCAATCTAGGTCTTAAGAACTAATGAACACTAAATGCCCATAGAGGTAACTCAGCGTGGTCCCAGGCCAGCAATTCTCAATGAGAACACTCTCCATGCCCTTCACATATCGCCTGACCCGTCTGAGTTACTCGAGTACCTTGTGTTATGTTTCTGCAACCTTTAATTGAAATTTCTTCTCACTAACTGCGCAGGCAAGAAAGAGATCTTCCGCTGGTCGCCTTAATGGTTTAGCATTCTGTGTGTTTGCATCCGTATCTTTCAAGCTTCACTGGCTGTGAGGAATCCTCTCAGGAGTCTGTGGGATCCCCAGAAGATTATAGGTTTGTGTATATATACTGTCAAAGGCTATGATTAAAATATTCCGAGCTTTGAATAACTGTGTTTAAACACACACTAATTTTGCACTGATGAGCTGGCTGAAGGTCTGGAGTGCTTGATAACCCTGCATGGATATTGTCATCAAACCATGGAGCCAGTGCAACTTTCTACCTTCATTGATTGGACTGATTACTCTTGCCATTAAGTACAACTAATTTCTTCGAGTCTATAATGTATATCTGTAATCATTGTTAGTTTAGTCTATTACATTCTGAAGTTCCCAGAAATGACCTGATTAGAATTTTTTTTTAAACATGGAATATCTGCCAAATACTCCAAATTTGGTCCAGGCAGCATCTTAGATCTTAATATACTTCTATTGAATTCTTGAAGATTGTGGAGGTTGTGTGCAGGAAGGAGCTGCAGAACTGCTGTTTATTACCGACAGATTAGACAACACAAAATTCTGGAGTAACTAAGCAGGCAGGTCAGGCAAGCATCTCTGGAGAAAAGGAAATAGGTAGACATTCGTTCTCGGGTCGAAAATAATCCCAAAAGTTAAACTCTTCATCAGGACAGTGGTGGGAGGTTCATGTTGACCGTGTAGCACAGGACAATGGACAATTGGCAAGGCCGACATTTCGAGTAATTGTGTTCAGTTTTGGTCACCCAGTAAAAGGAAAGAATGTTCTGAGAGCTGGAAAGGAGTGCAGAGAAGATTTATGATAGACGTTGCCAGGTACTCCGAGAGCCTGAGCTTATAGGGAGAGGATCAGCAGGGCTAGGACTTTATTTCCTTGAGCGCAGGAGATTAGAGGGAGGAGGGGTGAGGGGCCCAAGCTTATAAGAGGCGTTATGCTATTATGAAAGGAATAATTTTTAGGGTAAATGCACCCGAGAGTTCTTTATAAACCCCAGAGTAATGGGTGTCCCAAGAACCCAGAGGACATAGCTTTGAGTAGGGGGGAGGGATAAGATTTAATAGGAACCTTAGAGACAACTTGTGTTACTCCCACAACCACAAAGTCAAAGTGGTAGGTCTAATGTGAACGATCTACCCAGAGGAGTTGTAGTTGAGACAGATGCAGATTGTCTATCACAACAACCACACTTTAAAAAAAACCTTCAAAAAAAAAAAAAAAAATGGACAGATATATGGCATCCAGGAAGACCTAGAGGGATCTGGCCAAATGGAGTGCAGGTGGGACCACTGTATATTGGTCTGAGTGGCAGCGAGTCTGGGCTGTAAGGGCTAGGTTTTTCCATGTTGCAATAACTCTAATGATGGAAAGGGAGCAGAGGGGCAAGATTTATGAAGAACATTGCCAGGACTCTCGATGAGAGCCTTAGCTATAGGGAGAAGATGTTTCAGCAGGGCTGGGGCTAGGACTAATGAAAGATTGAAAGATAGAAACAAAAAAAAAAAAAGTAAAGAAGGCCCTGTCACTCTTAGGCTTCGCTGCTGGACCAGCGATCATTACCCATCTCACATTTTTAGTTCTAAGTACCCTGTTACAGCACCCTCCATTCTCACCCACTAGGAATTCTATTAATACCTGCGATTTTACTACTACACCCCTACACACCATAGGGCCAATTTTACAGTTTGCCAATTTATAGGCAGCCCAATTACCTACACACCAATGGTGTCTTTGGGAGATTTGGGAGTAAACCAGACTGAAGAGGGTCTCTAGCCTGAAACATCATCCCATTCCTTCCCTCCAGAGATGCTGCCTGTCCCGCCCTGAGTTACTCCAGTATTTTTGTGTCTATCTACGGTTTAAACTAACTAGCACTCGCAGTTCCTCTCCTAAACTAAATCTAAAAATATTCATCTCACAAGACCTATAAACATCTGCAAACTCTCCCACCACAGCTTAGCGGGCGTCCCTGGAGCTTTAAACCATTTAACCCTTTTGGAGACGCTATGGACTATCTTTGATTAGGACAATTACCGAACCTTAATTCTTGATATAACAGTTATTCACATTAATCTATTTATCATGTATCTGTATCTCTGTAATGCTTGATTAGAAATCATGTAATAGTCATGTCCACTGACTGATTAGCATGCCACAAAGCATTTTAAACTGTACCACAAGTAAACAACATGCCAAACTAATAGTCATGTTCATAAGTTACTAGGGACAGCAAGGGCCATTGGCCCAGCAAGTGCACTTTCAATAGCCGCCATTCAATCATTTGGCCGATCTATCTTCCCATCTCAACCCCAATTCCCTACCTCTCCCCCAAACCTCTATCAAAAATCTGTCAACTGAAAAACGCCGCCCTTCAAAAAATTTCCCATTTAATTGACCTTCAATGAATGATTTCCACTCTCTCTGATTCCTCAGAAATTCCTCCTCATCTCCTTTCTAAAGGTGCCACTAATGGAAGCATCCTCCTCCTCCTCCCACTAGTGCAAGCATACCCTCTCCACATTCACTCTATCCGGGCCCTTTTCACTATCGTTAAGTTTCTCAAATGAGTGTCCCCCTCATCCTTCTGAAGTCCAGCGTGTACAAGCAGGCCAGTTGCTGTCAAACATTCACCTATATGTGAAACTCAATCATTCCATTGGATTCATTCTCGTAAAACTCACCCAGCCTACAAGGGAGATGCAAGCTCCAATATTTTCACCAGTTCACCTAACAACCAACAAAACCAGAACATCTGGGGCAAAAGCCAACCGGGAGAAACAAGCAACCTGCACCATAGACCAATGAGATCAAATCCATCCGCATCTCAGGGATGTTTGAGCCCGCTGCCACTCTTGCTGCCTGAACCTATGTTTGTTTTGACGTCAGACCTCCAGCATCTGCGGCGTTTTGTGTTTGACATGACTGGAACTTCCCTTTTGTGCTGAGCTACGAGGCAAGTTAAAGTGTGTTACTTCAGTCAAGCACTACTCTTCCTGTCCCATTGTCCCAATTCTCCAAATTGATCAAGATGCTTCGGCTGTCACCATCAAGATGCTTTATTCAGAGTGACTGCTGCGCAATTTCATTATTGATTCAATTCAAACCATTGTGACACGCTCGAAATCCAAGTAGGTATCCCTTACAGAATTTAGAAATTCTTGAAAACATTCAGATTACAAGTACGACTCAATTAGGCATTTTCTTATTCCCTTGCCTTGCTGTGCAAGATTCACTCCCATCTAATTTAGTATCACACAAGCAACATCATGCAAGCACTATGCTTAAATTGGAATAAACACTCTCGTCAGCTGGACAATGATAAAAATAAAATGGGGTTGCATTATCCTGCTGGTTGCAGAAAATAACAAGTAACCCCCCCCGCAATCACATGCCGAGTGGCTGGGTGAGGGCTGGATTCGGTTTTTTTTAGTTGCCAATGTTCCCGCTAATAACCCGAGCGATGCGAGTGGGCGGGGTAAAGGTTTAACACCAAAGCCTGGGAGGGTTAAACCAGTGGGGAAATTCTCCAGGCCAGAGAGCCGCAGAGACCCCCGCCCCACACGCATGCACCAGGACCGAACCCGGTAACGCAGCGCACCTTCATGTTGCTCGCTCTCTCCACTCCCGAAACCCACCACGTTAGCACCAGCTTGTTGGGTAACTGGTGGGTGGGTGGTGGGCGGTGCAATGGGACCTCCGTCCCGCTATAACCAAAACCCACATATATAGGGGGTATGTGAGGGGTAACGATCCCGAAATCAAGGCGAAGAAGGCCAGGGTAGGGGAAGTACCGTTTTAATTATGTCTCTCAAGTCGGAATGTTCCAAAACCCTTTGTTTAAACCCTCTGGTTAAGGGCCTCTGGATGAACCAATGGCAGAGAGGTTTGACTGTTTGACTGTTAGGATGGCCCGACCCTTGGAGCCCGACCCTGGTGGAGCCGTATCCATTTAATTGGCAGTCCAGGGTTACTGCTAAGGTGATTTACGGTACTAGGGAATCTTGGGAAATATCCATCTCGCATGGGATTGATGGAGAACTGTGGAGAGAGAGAGAAAAACTTAATGTGTATAATCCCTGAGTTCCAACAAAAATCATTGCAAGCAAGGAACTAAGAATGGGGATATTTACTTCCTGAGCTCCTGCATTTAGAAACAATGGGCATGAAAACCCACTTTCTGAATTTTTTAAATCAATTTTTAAGAAATTAACAAAAGGAGCCGACGATCTTTGTTTCACCAGAGAAGGCCTCCCATCCCATTGTGACAGCACATCCCTGCAGACACTGGCTTATTAAAGTAACATTTATGGAGTAATATAGCAATTAAATGTTCATGCACATTGTAAACGGAGAAGCAAAATGTGTGTACTTAAAATCAATGCCAAGTCCCTGACGTCTGAATAATCTCATTTCTCTAGAGGTTAGTTTATTTAGAGATGCGTTGTGGAAAAACAGCCCTATCAGCCCACTGAGTCTGCACTGACCAATGATCACCCACACACTATTCTATCCTGTGTACTAGGCACAATTACAGAAGCCAATTCTACCTACTATCCGGCATGTCTTATCATGTGAAAGAAAGGGGGAGCGTCCGGAGAAAACTCATAGTGGTGAAGGGGCACCTGGGAGAACGTACAAACTACCGTTACAGACAGCACTCATAGTCAGGATTAGAACCCGGTCCCGGCACTATAAGGCAGCATCACCTCTGTCCACTGTGCCAACCAATGCTCCCTCTTTAATTTCTATCATTGGCACTTACATGGCTTATATATCAACCGAGTGGACCACGCAGTTTAATCCCATCCTTTCCTACAGTGAACGATTTTTGGCTAAGGTTTTGCGATTGTCACAAACACACAGGGTATACAGCGGTAAGAAGTTTGTTGCCTTACAGCGCCACAGACGAGGGTTCAATCCTGACAATGGTGCTGTGTTGTACAAAGTTTGTCCCTTACGTTTCTCCCTGTGGACCGAGTGAGTTTACTCTGGGTTGCTCTGGTTTCCCTCCCCATTTCAAAAATAGGTTTCAGGTTTTTTGTAGGTTAATTGGCTTCTGTAAATTGCCCCTGGAATGAAAGGATGCGAAACTGGGGATATCGTAGGAACTTAGTGTAACGAGTGATCGTTTGTCGGGGCCATTGACTGGAGGCCGAAGGTCCTGTTTTCCCAGGTTGGTATCACTGAACTAAACTAAACCCCTCACACTAAGACTAAAGAAACTAAAATAGATTCTCTATGCCCCCAAGTGCCTGGGAAGCAACCTCAGTGGTCAAGAGCATCTCTTGGAGTAATATGATGTGACATTTCAGTTGGACGCTTCTAAATAAACTAAAATGGGTTTTTGTTTTTTCATTATTGGATTCATTGAACACATGGTACCATTTTTTGATCTTCTCTTATCAACTCTCCCTCAAGGTCCATAATCTAGTCTTACTGAGTCTGATAATTTAGTTGATTTGTATAGTTCCTTCCTATATTTTCCCATTATTTTGTATACTAAACAATCAAGCACTGTGGTTACATTTTCACTGGTACAAACTGCTGTGTCCCTGTTACTTTTTGGCAGATGTTAATTACATCCCTTCGTCTTCTGGTTTTTTGACACATGTCCATCCCATTATATGCTGACACCAACACACCTTCCATGGGGCTATCTGGTATAAATTGTTAGCTCAATTATTATTTTTTGGCAACACTGGCTGTATAATTGTCGTTGATCATTTGTTTTTTTACTAAAGTATGCTTGAAGCGTTATCCTAATACTTTATGAGAGTGTGAAGATTGGCCTTATAAGTTTGCTATTTACTCTGATTCACCATTATATTACATGACGTTATGTTTTCTTCTGGCTGCCTCACTACTCTCTTTACCGAACAGCAAGCATCATCCTACAGTATTTTATTTAATTCATGGGGTGTGTTATGTGTCAAATGATCATGAGTGTTTTGGAGAGATTGGGTCTACGTATAAGTGTGTGGATGACAGATAGAAGTGAAGTGAGTTGAAATTGATGTGGAAGTAATTCAAAAATAAAAGAGGTGGGTTTTGTGCAGAGCTGAGCTTTGACAATGGAGCCAAAAGACAAAGACTGTTCCTGTGGAGTTGTCCATCTGCAACATCGCGGCGACGAGGAAAGTGTATCCAATTCGAAGTTCGGTTGGCCCAGGAATTGAATAAATTGAAAGACACTGCATAGGAACAGCCCTCCCGTCCAATGAGTTCCACGACGCGAATCCATACACCCATTTCCACTAGTTTATGATGTAAATCTCACTTCCACAACTCTACCTTTCGTTTCCTGTTTTTGAACAGATTCCATAGATGTTCCTCCCTCTGCAACGGGAAGAGAATATCTTGTCTCGTGTATCTCAGTTTTCATTATAACACCACTTATTTGAAACGATGTCCTCTAGGTCTAAGAAAGACCTGACCTCAAACGTCACCCGACCTCTTTTTTTTGTCCAGATGATAATGGTGATCTGCACTCCAGCACTTTGATCTTCCTCCAGCACACTGGTCTGAGCTCCCCTTGGCCACGAGGTCTCCTTCACAAGTGAAATCCATCTTAACTCCAACTCAGACATGAATCCACTTTAAACCTCGTCTCCAATAAATTGACCCCTCATTCTTCTGAACGTCCAAAACAACAGACCCCAATCTGATTAATTATTGATAATTGTGTTTATGAGTTCATGTTGTGTTGTACAGTGATATCAATAAAAATTCCTTTGTTTGGCTACTGTTGCACATGCCAATCTAACAAACATAGAAACAAGTAAATAGGTGTAGGAGTAGTACCATTTTCAGCCCTTCGAGCCATCACCAGCATTCCATCATATTATCAATCATATGCTCATGGCCTAATCCAAAAACAGTGTATCCCCGTTCCTGCTTTCCCTCCCAATATCATATTCATTAGCCCTAAGAAATAGATCTAAACTCCTTGAATACTCAATCTACAGTGTACAATTGAGCCCACACACAAACTCAACAGAGTCATTTATTATTAAATAAATATATCAACATGGAAACAGGCCCTTGGGAACCTCTGGCGTCCAAGCTGGACCAGTACCCCACCCGTTCACACCAGTTTTAAAGTATTCCCTCATCTAATCTCTCATTAATTTAAGGAGAGACAAAAATGCTGGAGGAATTCAGCTGGTGAGGCAGCATCTAAGAGCGAAGGAATAGATGGACGTTTGGACGAGACCCTTCTTCAGGCTGATGGTGGGGGGGCGGAAGAAGAAAGGAATAGGGAGACATTAGGCTGCGGAAGACTGGGAAGGAGGAGAAAGCAATGGCCCTCTCAACCTGAAAATTGGAAAGTCTATGTTTCATACCCTGTGGTGGTAAACTACCGAAGCCGAAAATATGGTGGCTGCTGCTCCAATTATTGTGGTGGACAACTCACTCTGGCCCTGGAGTGTAGCCCCAGGACAGAATGATCGGAATTATGAAAGAGAGAGGGGATTTGAAGCACTGTTCCCAGCCGGATTGTTATTGCAACCTAGCAAGGTTAGTGTTTACGAAAGCAATCCACCAAGCCGCACTTAGGTTCTCACTGATGTAGAGCAGTTTGACCACCTAGAGCAGCATAATGCAATAGAGGTTGGAGAGGTGCAGGTTAACCTCTGCCTGCTCCTTAAATGACGGCATTTTTGTCTTTGATGGAGTCGAGAGGGGAGGTAAAAGCGACAAGTTGTAGCATTTCCTGCGGTTTCAGGGGATGTACAGGGGAGGGGAGTGGTTGTGTGAAGGGACGAATTACCAAGGAGGTTAAGGGAGCGCGCGTCCTCTGCGGAAACCGAAGAGGTAAGTAGATTGGGAAAGATGTGGCCAGTGTGGGGTCCCGATGGATTAGGTAAACATGTCCATAGGAATTATCTGTTGTTAAGTGAACAGCTTGGAGGGTGACGGTTAAGGACAAAGTGACTCTGTCCTTGTTTACGAGTTAGAGGGGGGGAACGTGAGTGAGACAGGGCTACTGATATAAGGATACCCTGGTGAGAGACCATCTATATCGAAGAGGTAACCCCCTGTTTCCCTAAGAATAGGACAGTCCTATGCCAGGCTGGTGTTGGAACACCTCATTCCTGGGTGCAGATGTGGTGGCTGGTGTAGACGGAGGATTGGGAGTAGGGGATAAGAGTCCTTACAGGAAAGCAGGGTGTGAAGAAGTGTAGTCCAATAGAAGCTATTATCCATGGGGTTTATGTAGTAGATGTCGGTCATAGTCTGTTACGGACGTGAATGGTGAGGGTCTAAAAACGGTAAGGATTCATAAATGGTACAGTTGCCGATGGAAGTTAGAGGTGAAATGGATGAAGTCAATGAGTTCTGCATGGGTGCAGGAGGTGGCACCAATGCAGTCATCTATGTACCTCCACTCTATATATCAATTGATCAACCCCCCCTCAAAACTATGTGTCAGATAATTCCAGAGATTCGCCACTCTCTGCAATAAGAAATGTCTTGGTTTCAAATATCCCTCTCCTTGCCTTAAAACTATTCACCCATTTTCAAAACTCTCCCACTACCGAAAATGATACCCTGCATAGCCGCCTCTAGAATCTTATTCCATCTATAGAAGACCCCCCATTATTCCCCTTAATGGCAAAAAATACAGACTCAACCTTGACTTAGGCTCTCTTGTGCTGAATAGTTTTTCCTTCCTTTGTTTCTAGTGTCATTGTGTATTAAGACAGTTGTTGTGTGATTGGGAGTCTGTGTGCACATCTCACTGGCGAATTCACTTGTTAAACTTTACTTTAGTTTGTTTAGATTCCTTATTGTGATTCATGATTGACAAGCTGGTTGCAGGGTGAACTGGGGTACAGACTCCAGCGCCATTGAGTCTGCTGCAGAAGGTGCCCCCAGGACACAAAGTATGTCCTTCGAGGAAAGAATTATGTTGATTTGGTAGGCGGGAACTGTTCCTAATTGAATGCGCGGGCCACCGTAACGTTGCACATTTCCGAAATGGTGCCAGAAAACACGGAGTGCTCCGCGTGAGCAGGCATGAAAAGGAATTTCACTGCGCATTGCACTTAACAAATTAAGCACTAATTGAATAACCAATGATTGACGGGTACCGAGGTACAGTGAAAAGAAAGTTTTGTGTTTTCAGCTATCCTGTCCGCTAACTATATATGATATATCGCACACGTCCATACTGTACACGGTTACAAGATAAATGTTGTAATGTTTAGTGCAAAAAAAAGTCCAGGTGAAGTCCAACAGACCGTCCTCAATGATGGATCCCCCATAGGACAAGTTCCCTCTCTATGTGTGGTTAGGATGGTTCGATTGCCTGATAACAGCTGTGTAGAAACTGTCCCTGAATTTTAGAGTTGCGTTTTCACAATTCTGTACCTCTTGCCTATGGGAGAGGGAAGAAGAAGAGGAGAAGATTGGTCCTTTAGAGCTAGAGGATCTTGGGTAAGTGCAAGTTCTTGTGGTCGCTCATTCTCCTGACCTGCTAAGTGTTTTCTTGTTCATGCCTTCCTTTGTCTTCTGTCCATTGTGTTTTAAGATGGTTTGTTGGGCCATTCACCTCCTCAACGGCTATTTCCTCTGGATTGACTTGCTCTCAGTGGAGCAATAACACAGAGCTCCCTGAGTGAAAAATAGAGCCTGATTCTAGCGCTTAGAGGATTGTAAATCCCAACGATCACGAAAACAGCCTTTCACTGCTAGAGATCTCAGAGGATTATATACATTTGGATGGAAGCTAATTTTCCTGACACTTATTTCTAACTTACAACCATTTGCTAAAAAGGATGAGCTCTGTGTTTAATAAACAAGAATCAACGATGTATGAAAATATTGCATTAGGTTTGTGAGGCTTGAACATTAGACAGCATGACATTTAAATGGCTCCTTTATACCCTTTAGGGAAACTATTGAATCTACAATTGCTGAGATGTTACAACTAATCTCAACATAGGTTATAAAGGCTTGATGAATAAATTCTTCAATACCGAGGAAGTCAAAAAGGTGCCAGAGCAAGACACCCGGGAGAGAAAAAAAAATCATAAATAATTTGACAAGGATGAAACGAGCAAAGGCAATTTGCAATTCACCAGAAAACAACCATTGTGAATTATGATCCCTCCAGGTAGCCTTTGATAAATAAAGATGCTAGCTTATCACTACAAAAACATAAAACAATGCCTGCGTTAAATGTAAATGAACGTCCAGACAATATTGAAGCTCATCGGCAGGAAGTGATATCATAAAACAGAAAGAGAGAGAACCATTTAATTCGGCCCATCAGTCTGCAAACCCGCCATTTGAACATGGTTGATCTAATTTTTTCCCCTTTTCAACCCCCATTCTCCCTCCTTCCTTCTCTCAACCAGTAACTCTTTTAACACCCTTACTAATTGAGAAACCTATCATATCCGCTATAAAAAACCCCCATGAATTGGCCTTCACCATCATGCTGTGCAATGAATTCCACAGAATTCACACACCTTCTGGTAAAAAAATTCCTCCACATGTTTGACAATTGTCTGCATCTCAGCACTGATTTTCTTTGGAGATGTCTTGCATTTCTAAGGATTCTTTCCACATCCCAGAGTTAATTCCAACCAATAAACTGCATTGGAAGTGTGGTGACTTCTACAAAACGGAATCAGCCCAACAACATCGCTGCATTACTAAAGATATGCTGACTCTCATCATCTCTTTGCATTTTTAAGCCTGCCATCCACCTTCGGTGAGATTGAGATAGATTTATGGAAACATGCCCTTAGGCCTGTTGAGACCAACGCCGACGAGCGATCACGCCGCCATTCACGTCTAGATCTATTTTATCCCACTTTCCCATACCCAAATCCCACTGGCCAGAGGATTTGCAGAACTCTATAACCCTTGCTTTCCCTCTCTCTCCATTCTTTCCCCCTCCCTAGTTCTCGGACCAGTCTTACTGTCTCTGACTACATTTTAATCTGTTTGCTTTGTTGTCACCTTCCCCATCTAACAATGATCTATGCTACATTTTCCTTGATCTCCATTCCCTTTGCCGTTTTCACACCTTCACAATTCCTCGTCTATCTATCTCCCTCCCTCTTGACGTCAGTCTGAAAAAGGGTCTCGACCCCAATGATCATCCATTCCTTCTCTCCGGAAATGCGGCCTGTCCCGACCTGAGTTACTTCCCACAATTTGTGTGTCGACTTTCTGTACGAGGGACAATCTTTTACAGAGACCTATTAACCTACCAACCCACACGTCCGCCTTGGGTTTGTGGGAGGTAACTGGAGCATGCAGTGTAGAACTTCCTATGGCCACAGGGAGGAGACAAGGTGCTGGAGTAACTCATCGGGTCAGGCAGCCATCTGTGGAGAAACATGGATAGGTGAGCGTTTCGATCGGGAAGGAATTGGCGAAGGAGAACTCATAAGAAAACGTGCCAACACTCCACGCAAACTGTACCCGAGGTCAGGAATCGAATCTGTGTCCCTCCCATTTAGTTGAGGGACTCATTGTGGAAAATAGGCAGTTGCTCAACGAATGCTCGGGCCTACCATCACGTTCCGTGCTAGATTATCACCCATTCCCTACAAACTAGGGACAATTTATGGAGCTTAAATTTAACCTACAAGCATGGCACGTCTTGGGATTAGCGAGCGAAGGACTGAGCACCTGGAGACACCCACATAGTCACAGGGAGAACATGCAAACTCCACACAGACAGCACCCGAGGTCAGGATCGAATCTGTGTGGGTGTGAGGTAGCAGCTCTATCAGGTGTGCCACAGTGTAGCCCTCACCCTACATTAATTCCATGGTTGGGGGCAAGGAAAGAGCGTTCACGTCGCGGCTCTGTTTCCACCACCACGCACCAGAAGCTACAAGACAGACACCATTGTATGCAGATGCCGAGAAGTGTGTTCAGCTCCTGCGGAACAACTTCTAATCTTGTGTATGGACTCGATAAAAATAATTCCATGGTTTATTAATGGTTTATTAACCATGGAGAATGGTTTATTCTCCCACATTCTCAATGACTCCACCAGATTCCACCTACACACTAGTGCCCGAACTGTACATATTTGGAACGTGGAAGGAAACTGGAGCACTGGGAGAAAACCTCATCCTGACTTTGCACAGTCCCATTCTCTGATTGCAGTCATTCCAACACAGCACCCCCAACTGTATACTAAACTTGGGGGTTACACAAAAAGCTGGAGAAACTCAGCGGGGTGCAGCAGCATCTAAGGAGCGAAGGAGATAGGCGACGTTTCGGGTCGAGACCCTTCTTCAGACTCGACCCGAAACGTCGCCTATCTCCTTCGCTCCTTAGATGCTGCTGCACCCGCTGAGTTTCTCCAGCTTTTTGTGTAACCCTCGATTCTCCAGCATCTGCAGTTTCTTCGTTAACACTGTATACTAAACTTGTTGCTTACCCAATAGCCAGGAAAAAAACAATGGCCTTCTCTTCACACCAGGAGAGTAGTGGGCACTAAATGGGGTTGATGTGCTATCTAAACCGTATCATCACTGGACTGGAGATCAAGTATAAGTGACCTGTTTTGATTTCAGATCAAAGTCAGGGGACCACATAGGCATCAGTCTGAAGAAGGGTCTCGGCCTGAAATGTCACCCATTCCTTCTCTCCAGAGATGCTGCCTCAACCGCTGACTTACTCCAGCATTTTGTGTCTACCGACCTCGTAGACATTGCTCCTATTTCATACATTACGAGGCACTCCATATGAAAACATATTTATTCTTGAACGCATGAGCCTTTTCCATTCACAAGTTAATATTTCAATTTGTTTGTACATCAGTCAAAAAGAATCAGTATTTATTTTGACTTCTTACCTTGGCTTCTTATTAAATTGCTGAGCATAATCTATTTTTTAATCCCTTTTTCTAAGTTATGTTTTTAGTTATTGCCAACCTCATATATCAAGGAGCTGTCAGTTTTCAGCTGCAAGGACCTGCAGCTAAACAAAACAATAATGGAGAATATTGCAGCAGCTTTTGTCTCTCTCTCTCCCTCTCTCCCTCTCTCCCTCTCTTGGGGAAGTTTAGAGTTTAGTTTAGAGCTGCAACATGGAAACAAGCCGTTCGGCTAAACAAAACCATACTGGCCATCGATCATCCCTGCAAACTAGTTCTATGTTAATCCATGTTCTCATCCACTCCCTCAACACTGTGGTGAATTTACAGAGGGCCAATTAACCTACGAACATGCACCTTTGGGATGTGAGCGAGGAAACCAGCGTAAAACCCATGCACAGAGAGAATGCACAAACTCTACCCTGACAGCACACACGGATCAAACCCAGGTCTCTCGTGCCATGAGGCAGCAACTCTACCACTGAGCTGCCTCCTATAAACCGATCAACTGCAAGAGGAAGGACTGTTGTCCTGTAGTAGAGAGAAGGAGAATGGGGAAGTGGCGGGATGAAATATCCAATGCTAAGGCCACATAGTGTGTCCTGTCCTGCATTCACTTTGAATCCTTGGCTGTCTGGGACTAGTGACATCCATGCTACTATCTACAGTCACCGCTCCATTTAAATTCTCCCTGCCTCCCACAATCATAGAGTCAAACAGCATGGAAACGGACTCCTTCGACCCATCTTGCTCACGCCATCCAGGATACCCCATCTAAGTCAGTCCTATTTGCCTGCGTTTAGCCCACATCCCTCTAAACCTGTTCTATCCATGAACCTGTCCAAGTATTTTGTCAATACTGTTATAGTACCTGCTAAACTACCTCCTCTGGCAGCTTGTTCCATATACCCATCACCCTCTGAGTGAAAAAGTTGCCCCTCTGGTTCGTATTAAATCTTGCCCCCTCTCACCTCACGCAGGTGGTGGTTGGTGGAGGCACTTATAAAATGGCTTTTAAGAGGCTTTTAGATAGGCATATGGATATTGATTGAAAGATATAGCAGGGAAACAGGCTCTTTGGCCCATTCAGACCGTGCTGACCATAGACATTCACTATTTTATCCCACGTTCTCATCCACTCCCTACACACTAGGGGCAAGTTACAGAGGCCAATTTGAGAGGTCAATGTCCTCATCAGCCTCCACCCTGGATGCAGTCAGACCAATCAAGGGTGCATTTCATCACCAGTCGAGTCTCCTCCTCTGACCATCAACCTTTTGCTCTGCTGGCTGTGATTGTGAACACCTCTACCAGTGCTTACCGTGTCCAGTCATGCCTCGTGGCCTCCCCCACCGTGCCTTTTTCTCCACTGGTCCTTGCACCATGATCCCACAGATGACCATCAGGCCTTAACCTCAAACACCATTACTGATTTCTGGCTTCTGGCTGTCTGCCTTCCACAGCCGCCAACCTTATCGTTGCCCAGCCCCACACAGCCCATTTTTACCTTCTCCCCAAAATCTACAAACACAACTGCCTGGCAGACCCATTGTTTTTTCCTGCTCTTGTCCCACAGAAATGATTTCCACGTATCTCTACTCCATCCTATCCCCCTGGTCCAATCTCTCCTGACCTATGTCCTATTTACCTCACATGCCCATTTTTTAATGACTTCCGCTTTCCGAGCCGCCACTCCCACATCTTTACTATGGACGTTCAGTCACTCTACACCTCTATCCCCCACCAGGAAGGCCTTAAAGCCCTCCATTTCTTGCTCAACCACCGAGCCATCCAATTTCCCTCGACTAACATTACTCTGCCTAGCGGAGGTGGACCTCACCCTCAATAACTTCTCCTTTGACTCCTCTCACTTCCTCCAAGTCCAAGGCGTAGCTATGGGCAACCACATGGGCCCCAGATAAGCCTGCATCTTTGTAGGGTACATTGAACAATCCCTGTTCCAGGCGTACACTGGCCCTATCCCTGTTACATTGTTGACTGAACTCTATCTCTGTTGCATTGATGACTGCATTGGTGCTACATCCAGCACCACACAGAACTCAGGGACTTCATGAAATTCAAAAACCAATTTTCATCCTGCACTCAAATTTACTTGGACCATCTCCGACACCTCCCTCCCCTTTATTGATCTCACAGAATCCATCACAAAAAATAAACTATTGACTGATGTCTATTACAAACCCACTGACTCCCACAACTATCTCGACTACACTTCTTTCCACCCTGCTTCCTGCAAAGACTATCCCCTACTCCCAATTCCTCTGTCTATGCCTTATCTGCGTGCAAGATGAGGTATCCCATACTAGAACATCTGAGATGTCCTCATTCTTTAGGGAACATCATAGATGAGACCCTCACTCTAGCAAAGAGGTCCTTCTACAGTTGTACCGAGCCCTAGTGAGACCACATCTGGAGTATTGTGTGCAGTTTTAGTCCCCTAATTTGAGGAAGGACATTCTTGCTATTGAGGGAGTGCAGAGTAGGTTTACAAGGTTAATTCCCGGGATGGTGGGACTGTCATATGCTGAGAGAATGGAGCAGCTGGGCTTGTACATTCAGGAGTTTTGAAGGATGAGAGGGGATCTCATTGAAATGTATATGATCGTTAAGGGCTTGGATACGCTAGAGGCAGGAAACATGTTCCCGATGTTGGGGGAGTCCAGAACCAGGGGCCACAGTTTAAGAATAAGGAGTAAGCCATTTAGAACGGAGACAAGGAAACACTTTTTCTCACAGAGAGTGGTGAGTCTGTGGAATTCTCTGCCTCAGAGGGTGGTGGAGGCAGGTTCCCTGGATGCTTTCAAGAGAGAGCTAGATAGGGCTCTTAAAAACAGCGGAGTCAGGGGATATGGGAAGAAGGCAGGAACTGGTAATGATTGGGGATGATCAGCCATGATCACATTGAATGGCGGTGCTGGCTCGAAGGGCAGAATGGCCTACTCCTGCACCTATTGTCTATTGTCAATTGTCTCATGTCTCCTCCATACCCCGCAGCTCCACCCTTGCTCCCCCACCCCATAGTCGCAACACAGAGTCCCCTTAGTCCTTACCTTCCACCTCATCAGTCATCACATGCAACACATAATCCTCCAAAACTTCCACCATCTCCAGCGGGATCCCACCATGAGCCACATTTTCCCATCTCCACCCTTTTCTGCCTTCTGCAGAGACCGTTCCATCTGCAACCCCCTGGTTAACTCATCCCTTACCTTCCAAATCACCCTCTCCCCAGGTACCTTCCCCTGCAACCGCAGAAGATGCAACACCTGTCGCTATACCTCTCCCTCAACTCTGTCCAGGAACCCCGACAGTCCTTTCAGGTTAGGCAGAGGTTAATTTGCACCTCCTCCAACCTCACCCACTGTATTCGTTGCTCACAATGTGGACTCTTATAGACCGTCAAGAACAAAGGGAAGACTGGGCGATCGTTTCGCAGAACGCCCACGCTCAGCCCGCGTGAACCAACCTGATCTCCCGGTTGCTGGACACTTTAATTCTCCTTCCCATTTCTATACAGACCTTTCAATTCTCCTGTCCTCGGTCTTCTCCGTTGTCAGAGTGAGGCTAAACGTAAATTTGAGGAACAGCATCTCGTATTTTGCATGGACAGTGGTATGAATAATTTCTCTCACTTCAGGTAGCCCCGGATCCCTCTCTCTCTCTCTCTCTCTCTCTCTCTCTCTCCCTCCCCCACCCAAGTCACGCTAGTTTCTCATTTTCACCCTACAAACAGTTTACAATGGCCTGTTTCCTTTATCATTGTTACTTTTTTGGGTATCTTTCATTCATTGTTCTTTATCTCTCCACATCACCATCTATATCTCTCGTTTTCCTTATCCCTAACCAGTCTGAAGAAGGGTCTCGACCCGAAACGTCACGCATTCCTTCTCTCCAGAGATGCTGCCTGTCCCGCTGAGTTACTCCTGCTTTTTGTGTCTATTCCTGCCTTGATTAATGTCCACATTGAAATTTATGCCTCCTGTTTGTCGTGCTGCAACATGACTGTTTATGGAAGGAGAGAATACAAAATCCCTTTTGCTGTTGTCAGGCAGGACAGTCTCATTACTCACGAGCAACCGTGTTCCCAGTGCCTTGAGCAGCCTTCCCCCAGTGTTGAGATACATGCTGATAGATGACCATCACTACACCGTGAAAACTAGGATAGCTTGTCTCCGAGATGGACACAAAGTGCTGGAGCAAGGCAGCATCTCTGGGGAAAACGGCTGGGTGATGCTTCGGGTCGGGACCCTTCTTCACGCTGTAAGTACAGGATGGGAGGAGACTGGTGGTTGAAGAGCTGAAGAGGACGGCCACAAATTAACTCAGGCAGGGTGGTCGCCCTTCGTGCCCAGTCCTGAGTGGTCCTGGTCTTTTCTCGTCGTCAACTATTCACCACCTCCCCTCTCCCCCCCCCCCCCCACCCCCCACCCCGTTATTCAGTCTGAATACAGGTCCCGATCTGAAACGTCATCCATTTTTTTTTTCTCCAGTGATGCTGCCTGACCCGCTGAGTTACTCCAACAATTTATGTCTATCTTTGGTATGAACCAGCATCTGCAGTTATTTTTGTCTACAGTTGGTCCATGGGCTGCTTGCTTGGTTTACCCACACCAGGCATTAGTTATAAACACAAATATAGGCATCAGCGGCAGGAGTAGGCTACTGAGTCACTCAAGCCAGCTCTGCCATTCAATATCAGCTTCGGGTAGAGATACAGCATGGAAACAGGCCCTTTGGCCCACCTAGTCCACGACAACCCTTTGGCCCACCTAGTCCACGACAACCATCGATCACCTACATGTCTTTGGGACGTGACAGGAAACCTGAGCATCCAGAAGAAACCCATGCAGTAACAGGGAGAAGATGATGGGTGAATGAAAATGATGAGAATAGGGTGGCACAGTAGTGCAGCAGTAGTTGCTGCCTTACAGTTACGGGTGCTGTCTGTACAGAGCTTGTATGTTCTCACTGTGACTGTATGGGTTTTCTCCAGGCACTCCGGTTTCCTTCCACATTCCAAAAACGTGCAGGTTTGTAGGTTAATTGGCTTCTGTAAATTGTCCCTAGAGTGTAGGATAGAACTAGTGTACGGGTGATCACCAGTTGGTGTGGACTTGGTGGGCCCAAAGGGTTTGTTTCAACGCTGTATCTCTAAACTAAATTAAACCCTACAACTAGTGTGTAGAATAGAAGTAATCTACGGGCAATCGCTGGTCAGTGCGGACCCAGTGGGCCAAAGGGCCCGTTTCCACGCTGTATCTGTAAACTAAACAAAATTAACATGCACACTCCACGCAGACAGCACCCGAGGTCTGAATTGAATGGGTGAGTGGGTGGGTGAATGAGCGAGTGAGAGAGACTCCTTGTGTGTGCAACTTCACAGCGGGGACTAACCTTCATTAGGTACTTCTGGATATCTGTAAGTCCAGAACTGTGGCTATATATAAATGCATCTCATTTACCTCTTTGAGAGCTTTGGAATGGAATGAGTGTCAGATTGTTAGTAAATGGTCATGTCAAGCACTGCAGGATGTGACTTTCATGCTGAATGTGCAGCATATATTAGATGTACCTCAGCAACAAATGGCAAACATCAAATAGTCCCACAGGCGAAGATTAGGGCAATTAAAATGGAAATTAACAAAGAAAGTAGATTATAGAAAGCCCACATGAAGCATGAATTTTGGGAAAATCGAGAAATAAGCAGCTTAACGGGAATTTTATAAATGTTGCTGTCCCTGAAGATAACAAGGGCTGTTGGAACCAAGTGCAGTGCTGAAATATTTCCCTGGTAGGAACATTGGTGGGTCAACTAAAGGGGCTGTCCCACTTGGGCGACCTAACCCGCGAGTTAAGAAGAGTGTTTTCGACCTTCATGCTCGAGGGCACTCGCCTGGAAAGCCTCGAGCTGGATCGACCGTCCGCATTGAAACTGCGAGCTGGATCGACCGACTGCACACAAACACATCACGAAGGTGGGGTCCAGGGAAAGCGGGGGAGCGCTGTCTGAAATTCACACCCGCGATGAAGAGGAAGGTAAAACGGCTGCACAGTAACTGAAAGTCCTTTAGAGAGCGCGGGGGGGGGGGGGGGGGGGGGGGTAGAGCAGGGGAGAGAAGGGGGGTGAGAAGGAGAGAGAAGGGTGGGGGGAGAAGTAGTGGAGACACTTTTAAAAAGTATAATAAAGTTTAGCGGGCATTAAATGCGAATAGTGGCGAAGAGATTGAATAGAAGAACCCAAGTCATAAAATTAGATTAGATCATTTTTCTGTCATATACAGCAGGGTGCAATGATGTAGTTTGTTTGCATGTAGCTCAGAAAGTAAACAGTATACATGGTAATGATAGCTACAACAATAAATGCAATAAGCCAAAGCAACAGAATCGTGCAAAGATTTGTTTTCAACCTGAAGAAGTGTGCAAAAATACTAAAGTGCAATAGTAGAAAAGCCAGATGAGGTAATTTCCTTCAGTAAAAATCATAAATTGTCCCCAATGTGTCGGATAGTGCTAGTGTGTGGGAGTGATCCCTGGTGTGTGGACTCGGTGAGCCGAAGGGCCTGTTTCTGTGCTAACTCTAAAGTAAGTCTAATGGCCCTATCCCACTGTACGAGTTCATTCAAGAGCTCTCCTGAGTTTAAAAAAAAATCAAACTCGTGGTAAGCACGTAGAATGAACGTAGCGGGTATGTCGGAGCTCGGGGACGTCACTTAGTGGCTCGTAATGCTAACGGCAGGTACTCGGGAAACGCGGTAAGCTCGGGAAGACGCGTGAAGATTTTTCAACATGTTGAAAAATGTCCATGAGACCCCGAGTACCGACGAGCGGCCATTGCCGTAAATCTCCGAGTTCGAATCAGGGCAAACTCCGGAGAACTCTTTGAATGAACTCATGTAGTGGGTCAGGGCTTTAAAGGTAGCGGTGAGATGACAAGTGTGTTGCATCACCATCATGAACGGGGTGTGAAAGAGGTTATTTAATTGATTCAAGAGTCAATCTGATAACCAGTGAGCAACAAGAAACTGTTTTAGGGCCTGTCCCAATTGGCAATTTCTTTCGGTGACTGCCGACATCATATCAGGGTCGCCAAAAGATTTTGAACATTTCAAAAGCCAGCAGCGACAAAAAAAATGTTGCGACACTCGAGGAAACACCATGCGTCAATTACACTGCAACGCCGCAACTTTTTCGGTGACCTGATACGTCAGTCAATGATGCCGGCAGTTGCCAAAAAAATCGCCAAGTGGGACAGGCCCTTTAGTTTAGTTTGGAGATACAGTGTGGAATCAGGCCCTTCAGCCCGCTGAGACCGCTCTGACCAGCGATCCACATACACTAGCACTATTGGGCACATCAGGGACAATTTCATTTTTTTCCGAAGCCAATTAACCTACAAACCTGTGTATCTTTGGAGTGTGGGATGAAACTGGAGCACCTGCGGAAACCTATGCGGTCACAGAGAGAACATACAAACTGTCCAGACAGCACTCATAGTCAGGATCAAACTCGGGCACTGTAAGGCAACTGTTAAAGGAGTTATTCCACCTAAGAACTCTGTAACTTGAATCGCACTAGCTTCTACACTTTTGACGAAAAGTCATCGACTTGAAACGATGACTCTGTTTGATCTGCGCAGTTTGATCTGCTCAGCATTATAGGTTCATAAGACCATCAGTTATAAGACCTGAATTAGACCATTCAGCCCATCAAGTCTACTCTGCCATAAAATCATGGCTAATCTATCTTTCTCTCTCAACTCCATTCTCCTGCCTTCTCCCAGAACCTCGTATACCCGTACTAATCAAGAATCTATCAATCTCCGCCTTAAAAATACATGTTGACTAGGCATCCATTGACTTGGCCTCCACAGCTTTAGAAGGAATTCCATAGATTCACCACCCTCTAAAGAAATGTCTCCTCATCCTTCTAAAGATATGTTCTTTTATTCTGAGGTTATGACCTCTGGTCCTAGACTCTCCCACTGGAGGAAACATCCTCAAACATCCCCAACAGCAACAGCATGTTCTGTTTTCATTCCTTATGCTTTCTGTGATTTCAGCAGCACACCTGGCAGCAGATTCTTGAACTTCAGCATCATTTGTAAAGTCCTTTCTGCAATGAAATGAAAACCTGAAGATGCCTCTAAATCAGTTTAAAGGAGGATGAGGATGCGGGGTGATCTTATAGAGGTGTACTAAGTCATGGGGTGCCACATGTCATTGATCATGTTGTGTGTTTTTCCGAGGCAGAATGAAGTGTAAGATATTAGTGTAAGCGTAAGTGGTTATGCATAATATCAAGAGAGGAATAGACAGCGTTAATGCACAGCCTTTTATCCAGAGTAGGGAAATCGAGAACCAGGGGGGCATAGGTTTTAGGCAAGAGGGGGAAGATGGGAACCTGAGGGGTAACTTTTTTTACACAAAGGGTGGTGGGTGTAAGGAACGAGCTGCCAGAGGAGATAGTTGAGGCAGCTAATATCTCAATGGTTAAGAAACATTTGGACAGGAACATGGATAGGAAAGGTTTAGAGGGATATGGGCCAAACGTGGGAAGGTGAGGCTATTGTAGAAGGAGCATGTTGGTCAGCATGGGCAAGTTGGGCCAAAGGGCCTGTTTCCACGATGTATGATTCTATGACTCTATGACTGCATGACCATCTAAGAGCAAAGTCAGGCATAAAAGAAATGAAACATTTCCTCATACATCTGGATAACCAACGCTTTTTAATAACTGCATGTTTGCGTTAGCAAGGCACAAAAGGAATGATCTTTCTGAGTTGTATTTTTAAAATTAATCAATGGGAACAAGCATGAGAGGAGCGTCACGGCAGATGTTTGTCGGTCAAGTAATGGGGTGGAGCAAGGATGAGAGACCACACACAGCCTAATAAACACAGTCTAGATCAGAAGTGGCAACCAGTGAGGAGGACGGTTGCTCAATTTAATTGAAGACATGAATAGAAGATGAGACGTTTACTTTTATCTTGGTCCAGTTAAGTTTATTAATCTGAACATGCAGTATTGAAGTAACGAATGATGAAGCTTAAATTCCTCCTGCAACGATTTTTAAAATGATTATTTGTTTTTAGAATATGGGCAATTCAGTCACGGTTATGATTATTCCTCATTCTTAACTATCTTTTGAGGAATGTTTTTTATTGGATTACATGAGTGCCAATATTGTTAACGCTCGGGCTAAGTATGTCAGAGTTCAATGGTGCTTTCATTATCACATGTGTGAAGTGTAACTGCGCAGTGAAGTTATTTTCTTACAAACAGTCCAGTAGAGTATTGTCACACCCAGGCACATCCCTGATTAGCAAACGTACAGATATAGTCCACTGATCCCACATGCAAGATGCGCCATATGTTGGCATTATTTTCCAAGTCCAGTCCGCGCTCTAGTTGTTATGAACGGTGCCCGTTCCAGGCAAGCCCCAGGCTGCTGCAGGGCCTCCAGCCGTCTCCTCCCTTAGACGTCTCCAATGAGGTAGATGGGAGGTTAGGACCGCACTCTATCTGATGAGAGGCCGGTACAGTTGCTGATTACAGCTCTGTAGAAACTGTCCTTGAATCTGGAGGTGTGCGTTTTTAAACCAATGTACCTCTTGCCTCATGGGGGAGGGGAGAAGAGGGAGAAGGGTGAGATTTGCCTTTGATTATGTTGGTGGCCTTGTCGAGGCAGTGTGAAGTGTAGATGGAGTCAGTGGAAGGAAGATAGACACAAAGTGCTGGAGTAACACAGCGGGTCAGGCAGCATCTCTGGGGAAAAAGCTGGGTGACGTTTCAAGTTGGGATCCTTCTTCAGACTTCAGAAGGGAGGTTGGTTTGCATGATGGTCTGGGATCAAATTGAAGAAGAAACTTCACGAAAGATAGACACAAAGTCCTGAAATAAGTCAACGGGTCAGGCAGCATCTCTGGAGAAAATGGATGGGTGACTTTTTGGGTCGGGACCCTTTTACAGACTGAAAGTTGGGGGTGAAGGGGGGAGGGGAGGGGAAGTGGAGATGTGAAAAAAGACCAGGACAATCAAGGGCAGACACAATTGACAGGCAGTGTGGTGCCTGGTAAGCCCATTATTGACTAGTGATCTCAAGAGGGAAACAATGTGGAGAACTGTGGAACTGGTAAAACGACTAGAGTGGATGAAGGAGGCAAGAGGGGAGCGGAGTATAAGTAGGTTACTTAAATTTAGAGAATTTAATGTCCATACCATTGGGTTGTAAGCTACCCAAGCAAAATATGAGGTGCCGTTCCTCCAGTTTCCATGTGGCCTCACTCTGGCAATGGAAGAGGCCCAGGGCAGAAAGGTTAGTGTGGAAATGGGAAAGGGAATTGAAATGGTTGGCGACTGGGACATCCCGTAGGCCTAGTCGGACCGAACATAAGTGCTCAGCGAAACGGCTGCCAAGTCTATGTTTGGTCTCGCCGATGTACAGGAGGTACACTTCACGATCTGTTTAATAAAACCAGCTACTCAAACACAGGGTCAACAGGAGCTCAGTGTTTATAGAGAGTCAATCGATCCTCCTAATGAGATCCTCACACAGAGCTTTGAATAAAGTGGAGAATGAAACATCATCTCCCCAAGTAACAAATGTTTTCAGTATTATGAGCTATTTTGTGTCGTTGAAATCTATTTGTCAACATTTAAAGAAAGTAAATGGTATTTCTAAAACCCTCCCATGATGGTGATGGATTGTAGTGCCAAGGGTTGGCACCAGAAGCATGTGTCTCCTTGAAAGCTTGTTAATCGACTCTTAATGAAAAAGTATCCATATCAGCACCTGAATCCAGGCAGTGATTCTCGTTAAACAGCAAACTCTCCTGTGACAAATGTACTGTTATTTTTATACTTTCGCTGTTCTGCAGCTTTGGAAATTCAGGAAAGCTTATCGGAGATCATTTGTGCCGAGCCCATCCAGTGACAAGTCAGAAAGTAATCGTGTGATTTATTGAGCAAAACGCAAAGTGCTGGAGGAACTCAGCATGGACAAGTTGGGCTGAAGGGCCAATTTGCAAGCTCTATGGCTCTACAACTGTATGACGATAATTTACAGGGCTATGGGTAAAGTGCCAAGGTATTGGATTGATAAGATGGTGCTACCAGGAGCCTCGCCAATTGTCCTCCACCAGTGCCCTTAATTGATTCTGGGCAGACAAGCTTGAGTCTTCAGGCCAAACGTTCATCGAGTTTCATTTCTCTCTCATTCTGCCCTGCACAGATAATGCTGGTGAGCGACCCTGAGATCGAGAGCAGCGTTCTGATCAGCTCAGACGAGGGTGCGACCTATCAAAAGTACCGGCAGAGCTTTCAAATCCAAAGCATGCTGTTCCACCCGGAGGAGGAGGATTGGATTCTGGCCTACAGCCAGGATCAGAAGGTGAGTCCTGTCACTTCAGTCTACGGTTGATGGAATATGAGTAATGTTTCCCACTGCAGCGATGAGTTTGCACTTTTAACTTGGTCTGGAGAGAGACCAACTTGTCAACAGGTGTGAATTCTCATTTGCTTTCATTTCTGTGTGAGATTGAACCCTGTGCTTCCATTGGTAACTGGTGGGTTACACGGTATATTCTGCTCAAAGGGAACTGCATGGGAAATAAAAATATATCACCTACCGTTAAAGAGAATTTTGAATCTGACGCCCCCTTCTTGAGATTGCTGCAGGTGTTACTCTGACGAACAAACTACACATGGCTGGGAGTGTCTCATTTGATTTGCCATAAGTTGAAGTCACAATATTGTGGTGTCTCAGGAGCCTTCCTGAGGCTGTTAAGGAATTGAAGCGTAGAACATCTAGATGGGCAGTGTTTGATCTCCATCCCATTTCCATCTCCAACGTCTCCATCCCGAGGCTTACACAGGATCAAACTCAAACATCTGACCTTGCTGACCCGGCATAGGATCGAGAATTCCTCAGATTCTGTCTTTGAATTTTTCTTTTGTGACCCTGTATTTCAATCCAACCACACCAGAATCTGGCAGTATGGACAATAAATGAATCTAAGCTAAAAATACAAATTATACTGTAAGCATCCATTTGCCCATAGCTTTTGTTATTCGATGCATTTGTGCTGTCATTTTGACATTCTTGACAGCTGTCAATGAACAAGTAGGATTTATTGGCTTTGTGAAAAAGATGTAACAAAAAATAAAACTTTTTTTTTCAAGTGGCTGAAGTTTATTTTACAGGAACATAATTGGTAGTTTATATTATTCCTTCTGTAGACTGTCCAACTTACGCGCCGTTTACAGGCGACTGTTGGTACCCGTGATACGTCGCCAACATTTTCAACATTTTGAAAATTCAGCGGCGACCAGATAGACGCTACGACTGTTTGGAGACCTCTCACGACCATGCAGGCGGTATGGTCACGAGAGGTCTCTTATGGTCGTGAGAGGTCACCCCGCGACAAGTCGACAGGGGTCACCTGCATGGTCGTGAGAGGTCTCCAAAGAGTCGTAGCGTCTTTCTGGTCGCCGCTGAATTTTCAACATGTTGAAAATTTTGGTGACCTATCACGGGTGGCGGCAGTCACCTGTAAAGTTCGCATAAGTGGGACAGGCCCTTTAGACTTTAGGGGTACAGCACGGAAACAGGCCCTTTGGCCCACTGAGTCTGCAACGACCAGCGATCAGCCCGTACACTAGCACTATCCTACATGCTAGGGACAATTTACAATTATTACTGAAGCCAATTTACATACGAAACTTGTCTTTGGAGTGTGGGAGGAAACCCGGAGAAAACCCACGCGGTCGAGGGAGGAACATACAAACTCCGTACGGACAGCACACGTAGTCAGGATCGAACCTGGGTCTCTGGCACTGTAAGGCAGCAACTCCACAGCTGTGCCACTGTGCTGCCTTTAAGTTATCTTAGTTACTGGTTTATTGGGTAATATTTACTGCCTAGCAATTCTAAATGTGGACCCCCCCCCCCGGTCATTAACATATTAACCGAGATACAGTGTAAAGCTTTTGTTGTGTGCTAGCCAGTTAGCAGAAAAGCAATACATGATTATCAGTGACTTGCAAACTACACACCCAGATGGTGCTTTCATTATTGCTGGGGATTCTCCCACATTACTACCAGCATGTGGACTTTGCAACCAGGGGAATGAGCACACTGGACCTGGCCTATACAAACATCAAGAAGGCATTCAAGGCAGTCCCCTGCCCCCACCTTAGCTCCTCAGACCATATCTCTGTGATGCTAATTCCTGCATACAGGCCCCTGCTTATCAGAGAAAAACCTACTATGAAGCAGGTTAGGGTCTGGCCAGAGGGAGCTATGACAACACTACAGGACTGCTTTGAGTGCACGGACTGGGACATGTTCAAGAAGGCTGCAACTGACAATCAACGCACCAACCTGGAGGAGTACGCTGCATAGTGTCTGCTTACATGGAAAAGTGCATAGAGGATGTCTGTGTCACCAAGACCATCACTATACGGGCCAACCAGAAACCCTGGATGACCATTGAGGTACGTGGAATGCTGAGAGCACGAAATGCCGTGTTTAAATCCGGTGACTTGGTGGCACTCAGATCCGCAAGAGCCAACCTGAACCGAGTCATCAGGCTGGCAAAGCGTGCCCAGGGTCAGAAAATCCAGAGCTTCTTTCATGACCCCATGAACACCAGGCGCATGTGGCAGGGAATCCAAACCATCACGGACTGTAAGACTGCTCCACCATTCTGTGAAGACAACATCGAGTTCCTCAATGAACTCAATAAATAATTTGGACGATTCGAGGCATTCAACAACACGCCTGTGAGGAAAGGTATTCCTCACTGTGATGAGCAGGCACTCAGTCTTGATACAGTGGATGTCCGGAGGACCCTAAAAGGAGTGAACACATGGAAGGCGGCAGGCCCTGATAACATACCAGGCCGGGAGCTCAGGGAATGTGCTGATCAGCTGGCACATGTCCTTATTGACATCTTCAACACCTCGTTGTCCCATCATGTTTCAAGACTGCCACCATCATACCAGTGCCAGAAAAATCCGCAATAACATGTCTCAACGATTACCGCCCTGTGGCATTCACTCCCATAATGATGAAGTGCTTTGAGAGGCTGGTCAGGGACCATATTACCTCCAGACTGCCCTCCACACTTGACCTGTTCCAGTTTGCTTACAGGCCAAACTGCTCCACAGAGGACGCCATATCCTCCGTACTCCACCTGAGCCTGGCACATCTAGAGAAGAACACACATGTGCGAATGCTGTTCGTGGACTTCAGTTCAGCATTCAATACAATCATCCCTCAGCACTTGGTAAGCAAATTGGGTTAATTGGGCCTCAGCACCCCCATTGTGTAACTGGCTACTGGACTTCCTCACTGACAGACCCCAGTCAGTGCGGGTTGGAAACAACACCTCCAACATCATCTCTCTGAGCACCGGTTCCCCTCAGGGCTGCGTCCCAAGTCCACTGCTGTTTACCCTGATGACAAATGACTGTTGTGCCAGGTTTAGTACAAACCACATCATGAAGTACGCAGATGACACAACAGTGGTGGGCCTTATCCGGAACGACAATGAACTGGCTTACAGGGAGGAGGTGAAACAATTGGTGGACTGGTGCAAAACAAGCAATCTGATCCTGAATGTTGACAAAACAAAGGAGGTCATCGTTAACTTCAGGAGAAACCGGCACAGTCACACACCACTACACATTAATGACATCGATGTGGAGTTGGTCAGTAGCACTAAGTTCCTGGGGGTGCAGATCACGAACAGTCTGATCTGGTCACAAAACATCGCATCACTAGTTAAGAGAGCGCAGCAGCAGTTACACTTTCTGCGGCGGATCCGGCCTCCGACTGGAAGTCCATGCAGAGAGTGGTGAGGACGGCTGAAAAAATCATCGGGACTTCTTCCGACAATCTGGGACATTGCGTGCAAACGTTGCTTGTCTAAGGCCAACAGCATTATAAAAGACCCCACACATCTCCATCATGGACTGTTCGCTCTGCTGCCTTCAGGCAAAAGATATCGCAGTGTAAGGAGCAGAAGGGCCAGGTTTTGCAACAGCTTCTTCCCCCGAGCCATCAGACTCTTGAATTCCATATGATGTGTCGCCACCATTATCTATTTTATCTTTTTATCTAGTTTATCCTTTTGTTATTTTATGTTGCATGGTGAGCCAGATGCAACAACATTTCGTCAGACTTGCTTTTGTTGGTGTATTTTTGAATGACAATAAAGTCTTTGATTGATTGATTGATTACAATCGAGCCATCCACAGTGTACAGACACATGATAAAGGGAATAACGTGAATAATGTTTAGTGCAAGAAAAAGCCAGTAAAGCCCGATCAAAAATAACCGAAGGGTCTCCGATGAGGTGGAGGGATAGTTCAAGACTGCTCTCTAGTTGTTGACAGGATGGTTATGCTGCTTAATAACAGCTGGAAGAAATTGTCCCTGAATCTGGAGGTGTGCCTTTTGCCTGATGGAAGAGGTGAAAAGAAGCAGTGGCCAGGGCGTGACACATTCTTGCCGAGGCAACGTGATGTATAAATGCAGTCAATGGAAGGGAGGTTGGTTTGTGTGATGATCTGAGCTGCGTGCACAATTCTCTGGCAATTTCTTGCGGTCTTGAATGGAGCTGCTCCCAAACCATGATATGATGCATCCTGATAAAATGCTTTCTACAGTGCATCTGTAGAAGCTGGTGAGAGTTGTTGGGAAGATGCTGAACTTCCGAAGCATTCTAAGGAAGTAGTCGAACTTCCTAAGCCTTCTAAGGAAGTGTTTTGAATGTAATGGGGCAGCAACCATTCTTTGATAAATACTTCAATGGCTGTAAAGTGCTTTGGGATGTCTTGTAAGGCATTAAATATCTGGAAGTCTTTCTTTCCTCTCCACAGTGTGACTGGAGATTAGATGCAAATCGACAAATGGTCTTCTCTTTGTACACTGAAAGGGGATGTGTTTTCAAAGGGGATGCCATTGATTACAGCTCCCGAGATCAAAGGCAAGCTTCTTCCTGAGTAGATGAAAAGGACATCTTGCTTGAATATCTTCACGTGTGTTTGCAGCCCCTAAAAGTCTCATTTAAAACCGCAATAGAGCCAGAGAAAGGCAAATCCACCATTGTTCAAATTTCTATTGTAGGTAGACACATAATGCTGGAGTAACTCAGCGGGACCGGCAGCAGCTGGAGAGAAGGAATGGGTGACGTTTCAACTGCGAGTCAATTGTTCTTTGGGCTGAGAGTCAGGGGAAAGGGTAACAAGAGATATAGACGGTGTTAGAGAGAGACATACAACAAAGAAATGAAAGATATGCAAAAAAGTAACAATCAAGGTCCATTGTTAGTTATGGGTTATTATAGGTTAATGGGTTAACAAGAGAGTATAGCCAGGTTATTGAACTGACAAGAGCCTTTGATATCATTTACAGAGGATAACTGAATTCAACATTCTTCGTACATTCGTAGATTCAACTTGACCACACCGACCAACATTTCCCATCTATTTTAGTGTCACCTGCCTGCGTTTGGCCCATATCCTTCCAAACCTGTCCTATTCATGTACCTGTCTAATTGTTTCTTAAATATTGCGATAATCCCTGCCTCAACTATCTTCTTTGGCAGCTCGTTCCATACACGCACCACTTTTTGTGTGAAAACGTTACCCCTCAGATTCCTATTAAATCTTTTCCACTTCACCTTAAACCTATGTCATCTAGTTCTTGATTCTCCTACTCTGGACACGAGACTGTGCGTCTAATGGGCCTGTCCCACTTAGGCGATTTTTCAGGCGACTGTCAAGTCGTAGCAGATTGCTGAAAAACCGGCGACTGGAACAGCGATTGTCAGAGTGGAACACACACAAATACACACACATCGCTTCCTTCACCAGCCCGTTATGCAGGTGGGGGACAGGGCAAGCGGGGGGAGCGCTGTCTGAGTGAAATTCACACGGTGCAAAGCCAATGTGGTACAGACACAGTCTACGACGAACAGGAAGGTTGGCGCTGTAATTAAGACAGTTAAAGCACAGTGTACGGGAAGGGTCACGTAAGTCCTTTAAAAGAGGGGGGTGGGGAGAAGGGGGGACAAGGAGTGATGACAACTTTTAAGAAGCCAGAGATACACGGCTGTGAAGCTCGGCAGATATTAACATTACCGGTCGGTTAACCTTGGTTCTGAAAACTACTGTTTACGTTTTTTTCCCCAATGAGCCAATGGGATTCACCGGCGACAACCAATGACAACCTTCAACCTCCTGGCAACCCACTACCACTGCACCTACATCACGAGAATTCTCGCTAATCTCCATGACGTCAAAATTCTGGTCACCGCCAATTTATCAACATGTTGAAAAATTAGCGGCGATCAGAATGAAGCCACGACTAGTTATGAGAATGCGGGAACTATGCAGGTGACACCCCGGCAACCTCCGGCGAACATGTGGTGGTTCCTGTCATCGCCTAAAAGATCACGTAAGTGGGACAGGCCCTTATGATTTTATACTTCTCTATACGAGGTACCTCTCTATAAGAAAAAATATACCTCTCACATAATATAAGATATCATATAAGATCTACTATTCCTCTAGCCCCCAGTAAGTCTGAATTCATTACCTGAAAGACTGATGGAAAATCTAATCAAGGCTTTCAGAAAAGAATCCTGCCCCGAAACGTCACCCATCCTTGGAGTCCAGAGATGCTGCCTGACCTACTGAGTTACTCCAGCACTTTGTGTCTGCATTGAATAGTAGGACAGGCTTGAGGGGCAGAGTGGCCTACTCCTGCTCCTGTTTTCTTATCATATAAGATCAGCATGCCACTATTGCCATGGAGGAAACCACAAAGTGCGGGAGGAATGCAGTGGGTCAGGCCGCATCTCTGGAGAACATGATATGGAATGTTAAGGGTCGGGACTGAAGAAGGGTCCCAAAATTCAATTCAATTCAATTCAATTCAATTGCCCTTTATTGGCATTCAAACATGAAAGTTTTGAATGAAATTTCAATTCCTACACTCATAACAGCAAAAAAATAAACTCAAACACACAATTAACACAATTCCACATAAACATCATCACAGTGAATCTCCAAACACCTCCTCACTGTGATGGAAGGCAAAAGTCTTATCTCTTGCCAGTCCTTTGTTCTTCTCCCGCGGTCAGGCAGCCAATGTGCAACATCGAGGCGACCAGGGCTCCTGATGTTAAAGCCGCCGGTGGGCGATGGTAGGTCCCGTGTCCGTTAAGCTGCACCGGGCGATGTAAGGCCCTGCTCCGGGCCGAGTCAAACCCCTCGATTCGGCCGGGCAAAGTTGCCGTTGCAGGAGCTCCGAAAATCAGTCTCCCACCAGAGATGTCAAGATTCACAAAAATTCCTCCTCATATTGGTGAATTATGATAAAGGCTGACTTTGTGCACATCTAGTGAGTCAACTGGGGATACACACTGGAGTGAGAGAGACCGCAGCCTGCCACAAATTGGAAGAGCATAGGACATCTGTTGGCATTGGAGGCCATTGGTTTTAATGACCGCCACTGGGACTCCCTCCAACGTAAAGGGTCAGAGGCTTCCTGTGGAGCATAAATATTGGTTTGGACTAATTGGGCCAAATGATCTGTTTCTGCATTGTCTGTGCCACATATTAAAATGGAACTGATTGTTACTATTTTACCAATTATCATTGTCTCCATCTCTGGCCACTGGCAAGCCTTGAATCTGAATAGAGTCAGTAGCCAAACAACTGAGTTTGTTGTGTTCCTTTCCCCGAGCCATCTTTTAAGTATAAAGGCACCGTAACCCTCTGGTGTTCTGGAAAATAAATGCTATTTTTGCATATCAGCCTCCTGCGGTGACTCGAGAAAGAGAACAGGGATCGGAATAATGCCAGGCCTAATTATATAGCGGCAAATTACATTATTCAGAAACTTTAATTAAACAGTCTGTAATTGTTTCTTCCTCCCTTAAATGAACTGATGAATTAATTTAGTTAATATAGCGTTCAAAAGCATATTTTACAGTTGTCATGAATAGATATGGCACGGCTTGAAACATGTTCCCAATTAGATAAATTAATTCACTCATTTCAGAGCAGAGTGTCACGATCATACAAAAGAAGTCCAGAAGTTGATATTCCTCAGAGATGGTAGCGTGTTAACACGCTATTGATCAAGATCTACGCTGTTGTGAAACAATCACAATTATTTTTGCTTTTATTCTGAGCTCCTTTGTTATAGGATGCATCAGAGTAGAAAATGCTATTGACACTCGAGAGCTAAATTAAAAAGCAACAAATTTAAATTAACAGTGCGTGACTTTAAATTAACAATGCGTGAGTCCGCTTGGAATGCTTGGAGGGGGGGGGGGGGGCAGGGGACAGGAATAGGCATCAACTGGAGACAAATCTATCAGAGGCTTGTAAAAGAATTAGCATTTTAATTCCACAGACTGTTTGAATGAGCTCTGCTAAATTAATGGTCGTAATGAACTTGGAGGCAGGTGGTTATTTAGTGGTTCAACGTTTAGTCGGGATACTTCTGCCAGTAATTGACCCTGGCGTCTGAAAGAAGCCCAGACAATTAATTGCAGAGTCCATGAGTGAGGCGTGGAAGGAAAGAGGAAGCCAGAACTGGCTGCTGCAGCAACAGCGAGAAGGGATTGTTGGCTAAACACCCAATAATTCTCACTGCTTACCAACCTATCAAAGGAAACAAATGCCTCCTAAATTTCTGAGGAAATGCCTGCTGAACTCTTTTTGAGTTTAGTCCAGAGATGCAACACGGAAACAGACCAGCGATCCCCACACACTTGCGCTATCTTATATACAAGGGACAATTTACACTTTTACTGAAGCCAATTAACCTACACACCTGTACGTCTTTGGAGTGTGGGAGGAAGCCAGAGCATCCGGAGAAAATCCATGCCGGTCATGGGGAGAACGTACAAACTCTGTACAGACAGCACCCGTAGTCAGGATCGAACCTGAGTCTCTGGCACTGTAAGGCAGCAACTCTACTACTGCGCTACCGTGCCATCCTATGGTTACGTTCTGATAAGGCTCTTGTGTTCTGATAATTAGGTGTTGCAATCTGTTCTACATGGTCCCCAAAACAATGTTATCCATGGTTATCGACTTCCATTACCCTTCCTCGCGAGCTAATCAGGAAATTATTCAAATATAAAATAACTCGTAAGAATTTAGTGAGATATTTCATTGTCACCATACTGGGCGTTTTCTCACCTGATGTCTGTACGAAGCACAAAAGCTGTTCGGGATAGAACTTACTGGACTTTATCTTGCACTAAACGTTATCCCCTTTATCATGTGGATGGCTCACATTGTGGATGGCACAATTGTAATCATGTATTGTCTTTCCACTGACGGGTTAGCACGCAACAAAAGCCTTTCACTGTACCTTGATACATGTGACAATAAACTAAACTAATCTAAACTAAACTAAAATTAAACTAAGCTTCATCCCATTAATGGTAGCTTTTAACCACAGTGTTTTAATTTACTTTAGTTTATAGATGCGGCATGGAAACAGGCCCTTCAGCCCACCACATCTACGCCAGCCCAGATCACCCGTACGCTAGTTCTATCATATACACACAAAGACTATGGACAATTTACAGAAGCCAATTAGCCTGTAAACCTGAACGTCTTTGTGGGAGAAAGCCAGAGCACCCGGAGAAAATCCATGTGGTGACAGAGAGTAGGTATAAACTCCGTACAGACAGCACACCTAGTCTGGACGGAACCCAGGTGTCTGGCGCTGTGAGGCCACAGCTCTACCACTGCACCACCCTTGCTGCGCCCCAGTGCAGGCCTTCATTGGCAATACACTGGGAGTTTTATAGCCTTCCCATTTGATGTCTGTATGAAGTAGCTCCTGTTCGGAATAAAACTTCATCCCCTTAATGGCAGCTTTAACCGCACATTAAAGTTGTTGGACCAAATTCTTAGTCGTCATATTTTAGTCGTTGCATTGTCTACTGAGGCTGAGACACCAGTTGCCTGGACCCCATTCCTCACTTGGGCAATAGAATGAGAAAATCCAAAATGTCCCTGTCTTGTTCGTTCCTAATCCACAGATCAGCTCTCTTCCTCATCACGATGCCTAAGTATTTCACAACAGTGCAGCGGTAGAGTCGCTTCCTTCCAGCGCCAGAGACCCAGGTTCGATCTTGACCAGGGGTGCTGCCCGTATGGAGTTAGTACATTCTCTGTGTGACTGTGTGGGTTTTCTCCAGGTGCTCCTGTTTCCACACACATTTCAAAAACGTGCAGGTTTGTAGGCTACTTGGCTTCTGTAAAATTGTCCCTAGTGTGCAGGATAGAACTATCGTTGGTTGGCATGGGCTCATTGGGCCGAAGGGCCTGTTTCCACAGTGTATCTTTAAAAATCTAGAACGAAATAAATCCAAAATGGGAATTTTAAAATCTTTGTGGGTTTCAAATCAGTTGTACAAAGGGCCTTTTTCTGACCTCATGTTCTTAACACAGACATTTTCCTCGGGAGAAGAGAGCTAAAATCCAACTACAAATCCAAGATGACTTCTTAATCACATGAAGCAATAAGCAATGACAGGAAGATTCCTGGTCGAGTAGGCCAAGTTTGAAGCACAATTAAGAGACAAAAGGTTAAATCTATATGATTGACTAACATTTCTAAAGAACCAGTGGAAGCTGCACATAATTTATGTTTAACCATCTCTCCATGTGCAGATGATTAATATTTCACACCATTTTACAAATGTTAATGTTTTCTTCGATAAGCAGGATCCTGAACTAGGCCTTGCCACAGAGGCCAGTAAAGTGTTTCTGAAGCAATGCTAGGACCCTGGCGAAGCTTTGCGTCCAGTTCTGTGTGCCAGGCCCTTGGAGATAGATGGAGAAAGGGTTTACTAGAAGTGACGCCAGCTTCAGAATGAAAGACATTGGGATTATGCTCTTTAATGCTATGGAGGTGAACCGAAGATTAACTAGAAGAGCTAAACATTTTAATTGGTTCGGATGGACTGGAGTAGCTTTCACTGGAAGAACAACCATTACTCAATGGCCAGAACATGTAGGAAAGAACTGCAGATGCTGGTTTATAACGAATATAGAGACAAAATGCTGGAGTAAATCAGTGGGTCAGGCAGCATCTCTGGATAAATAGATTTGGTGACATTTCGGGTCAGAGCCATTCTTCACACTGTGTCAAGATGCTTTTTAAAAAAAATGATATGTGAGAAGAAAATATTTAATAATGCAAGTTGTTCATAAGTTCAAGGAGCATAATTAGGCCATTCAGCCCATCAAGCCTACTCCGCCATTCAATCAAGGCTAATCTATCCTGCCCTCTCAGCCCCATTTGCCTGCCTTCTCTCCATAACCCCTGACACCCAAAGTATTCAGGAATATATCAATCTTAAAAATACCCACTGACTTGGCCTCCACAGTCTTCTGTGGCAATGAATTTCACAGATTCATCACCCTCTGACTAAAGAAATGCCTCCTCATCCCCTTCCTAAAGTTACATCCTTTTATTCTGAGGCTATGTCCTCTGGTCCTAGACTCTCCCACTAGTGGAAACTAGTTGTCGTGTTAAAACGTCCACTGCCTGTAGGAGAAGTAGGTTGAACAAATAAATTTGGGTTAAATAAAATAAACAGATAAATGCTTACTGAATGAACAATTGTAGGATTAGAGGGGAAAGAAGCTTGTTGGGCTGATGGGCTTGTACTTCTGAGCTGTTCAATTCGAACACAAACTCGATCGGGAAATGAGCAAACTTCCAGTTTCCATCTTTTTGTCTCATCCCTGTTTGTAATAAACATTTCCTCTTGGAATACAAAGAGAGGGGAATTTTCTATTTTTGTAATCAAGGTATTATGCAAATATGCCCAATTAAGAATTCCATTAAACCTGCTGCATGATGAAGGCTGTTTTAATTCTAATTAGCACTGATCATTTAGTCTGATGATTTCACACAATCAAGTTAATTGGACACTGAAAAAAAGGATGAGGCTTGATTGCAATCTCCATTAGGACAGAAACCAATAACCAGTCAATGATTTAATCAGTATGGAAGTAATGCTATAGTTTATAGCCACGTGTGCCGAGGTACGTTGAAAAGCTTTTGAAGCGTGCTAACGATTCAGCGCAGAGACGCTACATGATGACAATCAAGCCATACGCAGTGTACAGATAGATACATGATAAAGGGAATAATGTTTAGTGCAAGGTAATGCCAGTCAAGTTGGATCAAAGGTAGTTGGAGGGTCTTCAATGAGGTAGATAGTAGTTCAGGACTGCACTCTAGATGTTGGTAGCAAAGATCCTATAGCGGAGCAAGATAGGCCACTCCTGTGGAATGCAATGGGCTGACGTGTAGTACGCAACGGAGAGGAACGTGGGCATTTTTTTCCTCCATTTCAGTAACCGGAACCGACCCGACCCGACTCGCAGTGTAATCAACATTGCGGGGGAACAGTTTGTGTGTGTGATATAGGGCTAGATTCATATTCTGTTAGTTCATAATTCTGTTACTTCTTGTTAAAGAATAAAATTTGACTGGTAATTTTATTTTTAAAATCATTTCTTTTTAATGGCTCATAAGCTGTGTTTGAGTTGATTTTATATTAACCGGAACCTACCTGACCCGACCCGACTCGCAGTGTAATCAGCGTTGCGGAGGAACAGTGTGTGTGTGATATAGAGGTAGATTCATAATTCTGTTAATTCTTGTTAAAGAATAAAATGTTTATAAATTTTGATTCTGGTAATTTTCTTTTTTAATGTTTTTGCATACCTGATTAGATTGTGCTGGAAAGAACACACATACATGAATGTGATATAGATGTATATAATAATAATCACACACATTTACATTTCTTCCGATTTTATATCCAATGATGAACTTTATTTCAGACTAAACAAGGGACAACATTAAATAAAAAAACATTGTAAAACTCCCCGCTGATCTGGGCCAGACCTCCCGCTGGGACAAAGACTCAGCCCCGAATTGGGTCGCTCCGCCGGAAAACCGCTTCAGACTCAGCCCCGCGTCGGGCCGCTCCGCTGGAACTCAGACCCGCGTCGGGCCGCTCTGCTATAGGATGTTTGCTCAGCCCCGAGTCGGGCCGCTCCCCTGGGACCAAATATTTTTGGCTGGGACTCAGGCCCGCGTCTGGCCGCTTCAGACTCAGCCCCGTATCGGTACGCTCCGCCTCAACCCCGAAGACGGAGGCAGAAGTAAGATAGCGGAGCAAGATGGCGGAGGCTGGTTGCTGAAATGGGTCCTATAATTACCCATGAATCTGCCCATGACCGTACTACGCGTTTTTCGTGGGAGTAGTCCATCTTGCTCCGCTATAGGATCTTTGGCTGGTAGGATGGTTCAGTTGTCTGCTAACAGCTGGGAAGAAATCGGCCCTGAATCTGGAGGTGTGCGTTTTCACACTTTTGCTCAATGGGAGAGGGACGAAGAGGGAGTGGCCATGGTGCGACTCATCCCTGATTATGCTGCTGGCCTTGCTGAAGCATCCAGAGGTGTAAATTGAGTCAATGGAAGGGAAATTAGTTTGTGTGATGGTCTGGGCTGCGTCCATAATTCTCTGCTAATTTCTTGCGGTCTTGCATGGAGCTGTTCCCAAACCATGCTGCGATGGCTTTGTGTGGCACCTGAATTGCCATTAACAATACAGAGCCAAAGAACACCAGAATAGGCCAAATTGCCCTGGAACCTGCTCTGGTATTCAAGAAGATCTTGGCCGATACAGCACCTCAGCACCCTCATATCAATTCTCAAATATCTATCGATCTACACTTCGAATAGAGGCAATGACTCCACTTCCACAACTCTCTTGTGTAGAGAATTCCAAAGTGTGGGTGGCGCAGCGGTAGAGTTGCTGCCTCACAGCACCAGAGACCCGGGTTCGATCCTGACTGTGGATGCTCTCTGTCGAGATTGAACCTAGGTCGACTTGGTTGATAGGTTCGAACAGTATCAAATCCAGGTCAACGGCACCCGCTGTCAGGATGGAACACGGGTCTCTGGCGCTGTAAGGCAGCAACAATACCGCTGCGCCACTATGCCACTGCTGTTGTGGTATACAAGAAAGCGACTCATCGCCATTTTCCCAAATGCAAGGGGTTATGTGAAGAAGACAGGAGAACGGGGTTGAGAGGGAAAGATAGATCAGTTAGTAGATGGCAGATGGGCCGGATGGCCTAATTCTGTTCCTATAACTTATGAACTTATAAGCAGCAATAAATTCTGACCCATGGCCAGATCCTAAAAACAAATATCTTAAAAAATGCGGCAAAATGATTCAGTGCAAAATGTACTCCAGCTTATCAATCAAAGGACAATTGTCCTATCTCTGTATTGTGTAAAATATCATTGAATATCACATTCAAATGCTATCATTCTTTACACTAGAATGTCAGGCAGATAGAAGGTACTGTGTAGTGAAAATTACTGATTGAACCTCAGTAACTTTGTTCTCGGTGGAACAAAGTGGTGGCTTCTCAGAATAAGCGGCTGAGAATAATTGAGGTTGAATAGACTCTTTATGGCTCAGGAAGCTTTTTGGTGATATTATGCCTTTTTATATTCAAATATAATTCAGCGTGGGGCAATAGGTTTCCCATTATAGCCAGAGGACACATTTGCTGAAACAAAAAGCATGTAACCTCTGACGGGAAGAAATGAAGAGCAGGTTTGCATAAGTGAAGAGGCTGAAAGAATGGACTGGTGAAATTAATAAATGCCAGTGCAGTTCATTATCTGCACCATTCAAATTTATGTACATTGTCGACGGCTAAATTAAATGTCCATTCTTATTTATTGCTTTAATCTAACGTTCTGTTAATTAGTAATTGAACTTTGAGATCCATCTTCAAATGTGTCAAGCATGTAGAACTGAAATGTGGGCGCCTTTAGCACCACTCGACCCAAATAGAAAATGGGACTCTTTATAAGAGTAATGTTTGCTGTCCATTATTATAAAATTATTTTATAAAAATTATCTTAGCCAAAAGTGGTCTTTGTCTCTTAACGGAGAGCCATACTTGATGGGAGATTTAGTTTTGTTTGTCACAGTTTATTTCCAAGAGAAAAGATTTTTTATTGTCATGTGTTCCAGAAAGAACAATGAAATTCTTACTTGCAGCAGCGCAACTGAATATGTGATAGTGCTCTGTATACAATATAATATATGAAAAAAAAGTACGTTGAGGCAGGTACTATCGCAAAGTTTAAGAAACAGTTAGACAAGCACATGGATAGGACATGCTTGGGGGCTCCGGATTTTCTTGAGGTTTACTCCAGGAGCCGATAAAATGGACAACAGAAATTAAAAGTATTTGCACTCCCACGTTTTTTTTTGGTGCAATGAAAAGAAGTAGCTGACAGCGCCCATTCGCCATCCTGACTGTTTTGTTCCCGAAAGGCTGATCACGACTGGATATGGTCACAAGGCAGTGGAGGTTTTAAATCAGAGTTTTCCCTCTCCTAGATGGACTGCCTTCCCAGGCTGATGAGCACCATCTACCCGGGACCCGTGGGGGCGGGAGCGTCTACCTTCCTGTGCAGGTCTATTGCACCTGCCCACTGCTCATAAATGCTTGGAGGGATATGGGCCAAAACTGGGAAGAAACTGTTCCTGAATCTTTGTGTTTTCACACTTCTGTAAGAGGGGAGAAGAGGGAGTGATGGGGTGAGACTGTTATGGACCCGATTAAGTAGCAGGACCATTGTTATTGCTTGCAGATCAAAGAGAAAGGCACAGTAAATGAACCACATATCATGGCTGCGAACATCTTGTGTGATGCCTCCCTTTATATAACAACGGCCTCAGCAGGTTGTTGGCTCCATAATCTCTAGCCAGGCAAACATCCTCCATATTTTAAATGTTTTTGATATAAATTAATGGCCAAAATGTCAGCCAGCATCATCAGAGACCTACACCACCATGGCCACACACTTATTTCACTCCTGCCATTGGGAAGAAATAGCTTTAATGTTCAGATTCAGGAACAGCTTCTTCTCTACAGCCATACACTAAGCGCTACAGATCTAAATAAGCTCTGACCTACATAGACTTGGGGTTATTGGGTTTGACTTTTTGCACTATTATAATGTGTTTGTTTTGTGTATGTGTATATGTGAGCATATATGTATACAGCACCGAAACCGGTCCTTCAGCCCACCAAGTCCGCACCAACCAGCGATCCCTGCACACTAACACTATCCTACACACACTGGGGACACTATACGATTTTAACAAGGCCATCTAATCTACAAATCTGTACGTCTTTGGAATGAGGGTGGAAACCGGAGCTCCTGGAGAAAACCCATGCAGATCATTGGGGAGAACATACAAACTTCGTACAGACAGCACCCGCAGTCAGGATCGAAACCCGGGTTTCTGGTGCTGTAAGGTAGCGACTCTACCACTAGGCCACCATGCCACCCATGTATAATGTATTGCTGCATTCAGATAATAGAAACTTATGTGTTAAGAAATGTGCTGCTTATTATATGAGGTTCAATTTAAGATTGTCCCTGTGTTGTGAAAAGTCAATGCTTTCTAACCTGTGATGTGGCTGATGCACAGATAGAACGATGTTGTATTTAATTTGGTCAACAAGTATAACCAGCTGTGCAACCATGAGGCCAAAGATAGGTTCCCCAGGTGGACATTTGTACCTGAACACCACTTGCGTAATAGCTTAAGTATAATGAAAGCAGAAGGAAATATTTCTTCCCAGCTACTGATGTTGACAAAATAGGCCGTCTCTCCCTTACACTCTGAGTCCTGATGCAGGGTCTCAACCTGAAACATCGACTTTGTCGTCACAGATGCCACCTGACCTGCTAGGTTCTTCCAGTGTTATTTTTGCTCAAGATCACAGCATGTGCAGTCCCCTGTGTCTCTACTTTACTCTTCAGAAGCACCGCATTGGCTGTCAAATGTATTATCATCCCAAAAGCAAGGGTGTCTACCTCTGTGCATTAAGACATTTACTAATGTTGACGATGTCTTCCTTTAGTTGATAGTTACTTCAACAGGAGATTCCTGAACGAGCTAAGTGAGACTAGCATAAATGTGGCAACTGGGTGGGCATGGGCAAGTTGGGCCAAGGGGCTTGTTTTTGTGCTGCTTAAAGTCTATCTTTCTGTACTTTCTCCATAAAATTTGCAAATATATAACAATCATATTTTGCCATTCACAGTTCACCAACCTTTCATTTGCCCACAATGTTAATCATTTACTGCAGTGGCATGAGTTTTTGGTTTGAAGATTAGAAGGTTCACATAATTTCCCAGTGGCATGGCAAGCCAAACTCCATCCATCCCATATTCCTATATTCCAACCTTCCTTAGCGTTTACATTCCAGAAAGGAAATCTTTTGAAATAATCAGCTAAAGCAAATTCCAACCAAACTCCAAACCTGTTCTTTGATCAGCCAATTTTAAGAGTTATTTAAAAAAAATGTTTTAGTGCTCTGTTCATTGCAATATTTATGCTATTTAGCTTTGAAGATTAACTTCACCCCTGAAATACAATTACTGCAATACTAAAGGAGATAATTCAAATTAATAAAAATAATAATATTATTTTTAAATATTCTCATTCACTTTCCTTATCATAGAAACATAGAAACATGGAAAATAGGTGCAGGAGGAGGCCATTCAGCCCTTCAGGCCAGCACCGCCATTCATTGTGATCATGGCTGATTGTCCCCAATCAATAACCCGTACCTACCTTCTCCCCATATCCCTTGATTCCACCAGCCCACTGCTCCTCCCCCTTGCCTCACCTAACCCCATTGAGATAATATTCTGCCCCCTTGTTCTTGTCACCAAAGTGGATAACCTCACTTTATCTATATTATACTGCATCTGCCACGTATCTGCCCACTCACTCAACCTATCCAGGTCACCCTGCAACCTCCCAACATCCTCTTCACAGTTCACGCTTCACACTGCCACCCAGCTTTGTGTCATCCGCAAACTTGCTAGTGTTGCTCCTAATTCCCTCTTCCAAATCATTAATATATATGGTAAACAGTTGAGTAAAGGATTTGAGTACAGGAGCAGGGAGGTTCTACTTCAGTTGTACAGGGTCTTGGTGAGACCACACCTGGAGTATTGCGTGCAGTTTTGGTCTCCAAATCTGAGGAAGGACATTATTGCCATAGAGGGAGTGCAGAGAAGGTTCACCAGACTGATTCCTGGGATGTCAGGACTGTCTTATGAAGAAAGACTGGATAGACTCGGTTTATACTCTCTGGAATTTAGGAGATTAAGAGGGGATCTTATAGAAACTTACAAAATTCTTAAGGGGTTGGACAGGCTAGATGCAGGAAGATTGTTCCCGATGTTGGGGAAGTCCAGGACAAGGGGTCACAGCTTAAGGATAAGGGGAAATCCTTTAAGACCGAGATGAGAAAGACTTTCTTCACACAGAGAGTGGTGAGTCTCTGGAACTCTCTGCCACAGAGGGTAGTTGAGGCCAGTTCATTGGCTATATTTAAGAGTGAGTTGGATGTGGCCCTTGTGGCTAAGGGGATCAGAGGGTATGGAGAGAAGGCAGGTACGGGATACTGAGTTGGATGATCAGCCATGATCATATTGAATGGCGGTGCAGGCTCGAAGGGCTGAATGGCCTACTCCTGCACCTAATTTCTATGTTTCTATGTTTCTATATGGTAAACAGTTGCGGCACTCCACTCGCCACTGCCTGCCATTCTGAAAAGGACCCGTTCACTCCTACTCTTTGCTTCCTCTCTGCCAACCAATTTTCTATCCATGTCAACAACCCTACCCCAAATACCATGTGCTCTAATTTTAGTCACCAGTCACCCGCGCGGGACCTTATCAAAGGCTTTCTGAAAGTCTAGATACACTACATCCACCGGCATCCCTTCATCCATTTTACTTGTGACATCCTCAGAAAATTCCAGAAGATTAGTCAAGCTTGATTTCCCTTTCATAAACCCACTTTGACTTGGACTAATCCTTTTACTGCTATCCAAATGCCCCATTATTACCATCTTTAATAATTGACTCCAGCATCTTTCTCACCACCAAAGTCAGGCTAACTGGTCTATAATTCCCCGTTTTCTCTCTCGTTCCTTACTTGAAAAGTGGGATAACGTTAGCTATCCTCCAATCTACAGGAACTGATCCTGAATCGATCGAACATTGGAAAATAATCACCAATGCGTCTACTATTTCTAGAGCCACCTCCCTGAGGACCCTGGGATGCAGACCATCAGGCCCAGGCGATTTATCATCCTTCAGTCCCATTAGCCTACCCAATACTATTTCTCACCTAATGAAATTTTCTTTCAGTTCCTCTACCCCCTTAGATCCTCTGTCCTCCAGTACATCTGGGAGATTGTTTGTGTCTTCCTTAGTGAAGACAGATCCGAAGTACCTATTCAACTCTTCTGCCATTTCTTTGTTACCCATAATAATTTCAACCGTGTCTGCCTTCAAGGGACCAACATTTGACTTTGCTACACTTTTTCCCTTAACATATCTAAAGAAGCTTTTACTGTCCTTCTTTATATTCCTACTGTCCTTCTTTATATTCCGTCATATTTTGTTTTTTAATAGCTTTGGTCAAATAATGTCATTATATTACAAATTGTAATTATCTCAAGTCTAAATTAAATTTGGATCCATGTAACAATTTACAACCCTCTTTTTAAGAATGCATTGTTTAGCGATATAGCGTGGAAACAGGCCTAGTGGCCCACCATGTCCACGCAGACCATTGACACACCACTTCTATATTATTGCATTTTTGCATTTGGGGTAATTTACAGAAGCCAATTAACTACAAATCGGCGCATCGTTGAGATGTGGGTGGAAACCGGAGCACCCGGAGAAAACCCATGCTGTCACCGGGAGAACGTACGAACTCTGCACCGACAACACCCAAGGTCGGATTCGAATCGGGGTCCCTGGCGCTGTGAGGCAGCAACTCTACCAGCTGCGCCATTGTGCTACCCAGTTGTGCTAGCAGTCACAAAGACAAGACACAGTCTCTGATAGGTGAAAACCTGCTTCCAAAGGCTTTGGTCTTTCCAGCTGGTTTAGAGTCTATGACTGGAAGTTCAATGCACATTATTCAGTGAGTTGGCCATTTGGTAAGGCCCTTCTTTGGCCTTGTATTTTACTTTTACTTCTGATGCCTACAAACCTGTGCTGCCCCATCAATGATTTAAAAGGTTGTTGAGTATAAAATGGCACCACTCTGATCGGACAAGTCTTACATTGGTTGGAGGTCTATTTGAGTTGCCTCCCATTATCCAGGAGTCAGACTGGAGAAGTCTTCTTCTTGCATATGGCGTGCACAGCCTAAAGCTCTCGGTCAACTTGTTCTACTTGATCTTATTTGTGCACGTCGAGTTGATTCCATTAGTTGAAAAAGGGTGGACCACATGAAGGTTGCAATCTCCCACCCCATTGGAGAAGTGAAACCATGCTATGCCAACACAGAGAAATACTTTCTTCCCCTAGTCTGGGCTTGTTCCAATTCCTCAGTCTGATCTCAGTTAAAAGGACAGATGAGACGGGGGCAGGAAAATCTAGGGGTACAAGGAATAGTCATGAATGATGCACAGATCAGGCAAAAAGACCCTTGGAATTGGTGGAGGTGGGGTTGGGAATAGATGGGATTGGTGCTAGGAACGGGATAATGAATGGACAGGAGCAGGGCTGGGAGTAGGTGGGAGTGGTGACATGAACGGGCAGGTACAGGCGGGGACAGGGTTGGGAACAGGCTGGCCATAGCCCATGGAGGGCGCTGCCGAGCCAGGCCCTGCTCGTCCCCCGACGATCAGAGAACCAGAGAGGAGGACGGAAGGAGCTGGCGACAGCAGATGCAAGAGCAAATGTCAGTGAGAGGGGGTCTTAAATTCCACGCCCTTAAAGTCAGCTGCGGGAGGCACCCCTGGGGCACAAAGGCTGTAGCTGGCTGGGCGAGGAGAGGGACGATGGTTTGCGGGACAATCCGGACAGAGGCGATAACTGGAGGCCCTGCAGCAGCTTGGGGCTCGCATGGCGCAGTGCCCAATCCAAGAGACAGAGGGCATAGACAGGACAGGACTTTGAAAATGGGGCAAAAACCTGGCAACTCTTGCATGCAGTCTCAGTGGTCTATTTCTATACATTGTGTACTAATCGGAGATTGTGCTTATTATGACAATTCTTTACCGAACAGAATGCAATAGAAAGTATTTCACTGTATGTCTGTACATGTGATAATAAAAAAACATTGAGCCATTGAGGGTTGATGGAAACTGACGGAAGTGGTGTCACCAAACCGACAAGTGCAATGCAGGGAGTCAGTGGGATCCATGCCGGAAACAAGCGGGAACAATGTGAACAGGTGGCAGGAAGAGTCGGAATGATGCTGGGAACTGGTCGGAATGGTGCCTGTCATAGATGGGAACTGGTGCGTGAAGAAAAGACAGGAGCACAGCTGAGAACAGTTGGGGGGAAGCAAATGATTGAGGCACCAATTATATCATCAGGAATAGACCACGCAAACTAAAAAGGTCCGTACAGAGCCACATTCCCCCGTCGCCAACACTTCTACCCCTCTGAATGAAGCACTGCGCTGAAGATTGACCCGGAGCAGGTGGGCCTGTGATTTTTGGCTCCGTTGAATCCACGGAGCAGCTGTCACTGGCTATCTATTTGCTAATTATGAATTAAAATCTGAAAATGCTGGAATTGTTCAGCATACATAGAAAAATAGAGTTAACAGGAGGCCAGGATTGTGCCAAGTGATTCATGTAATGTCTTCAAAATGCTGTCTTGTTAGACATCAAGCTGGAGCTGGTCTTCTTCATTCATGCAATCTTCTGCTTTTCCCTCAGGAAGTAATAACATTTCAGCCGCCTAGAGTCCAAACATTCCTTACGATTCATTTTATAACATCCGGGCATAACTGGCAAGGTCACCATTCTGTCCCCATTCCTAATTATCCTTGCAGAAAATTGGTGGTGAGCAGTCTTACAACGTAGACCATAGAACAGTTCAACACGGAGAATTGTAGACGCAGCCCAGACCATCGCAAAAACCAATCTCCCTTCCATTGACTCCACTTACACCTCATGCTGCATCGTGAAGGCCACCATCATAATCAAGAATCAGTCAATAGACAATAGACAATAGGTGCAGGAGTAGGCAGCACCGCCATTCAATGTGATCATGACTGATCATCCACAATCAGTACCCCGTTCCTGCCTTCTCCCCATATCCCATGACTATGCTATAAGAGCCCTATCTAGCTCTCTCTTGAAAATATCCAGAGGACCGACCTCCACCGCCCTGTGAGGCAGAGAATTCTATATACTCACAACTTTCTGTGTGAAGAAGCGTTTCCTCGTCTCTGTTCTAAATGGCTTACCCCTTATTCTTAAACTATGGCTCCTGGTTCTGGACTCCCCCAACATCGGGAACATGTTTCCTGCCTCTAGTGTATCCAAACCCTTAATAAACTTATATGTTTCAATAAGATTCCCTCTCATCCTTCTAACCCAGCCGCTCCATTCTCTCAGCATATGACAGTCCCGCCATCCCGGGAATTAACCTTGTAAACCTACGTTGCACCCCCTCAATAGCGAGAATAGCAAGTCTCATCCGGTCACTCCATCTTCTCGCCTCTTTCATCAGGCAAGAGGTTTAGAAGTGTGAAAATGCACACCTCCAGATTCACAGGCAGTTTCTTCCTAGCTGTTATCAGGCAACTAAACTATTCTATTAACAACTAAAGGGTGGTCCTGAGCTACTATCTACCTCATTGGAGAACTGGCACGGTTAATTGGACTTTTCTGGATTTTATCTTACACTAAAAGTTATTCCCTTTATCATGTATCTGTACCCGGGGATTGCTCAATTGTAATCATGTCTTGTTTTTCTGCTGACTGGTTAGCCTAACTATGCCTCTCATAATTTAATAATAAACCACTTACCTCCCGATTCAGGCACAGGTTCTTCCCAGCTGCCGATATTTTCAGAATTTAGTTTAGAGATACAGCTTGGAAACAGGCCCTTCAGCCCAATGTGTCCAGGCCAACCAACAATCACCCATACACTAATTCTATGATATCCCAATTTGACACCCTACAAACTAGGGGCAATTTACAGAAGCCAATTAGCTTATAAACCTGCATGTCTTTGGGATGTAGGAGGAAACCAGATCACCGGGAGGAAACCAACATTATCACAGGAAGAACATGCAAACTTCACCTAGACAGTACCCTAGGTCAGGATCAAACCTGGGTCTCTGGCACTGTGAGGCAATATCTCTACCAGCTTTACCAAGGTGCTGCCCATATCTTTATTCTGTTGAGTTTTATCAAGTACATTGTTTCTATAAAGACTCTCACATTATTTTAGGCATCATGATTAAATAGCTGTTTATTTCAGGCACCAAGATATTGTCAATAGTCAATAGGTGCAGGAGGAGGCCATTCGGCCCCTCGAGCCAGCACCGCCATTCACTATGATCATGGCTGATCATCCACAATCAGTACCCCGTTCCTGCCTTCTCCCCATATCCCTTGACTGCGCTATCTTTAAGATCTAACTCTCTCTTGAAAGCATCCAGAGAACTGGCCTCCACTGCCTTCTGAGGCAGAGAATTCCACAGATTCATAACTCTCTGGGTGAGAAAGTGTTTTCTCATCTCCATTCTAAATGACTTACCCATTATTCTTAAATTCTGGACTCCTCTAACATCGGGACCATGTTCCCTGCTTCTTGCGTGTCCAATCCCTTAATAATCTTATATGTTTCAATAAGACTTCCTCTCATCCTTCTAAATTCCAGTCTAAGGCAATTGGTCAAATTATATAATCTCGTTATGATTGAGAGGTGTGAGACAGGTTTGGGAAAATGTATCATTGGAATCATGATTGGCATGGTGTGAAGATTGCTTCATTGAACTTTGTCCATTTGCTAATTATGGATTAAAATCCGAAAATACTGGAATTGTTCAGCATACATAGAAAAAGAAATAGTTAACAGGTGAACTGAATGAAAGGTCATTACATGGAAATAGGCCCTCTGGCCCATTGATCTCACACCAACCATCGATCACCCGTTCACACTAGTTCTACCTCACCCCACTTTCGCACCTACTCCCTATACTTACTTACTTACTTACTGCCCATTATGCCTTCTGGCATGTAGGGCAGCAACAAAGGTCCTCCACTCAGTAGTGTTGATTCTTTCAGTTGCTGTTTCTGTAATATATTTGTTTTACGAGACAGGGTTGTTAGCCCTGTGCTCAACCTCCAACCTGGAGGACCAGTGGATCGCTCTTTGTCTCACCTCTACCCTTAGACCTATCCAGCATGGGAGACCCTGGCAGGAGATGAATCTCCCGCTGGCATAGCTCTAGGGGTCACTGAGACACACAAAATGAGAGCCGACCACGACAAGGTTGCAATCCAACGGGGAGACTCCCTATACAGTCGGGGCAATTTACAGAAGCCAATTAACTGACAAATCCTTGCCATCTGTGGGAGGAAACTGGAGTACCCAGAGAAAACCCACGGAGTCACAGGGAGAATGTACAAACTCCACACAGTTAGCACCCGTGGTCAGGATCGAACCCTGGTCTCTGGTGCTGTGATGCAGTTCCTCTTCCAGCTGTGCCACTGATTTCTCCGGGCACTCGAGTTTCCTCCCACATCCCAAAGACATGTGTGCTTGTAGGTTAATTTTTGGCTTCTGCAAACTGTCCCTCGTGTGCAGAGAGTTGAATGCGAAAGTGGGATAACGTAGAACTAGTGTGAAAGGGAACAACGGTAACACCCAAATGAGGCAGCTCGTTAGAAACAAGAAACTGCAGATGCTGTTTTTTTTTAGAAAGATACAAAGTTCTGGTGTAGCTCAGCGGGTCAGGAGAACACGGATAGGTGACGGATCCCACATCCCAAAGGCCCATTGTCGACACTGGAAAAGAGGGAACACAACTCCCTGGGCAGCACAGTGGCGGAGCGGTAGAGCTGCTGCCTTACAGCACCAGAGTCCCAGGTTCGACCCTGACTACGGGTGCTGTCTGTATGGAGTTTGTACGTTAGCCACATGGGTTTGCTCTGGATGCTCCGTTTTCTTCCCACATACCAAGGACGTGCAGGTTTGTAGATCAATCGGCTCCAGTAAATTGTCACTAGTGCAGGATAGAACTAGTGTATGGGTGATTGTGGTCGGTGTGGACTTGGTGGGCCAAAGGGCCTGTTTCCACGGCGTACCTTTAAACTAAACTCAACTAGACTAAACTCCGATTTATATCAGGTTTCTCGTGTCCGTTTTTTTTGTCAATTATTGATGTTTACCGATCATAAGAGTTGGATTATTTTCACAACATTTTCTCAAAATGCTGTTCAGTGCCATCTGAGTGCTTGAGTGCGCATCACAGTGCCCCAATGTAACACGCTGCAGTCTATCTTTGGTATGTCAGCAACTTGTACCATTCACCGGGCTGCAACATTTAAAAATAAATGAAATTACATTTCAATTACTGGCTTGCTGGAAACTGCAACACATTGCACATTGATATGCAATTACAGCAATTCGGGATCAGAGGGCATCATGCTCACAATCCTTACGGGGACGCTGCTGAGGAATTGCGCAAGTTTAAATGTCACTTCTTCTACAATCATTACATTCAAAGCATAACATCAGTAAATCAGAGTAAACCAATGATACTGTATGTCCAGGGATACCGAACTAGAACCTGATGAAGTACACCCAGAATCTTTCTCATCTCTTGTTGACCACTTTGATGCCATGGTTACTGTTGTTTACAACAGAGCAGCACAGTGGCGCAGCGGTAGAGTTGCTGACTTTTAGCTGCCAGAGACCCGGGTTTAGTTTAGTTTAATTTAGTTTAATGTATTGTCACATGTACCGAGGTGCAGTGAAAAGCTTTTGTTGCTTGCAAATCAGTCAGCGGACAGACAAAACATGATTATAATCCAGCCGTCCACATTGTATGGATACATGATGAAAGGAATAATACGAATAATCTTGAGTGCAACATACTGATATAGGTGCTGTCCGGGCATCGGAAATGTCGTGAGTTTGTACAGTCTCCCAGTGATTGCGTGGGTTTACTCCGGGGGATCCGGTTTCCTCCCACACTCCAAAGACATGTAGGTTTGTAGGTTAATTGGCTTTGTTAATTGTAAATTGTCCCTAGTGTGTAGGATAGTGCTAGTAAACAGGATGATCGCTGGTCGGCATCGATTCGGTAGGATGAAGGGTCGAACTGCTTATCACGAAATCTTGTAAGTCGTTCTTACCTCAAGTAAATTGAATTCAGGATATAATTTGATTAATGTCTTTGTAAATGGCTTCATATTATGGATGGTGAATGACCAGTGATTCTATCCAGATCCACTTCACATTGAGGTCCACTAGTGTTACAGGACGTGGCAACAAACATCAGATGAAGAGGTAACTCCTTTCCACTGTTGAAACAAGTGCAAACTTAAATCACAAATGCCTCGCCGTGAAAGGAATCCAACAAATGCTTTGAATCAAATTTGCATCTCAATAAATCAGCAAGTGTAAATGGGAGAACAAAGCTATGATCCGCTGCTTTGATCATATGATGCTAGAGCATCCGCTGCTCTAGATGTCAGCTGATCTATATCGGTGAGACCAAATGGAGGCTTGCCGATCGTTTCGCCGAACACCTCCGCTCGGTCCGCATTAACCAACCCGACCTCCCGGTGGGTCAGCACTTCAACTCCCCCTCCCATTCCGTATCCGACCTCTCTGTCCTGGGCCTCCTCCACGGCCAGAGTGAGCAACACCGCAAATTGGAGGAACATCACCTCATATTCCGCTTGGGGAGTCTGCATCCTCTTGGCATGAACATCGAATTCTCTCAATTCTGTTAACCCTTGTTGTCTCCTCCCCTTCCCACCTCTCCCTCAGCCCTTGGGCTCCTCCTCCATTTTCTTTTCTTCCTCCCGCCTCCCCCCACCCCCCATCAGTCTGAAGAAGGGTTTTGTCCCGAAACGTTGCCTATCTCCTTCGCTCCATAGACGCTGCTGCACCCGCTGAGTTTCTCTAGCATTTTGTGTACCCAAAGCTATGATCTTCATGAGTGAATGGCAGATCCCAGCAGAGCTAAAATCCACACCGTAATTTTGGGTGCTGTAAAGTGCTTCCGATATAATGTGCTCAGAAACTGGGGAAGGGATTGCTGCACGCTGCTTCACGGTCCAGGATCAATTAGCAACAAATAAAGTGCGGCACAGTGGCGCAGCGGTAGAGTTGTTACCTCACAGCGTCAGAGACCTGGGTTCGATCCTGACCACGGGTGCTGTCTGCACGGAGTTTCTACGTTCTCCCTGTGACTGCGTGCGTTTTCTCCGGGTGCTCTGGTTTCCTCCCACATTCCAAACCTGTGCAGGTTTGTAGGTTAATTGGCTTCTGTAAATTGTCCCTAGAGTGTTGGATCGAACTAGTGTACGGGGATCGTTGGTTGCTGTGGACTTGGTGGGCTGAAGAGCCTGTTCCCACACCACATTTCTAAAACTTAAAGTAAACTAAATCAAAACATTACTTATATCCCCTATTGCATCCTTATAAAGGTATCATATTGAATGAAATGAAAGTACTCCTACGGCTACTGATACATTCCTTCCCGTCATTCCAAGTTTGCTGATGGACACAATGCGCTGGAGTAACACAACAGGACAGGCAGCATCTCTGGAGAACAGGCAGCATTTCTTCAGACTGAGGGCTCTGAAGGGGTTTTAGGGAACTTTTTTTAGCTTTCTTCCCCACCCGCCCCCTACAATAAGTCTGAATAACCCAAAACGTCACAACCCAAAACGTCACCTGTCCATGTACTCCAGAGGTACTGCCTGACCTGCTGAGTTACTCCAGCACTTTGTGTCCTTTTGTGTATTAATCAGCACCTGCAGTACTTTGTTTCTAGGTTTGCTGGAGGTTTGCTCAGCTAAATCTCCCTGCAAGCAAATCGTAGCCACCATTGGCCAACAAGTTGAATACCATAGTGGGTTACAGGCATTCCTCCTCTTGGACCCACAGTACTTTTCTTTGCTTCTATGCTTCTCCCCATTCTGCCACAGACCTTTCATTGCCGGGCTGTTGTGCTGATGTGAACAGGCGATTATGTGCTACAAATACTGTAGTCTGGAGATACCGGGCGGATACAGGTCCTTCAACCCTTAATGCTTTAATGCCTTAAATACTTGTCATTGCCCAAGCCATCCAAATCTACTCATCTTTGGAATGTGGGAGGAAACTAGAGCGCCCAGAGGAAACCCATGCAAGGAGAACGTTTAGTGTTTAGTTTAGATATACAGCGCAAAAACAGGTCCTTCAGCCCACCGAGTCAATGCTGACCAGAGATCCCCGCACACTAACACTATACTACACTAGGGTCAATTTACAATTTTACCGAAGCCAAATAGACTACAAACCTGTACGTCTTTGGATTGTGGGAGGAAACCGGAGCTCCCGGAGAGAACCTACACGGTCACAAGGAGACTGTACAAACTCTGTACAGACAGCACCTGTAGTCAGGATCAAACCCGGGTCTCTGGTGCTGTAAGGCAGCAACTCTACCGCTGCACCACTGTGCCACCCTTATATAGCTCTTTTTTTTAACAAATAAATAGATTGAAAATAAATGATATATTAAAACTGGTTAAACAACTTTGAATATTAAACCTGAATTTGTGAGCATGTTCTTATCACAGAACAAATCTTTGCAACATTAAATACAGCTTGCTGGCTGAATATCTATTGCATACAATTGGCAACAGTGAAGGAGCTGTAATAACTGTACCACTTTCACATAGATGTGCTGCACACAAAGCAAAGATTTAGTATAAAGGAACGATTATTTTAAAACCAGAAAATATCCAGCAGATATAATTTCTTCAATGGTTTATGATAAGTATCTTCTGTTGCTAAGAAGACAAACTTGGATGCCACAAGAGAGATGTTAACTCTCTTTGAATAACAAACTACATATTTATACATCAAAGGTTTTTTTTTAATTTCTCCTGTTAGCATTGAAATATGTTATTTGGCAGCAACATTTGTAAATAAAACCATCCAGTTGATTAATTTAGTCTATCGCTTGAAATTTAAAGCCCCATTAAATAAATATATTGATGTGTTAGTTGAGCACTGTTCCATGGCAAAATGGTTGCTGTTAAATAGTCCCCAGGAATTTAATCCGCATAGCTACACCCTCAAAGCATTAAAAGCAGCCATATAAAAGATAACCAAATCGAAATAAATTATCTTTGTCCACTTGTCATGGGTCTCACATCAAGGATAAAATTGTCAATTACTACAGGTAAGTTAATTTTAATTTGTCAGAAATTCAGTGCCTTCATGTGCAAATAAATATGTTTAGCTGCTGACAAACATGTTCAAAGTAACTCGCTGTTGGTATGTGATTTATGGTCCACCCAAAATGTATTCAGCTTAGCACTCAAATAAATAATTTAATTAGAGTACAGCATAGCTGGGATTCAATTCGCACTTGGTTGGATTTTCTTGAAGTGTGACAGTGTAGCCATCATGCCTTGAACACAATTTCAGTTCAGTTGACTTTCGATCCTCAGACTTTAGACTTTAGAGATACAGCGCTGAAACTGGCCCTCTGGCCTACTGAGTCTGCACTGATCAGCGATCGCCCCGTACACTAGCACTATCCTACACACTAGGGACAATTTATAATTTTACCAAAGCTAATTAATCTACAAACCTGTACGTCTTTGGAGTGTGGATGGAAACTGGAGCACCCGGAGAAAATGCACACAATCATAGGGAGAATGTACAAACTCTGTCCAGACAGCACCCTAACTCAAGATCAAACCCGGGTCTCCGGAGCAGTGAGCCACTCTACCACTGTGCCACCATGCCACCCATTTAGTGGAACTAAATGTTGTAAAGGGTGGACAACATTCCACAACCAACAACCTATACTTTTAGAGAGACCCTGGCAACTGCAGAAACTGGTTCAAAAAAAGGACACAAAGTTTGAATCAGGGTCCTGCCCTGAAACATCACCTATCCATGTTCTCCAGAGATGCTGCCTTACCTGCTGAGTTACTGTGTCCTTGTGTCCATCACATATTGTGTCCTCTTGCGTAAATCAGCATCTGCAGTTCCTTGTTGCTACAGAAATAATATTTATCCTAATTTCTTCAATTTAACTGAAGTCTAAATCTTTTTGCAACCTACACCATTCTGTAATATGTTCTATGTTTACATCAGAGAAGATAACATCTCCTTCAGGAATGCTTCACGAGAAGCTCATTTCAACTTCCAATGTTTAAAGCAAAATGATGTTCTCAATTTACAAGGAGATGTGGCGATATCTATTTAGTTGGGGATAATCCAGTGCATGTTTTGTGATTGAGATCTATTCCAGCAGTTTTATTATCCAGAGCAAGTTTTGTGATTATGTAAAATGTGTGAGATGGTGCCATAATCTGAAGAAGCTGTTGTAACCCATACACTTAATGGTAAATGACAGAAACCTGTTTTGTGAAGTAATCTATAGGCAGCTAGAAGCTGTTTAGTGTTGTCAGTCATAACTTTATGAATCTCCTATATTATTTCACCTAGACTGGGTCTCGCAGCTGTGGCAAAAGTGGTGGTTTGGTTTGGTTTATTTTATTTTATTTTAGTTTATTGTCACGTGTAGTTTATTGTCATCTTTTTGTTGCATGTAATCAAGTCAATGGAAAGACTATACATGATTACAACCGAGCCATCCACAGTGTGCAGATACGAAATAAAGGGAATAATGTTTGGTGCAAGATGAAGTCCGAGAAAGTCCGATTACAGATAGTCTGAGGGTCTCCAATGAGTTAGATGGTGTTTCAGGACTGCTCTCTGGCTACTGATACGATGGTTCAGTTGCCTGATGACAGCTGGGAAAAAACTGTCCCTGAATCTGGAGGTGTGCGTTTTCAAACTTCTGTACCTCTTGCGGGTGAGAGAGGAGAAAAGAGGGTGGTATATGGAACGAGCTGCCTCAGGAGGTAGTTGAGGCAGGTACTCTAACAACAGATAAAATACATTTACACAGGTACATGGATAGGAAAAGTTAAGAGGGCTATGAGCCAAATCTGAGCAGGTGGCCGATCAGGTGGCCGATTAGGAAAAGGGGAGATGCAGCGAGACCTGGGTGTCATGGTACACCAGTCATTGAAAGTAGGCATGCAGGTGCAGCAGGCAGTGAAAAAAGCGAATGGTATGTTAGCTTTCATAGCAAAAGGATTTGAGTACAGGAGCAGGGAGGTTCTACTTCAGTTGTACAGGGTCTTGGTGAGACCACACCTGGAGTATTGCGTACAGTTTTGGTCTCCAAATCTGAGGAAGGACATTATTGCCATAGAGGGAGTGCAGAGAAGGTTCACCAGACTGATTCCTGGGATGTCAGGACTGTCTTATGAAGAAAGACTGATAGACTCGGTTTATACTCTCTGGAATTTAGGAGATTGAGAGGGGATCTTATAGAAACTTACAAAATTCTTAAGGGGTTGGACAGGCTAGATGCAGGAAGATTGTTCCCGATGTTGGGGAAGTCCAGGACAAGGGGTCACAGCTTAAGGATAAGGGGGAAATCCTTTAAGACCGAGATGAGAAAGACTTTTTTCACACAGAGAGTGGTGAGTCTCTGGAACTCTCTGCCACAGAGGGTAGTTGAGGCCAGTTCATTGGCTATATTTAAGAGTGAGTTGGATGTGGCCCTTGTGGCTAAGGGGATCAGAGGGTATGGAGAGAAGGCAGGTACGGGATACTGAGTTGGATGATCAGCCATGATCATATTGAATGGCGGTGCAGGCTCGAAGGGCTGAATGGCCTACTCCTGCACCTAATTTCTATGTTTCTATGTTTCTAGGTGGGACTAGCGTAGATAGGGCATCTTGGTCAGCATTGAGAAGTTGGGCCAAAGGGACTGTTTCTGTGCAGTATGACTATGACTCTCTATGATTCTATGACCTTGCTCTCTGATTCTTGCTCTCTGGGCAGGAGGAGAAAATCAACCAGATGATTGTTTCTGTTGGCATAGATAGGGTAGACATTTAGAACCCTCTTCATAGGATGGAAAAGACAAGAGGGCATAGCTTTAAGGTAAAAGGGGCAAAGGGGGTGGGGAGGGGGGGGGGTTGCTAGCACTGCTCACCCCGCACCTTCAGCTTTCGGCGTCACGCAGCAGATCCTGGTCCCACTCCGGCCTCACTCACAGGCGTCCGCTGCAACTCAGCAGCTTCCGGCTGGTTGTGCTGGTCGCCGCAGAAGCAGCCCGCAGGCTGCACACTCTCCACGGGCTGCTCAACACTGCTCTCCTTCAGCTTTTTATTCTCCTCTCCGGGTTCCGGAAGGGGTGGTTTTACGATTTTTAAACCTTCATAACGTTTGTACTATTTCACCGATCGGAACAAAACCTATTTGACTTGCAGCAGAGGAGAATGGGGAGTAAAGTGGCGAAAAATCGTACCTGGTGGCGGGGATCGTTTTTGCGCAAATTTAAATACAACGCAGACCGGAAGTGGTCAAGGTGAGAGTTTTAGTAATAGTATAGAAGATGTGTGAGGAACGTTTTTTTACATAAGGATCGGTGGGTGCCTGGAACGTGCTGCTGGGGGTGGTGGTGGAGGTAAATATGATGCTGCTATTTAAGAGGCTTTATAGAGAGGCACATGGATGTGCAGAGAATTGAGAGATAGTGATGGTGGTGGTGAAGCCAGATATGATAGTGGTGTTTAAGAAGCTTTTAAATAGCCACATGGATCAAGGAATGGATGGGTATGGATCATGTGCAGACAGATGATCAAGGACGCTTACAGGATAACATCAAGGACGCATACAGAGCTCTTCCCCGCCCATCCCTGGGACAATCCCATCACCTCTCACTGTTTCTACTGCCTGCATACAAACCCCTCATCCGCAAGACCAAACCTGCAATAAAGACAGTCAAAATATGGCCCGAGGATGCCACCCTACAACTCCAGCACTGCTTTGATCGCACCGACTGGGACCTGTTTGCACAACAGGCTACCAGTGGCACAGAAGTAGACTTGGAGGAGTACACATCCACTGTGCTCTCCTACATCAACTACTGTGTGGAGGCTGTCACAGTGGACGAGGAAATAAAGATGTTCCCAAACCGCAAACCGTGGATGAACAAGGAGGTTCAGAACCTGCTAAGGGCACGCAACATTGCCTTTAAATCCAGGGACACTTCTGCCTACAGTGCTGCCAGGTCAAACCTGAACAAAGGCAAAAAAAAGGCCAAAGACATCCACAGGCAAAGGGTGGAAGACCACTTCAACACCGCGGACACCAGAAGCATGTGGCAGGGTGTCAGGGACATCACTGACTACAAGAGCAGCCCCGTCTTCCCCCACAGTGATATCACACTGGCCAATGAATTAAACACCTTCTTCGCACGCTTCGAAACTGGCAACACCACCAGGAGAGGAACAACCCCGGCTAGGGCGGAGGGACAGGCCTTAACACTGAGCACCCAGGAGGTACAGTGCGCTCTGCGTAGGATCAATCCATGCAAGGCTGCAGGCCCGGATGGAGTCCAGGGTAGGGTACTAAAGGACTGTGCTGTACAGCTGGCGGAGGTATTTACGAGGATCTTCAACCTGTCTCTATCTCTGGCAACAGTCCCCAAGTGCCTGAAGACAGCTGTCATAGTGCCGGTGCCGAAAAAGTCTAAAGTCACCAACCTGAATGGACTACCGCCCGGTTGCCCTAACTCCAATACCAATGAAGTGCTTTGAAAGGCTGGTCCTCTCCACATCAAATCCAGCATCCCTGCATCATTGGACTCTCATCAATTTGCATACAGGGCAAATAGATCCACAGAAGATGCCATCTCTGTGGCTCTTCACACTGTCCTGACCCACCTGGAAAGACAGGGCACCTACGTGAGGATGCTCTTCATTGACTACAGCTCTGCCTTCAATACGGTCATCCCCACCAAGCTCACCACCAAACTCCACCAGCTAGGCCTCAGCTCACTGATATGTGATTGGATCCTGAACTTTCTGACGGAGCGACCGCAGGCAGTGAGACTGGGGCCGCACCTGTCCTCCACTATCACCCTGAGCACCGGCACACCACAGGGCTGTGTACTGAGCCCCATGCTCTACTCCCTCTTCACCGACGACTGTGTCCCTGCATTTGACAACAACACCATTGTCAAGTTTGCAGACGACACAACGGTGATCGGGCTGATGACCAACGGTGATGAAACAAACTACAGAGCAGAGGTGCAGAACCTGGCGGACTGGTGCGCACGGAACAACTTGTCGCTAAACACCTCCAAGACCAAGGAGCTGATTATCGACTTTAGGAGGTCGCAGAATGGGGAATACGCCCCAATCTCCATCTACGGAGCCAGTGTGGAGAGAGTGTCCAGCTTCAAGTTTCTGGGAACTCACATCTCAGAGGACCTCACATGGTCCACCAACACCGCTGCGTTGGTCAAAAAGGCACAGCAATGTCCTAAGAACATTGAAACGGACTGGTCTGCCCCAACAGCTGCTGACGACCTTCTACCGCTGCACCACAGAGAGCATACTAACGTATGGCATCTGTGTGTGGTATCTCAGCTGCATGGAGGCGGAGAGGAGAGCTCTTCAGCACGTCGTCCACAGAGCGCAACAGATTATTGGGACACCGCTACCAGCCTTGGAGGGCATCTACCACACACGGTGCCTCAGGAAGGCCGTCAGCATCCATAAAGACTCCTCTCACCCTTATAATGGACTGTTCGAACTACTCCCTTCCGGCAGACGTTACAAGGCCTTCTACGCCCGCACCACCAGACTCAGGAACAGCTTCATTCCCAGAGCTATAGCGGCTCTGAACCGGCCCTGCTGAGTACCCCCCCACCCATGGACGGTCTCCCCCGGCCTCGCACTTTAGTAGTGTTGATTTTACTGGTCTAATGTTCGTTTTCACAAACCTTGTTCTCGGGGTATTTAAACCTAAATTTTATTTGTCGATTAAGTTATGACATCGGATGGAAGTTGCAAACCAAATCTTGTTGCACTTATGTGTAATGACAATAAAATATATTATTATTATTATTATTATTATTATTATTATCATTATTATTATTATTATTATTATTAAGAGATTAGTTTAACTTGGCATATTGTTCTGTAACAACATTGTGGACCGGTTCCAGGGCTGTATTGCTCTATATTCTAAGTTGTTCTATGTTGTAGTGGGATGATCATGGGGACATTTCAGAAGCCTGGAAGAGAAGCGGACAAATAAAGTGGGAGAAATTATGACATTAGAAATTTCACTGAGGTAATAATCACTATGATGTTTATTTTTAAACAAGCAAAGGACTTAGATTCTGTGTTTAATGGTCTGTTGGCAACATTGAAGTAGGTTAACAGTGATTAATTCATATTCAGTCACTGTAAAGGCCAAGGCTTGAAATATCGGTGTGGAAGGATATGGTTTTGTCAGAAAATGCTTGGGGATGTCGAGTCATGATCCAGGATAAGAATAAATAGTAAATATTCGTGGAAGACATTCATCCCTCATAGCTACCGCCAAAAACACAATATTTTAGACAGCATATGGCACAGCTAGTAGAGCTGCTGCCTCACAACACCAGGGACCCAGGTTTGATTATGACCTTGTGTGCTCTCTGTACAGAGTTTTTACATTCACCCTGTGACCGCGTGAGTTTCCTCTGGGTCCTCCAGTTTCCACCCACATCCCAAAGACGTGCAAGTTTGTTGGTTAATTATCTTCTGTAAATTGTCCCTAGTATGACGGATAGAGGTAGTGTAAGGGTGCATTTATTATGAATAGTTTGGAATCATTGAATTATTTTAGATTAAGCAGGGTTAACATTGGTAGACAATAACACCAGCCAGGTTTGGAAAGGTACATGATTGATAGAGGAAATTAACATAGGCAGGACCAAAACTGTGTCGGAGGGGAACTGCAGATGTTGGTTTATACCAAAGATAGACACAAAATGCTGGAGTAACTCTGAAGGTCAGGCAGCTTCTCTGGAGAAAAAAGAATAGGTGAAGTTTTGGGTGGGAACCCTTCTTCAGACTGAAATTAGTGATGGGGGGAGGGAGGAAATAAACTGAAGGCGAGAAAAGGCCAGAACAAATCAGGGCCGGCAACAGATGACCTCAGGAAGGGTGGAGCCCACATTGTTGGCTGGGGAAGGCGTGATGACGAGAGGAATGCAAGGATGCGAACAGTGGAACTGGTAGGGCAAATAGGATGGGGGAGGATGGGAATTGGAGGGAATGCAGGAGTTACTTGAAATTAGAGAAATCAATGTTTATATCGCTGGGTTGTAAGCTGCCCAAACAAAATATAAGACTAAAACTCTTTGGTCCTGGATATCCAAGGGTCTTTTTTACCTTTGTTTGGAATGTGCTTCCTTGTAGATCTTTACTCTGTGATAACATTATGAATTTTGATTTTGGAGTGTTAATTTTGTGGGAATAAAATTGATCTATAATGAGAGAATATCTTTAAGTAAAGGATAAGTAAAATTTCATCTACAGGTGAAGTCAGATAACGGTGCGATTGAGGTTGCACTGTTTTGGTTACCTTTCCAGTCCACCCTAACATCAGGTTGAAAAATCACAAGCACAAAATGATACATGGATCTGTGCAACTGGGGAGCAAAGTGAAATAATTTGTTTTCCCTCCCTTATTATTAGTCTTTGATGTACTTCCGAATGCATGCTGTTTTTTTGAACAGAACTTGAACAAAAACTTGTCATATGTTCCATGGCGAAATGTCAGCACTTCGCGCAGGAGGTTTAGCACTCCTGAGTGAGTGTTAATAGTCCAAAACTTTAGATAAGTTTAATTTATTGTCACGTGTACCGAGGGTGCAGTGAAGAGCTTTTGTTGCGTGCTAACGAGTCAACAGAGAGACTGTATATGATTACAATCGAGCCATCCACACTGTACAGGCACATGATGAACGGAATAATTTTTAGTGCAAGATAAAGTCCAGTAAAGTCCAATTAAAGATAGTCTGAGGATCTCCAGTGAGGTAGATAGTGGCTTAAAATAGTAAGATTAAACGAGAACGTACCAGTTTGAAGTTTGATCTTTATTTTATGAGGAGTTAAGATGAGGGATTCCGTGAAGAACCCCGTCCAGCCGCAGGTGCGTCAATCTTCAAAGCAGCGGAGTGAAATCAAAGGTAATAGAGACTGAAGCATAATAGTAAGATAATAGAGACTAGAACTACCAGATGATATTTATGAGGGTTGGGAGCGGCGGGCACGTAATCCCTCATCGTAACGCCTCATAAAATAAAGATCAAACTTCAAACAGGTAAGTTCTCGTTTAATCTTACTATTTTACTTCGGAGTCACGTGAGTGACTACGTGAAGGTTTCAAAGCTCTGTGATTTCATGCTGCAGACCCAAATCCGGCGTTCACACTGCATTGATTGACTCAAATCGTTAAATAATCAATAATTCATCAGCCATAACATTGTTTAAATGAATTAACGGTTTATTTACAAAATAAAACAATGGCAACCCCTCTATCTCGGGGGAAACTAGAACAGAACTCAAAACACCCCCAGCCTTGCAATCGGCTTATGATAGAATTTCTGGAAGGTCAGCTCACTGGACCACCCTGCGGCCGTGAGTATATGGTCTATTGGCAAGTCCATCGCCCTGGCCGCGGTTGATGCCGCCCTGGTGGAATGAGATTTGAATTTATCAGTATCAATCCCAGCACTTCCCAGAACCTGCTTTAGCCACCTTGAAATTGTTTGCACCGACACCTTACTGTGTGGTTTTTTGTAGCTAATAAATAATGCAGACTCTGTTCCTAGTAGGACTCTGGTAGCCTCAATGTAATGAGACAAATATGACACTACACACAGGCGAGCATCTGTTGGGTATGCTGAAAAAACAATCTTACATCCTGTCATGCCTATTCTACTCTGTTTGAGCAGACATAAACATAAAAAGTAATGGCATCTGCCGATACCTGCATTCTGTCTAGCCATACCTTCTGCAATGTTTTCACACGTTGGGCTGATAACAACGCCATAAGCATGACCACCTTTCATGGTTAGTTTGGCTAGAGATAGGCTTGTAACAGGAGTCCACTGGCGAAGGAGCATAAGGACTTCGCTCACATTCCAAATACCGGAATAACTGGGTTTAGGAGGATTAGAATTAAAAACTCCCTTCATAAATCTAGAGACTAACGGATATGTCCTTACTGAATGCAACTCTGAACCCATGGGTAAATAAGAAGACAGAGCACTTCTGGCTGTATTAATCGCACTATAGCTTATTTTTTGGTCAAAGTAAAGAGTGGACAAAAACTCCAGTACGTCTGGGATGCCTGCAGTCTGATATTAGATATTCTGCTCTAGGCAGAATACCTCCCACTTCCTTATCGAGGTGATGTATTGCTTCTGAGTACTATCCCTGCAGGCCGACGTGAGAACACCCACGGTACGATCAAACAGTCCTCTCCCCAGGTATGGCCTCCTTAAAATCTGCAAATTAACAGATCAATACGATCATGTAAAGGATGTTAATCGCCAGTTACAGGGTTCACCAGTAGGTGTTTATGCTTGGGAATAATCATATGAGGCTTAAACATAGACATAGAAATTAGGTGCAGGAGTAGGCCATTCGGCCCTTCAAGCCTGCACCACCATTCAATATGATCATGGCTGATCATATGATCATGGCTGATTATGATATGCTATTAATCATATGATATGATCATATGATTAATAGCCATCTGCAATACAAGAGGGAACCATGGCTGAGTCGGCCAATCTGGCACTACCAGTACTCCTGAAGCGGAGTCCTGCTTGATTTTTTGCAGGCATCGACTGATGAGACAGAATGGGGGAAATGCAAATACAAACATTCCACCCCAATGCGGCGAGAACGCATCCACTGCTGCTGCACCAGGATCTGGTTCCCATTAAACATATCTGGGCAACTGATGGTTTAGTCTAGATGCAAACAAGTCAATATCTGGCATTCCATACTGAGCAACCACTTGATTAAATATGTCCTGATTTAACCCATATGTCCTGAGTTAACCCATTAGGCAATGTTTTGAATTGCCACAACTGACTCATCCAGGTAAATTTCACTGAGTAATATGCATCCTTCAAATCAATGCTGGCCATATAACACCCTTTGGAAACCAGGTGTTTAGCAGGAGAAAAAGTTTCCATTTTGAAATGCCTACAGCGTACAAAGGAATTCAAGCTCGTCAGGTCCAGAATTATTCTACATCCCCCAGTCTTTTCAGCCCTATGAAAAATACTTGACACAAACTGACGGTTTCGACAAACTGACTGCTCAATAACCACTTTTTTGTGTAATGTGTTAAGTTCTGCTTGTATGTGCATATTCTCTTCTTGTGAAAATATAAGTTTCCGACTTGGAACATGCTGACTGGGTGGACACACAGTAGGGTAAAATTCAATTTTAACCCCCTCTATACTGCTCAGTATAAATGAATCTGATGTTGTCTCCTGCCATTGTTTGAGAAACAAATGTAATCTGCCCCCAATTTGAACATCTATTTCACTTGATTTATATTCCTTAGGAGCAAAATTTCTCATCTGCATTTGTCCTGGCCGCGCTTGTTGCCCCCGGCCCTTTGTAGGGAAAGTCATCCTTCCCCTTATGACTGGGGCAGGCTGCCAGCTCCGAGTTTGCGAAGCTGAGTGGCTCTTCCCTTCCCCGGAGCCAGTGATGGTACCCCGCCGATAAGGAAAAACCCTTTTTCCTGGTTTGCCACTCGGCTTGATGAGGCGCATCGTTCTTGCATCCTCATGTAGTTCTTTAACTCGCTTGGCAAGATTCTCGCCAAACAAAAGGTTTAGCGGTTGTGCGCTGGTCAGCTTACATAATGATGCCAGTTTAGGGTTTATGACTGGGCGTATAGCACTCCTCCTTATGTTATTAATCTCAGAAAATGCACTACACAGGAGTCCCAGCGCATCCTGGTGGGCTTCTGTCATGTGCCCCTTATCTACAGTAGTTGCAAATGCCGTAAGCCCTGCTGAAAGTAATTTAAGTACTTTTAAAAACTTCAAGTCTTGGGATCTTGCTGAAACCCCCAACTGCATCCATATGAGATGGTTCACCATCGGTACTTTTAGTAAACGATAATTAATTGGGGCTTCATATTTTTTAGCCACCTTGTCCATAGCCAATTCTTGAAGCTGATGAGAGAGCATATATTGAATGGCTGCTGCCAATTCTTCCCCTAATGGCTCCCTGCCTCTGGGGACTGCAAATTTCTCCGCTATATTCGGAATGATTTCTAGTTCCACTCCCTTGTGGCTCTCTCCATCCACTGATTCGGCGTCAGTGTATTGCTGAGCCTCTTCAAAGGTTGGGTAGTCTTGCAGCCCTATTGCAGGCGCTGCTAGCACAGGCTCTCCACTAGCCTGGTGTGGGCACCACTCCTCCTCACGGAGTGCGTCCCTGTCGAGCATCTTCTGTAATAAGACCTCGACCTGGGAGAGCCGTGAGCAAACGGTCTCTCCTTGTGAAGGTAAAACCTCCATGCCCGACTCTGGGTCAACGGGCCTAGTTGATTTTGAAGTAGCCTTGCGCCCTACCGGCGTGGCTACGCTGCTCACAGGCAGCGGGTCCAGTGTCTCTAGATCCATTGCTGGCGACGGACTTGGTGACCCAGGCGGGCATCCGTTAACCACACTATCTCGGTCCTCGAACCTTTTTTCTGCGGATCTCCTCGCCGACACCTTCTTTACTTTCTGCATAATTTTAACGTTCTGAACCCTACCGCTAAAACAGAAAGTGAGCACAAGAAAAAGTTTTAAACTTACCTTGCGTTTTAAACTTACCGCTTGGAGGAGCTCTGCTGCTCCAACCGGCCGACTGCACCAATGCGTCTGACGTAATGACACACCTGCGGCTCGACGGGGTTCTTCACGCAGTCACTCACGTGACTCCGAAGTAAATCTGTGTCTAGTTGGTGATAGGATAGTTCAGTTGCCTGATAACAGCTGGGAAGAAACTGTCCCTGAATCTGGAGCTGTGCGTTTTCACATATCTGTACGTCTTGACTGATGGAAGAGGGGCGAAGGGGAAATGACTGTGGGAAACTCATTCATGATAATTCTGGTAGCATTGTCGAGGCAGCATGAAGGGTAGATGGAAGCCCATCTATTCCCCTACAGTTTCCCCAACTGCCCACATGTAGTTCGAGTGGTGACGCCATAGAGTGTGGCAGCCTCGCTTGCAGCTGTTCGTTCTTCACCCTTTTTTTAATTTTTAGTTTGTTAAAAAGTTTTGTTCTGGAAGCCTTTTGGTCTTTTTATGTGGGGGGTGTGTGGGGGGGGGAAGAGGAAAACCATTTTTTCCAGTCCCTACGTGGGCGAGGATGCGTCCTTCCTCCGAGCTGCATCTTCGCCCCCTCATCGCGGCCTACCATTTGGATTGGCGCGGCCTTTCCTGTCGGAGACCGGCCAGAGCTTCGAGCTGCAGCTTCAGCACTGAGGTACCATCGCAGACCAGGGCGATGCCTTACCCGGGTCGCTGTGTTGGAGCTCCAGAGTGCTGGGCCTGCTGACTTCAACAACGTGGAGCTTTGGTCTGCGGAGCTTCCAGCCGCGGTGGCCCTGACTTTATCAACGCGGATCCTGGGATCTCTCGCCGAGGTCGCCAGTGTTGAAGCTCTGCCCAGCGCGGTCTGTGGGCTTCAGGAGCCGCTGTCTCCGGGCACCCACCATTCTCTGTTTAATAAACATTGCCTTTAAACTTTGCCCTCTCATCGTAATGCTATGCTCCCTAGTCTTTGACATTTCTCATATTTTATACACTTCCATCAGGTCACAATAGTTCTCCAAGCTTTTGAGCCGTTTTCTTGATTCTCTGCAGAATACTCATTAAGTGAAACAACTTTGGAACCATGAACAGTTTAGAGATGGCGTTTCTATACATAGAGTGAAGGCAAGGGTATAATATGGTGCCAGGAAGTGAATGACTTCTTTGCATTAATGGATTCTGTACTGTAATATGTGTCAATTTTAATCATAATAGATCATCTCCCCATACTTAAATCTGTTGCTTCAAACATGGATCTCACTCTCAGCTGTAAGGCATTTGTCTGTCCTCAATGTGAATTATTTTAGCATTGATGTTCCATTTCAGGCTTCTGACAATTACAGTATACCTTTGAAACATCTCAGTGTTTCAACACTTTTGATGTATTATTAATATATTTCTTTTGAATTGTCACCACAAGAAATGCATTACCCTGAGTACACCAGATTAGAGATTTAAAATAACAACAGATGTTGGAGACATTCAGACAGAATATCTGCAGAGCGGGAACCAGAGTTATCATCTCGGGCTGACGACCTTGCCTCCGAACTAGAGGGGGCAGCACGGTGGCACAGCAGTAGAGTTGCTGCCTTACAGCGCTGGAGACCCCGGGGACGATCCTGACTACGGATGCTGTCTGTACGGAGTTTGTACGTTCTCCCCGTGACCTGTGAGGGTTTTTATCACCCGTACACTCATTCTACCCTACACACTAGGGACAATTTTACCGAAGCCAATTAGCCTACAAACCTGCACGTCTTTGAAATGTGGAAAGACGGAGGACCCAAAGGAAACCCACGCGGTCACTGGGAGAAAGTACAAAGTCCGTACACACAGCACCCGTAGTCAGGATCAAACCTGGGTCTCTGGTGCTTTAAGGAGGCAATTCTATCACTGCACCACTGTGCCGCCCTTTATTTTATTCCTGCTTCCATGCTCTTGGGAGCCTGGAAATAGTATGCTAAGAGGCACAAGGATGTGTGCAAAAAGACAGTAGCAGAGTGGAAAGACATTTTGACGCCACTGAGAAGATCTCAAGTCCTTTTCAGTCTTGAAATGTTCATTGATCTCCAAGGACTATTATGATTTACTGTTGTTCCATGGAAATCTATGATGGTTTTCCAGTAAATTTATTTCTTATATGATTTTTCAACAACATATCTATTAACGTAAGTGTCCCAAAGAATAGTTAGGTGGTCTCACTTGTTTAATTTCTATCTAGATCAATCGATTTTCCATTCCACGCCTTCAGCTACACAAATTAATATGAGTTTGCAAAATGTTTTGGGTACCGAGCCTTTATGCAAGGACGACTATTTTTCTTCTGACCCAGCAGGAATTTGAATTTATTTTATAATTCCCCGGTGGTCTGTCTTAAATAAATGTTGCTACAAGCCATGGGGGAATGGTTGCAGTAAGAACATTCTACCTTGCTCCATCAAATTCAATTAGCAGACCATAGCATTTCTGACCCAAAGGATATATTATTTGTTTGATTTGCAGTCATGCGTGTTTTCTATAACCTCTTAAAGTTCAACTAATCGCCTCTGCCTGCACATGATCCATAATCCCTTCATTCCCTGCATAACCTTTGTGTAATAAAAACTTTGCCCCACAAATAGAACATAGAACTTCTCTCCAGAGAAGCTGCCTGTCCTGCTTTTGTGTCTATCTTCGGTTTAAACCAGCATCTGCAGTTCCTTCTTACACATAGAACAGTACAGAGCAGGAACAGGCCCTTTGGCCCACAATATCTTTGTCGAACATGATGCCAAGACCAACCCTTATCTGACTGCGCGTAATTCATACCGCAGCATTCCCTGCATCCCTGTGTGCCTATCTAATGAATGCCCTTATCGGGCGTATCTGCCTCCATCACCATCGCTGGCAACATGTTCCAGGAATTCACCATCCTCTGTGTACAGACAACCTGCCCTGCAGATCTCCTTTAAATGTAGCCAATCTCATCTTAAAGCTATGGCTGCTTTTCATTCATCCTTGCATCCTGGAGAAAAGGTTCTGAGTCTCTCCTCAACCACCGAAGTTCAAGAGTAAGGAATGCCAGTCTGAAGAGGGGTCCAGACCTGAATCAACACCTATCCGTGTTCTCCAGACCTGCCGCCTGACCCGCTGAGTTACTCCAACTCTTTTTTTGTAAACCAGCATCTGCTGTTTCTTGTCTTTAACTTGGTCCAACCTCTCCTCACAGCTAATACCCACTTATCCAAGCTCGAATAGTGACGTTTCTTTTGGAACAAATTAAACCAAGGGGAGTTAAAATAACAAGGTGCCTAGAGGTGTCGAGAGCTCTTAAAAATAGCGGAGTCAGGGGATATGGGGAGAAGGCAGGAACGGGGTACTGATTGTGGAATGATCAGCCATGATCACATTGGATGGCGTGCTGGCTCGAAAGATCAAATGGCCTACTCCTGCACCTATTGTCTATTGTCTATTACAGCAAGAGCCTATGCCCTCTTACAGCCTTATCAATAGTGAGGAGGCATAGATTTAAAGTAAATGAAGAGAGATTAGACGTATGCTAAGAAAACCCTTCCATGGTGGTGTGAAACTCACTGTTTAAAGAGGTGGCCTCAACACTTTTATACAGTACTTAGTTGAGTAGATGATGAGCCATGAACTGCAGAGTTACGAACCACAGGCTGGGAAATGGCATAAACAGGCATATTACATTATTTGACTTGCATGGGCATCAGAGATGAACAATCTTACATCGAAAATATAGAAAATAGGTGCAGGAGGAGGCCATTCGGCCCATCTTAATTTAGAGATATATCATAGAAACATGCCCATGCTCCAAGTCCGAGCCGACCAACCATCACCCATACACTAGTTCTATCCGACTAACTAAGGACAGATTGCAGGAGCCAATTAACCTGCATAGTTGCACCTCTTTGTGATACGGGTGGAAACTGGAGCACCCGGAGAAAACCCACATGATCACAGGGAGAACGCACAAACTCTGTCCATACACCACCCATAGTTAAGATGAACTCAGGTCTCTGGTGCTGTAAGGCAATAACTCTACTGCTGCGCCACTGTGCTGCCCCTTAAGATCTCCTTCTAAGTGTCCATAATTCTCTGGAATACCAGAGGTTGCGGGGGGATCTGATGGAAAGAGGGAATTAGGAGCAACACTAGCAAGTTTGGGAATAACACAAAGCTGGGTGGCGGTGTGAACTGTGAAGAGGATGTTAGGAAGTTGCAGGGTGACCTGGACAGGTTGAGTGAGTGGGCAGATGCAATATAATATAGATAAATGTGAGGTTATCCACTTTGGTGACAAAAACAAGGGGGCAGATTATTATCTCAATGTGGTTAGGTTAGGTAAGGGGGAGGTGCAGCGAGACCTGGGTGTCCTTGTACACCGGTCACTGAAAGTTGACGTGCAGGTACAGCAGGCAGTGAAGAAAGCTAATGGAATGTTGGCCTTCATAACAAGAGGATTTCAGAATAGGAGTAAAGAGTTTCTTCTGCAGTTGTATAGGGCTCTGGTGAGACCACATCTGGAGTATTGTGTACAGTTTTGGTCTCCTTGTGATTGAGGCAGTGCAGCGTAGGTTCATGAGATTGATCCCTGGGATGGCGGGACTGCCTTATGAGGTGAGATTGAAAAGACTAGGCTTGTATTCACTGGAGCTTAGAAGGATGAGGGGAAATGTTCTAGAAACATATAGAATTATAAAAGGACTGGACGAGCTAGATTCAGGAAAAATGTTCCCAATGTTGGGCGAGTCCAGAACCAAGGGCCACAGTCTTAGAATAAAGGGGAGGCCATTTAAGACTGAGGTGAGAAAAAACGTTTTCACCCAGAGAGTTGTGAATTTGTGGAATACCCTGCCACAGAGGGCAATGGAGGCCAAATCACTGGATTGATTTAAGAGAGAGTTAGATAAAGCTCTAGGGGCTAGTGGAGTCAAGAGATGTGGGTAGAAGGCAGGCATGGGTTATTGATTGGGGACGATCAGCCATGATCACAATGAATGGTGGTTCTGGCTCAAAGGGCTGAATGGCCTCCTCCTGCACCTATTTTCTATGTTTCTATGTTTCTAAATACATAAAATCATGAGAAACATTAGATCATGAGAGACATTAGTCAGACCTTTTTCACAGAAGGGAAAAAATCAAATTTTAGAGGGCACAGCTTTAAGGTGAGAGGGGCAAAGTTTAAAGGAGATGTGCGGGGTAAATGTTTTATACAGAGAGTGCCTGGAATGCATAGGCGGGATTGTTGGTTGAAGCAGATACAATAGTGGTGTTTAAGAATGTTTTGGATCTGTATTTGAATATGCAGGGAATGGAGGGATATCGTTCGTGTGCAGATAAGAGTTGGTCTTGGCATCTTGATCACCACAGACATTGTGGGCCGAAGGACTTGTGCCGTTCTATGTTCTATGATTCACTGACTTTTCTCCATACATTAAATCTGTTCCAATGTCCACTTCATTTTTGACAGGCTTATGCGGGACCTCTACAATGCAGCCACTGTTGGATTATAAACAAAGGTGGTGGCTAATGTTAGTCCAGGAGTCTCCAATGAGGTAGATAATACCTGCTTTCTAGTTGTTGATAGGATGGTTCAGCTGTTATTAGGTAACTGAACCATCCTATCAACAACTGAAGAGCGGTCCTGAGCTGATATCTACCTCACTGGAGACCCTCGGACTATCTTCAGTCGGACGTTACTGGACTTTATCTTGCACTATACGCTATTCCCTTTATCATGTATCTACACAGTGGATGGCTCGATTGCAATCATGTACAGTCTTCCGCTGACAGGTTAACATGCAACAGAAGCTTTTCACTGTACCTCGGTACATGTGACTATAAACTAAACTAAACTAAACTAAGCTAAACTATTTGTTACACACAATATCCAGCCCTTGGCAATGAGCTATGTGGTGGAGGATGAACATTGGCCAAGAAGCAGGACTATCCCCTTGTTCATCTTCAACCTGTAACAGGGGATTATTTTACCCGCAAGAGGTTTGTCTGAGCTCCAACTTAATAGACATGAAAGATGGCACTTCATATAATGTAGCACTCCCTCAAGGGTGCAATAAAATATCATCCTACATTTTGGGCTTGAGTCCTGGAATCGATTATGAAGAACTTTGGTTTCTCATCAGTTAATATACAGAAACCTGGAAGCGTTTGTAATCTCATGAAAGCTGTTTTCCAAGCGTCATAAATTTTCGGACAAATATTATGCTTCAAGGTAGTTGGGTTGTTAATAGGATGTGGCAAAATGCCATTGCTAGTTTCTGCAAAAATTTGAATTAGATTTGTTGTGCAATATCTAAACGACTGTGCATTTTGAAAGGTCTGTAGGGAGAGAATTTAGTTCTTGTAGCTTCTCCTTCCGTGGAAAATCAAGATCTCATTACCCTGGAGAAGCAAGAACCAGTCTCTGATATCACTCTGCCTGCACGATCTGAAGAGGTTCAGGCAGCACAGTGTACGTTTCTGCCTTACAGCGCCAGAGATCCGGGTTCAATCCCGTCTACGGGTGCTGTCTGTATGGAGTTTGAATGTTCTCCCTGTGACTGCACGGGTTTTCTCTGGATGCTCTGGTTTCCTCCCACACTCCAAAGAGGTGCAGCTTTGTAGGTTAATTGGCTTCTGTAAATTGTCCCTCGGTTGTAGAATAGAACTAGTGTGCGGGTGGTCGATGGTTGGCGCAGACCCGGTGAGCCGAAGGGCTTGTTTACACTCTGTATATCTAAAACTGAAACTAAAACTGGAACAAAAACTAAAACTAAGTAGATAAACGCACCAGATACTGACATGCTTTTCACAGGAAGTTCAAATTTCCTTTCAAAAGTAGTCATGCAGGTTAACAACCCAGACTTGCAGTGTCCGAGGCAGGCACGCCACATTCCCAGGCTGACTGATACGCCAGCTGTTTCTCCATCTCTGTCGACAGATGTTGGCACAGGCATTGATTGACTCCTATAAAGCCACACTTCAAAGACTGGCAGAGATCAAAGACGTTTGTAAATGCCAAGAGGCTGGATGCCTCCTGAATATCCTGAGTAGCCACTGTTTATGGCCTGTGCAAAACAGATGTCTGTTTCACCTTTAAGGCGACTCTCATCTCTATCTGGCTTATCCAGCACTGAGTTGGAGAAGGAAATCCCTTATATATATCAATGGTTCTATGATGTTTTATTTGTCACATTTGCAACCGCATAGTGAAAATTATTTTTTCATATATTCCAAATGCAGGCACCCTCATTTTTTGGCACCATCATGCAATGGTTAGCTCTCGCGCTCGATGTACTGGGGTAGTCCCCGTGAACCGATGTCCCTCTCCTCTCCTTTCCTCGTCCTGCCATCTTTGTGTCCTGGGGACGCCTCCAGTGGCCGACCTTGAAGGAGCTAGAGGCATTACCCCGGTTCACCCTCCTACTGGCCCATAGCTCCTCGCACCTGACATCTCCAATAGCTCTCTCCTGGTCCTGCCATCTCCTGAGCCTTAGGACGAGTTCCCAATTCGACGAGCCTTTGGGCAGGTTCACTGTCCCGCCATCTGATGAGTCTTCAGGCGGACCCTGCCTATATATATACTGAACTTTTTTGTTTGTTGTTATCATGGGTTTTACAGAGTACGATGTTTACATATCTGTTGTGCTGCTGCAAGTAAGAATTTCATTGTTCCGTTTCGGGACATAGGATAATAAAACACTCTTGACTCTTGACTTGGAAGCTGGCCCTTCAGCCCACGGTGTCCACGCTGACCACCCGTACACTAGCTCTAACCTACACGCTAGGTTAAAAATGTGGGAATGGTTTGAAATAGGAAGCAGCTCTCGATTCGGTATGGATGGACAGTGGAAATGGAACATGATGTACCTCGATATGCATTCTAATGTTTGCCCCCCCCCCCCCTCTCTTTGCCTTGCAGTTGTACAGTTCCAGTGACTTCGGACGGAGGTGGCAACTGGTCCATGAGAGAATCACTCCGAACCGCTTCTACTGGTATGTGTACTCGTTGAACAAAGCTCGGAGATCTGCTGTCCTCCAGCATCAGAGAGTCAGTGCAACTGCCCCAACCAAGTCGCACCAGCTTCTCGTTTTCACCCAACAAACAGCTAACAATGGCCTGTTTCCCATATCATCGTTACTTTTTTTGCATATCTTTAATTCATTGTTCTTTATCTCTCTACATCATTGTCTATATCTCTCATTTCCTTTATCCCTAACTAGTCTGAAGAAGGGTCTTGACCCAAAACGTCACCCATTCCTTCTCTCCAGAGATGCTGACTGTCCCTCTGAGTCACTCCAGCTTTTTGTGTCTATCTTCGGCAAAATCTAAACTGTTGTCTTCCAGTAGCTTTATTATTACAGTGGAAAAAACCTACCCTTTCTTTTCCCAAGATCCCACACCAACCAACATGTCCCATCTACATTAGTCCCACCTGCCTGCGTTTGACCCATATCCTGTAAACCTGTCCTATCCATGTACCTATCTAAATGTTCCTTAAACATTGCAATAATACCTGCGTCAACTGCCTCCACTGGCAGCTCATTCCATACACCCACCACTCTTTGTGTGGAAAAGTTACCCCTCAGGTTCCTATTATGGCACCCCATGACACCCGTGACATGTCGCCAGGGTGTCGCCTGTAAGGTCGTGAATAGTCTCCTAGTCACCCAAAGAGCCGTAGCCTCTTTCTGGTCGCCACTGAGTTTTCAACATGTTGAACATTTTCGGCAACCCATGATGGGTGCCGGCAGTCGTCGAAAAAGTTGCATAAGTAGGACAGGCCCTTAAACCTTGCACTAAACGTTATTCCCTTACCATGTACCATGAATGACTCGATAGTAATCATGTATTGTCTATCCGCTGACTGGTTAGCATGCAACAAAAGCTTTTCACTGTACCTCAGTACATGTGACTATAAATTGGCTGAAACTGTAACAGTGTGGCACTGTTAAAAGATTTAGTGCGGCACAGTTTCACGGCTGGTATAGCTGCTGCTTCACGTGCCAGAGACACGGGTTTGATCCTGACCTTGGGTGCTGCTGGTGTGGAGTTTGCACGTTCTCCCTGTGTGACCGTATGGGTTTCCTTCAGATGCTGCGGTTTCCCCCCCCTCTCCCTAAGATGTGCGGGTTTATAGGTAATTGGCCTCTGTAAATTGCCACCTAGTTTACAGGCATTGGGATAACATCGAACTAGTGTGAACGGGTGATCTATGGCCAGAGTGGACTCTGTGGGCCGAATGCCCGTTTCAAAGCTGCATCTCTAAAAACTGACAATAATTTGTAAAGAACTAGCAAAGAGTTGCATTTCTTTCAATGTCAAAAAAATGATTCCTCCATTTAAACATAAAACATGTTTACAGGCCCTTCAGCCTGTGCCGAACATGATGCCCAATTAAACTGATATCATCTGCCTCTACATAATCCATATCCCTCTAATTCCAGCACTTCCATGTGTCTCTCTAAAAGCCTCCAAAACACTTGGCGCAGCTTAATAGTTTTAATACTGCATCAGTGAAAGATTGAATTTTCAAGGTGTCAGCTGATTAATGGTGGTGAGATCTCACAGACTGTAGGGTTTGCCCATTAGGTCTATGTAGTCTGAGAGAGCGACAAAACTGACATAAAGTGCTGGATCAAGTCAGCAGGTCAGGCAGCATCTCTGGAGAAAAAGGATGGGCAATGCATCGTGTCGGGTCCATTCTTCAGCCTGAAAGTAGGGGGTGAGTGGATGGGGGGCGGGAGGGGGGTGAGGAGCTGGGGGTCAGAACATAGCAGGACTAATCAAGGCCGGCCGCAAATGACCTCAGGCAGGGTGGTGCCTGGTCAGCCCATGGTTGATAGATGCCAAATGGAAGAGTAACTCAGTGGGTCAGGCACTGTCTCTGGAGAAACAGAATAGGTGACGTTTCAGGTCGAGACCCTTGTTCAGACTGAGAGTCAGGGAGAGGGAAACTAGAGGTATGAAAAGGCCTGACCTGCTGAATTACTACCCAAGCCCCTTGTTGGCTAGTCCACAGTTTCCCTCTTGCGATCACACCTTCCCTAGCCAACAATGGGCTTACCAGGCACCAGGCACGGAAATCGCTATCATCACATGGAGGGGACCACAATTTCTTGGCATGCGCACACAATTTTGTGGCATGCGCACACTCACACACACACGCAAGGCTTTAGAGGCGTCAGCCGTGGGCCCTGTGGATGGTAATTAGTGACGGGTGCTGGCAGTCGCCGAAAAAATCTTGTAAATGGGTCAGGCCCTTTAATTTCCCATCGAGTCAGTTCTAAATAATCCTAACTTCAGACGGGAGCTGTGCCCCCAGGCCCACAGAGAAGCAGCGCTAAATCCAGCTCAACTCTGCCTGTCTCGCCGGGTTAACCTACAGCCCTGCCTGGACTGACGGGACTCCATCACCTGGAGCCGTGGAGCTAGCGCTGCTTCTTCGTGCTGGCTGTGGGCCCAGGGGCACTGTTCCCATTTGATTTCCGACATCTCCGGCCACCCCCGGGCGTGGGGGGCAGGGGGTGGTGGGGTGGGGGCACTTAGGTGGGGAAGGGGTGGTCCAGCGGCGATTTGGCAGCAATTGCAGCGCCGGAGACCCAGGATAGATCCTGGTGCGGATGAGACTCAGGTCTGTATCCAGGGCTGCCGAGAGTTTTTTTCGCTTGACCTCGGCACGCAATTCACGCTCCACTCTGACCTTTGCTCCACGGACGTCTCCCTCCTCCAATCATCGCGCTCTATCCTCAGTCCCACCCTCCTTCAACCTCTGACTGACACCTCCCTCCTCCAATCATCGCCCTGAATTATCATGTCCTGCCCCCATTGCCTGCTGACCGACGTCTCTCTCGTCCAATCGGCGCCCTCGGTCAGCAGTCCCACCCCCACTGTCTCGTGGAAAGCGGAGATTTCACCGAGTTTTAAAATCAAGATTACAAAAAATGGGGGGGATCATCCCCCATCCCTCAAAACGGGGGGGGGGGGGGGGGACGTGTCCCCACTGCCCCCCCTCCCCCCCCCCCACCCCGGGATTTCCGCCCCTGCCAGGCACCACACTGCCTGAGGTCATTAGTGGCCGGCCTTGATTGTCCTGGTCTCATCTCACCTCCAACTCCTCACCCCACCACTGCCCATCCCCAATTTTCAGTCTGAAAAGGTTCCTGACCCAAAACGTCACGCATCCTTTTTCTCCCGAGATGATGCCTGGTCCCGTTGAGTTACTCAACACTTTGTGTCTATCTTTGGTATAAACCAGCATCTGCAGTTCCTTGTTCCTGTACATTGAGAGATAGACAGTTTTGTTTCTACTTAAATGAGCATTCAAGCGCAGCACGGTGGCATAGCGGTAGAGTTGCTCCCTCGCAGTGCCAGAGACTCGAGTTCGATCCTGACTATGGGTGCTTGTCTGTACGGTGTTATACCTATGATGCTGCAGGGGTTTTCTCCGGGATCTCCGGTTTCCTTCCACACTACAAACAATTACAGGTTTGTAGGCTAATTGGCTTGATATAATTGTAAATTGGCCTGAGTGTGTGTAGGATAGTGTAAATTAGCACTGGTCGGCATGGATGGGCCTGTTTCCACGATGTATCTCTAAACTAAACTAAACTAAGGATTATTATCTCATAAGATGTACAATTTTGAACCTATTCTGGCAATTGTAAAGATTTCTGCTGATCATTGCCATGTGGGTGTAAGTACCACACTCTGCTGTCAGCTAGTTTTAAAGGTAAATAATAAAGGTGTTTGGAATAAGATGTATTAAAAAAAAGCTGAGTCGCGAAGACACAACGGGAGAGAAACAAAGGTTCTAATAGTGGAAGATGAAGCAAGACACAGGAGAACTGTTAAATAAATGCCTTTCATTATTACAACTGGGAGTATGAGTGTAGGTGTTCATGAACAAGATATAGGAGAATTGTTGGGTTGTGCGTTTAATAACTAGAACTGGAATCCAATGGTGTTTAGAGGCCGGCACAGTGGCGCAGCAGTAGAGGTGGCCGCGGGTGCTGTCTGTGCAGAGTTTGTACGTCCTCCCGGTGATCTTGTGGGCTTTCTCCGGGTGCTCCAATTTCCTCCCACACTCCAAAGAGTGTGTGGGTTAATTGGCATTTGTGAAAAATGGTCAGTTGTCCCTAGTGTAGTGCTGGTGTACGTGGTGATTGCAGATCAGCGCGGACTCAGTGGGCTGAAGGGCCTGTTACAACGCTGCAACTATAAACTAAATGAAACTAAACTAAAAGATGCAATATCTCTGGCCCCTTGTCAGGCTCGAACCCAGGTCTCTGGTGCTGCAAGGCACCAGCTTCCTGCTGTGCCATCGTGCTGCTGGAGTACTCCAACATCTTGTGCCTATCTTTGATATAAACCAGCATCTGTCATTAATGTTATAATCATTTTATTGTTGGTACTGCTAGCCAGTTAACGGGGAGCCAGATATCACAAATCTCATTTAGGTTTCAAATAGTCTGCAATTAAGCTAGAGCTGTAGGCAGGTTGTGCAGCTGAAGGCAGGAATGCGCAAACACATCAAGATGGCTATTAGAAGCTTGTGTCTGCCTTTGAAATACAGATTGTAGGATTTTAAATGTATCTGAGCTGATTTGTGAGTGGACTGATCAAAAGCTTTTGTGTTACATCTCCTAATATAGAGCATCCGGTTAGTTCTGAAGCTCTCTTTCACTTTTACCTGCCGTAAGCAGAGGCACAAAGCTGTCTTTGCTCCTCCTCGGGACATTTTACTACATTCAAAATAACTCCACATACTTAGAAATCAGCTTTAATGTGCAAAAGCTCCAAAGATGCATCAGTCAAGAGCGGCACGGTGGCGCAGCGGTAGAGACGCTGCCTTACAGCGAATGCTGTGCCGGAGACCCGGGTTCGATCCCGACTACGGGTGCTGTCTGTACGGAGTTAGTACATTCTCCCCATGACCTGCATGGGTTAGCACTGAGATCTTCGGTTTCCTCCCACACTCCAAAGACGTACAGGTTTGCAGGTTAATTGGCTTGGTAAATGTAAAAATTGTCCCTTGTGGGTGTAGGATAGTGTTAATGTGCAGGGATCGCTCTGCGGCACAGACCCGGTGGGACGAAGGACCTGTTTCCTCGCGGTATCTCTGAACTAAACTAAAGTGACAAGCTTTGACAGTGGCCCACATGGAGGGATAAAAGGCTCAGTTCAATGGGGAAGGTTTCAAAAGAGCATCTTAAAAGCAGAGAAAAATGTAGAGAGGCAAATGCAGTGCCCCAGGCCGAGGCGTTGAAAGCAGGGCCAACAGCAGTGGAGAAATAATGAGTAATAAATGAATGAGTCGTCTGAATGAGAGGGATGTGGAGCTTCAGGTCCGACCCAGGTAGTGGGGAAAAGAAACCAAGTCCATGGAGGGGTTTGAAAACAAGAACAGGAATTTTAAGATGGCATAGATGCGGAACCGGGAATCAATTTAAAAAATGCTTAGGAAGGTACTGCAGATGCTGGTTTACACTGAAGATAGACATTAGGACCGAGATGAGAAAATCATTTTTCACACGGAGAGTGGTGAATCTGTGGAATTCTCTGCCACAGAATGTAGTTGAGGCCAGTTCGTTGGCCATATTTAAGAGGGAGTTGGATGTGGCCCTTGTGGCTGAAGGTATCAGGGGGTATGGAGAGAAGGCAGGTACAGGATACTGAGTTGGATGATCAGCCATGATCATATTGAATGGCGGTGCAGGCTCAAAGGGCCGAATGGCCTGCTCCTGCACCTAATTTCTATGTTTCTATAAAGTCTGAAGAAGGGTCTCAATGCAAAATGTCACCGATTCGTTTTCTCCACAGATGCTGCCTGACCCGCTGAGTTACTCCAGCATTTTTGGTCTATCCTAAAATTTAAAGTGTTATTTAGCTGTCCGTGACTGATTTAGCTGTTTGGAGTTATAGGGACAGATTCATGGTCTATCGCTGAAGTATGTTTTACCGCCTGACCAGTGGTAATACAACTCTGTACAACATCACAGCACACTTCAAAACCAAACTTTGCTGTTCTGGGTCTAAATCTCGGAACTCCCTTCCATAGGACTATAAGACATAGAAGCAGAATTAGGCTATGCATGCTGCCTCGACAAGACCACCAGCATAATCAAGGACCCGTCTCATCCTGGTCACTCCCCCTTCTCCCCTCTCCCTTGAGCAAGAGGTACAGAAGTGTGAAAACGCACACCTTCAGATTCAGGGACAGTTTCTTCCCAGCTGTATCAGGCAACTGAGCCATTCTATCAACAACAAGAGAGTGGTTGTGACCTCCCATCTTCCTCATTGGAGACCCTCAGACTATCTTTAATTGGACTCTACTGGACTTTATCTTGCATTAAAGGGCCTGTCCCACTTGCCGATTTTTTTCGGTGACTGCCGGCGTCATTGACTGATGTATCAGGGTTGCCGAAAGATTTTGAACATTTCAAAATCCAGCGGCGACAAAACAAATATTGCGACACTTGAGGAGACACTGCGCGTCAATACGTCATCACGCAGCGTCACTTTGCATCACGCTGCAACTTTTTCGGTGACCTGATACGTCAGTCAATGATGCCGGCAGTCGCACAAAAATCGCCAAGTGGGACAGGCCCTTAAATGTTATTCCCTTTGTCATGTATCCATACATTGTGGACAGCTTGACTGTAATCATGTATAGTCTTTACGCTGACTGGATAGCCGGATAGAATGCTATACCCTCTCCACCCCATTCTCGTGCCTTCTCTCTGTAATCTTTCACACCCTTGCTAATCAAGGCCCTATTAATCTCCACTTTAAAATTATCTAATGACTGGCTCCACAGCCATTTGTGGCAATGAATTCAATAGATTCACCACCCTCTGGCTAAAGAGATTCTTCCACAATTTCCTTTTAAAGGCACGTCCTTTTACTGTGAGGCTGTGTTCTTTGGTCCTAGACACTCCAACTACTGGAAACATCCTCTCCACATCCCTCTCCTCTGGCCTTTCATTATTAAATAGGTGTCCACGAGATTCCCATTCATCCTTCTGAAGTCAAGGAGTACAAGCCCAGAGCCACCAAACGCTCCTCATAAGTTAAGCCAATCATCTCCAGAATCATTCTCGCAAACCTCCTCTGGACCCTTTTATTCTATGGCTGTGCCCTCTGATCCTAGACTCTCCCACTACTGGAAACTTCCTCTCCACATCCACTTGATCCCCGATAGATGTTGGTGGATTTGGCAGATCCCAGAGTGGCTAAGCAGTGGAAAGACAATACTTTATGGAAAAATAAGTGGAGAAATGTGGCTGATATTTATTGCATTGATTCTCTGGTCTTATGTTGCCTAATTATAAGAGTGAGTTTGAATAATCACAACAAATGGCATAGAATTTACAGTCAGCAGTAATCTTGGTTGATTGAAGCACTTACAGTCAGTAATCTGCTGGCAAATGGATGCAGTTCTAACCGACTAAGTGCCTTTAATGCATGGTTCTTCACCCACTCCAACTACTTTTACATTGGAGTTCAGATCCCAGAGCAAGCCTTGAATTCACAACCATTGTAATATAAAGGAGGCATTGATAGTGGCTGTGTTCTACAAATCGTCCGCACATGCCACTATTATTCAAGAATGAAAATTTTTACTCAGTTAAATCATTTATTGCCTGAAATAAACATAAACCCTTTGTGAGGGCCAGTTTCCCCATTTTTTTTATTTCCCAAATTCCCAATATATCATTGTCCATTTTAAAGTAATTATCCCTCTACTCTTTGCTAGTTATAATTAATTTAGAATCAATTGATGTATTCTGCATTCCTGGGTCCCTTTGCTCAATTCAGTCAGTTTTACCCTTCATCTATTTAGCTTTGATTTACCTGCCAACAACAATTATCTCTGGTTAAGATGTTTATTCCTTTTATTATTTTGGACATCTCTCCTTCATCCCAATTTGAGTGTGCAACATGTTCATTTCAACCTAAGTACCCATTACCCTAGTAAATCAGCAATCTGATCTCTCCAGCGTTCCAGAAACCAAATGGGCTCTTTATCCCAGGTAAAATCTAACTATTATTACACATAGAGTTGGCTTGATTTTTCAAAAAGTGCTGAAGTAACTCAGGGGTGTGGAGGGAGGATGCAGTGGGGGAGGGGGGGGGGGGGGATGGGGGTGGAGTGGGGGGGGGGGGGGGGGGGGGGGGGGGGGGGGCAGCACGGTGGTGCAGTGGTAGAGTTGCTGCCTTACAGCGCCAGAGACCCGGGTTAGATCCTGAATATGGGTGCTGTCTGTCCAGGAGTGTACATTCTCCACAGGACGGCCTGTGTATTCTCTGGGTGCTCCCTTTCCTCCTATACTCCAGACATACAGGTTTGAAGATTAATTGGCTTTGGTAAAATTGTAAAAAATGTCCCTAGTGTGTAGGATGTATGTTCTCTAGAGATGCTGCCTCGCCTGCTAAGTTACTCCAGCACTGTGTCTTTTTTTTTGTAAACCAGCATCTGCATTTCCTTGTATTTGACGTAATTTTTCATTCTCTTTAATTCCAATTGCATTCTTTATGATTTCTTAAAACATATTTTCATTTTCAAAGAATTATCTATTGGCTCACAGAAATCCAGTATCTATGCCAATCAGTGAGAACTACATTATGCATATTCATGCTGCTCATAGATACATTTTCAGTATTTGTCGGTCATCTGATCTGTTTACATTGGGTATGATGCAAGCTCCTGCTGAATGAAACCTCCTTGAATGAAACCAAATGTAAACAGGTTATATGTAGGACTGAACTGCAGATGCTGGTTTACACCAAAGATAGATACAAAATGCTGCAGCAACTCAGCAAAACAGGCAGCATCTCTGGATAGAAGGAATGGGTGACGTTTTGGGTCAAGACCCTTCTTCAGGTTATACATGTTTATCTGTATTCACATATAACATATGCATGCTAACTATGCATAGGAAGAACAGACTTTACTCCATTATTCATTCCTCGATTCTCCATGACTATTATCTATTAACCTTTGACACACCAAAGTATAACAGCACGTTGAACACAAAGTGCTGGAATAACTAATTGTGAATTCCATCTTTGGCCATCTGTGATGTATGATGACAACATCATTGCTTCAGTCGGTCAGGAATAGAACCCACATTTCCTATGGAAACTTGATGGACTAACTGAAGCAAGGAAGAAAGGATGGATTTTTTTTTAATGGATTGTTACAGCCAGTGCATTATCTTGACATTTTACTGCCTTGGAAGAAATGAGGCAGCTAATTAACCATAAATGAGCAATGGGGCAATGATCAGAGAATCAATTTTAGGACTGTTGGTTCACAGGCAGACATTGCTAGATCAGATACTACCAGAGGAGGGAGTTGAGGCAGGTACTATCATAATGTTTAGAAAACATTTGGACAGATACATGGATAGGATAGGTTTCGAGAGATAGGGGCCAAATGCAAGCAGGTTGGACTAGTGTAGATGGTACATGCTGGTCCGCGTGGGCAGATCGGGCCGAAGGGCCTGGTTCCATGCTGTATGACTTTATTAGCCTGGGCATAGAGTGAACTCCCTTCCCTGTCTCTGAGTGATCTTTTGCGTCCACTCGTGAAGGTATTTCAAAGACAGCACCTTTAGCTGTGCAACACTGCCTCAGTCCCATGTTAATGTATTATTCCAGGTATTGTGGCCAAATGTCTGTTGTAAAACTCAAAATTGAACCTACAATAAGAGTCAAGAGTGTTTTATTGTCATATATCCCATACAGAACAATTAAATTCCCACTTGCAACAGCACAACAGAAAAGGTAAATATAGTATTCTAAACAATATAATCAACAACAAAAACTCGTCAGTGTATATACAGTGTCCTCCATAATGTTTGGGACAAAGACCCATCATTTATTTATTTGCCTCTGTACTTCACAATTTGAGATTTGCAATAGAAAACATCACATGTTGTTAAAGTACACATTGTCAGATTTTATCAAAGGCCATTTTAATACATTTTGGTTTCAACGTGTAGAAATTACAGCTGTTTTTATACATAGTTCAATGTTTTATACAATTAAGGTATAAGAATTCACTTATACAATGTAGGTATAAGAGAGCTCTCAGCACCTAGTCTTTCTTCCAGTCTTTCCATCACATTTGGAAACATTTATTGCTGTTTATTAACATGATGACCAAAGTTGTGCCAATGAAAGTCAAGGAAGCCATTATGACACTGAGAAACAAGAATAAAACTGTTAGAGACATCAGCCAAATCTTAGGCTTACCAAAATCATCAGTTTGGAACATCATTAAGAAGAAAGAGAGCACTGGTGAGCTTACTAATCGCAAATGAGCTGGCAGGCCAAGGAAGCCCTCCACAGCCGATGACAGAAGAATTCTCTCTATTATAAAGAAATATCTCCAAACACCTGTCTGACGGATCAGAAACACTCTTCAGGTGTGGATTTATCAATGACCACTGTCCGCAGAAGACTTCATGAACAGAAATACAGAGGCTGTATTGCAAGATGCAAACCACTGGTTAGCCGCAAAAATAGGATGGCCAGGTTACAGTTTGCCAAAAAGTACTTAAAAGAGCAACCACAATTCTGGAAAAAGGTCGTGGACAGATGTGATGAAGATTAACATACCAGAGTGATGGCAAGAGCAAAGTATGGAGGAAAGAAGGAACTGCCCAAGATCCAAAGCATACAAACTCATCTGTGAAACACGGTGGTGGGGGTGTTATGGCCTGGCCGCTGAAGGTACTTGCTTACTTATCTTCATTGATGATACAACTGCTGATGGTAATAGCATAATGAATTCTGAAGTGTATAGGCACATCCTATCGGCCCAAGTTCAAACAAATGCCTCAAAACATTGGCTGGTGGTTCATTCTACAGCAAGACAATGATCCCAAACATACTACTAAAGCAACAAAGGAGTTCTTCAAAGCAAAAAATGGTCAAATCTTGAGTGGCCAAGTCAATCACCCGATCTGAACCCAATTGAGAATGCCTTTTATATGCTGAAGAGAAAACTGTAGAATACTGCCCTCCAAAACAAGCATCTGCTAAAGATAGCTGCGATACATGCCTGGCAGAGCATCACCAGAGAAGGCACCCAGCAACTGGTGATGTCCATGACTTGCAGACTTCAAGCAAAGGATATGCAACAAAATACTAAACATGACTACTTTCATTTACATGACATTGCTGGGTCCCAAGCATTATGGTGCCCTGAAATGGGGGGACTATGTATAAACACTGCTGTAATTTCTACATAATGAAACCACAATGTATAATAATGTGCACTTTAAACACATGTGATTTTTTTTTTCTATTACAAATCTCAAATTGTGGAGTACAGAGGCAAATACATAGTGCGTTTGTGTGTGTGCATGTGGCTTTTTTTTTGTTTATATATATACCCATATATGTGTTTATACAGACAAACAATAATAGTTTTAAAAAGATAAAACGCATGCTCCCAAGTCTATGTAGTTCAGAGTACTGCGCCCCGGTCTGGTGCCCTAGGCCTCACGCCAAGAAGCTGGATGCTGCCCTCAACAGCGCCCTGCGGACTGTCTCCGGATGCCTACGAGCCACCCCAGTAAACCAACTGCCCGTCCTTGCTAGCATCGCCCCCAGCCAACATCAGATGAGAAGCAGCCATGCTGGCCCTCTCTCGAAAGGCACAGACCAGTGAATTCCACCTCCTCCATCAGATCGTCACGAAGACACCACGACAAATGCCTCAAGTCACGGCACCCCTTTGCCACGCAAGCCCAAGAGCTGCTCTGCACAACACCGGCTGACGCTTCTAAGGCTGCCTAGGTCAAGATAAATGGAGGGACCAGTGGAAGTCAGTGGAACCATCTAGGCTACACCAGTACATCAATGACCCCATGGATGTCCCTGGCCAGGACCTGCCCCTAAAGCAGCGGGCAACCCTCAACCGCTTGAGGACAGGCATCGGACGCTATGGAGCAGCGATGCAGAGGTGGGGCCTCGTGGACAGCGCCTCCTGTGAGTGTGGGGACCCAACACAGACAGTAGAGCACATCCTCACCGGTTGCCCCAAACACCGGCCACCGAATGGTGAACGAGGTCTGATTGACCTGGACAATGACACGTTGGCCTGGCTCGCCTCAATGGAGATGCAGGTCTAAAAGACATATGACAGAAGAAGAATAGCTTATTTGGATGTTGTTGTGTTTAATAGCCTGATGGCTGTAGGGAAGAAGATGTTCCTGAACCTGGACATTACAGTTTTCAGGCTCCTATCTTCTTCCTGGTGGCAGGAGTGAATGATGGTCAGCATGGACACAGTGGGCTGAAGGGCCCTTCTCTGAGTTGTACGACTCTACGCCGTTAACATCAGAAGTAAGCATGCTTCCACAAAGCGACGGATAATGTTGAGAGGACAGACAGAAGAATAGATTAAGCAGTGAATTAGCTCCCATTGTAACAGGAAGCCTGAGATAACACCGCTGTGACAAAATGGAATTAAACTGTTTCTGAGAGCCGTGAAATAGTTTAACAAGCATTTACTTTTCAGGGGTACAGCTGTGAAACTTTATCTCCTGCAAAAAATAAGGTAATTAAACAAATGCGCTAAAAATAAATGGGTTATCAATTAGTAACTTCTTGTTAATATTCTGTGGATCCATAGCTCTGCAAGGGTTTAACAAAAGCTTAATTAAAAAGCCATTATCAATTTACTTAAGGGGTCATTAGAAATAGTGCCTGAAGTGGTGTTAATTTTCAGTCAAGGTCAGAAGAAAAATAAAGAGAATTTAGAACGGAGAAATTAACCAGGAATAGCTTTTAATTTGAAAGATAAGAGACAAAGTGCATTTATCTGCATTTAAGAGGGAAATATGGATTTGACCCTTAGGAAGGTCTAAATGGTTTGCACTTCTGGAGAAGGCAGCTGTCCCTGATGGGACAGCATCTTATTGATCAACAGAAGCTACTGATCTGAGACACAAGGAAGTACAGATGGAGGATGCTGGAGTAATGCAGCAAATCAGGCAGCATCTCTGGAGAACAGGGTTGGGTGATGTTTTGGGTCGGGATCCTTCTACTGATGTAAAGTTATTAAACTCCTGACAAATAGATAAAGAACAATTGCAATGAAAACAAAAAAAGAACAGAGATAATTGCAATAAAATAGTAAGATTAAATGAGAACTTACCAGTTTGAAGTCTGATCCTTATTTTATGAGGAGTTACGGTGAGGGATTTCGTGAAGACCCCGCCAGCACACATGCGCGACATTCTTCAAAGCAGCGGTGTGAAATCACAGATATTAGAGTTGACTGAAGATAGTAAGATAAGAGAACTAGCATACCAGTTGACCTTATAATAGAGGGTTGGGAGCAGGGGGCATGAAATCCCTCATCGTAACTCCTCATAAAATAAGGATCAAACTTCGACTGGTAAGTTCTCATTTAATCTTGCTATTTTACTTCGGAGTCACGTGAGTGACTTTGTGAAGACTTCAAAGCTTCGTGATTTCATGCCCTGGAAACGAGCCCATGCTCGCACACTGCCATAATAACCAATGGAGGAAGTATGTTAACGTATTTCAGACTGGAACAGTGCTGAAAAACAACAAATGTGTTATTTAATAATAATAATAATAATAATAATAATAATAATAATAATAACCCCTAACTTCGGGGAAAATTATAATACAGAACTTAAAATAGTGTTTGTAAATATCTCAGGCGTGGCCATAGGTTTGTTATAACCGCTGGAAGTTGTTTCATTAGACCAACCCGCTGTTGCAAGGGTGAGGTCCATAGGAACGCCCATCATCCTCACTGCATGATGTAGCTGCGAATGTGGTAGAATGAGATTTAAAATATCAGTGTCCACCCCTACTGCGCCTAACATCACCCTGAGCCATCTTGATATGGTCTACGCGGTACTCTGTGATGAGGATGTTTGAACTTATCAATAGAGTCATTTCTGTTTCCCTAAGACTTTTGGTGACCTCCAGTTAATATAGAAGGTGGGTCACTATGCATAGGCGTCTATCTATGGGATAAGCCAGGAACTCCAATTTGAGGCCAGATGACCCAGGCCTCTTTTGTTTAAGTAACTCATAAATGTGAAAGGTTACCTTATTTTGGGATGTTACCAAGGCGTCCAGTCAAGTTTGTCCAGAGACTGGACCCGCTGCGCCGTTACAAGTGTCATCAGCATCACTATTTTATACGTGTTAGTGAGAGGGACATAGCTGGTGCCCAATCTCTGAATAGTCAGGACAATGCCAATATCCCAGGTCTGGGAAATTGAGGCCTGGGGAATTTGAGTTAAAATCCCCTCATGAGTTTTGACACCAGAGAGTGAGATGGGTGTTCTAGCTCCTGTCCCAGGTATGAGGATAGGGCACTTTTTGCGCAATTGATGGCACTATAACTCAAGCCTTCATCAAAGTGTAGACTTGCCAGGAACTCCAGCACATCCGTGATGGTGGCTGTGTTGTAAGTTGTGTCTGTCCTGGTACAAAATACCTCCCATTTTTTGATATAGGTGAGGTACTGTTTCCTGGTGGACTCTCTGCATGATGCCGCGATGATATTCATGGTTCGGTCCGACAGCCCAATTCCAGGAGAGGTCTTTTCCAAATCTTGCACCCAATGGGTTCATTCGGTCATGGCACGGATGACTCTCCCTTGTCACAGGTGTACCAGCAAACTCGGGCGTTTGTAGATCGGAATCCATGGCTCTGACCATGTCGAGTCCCACAGGGTACCATGGCTGAGTAGGGTACCCCCAAAATACCTGATGCAGAGTCTTGTTTGAATTTTTCACAAGACCCGACTGTTGAGGCAGAAGGGGGGGGGGGGGGGAAATGCATAGAAAAGAGACTTTTTTCACACAGAGAGTGGTGAGTCTCTGGAACTCTCTGCCACAGAGGGTAGTTGAGGCCAGTTCATTGGCTATATTTAAGAGTGAGTTGGATGTGGCCCTTGTGGCTAAGGGGATCAGAGGGTATGGAGAGAAGGCAGGTACGGGATACTGAGTTGGATGATCAGCCATGATCATATTGAATGGCGGTGCAGGCTCGAAGGGCTGGCCTACTCCTGCACCTAATTTCTATGTTTCTATGTTTCTATGTAAAAAACAATCGCCCCCCTCCCCCCCCCCCCCCCCCCCCCCCAGTGTAGCGAGATGTGTCCATCGCTACTGCCCCAGGGTCTGGTGATTAAGTCTTGATTCAAAACAATCGATATCTGGCGTTCTATACCGAGCTATAATGTCAGTAAATAACTGGTGCAACATCCATTCGGTGTTGTCATTGAATTTGCGTGACCTGGTGTCCTCCACTGTATTGAGCTTACACGGAAGATAAGTAACAGATATCCAAATGTTTCTTTCTATGCACCAGTGCCAGATTGTATTGATCAATTCATCACAGGATATCGACTTAATTCCACCCATATGATTAATGTATGTCACCACGGTGGTATTACCAATTTGTAGGCGAACATGCAGATGATGCATGTCTGAAACAGTAAGCCCGAACTCCGTGAATGCTTCCAACATCTTTAGATGATTGATACCCAGTGCCTGAAATAAGGTTAACTCATGTGTATTGCATCTACCACCGCAACTAGAGGTGGTATTGGTTGCTCCCCAACCATGAGCGTTGGCGTCAGTTTGTAACACAACAAAAGGGTTTGTGACTGTGATGGGATTTTAAGCAAGGTCGAACATTGCTAATCCACCATCGCAATTCCAATTTTGCTTTGGCTGGTAACTGCATTGGTCTGTCAAAATGGCCAGCATGGTGTTTTGAGTGCTGCAGTTTTGGCCCTTTGTAGATTTTGGTAATGTAAGGGTCCAAATTGTGGCTGGGAAAGGCAGCCACGAGCTTCCCAATTACCCTGGCTATTTGCCATATAGATGGTTTACTGACGCAAACAAAGCTGTTACATGCCTCTATGAAGTCTGTTGCTTTGTCCTTTGGCAAGGTGACAGACATATGAACAGAGTCAATCGTGAATCCCAAATAATCCATAATCACAGAAGGCATTTAACTTGGATTTGTCTGGATGGATAATAAACCCCAATTTTTGAAATAGGAGCTTGGTGGCTGAGACGGCCAATTTAGCCAATTCCAAGGTTATCCCCACAATAAGATGTCATTGAGATACGTCATGACAATATGTTTTTGTTTCCGAAGAAACGCCAAAGCTGGTTTCAATATTTTTGTAAACAGTCTGGGGCGGATGTTAATCCATTAGGCAGCGCTTTATACTGCCCGAGCTACCCCATCCAGATAGATTTCAAATATCTGCGGTGATCTTTGTCTATTGGTTCTGAGTAGTATGCATCTTTTAGATCAATGCAAGCCTTGAAGTACCCCTTGGAAACTAGTTGTTTTAGCAGTAACAAAAATGTTCCATTTTGAAGTGGGTGTACTGCACAAAAGTATTCAGTTGTGTCAAATCAAATGATGCGGCATCCGCCATCTCTTTTGTTTTTAGGTGAAGATGTTTGATACAAACTCAAGAGATTCATGTTTGGTTTCCTCTATTACTCCTTTTGTATATAGTATTAACAGTTCCGCAAGACCTTCCACTTTCTCTTTTTTGTGAAAGCACATTCGGCTTTGTGCATGTTGAACCAGAACGGAGGAGTTTGTCAACAAATTCAATTTTGTATCGCTGAATACTGTGCAGTATGAAAAGATCAGAAGTTATAGAACTCCATGTATCCCTGAACAAGTGTAACCTTCCCCCAACCTGTGAAGAAGTTACACATGCTATGTTCCGAGGCAACCAGACCCACCTACCTCCATGGTTACCGGTGGTGCTGTGGTGGTTTTCTCCTTCCTTGGTTCCTGGGAGGTGGAGGCGCTGTAGTGTGGGTTGGCGCATCTTCCAGGAAGGCCGTTCTGGGACATGGCCTGAAAAAGACCTTTGTGTAGGTTGTATGGCCTTCGAGCTTTCACCAGCTTTTCTTTTGGTGTGATAACGCGGCCTGCTGGTGGATGCGTAGGGGTGCTGCCGCCAAATATATGAGGACCTGGTAACGGCCGGCACCTTAATCATGCCGACGGCTTTTGCCTCTTTGTCGAGGTCTTTTACCTGTTTGGGCAGGTTGTCCCCGAATAACAGAGTAGGCGGCTGTGCGCTGCTGGTTCTACACAACCAACGAACTTGGGGTTTAGTGTAGGTCGGATGGCATTCTTCCTGAAACAGTTGATCTCAAATTGACCATACTGGAGAGTGCCAGAGCTTCCTTGTTGCTCCTCTGACATAACTCCCGTCTACTGACCTGGCAAAGCTGGTAATACCCGAGGCCAGTAGTTTGAGGATTTACTGCAGGCACATTGAGGGAAATACAGTTTCCTGGAGCTAGGTGAGTTGTTAAGTAATTTACACTGGCTGCCTGCTGACAACGGTAGCCCCTTTTGTGAGGGCATCGCAAACTTGGATGCCATCCCGAGTAGCTCCTCTTCTTGCACCCCTAGCATGTTGTATTCTTCTGCCAACATCACCTCTTCAGTCAGCCCAGACCTGACTCCTTATGCTCCCCTGCGAAGAGGGTGAGACAACTGGCAGCCCTGTAAAGGGTACTGCCGTGGGTCTGCTAGGAGACCCACGGTGACCAGACTCCCACTGGAGTGGGTCACGTTGGAGCAAGTGCTCCACCATCCGCTCCATGTGGGATTATCGACTGCCGTCGCTACCCGCGAATGGCGAGTCTCCGGGCCCGGACCCTGCCGAGTCAACGGGCTTGCCCGACTTCCGGGTGGCTTTGCCGCCAGTCCGAGGTGCTCCTGCGGGCTGTTGCGGCATTAAGTCGGGGCTGCCGTTTGCAACGAGCGGCTGTGGAGAAGTCGGCCACTGCTGACTGCCCACGTTCCCGCGGTCCTCCGCAGTCAGTCTCTCAAAGCGGCCCGTTCCATGGTGGGGTACTCTGTTCCACAGAGTGCCTGAGAGACCGACCTCAGGTTAGTTGAACCTTACCTGCAGGTTCGTTCTGGTGGAGGAGCGACCCTCCTCCCTGCCTGTCGCTTCGCCATGCGTTCGACGATATGTCGCGCATGCGTGCTGGCGGGGTCTTCACAAAGTCACTCACGTGACTCCGAGGTAAAACAAGGAGTAAAAACAAGAAAGGAGCTGCGCAGTGGAGCAGTGAGAGGGACACAGCCTTACAGTGTCAATGATCCGGGTTCCATCCTGACTACGGGTGTTGTCTGTATAGTGTTTGAACATTCTTCCTGTGACAACGTGGGTTTTTTCCGGGTGCTCCGATTTCCTCCCACACTCCAAAGACTTGTAGTTTAATCGGCTTCTGTAAATTGTCCCTAGTGTGTGGAATAGAACTAGGGTACGGTTGATCACTGGTTAGCGCGGTCTCGAAGGTGCTATTTCCACGCTGTATCTCTAAACTTAATGAGTCTAAATCCTCAAGTCAGGCGGCATCTGTGGAGAGAGATACAGAGTAATTGTTGAAAAGCCCATTCCCTCCATAGATGCTGCTTGACCCACTGAGTTCCTTCGCCACTTTGTGTTTTGCTCAAGATTCCAGCATCTGCACTTGCTTGAACCTACAGAATAAATCGATGACTTTTCATTACAATCTGATGAGGAACCTTTCTGATGAAAGGTTGAACTATTGACTGCTTCTCGCTCTACTGAACACAGGAAAGGATTTACAGCGTTCACTGTTTTTATCTTGACAGTCGCAGCCAAATTAGTTGGCACTCTTTTGGCACTCGGAGTATCATAATGTTGTAGAGCCGTACAGCGTGGAAACAGGCCCTTCGGCCCACATTGCCCATACCGACCAAGTTGGCATATTGAACTAGTCCCATTTGCCTGAATTTTGCCCATAGCCCTCTCAACCTTTTCCTTTCCATACACCATGCCGTAAAGAGGTCTTATTTCTGAGAGAATGATTGGTGAATAATTGGTTATAGAAGAATGTCCAGTCTAAGCAATGCAGGACTTGTCCAGGTGGGGCAGAGTGAGAAAGGCAAAAAAACTATCTGTGAACTATCTGATATTACTCCTGACGCTGACTCGGCAAGGCCACCAACACAATCAAGGACAAGTCGCACCCTGGCCACTCCCTCTTCTCCCCTCTCCCATCAGGCAAGAGGTACAGTAATGTGAAAACGCACACCTCCATATTCAGGGACAGTTTCTTCCCAGCTGTTATCAGGCAACTGAACCATCCTACCAACACCTAGAGAGCCATCTTGAACTGCTATCTACCTCTTTTGAGACCCTCAGACAACCTTTCAATGTCCTCCAAAGATGCTGCCTGTTCTGCCAAGTTCCTGCAGCATTTGGTCTACGCAAGATACCAGTGTCTGCAGGTCCTTGAGCCTCCTTGTTTATCCATATCTCCTCTACTGTCTTGAGCAGCCCTACAATTGTCCCAAATCCCAAAATGTACATCACCAAGACCCGAGAGCCTGAACTTTAGGGAGAGCTTCAGGGAAGGACTTTATTCCTTGGAGCCCAGGAGGATGAGGGGATGATCTTATAGAGGTGTATAAGATCATGAGAGGAATAAAATAGTCTTTTACCCAGAGTAGAAGAATCAAGAACTAGAGGGCATATGTTTAAGGTGAGGGGAAAAGATTTAAATGGAACCTGAGGGACAACATTTTGTGATAGGTATATAGAACGAGCTGCCTGAAGAGATAGTTGATGCAAGTGTTATTGCAGTGTTTAAAAAACATTTGGAAAGGTACGTGGTTAGGATAGGTTCTGAGGGATTTGGACTACATGTAGGCAGGTGCGACTAGTGCAGATTGGACATGTTGGTCAGAGTGGGCAAGTTGGACTGAAGTGCCAGTCTTCATTCTGTATGACTCTGAGTTTCACGTCCCATTAGAAAAGTGGCAAGTGTATTCATATATTCTCAGGAAAGAGTCTTGAATCTTTAACCTTCTGCCTCTGTTGGAGCTGTCCTCTCAATCACAGCTGGCTTACTCAAACTGAATTTTATACCACATTACATGAGGAGATTTGTGATGGGACCTATAAGAGGCATGCAGAAACTCACCAAGTATGTAATGCTCTCATAGAAACATAGAAAGATAGAAACATAAAAAAATAGGTGCAGGAGTAGGCCATACGGCTCTTTGAGCCAGCACCGCCATTCAATATGATCAAGGCTGATCTTCTAAAATCAGTACCCTGTTCCTGCTTTTTCCCCATATCCCTTGATTCCTTTAGCTGTAAGAGCTAAATCTAACTCTCTCTGGAAAACATCCAATGAATTGGCCTCCAGTGCCTTCTCTGGCAGAGAATTCCACAGATTCACAACTCTCTGGGTGAAAAAGTATTTCCTCATCTCAGTCCAAAATGGCCTACCCCTTATTCTCAAACTGTGACCCGTGGTTCCGGGCTCCCCTAACATCAGGAACATTTTTTCTGCATCTAACCTGTCCAAACCTTTAAGAATTTTATGTGTCTCTATATGATCCCCTCTCATCCTTATAAATTCCAGTGAATACAAGCCCAGTTGATCCATTCTTTCATCATATGCCCGTCCAGCCATCCCGGGAATTAACCTGGTGAATTTCTGCTGCACTCCCTCAATAGCAATAATGTCCCTATCAAATTAGGTTACTAAAATTGTACACAATACTCCAGTTGCGGTATCGCCAGGTCCCTGTACAACTGCAATAGGCCCTCCTTGCTCCTGAACTCAAATCCTCTCACAATGAAGGCCAACATGCCATTAGCTTTCTCCACTGCCTGCATGTTTACATTCAGCGACTGATGTACAAGCAGACCCAGGTCTTGTTGCACCTCCCCTTTTCCTAATCTGACACCATTCAGATAATAATCTGCCTTCCTGTACTTGCCACCAAAGTGGATAACCTCACATTTATCCACATTATACTGCATCTGCCATGCAACTGGCCATTCACGGAGCCTTGTGGCACCCCACTAATCACTGCTTGCCATTCTGAAAAGGACCCGTTAATTCCTACTCTTTGCTTCCTGTCCGCCAACCAGTTCTCTAGCCATGTCAATACCCTACCCCCAATACCATGTGCTCTAATTTTGCACACTAATCTCTTGTGTGGTACCTGGTCAAAGGCTTTTTGAAAGTCCAGATACACCACATCCACTGGCTCTCCCTTATCCATTCTACTTGTTACATCCTCAAAAAAATCCCAGAAGATTAGTCAAGCATGATTTGAAAATGAAGTAGATTTTCAAAGTCTACAGAGAGATTTGGGCCATTTGGAAAAGTGGGCTGAAAGATGGCAGATGGAGTTTAATGCTGTTAAGTGTGAAGTGCTACATCTTGGCAGGACAAATCAAAATAGGACGTACATGGTAAATGGTAGGGAATTGAGGAATGCTGTGGAACAGAGGGATCTAGGAATAAATGTGCATAGTTCCCTGAAGGTGGAATCGCATGTAGATAGGGTGGTAAAGAAAACCTTTGGTGTGCTGGCCTTTATAAATCATAGCATTGAATATAGGAGTAGGGAAGTAATGTTAAAATTGTACAAAGCATTGGTAAGACAATTCTGGAGTATGGTGTACAATTTTGGTCGCCTAATTATAGGAAGGATGTCAACAAAATAGAGTACAGAGGAGATTTACTAGAATGTTGCCAGGGTTCCAGCAACTATGTTACAGAGAAAGGTTGAACAAGTTAGGTCTTTATTCTTTGGAGCGCAGAAGGTTAAGGGGGGACTTGATTGAGGTCTTTAAAATGATGAAAGGGATAGACAGAGTTGACATGGATACGTTTTTCCCATTGAGGGTAGGGAAGATTCAAACAAGAGGGCATGACATGAGAATTAAGGGACAGAAGTTTAGGGGTAACGTGAGGGGGAACTTCTTTACTCAGAGAGTGGTGGCTGTGTGGAATGAGCTTCCAGCAGAAGTGGTGGAGGCAGGATCGATTTTAACATTTAAAAGTAAAGTGGATAGGTATATGGACGTGAAGGGAATGGAGGGGTATGGTCTGAGTGCAGGTAGATGGGACTAGGGGAAAACAAATGGTCGGCACGGACTGGAAGGGCCGAGAGGCTGTAATTGTTATATGGTTTCCGTGCTGTAATTGTTATATGGTTATATGATTTCCATGCTGACTTTGACCAATCCTGTCACTGCTTTCCAAATGTGCTGCTATAACGTCTTTATTAATCGACTCCAGCATCTTCCCCACTACCGATGTAAGGCTAACTGGTCTATAATTCCCCATTTTCTCTCTCCCTCCTTTCTTAAAAAGTGCAGTTACATTGGCTACCCTCCAGTCCACAGGAACTGATCCAGAGTCGAGAGAACATTGGAAAATTATCACCAATACAATTTCTAGGACCACCTCCTTGAGCACTCTGGGATGCAGACCATCAGAGCCTGGGGATTTATCTGCCTTCACTCCCAACAGTTTACCTAACATCATTTCCTGACTAATGTGGATTGCTTTCAGTTCGTCCTTCCCACTAGATCCTCAGACCCCTGGACCCCTAGGAGATTGTCCGGGTCTCTGGCACTGGAAGGCAGCAGCTCTACCGCAGCACCACCGTGCTGTGCAAGCCTCTGTAAAACTATCCCTAATGTGCTGGGTGGAACTAGTATGAAAAGGTGATCACTGGTCAGCGCAGACCTAGTGGGCTGAAGGGCCTGTTTCCACGATGCATCTCAAAATTAAACTAAAATCCAGACAGGTGCATGGATAGGAAAGGTTTAGAGGGATATGGGCCAAATGCAGACTTGTGGGACTAATGTAGATGTGGCATGTTGGTCTGCAAAGGTAAAAATTTTGGACTCCCCCAAAATCGGGGACATGTTTCCTGCCTCTAGCGTGTCCAATCCCTTAATAATCTTAGATGTTGCAATAAGATCCCCTCTCATCCCATCTCAATGGCACTGATCCAATATTTATCAAGTCAAGTCAACTTTATTTGTCACATGCACATACAAGATGTGCAGTGAAATGACAGTGGCAATGCCTGCGGGTTGTGCAAGACACTACAGAACAGAATCAGTATTTACATCATAGAAAAATACCCGGCAATTTTAAATTAGACACAACACAACAGTAAAATAGTACAGTAAATTAGTCCCTGGTGAGATAAGAGTTTACAGTCCTGATGGCCTGTGGGAAGGAACTCTGTCTCATCCTCTCTGTTTTCACAGCATGACAGCGGAGGCGCTTGCTTGACCTTAGCAGCTGGAACAGTCCATTGCTGGGGTGGTACGGGTCTCCCAAAATGTTGCTGGCTCTGGATCTGCACCTCCTGGTGTATAGGTCCTGCAGGGGGGCGTGTGTAGTTCCCATAGTGCATTCGGCCGAACGCACTACTTTCTGCAGAGCCTTCCTGTCCTGGGCAGAGCTGTTCCCAAACCATATTGTGATGTTGCCGGATGCTTTCTACAGCCCCAGAGTAGATGCACTGAAGGATCCTCAGAGAGGCTCTGAATTTCCTCAGGTGGTAAATTTGCCTGAATTTGCCTGAGGTGGTAAAGGCACTGCCTTGCCTTACTCACCAGTGCAACAGCGTGTGATGTCCATGTCACCTCATTACCATGCAGTCACCTATAAATCAGGGGCAATTTACAGCGACTGATTGACCGACCAACTGGAAATCTTTGGGATGTGGGAGAAAACTCAGAAGAAGCGTGCGCATTTGCCAAGAGAGTGTACATCACCTGGTGTCAGGATCGAGCCTGGCTGCTGGAGCTGTGAGCTATGATCTGCACCACTGCCCCATCCCTACTGCACCACCATCTAGTTGAACTTTATACTCATCACGGCCAGCACTGACATCAGAAGCAACAACGAATAGACACTAAATGCTGGAGCAACTCAGCAGGGTCAGGCAGCACCTTTATATGGATAGGTAACTTTTCGGATCAGCACCCTTCAACTGATTGTAGGAGGTGTGTGTGTGTGTGTGGAGGGGGGGTTGGTAACTGAAAGCAAGAAAGTGCCAGGAAAAAAAAAGGCCGGCAACAGATTACCTCAAGCAGGGAGGTTCCCCGATAGACCGATGGTTGGTGAGGGACAGCTGGATGCCAAGAGGGATACATTACTGTGAACCGTGGAACTGGTTAACCAACTTTTAGTGGAGGAAAGGGAGGTAAGTGGAAAAGGACGGGTTGTGGAGGGGAGTAGAAGCAACATAATATGTACGAAAATGGCGGTGACATTTTGATATGAAAACACTAGGAATGGACATCAAGTGACATGCATTTATCTACAGAAACAAAGAACTGCCGATGCTGGTTTATTCCAAAGAAACAGTTTGCTGAGTAAATCAGTGGGTAAGGCAGCATGGCTGGAGAAAATTGATTTATTTTTCTCCAGAGATGCTGCCAGACCCGCTGAGTTACTCCAGCACTGTGTCTATTTTTTGCATTTATCTGTAGTTAGGTAGCGTGGATTCTCGATGCTCGCATTCTGTGTGTTTTTTTTTTCACACATGATACAACTGCCACAAATTATTTTTTTTTTTTTTTTAAACCCTGGCAGCATTATTAAATAAATTGGACTTGGACTGACTTCACATGCCTGGTCCTGATGTCTGGTGTCCTTCTGATCTTTATATATTCTCTCTGTATGAATGCAAGCCCCCTGTCATCTGCCAGCACTCCAAAGCAGAAGTAATCAGTGGTCTGCCACAGCTCATGGGAGAAGAAATATTTCTCTGATTTCTCTGCAAGTTCTGGCAAACCAAAATGTTCTGATCAAATAAAACGTATGTCTAGGCGTGGGTACTAATCTTGGGCCAAATGATAGAAGAGCTTGCTGTGCTCAATCCTTCATTAACTGCATTGCTTGTTTGTAATGAGATATTCTTAAATATTTGAACAGGCTCCCAGACTAATTTATTGTCGGGGAACAATTTACCTTGATCCTACCTCAAACACGAAGGCAGATTCACCCTAGAGCTAAAATATGTCGGCATTTGTCCTGGGATTGAAAACTCCTGTCTGCCCTTTCTCTGCTGGTGAATGCAATATCTCTAAAAATGTATCATTAAGATAGGGGTAGTCATAGAGAGAGAAACCGCATGATAGCAAGCCCTTTAGAAAGGAAATGAGGAGGAATTTCTTTAGTCAGAGGTGAATCTGTGGAATTCATTGCCACAGGTAGGTGGCTGTGGAGGCCAAGTCACTGGATATTTGTAAGGTGGAGATTGACGGATTTGTGATTAGTGGCGATAGATCTGATTGATTGATTGAATGGCGCCAAATGATTATGGACCGATGAATAACCGTTTGCCTCTAACCATACAATCCTCTAGAGATACTGTGGCCTTTAACGGGCATAGGTGGTGTTCCTTCTCATAATGGTTAAATCCAGAGTTTATTATTATTATTGGAGATAGGACCCACCTAAGGGCAGATCGTTGGGTTTTTTCAAATGCCAATTAAATAAGTGCCTGCAAAGTTCAACAGGGAGGAGGCACAGTGAAGCCATCGCATCCAGCTCCATCCTAGACCGCAACAGAGCCCTAACTCCAACCTCACTCCCATTTCTCCCTTTCCAACAACAAATCTTTTTTTTTTTTTTTTTTTAAATTTTTTATTGCCATTATACATTTCATTTATTTTATATATTTGTTATTTATTTTATATATTTGGGATTATATGAGTATATTCCTAAAATAAGTAATACGGAAATCCCCGTAATATACCTACATAGGTTTTGATTTGTTTGATAATTACACAGAATCCATTTCAGAAGTCCCATTGAAACCATTTGAAAACGGGGAACACATCAAGGGGGTGGGGCGGCTCAAGTACAAACTTTACTGGGTTCCTGTAAAGGCAGCAACTCTACCGCCTTGGCACTGTGCTGCCCCTAGAAAGCTGGAAGAGAGGAAGGGAAGGACAAAGCCTGGCAAGTAACAGGGTGATACAGATGAGGGAGGCTTGTGACGGGCAGATCATTGGGCAAAGGCCAGAGATGAAAAGGTGTGAGACAAAAGGATTGTAAGTTGTTAGAGTAAAGAATGTAGGTGGAAGGGGAGGGAGAGAAATGGGTTTGAGTACAGGTGGGGAAAAGGAATAGTGGGGGAGGGGGAAAATGTGTGGGAAGAACAGAGAGGGGAGAGTTTTGTAGCTCCCTAAAATTGGACAATTCAATGTTCATATGGTTGGGTTACAAGCTACCCAAACGGAATGTAATGTGTTTAGTTTTAGTTTAGACATACAGCACGGAAACCTTCGGCCCACTGAGTCCGCGCTGACCAACGATCCCCACCAAAAGCATTATCTTACACATTCGGGTTAATTTACCATTTTTACCAAAGCCTAATTAGCCTACAAACCTGCAACCTACAAAAGTCTTTGGAGTGTGGATGGAAGCCGGAGCACTTGGAGAAAACCCTTAGGCAGGATCGAACCTGGATATCTGTAAGGCAGCAACTCTGCTGCTGTGCCACCGTGCCACAAAGGTACATGGCACAGACTTCCAAATATCCGTGTGAATCTAACATGGTCATGCTGATTGGTTTAGAACACAACAAAGCTTTTCACTGTAACTTGATAGACGTGTCAATAAACTAATTTAAACTAAACTATACTAAGCCGCTCGTGGTTATGCACCAAGTCCTTGAGGTGACACTCCATTTTAGCAAGTGCATTCATAACATTTTAACAGCTCACAAGCATTAGTATGAATCTTTGCAATGGTATCTGCTTCCATTCATAATTGTTTGATCTTAATGTCACCCGTGATGGGAATAATTGCAGTTTAAACAGAGATGAATGTCTTTCAGTGAGTGTAACAAATAAGTAACTGCATGTCTTTTCAGCCTATTACCTGGTGTCACTTCTAAATCGAAGAAAACTGAATAAAGATCTAAATCGCAGTCAAATAGTCATTGCCTTTTGAAATTGTAATAAATTATTCCCTTCAACAAACTCAGGAAGCATTGATTCACTTGTGCACGAGCACCAGCCAATGATAGACTCTGATGCGAGATATGAGACGAAGAGCACAAAATGGAGCTGTCAGAGAACTTGACAACGATGTCCCAACTTTATCTCACATGGTGTTTTCCTTCTTTTTCGTCTCCTCCCCCACCTCCCCTCTCCCCACCCCTCAGGTCTATAAAGGATTTGGACATGGATCCAGACCTCGTGCACATTGAAGCGAGGACGGCAGATGGTCGTAAGTACTTATCATGAAAGTGTATCCTTGGTTATAATTTAAGTCAGGTAATGTTGGTTTCGTTTTTATTTTAGAAATACAGCATGGAAACAGGCCCTTCACCCACCATGTCAGCACAGACCAGCAATCCCCACACATTAACACTATCCCACACGCACTGGGGACAATTTTACATTAATACCATGCCAATTGGTATTAATTCCGTAAGTGGCAGCGCTGCCCAAGCAGCTGTGGCTCGCCTGCAGTCCGTCTGTCTTTTCCTTTTTATTTTGATTTATTTTGCCTTGTTAGATGTATGTTTAGTTTATTTTTAGTTGTGTATCTGTGGGGGGTGGGGAGAAACTTGTTTTTAGTCTCTTCCTTCGGGGGGATGCGACCTTTTCTTTGTTGTATCCCCGTCTCCGTCTGCGCTGAGGCCTAATCGCGGACCTGGCGGCCTCCAACTGGGACCGACCTCGAGGCTCCGGAGGCAGAGACAGGACTTACTCACCATCGCGAAGCTGGCTGACTTCGGGGCTGTGGTGGTGCTGCGGCGTTGGCGACCCGACTTCGGGACCTCGGAGGCTTCAGCCGCAGGCCCAGTGGACGACAACATCGGGAGCTCGCAGGTCCCGGGTTGGTGACCGACTCCTCGGAGCTCCCGCAACAACAGCATCGTCCGCTGGACTGGAGGGTGGCAGCTTCGCCCGCCCTGGGCCGCGGAGTTTGAACCGGCCCGTTCGCGGAGCTCGGATTCGGCCGCGGGACCTACCATCACCCGGCGGGGGGCCCAACATCGAAGGCCTGGATCGCCTCAACACAGAGGGAGAACAAGGAAGGAGAGACAAGGACTTTAAGACTTTTGCCTTCCATCACAGTGAGGAGGTGCCTGGTAGACTCACTGTGGTGGATATTAAACTGTGTTCATTGGGTGTTCTGTTATTTTATTTTTTTGGTTATGACTGCAAGGTACGCAATTTCGTTCAAACTGGAGACAGTTTGAATCACAATAAAGGATACTTTATAGTTTATACTTTATTAACCTACATACCTGATGTCTTTGGAGAGTGGGAGGAAACCGAAGATCTCGGAGAAAACTCACGGGGAGAACGTACATATTCCGTACAGCCAAACACCCGTAGTCGGGATCGAGCCTGGGTCTCTGGCACTGTTAGCGCTGTAAGGCAGCAACTCTACCACTGAGCCACCGCACCGGATGAAGTGCTGAATATATTCACCGGTATATGACCTGGGCTGGATCACCTGTAACTGGCCTTTGGCTAGTACTGAGGGAGTGCAACAAGACTGAAAGTGCCGTCTTTTGTAGAGGGTTAATCGCTGGCCTCACCTTCCCTGTAGCTGTCATAAAAGATCACATCACACTACTTCAGTTTCTTCCCAGCTGTTACCACACAACTGAACCATCATAATCACTGAATAGAGAGCAGCCGGTTGGGGCAGGCACCGGTAGAGCAGTGGTAGAGTTGCTGCCTTCAGGTTCAATCCCTACTGTGGGTACTGCCTATATGGAGTTTGTATGTTCTCCCTGTAACCTGCATGGGGTTTTTCCGGGTGCTCGGGTGTCCTCCCACACTCCAAAGATGTACATGTTTATAGCTTAATTTGCTTGTTACAAAATTGTAAAAGTTGACAATAGTGTGTGTTGGATAATATTGGTGTGCAGGGATCATTGGTCAGTGCGGACATGTTGGGCCAAAGGGGCTGTATCTCGAAACTAACTCAACTAAAAAGCAGTTCTGAGCTATTACCTCATTGGAGACTCGGACTATCATTAAAGGGACTTTATTGAAGTTTATCTTGCACTAAACAATATTCCCTTTATTTTGTATCTGCACACTTTGGACAGCTTCATTGCAATCATGTATATATAGTCCTTCCGCTGACTAGATGGCACACAACGAAAAAGCTTTTCACTGTACCTCGGGACGTGACAATGAACTGAAAAAACTAAATTAAGCAAATCAAACAGTGATGTTCCAGCCAATATTGATTCCTCAGTCAACATCGGGAAAGCAGCTTAACCTGTCGAAGAAGACACTGAGTACTGGAGTAACTCAGCATCCCAGGAGAACATGGATAGGCGACGTTTCGAATCGCATTGCTGCATTAGGGATCTTGCTGTCCATTCCAATCTTTATTTTGCAATAATAATCATTACATTTCAACATTTTTTTTACTATAAAGTGCTCTTGGCATCTTACAGTTTTGAAGGATATTAGTGTTTGAAGACTATTTATATTTAATTTCCTACCCGTCCTCCACAATTTCTATTTTTTGCCAACTTTGGCAGGAGAAGCCCATTGAAACACTTGTGTAGGAAGGAACTGCAGATGCTGGTTTATGCCAGAGGTAGACACAAAATACTGGAGTAACTCAATGGGTCAGGCAGCATCTTCTGGAGTCAAAGAGAGGAGGAGAACATTTTCAAAGATGGCATTCCTTGAGTTCCTTCATACACATTTTGTTTGCTCCACTGCACAATCTCTGCAAGGTATGCCTACTTTGAAGAAGTTTACTTCCTCTCTCCAACTCCAAGACGCTGCCTGACCCACTGAGTTATTCCAGCACTTTGTGTCTATCTTCGATATAAACCAGCATCTGCAGTGTCTTTCTACACACTTATTTTCTTTTCATATTTATCCATTTTCCTTTTGACCATAACTGATCCTGCCTCTATTACAGAGTCCATTACAGACTCTAATCACTCAGCACTTGAAAAATGTATCTTAACATTTATTCTCGATGACTGAAAAGCCCAGCCTCTGAGGCAGGGACTTGATGTATTTGAAAATAGTACTCATCTAATTTTTAAATAGTTGCCTTATTATCCTCCAGCCAAGTCCCAACGCAAGCAGATGGGACTAGCATGGGTGGGGCTTCTGGGTCGGCAGTAACACGCCGATCTCCATTGAAACACTTCATCCATTGGGCAGACCCAACCAACGGTGCATATTCAGTGCAAAAATTCTTCTTATGATTGCAAAGTGACTTCTAGCTTGCACTGACTCAGTAATGAGTCAATCTTGGGCCACACATTGTGTGGATATCAATTGGCCTGTTTGGGGGAGAGACAGACAATGCTTGTCCAGTCCCTCACCTTGCTTAAGTCTTCTCCATCCGAGAAAATTATGTCAGGTTTCCTGTAGCCTTCCACAACCAAGACAAGGGCCTCTTTATTCTCAGGATATTTGGACTCTAATGTATGTCTTTAATTGCTCAGCAAATATTGTCAACTATTCAATATAAATTACTTAGAAACACATACTGAGGAAGCCACCCACCCGTATTATGTCTGACTGTGACACTAGGCCTCAGTAATTAATTCCTGAATGATTCACTATTTCCATGCAATATTGATACAATATCTAGAAGTCTCATTACACCATTGATTTTTAACATATGACTACAATTAGATTAGCCAGAGCAAACTAAACATTTAAATTCTTTTTTTTAAACGATATATAATGCTGGAGTAAGAATCTATGGAGAACATGGATATTTCGGGTAGAGCCCAATGTCACTGATCCATGTTCTCCAGAGATGCTGCCCGACCTGCTCAGTTACTCCAGTATTTTTTGTTTGAGATCGTTTTGTGACGTTTCAGGTTGGGATGATCTTCATACTGATTGTAGAGTTTAGTTTAGTTTAGAGATACAGCGTTGAAACAAGCCATTCGGCCCACCAAGTCCACGCCAACCAGTGATCACCCGTACACTAGTTCTATCCTACACTCTAGAGACAATTTACAGAAGCCAATTAACCTACAATCCTGCACGTCTTTGGTATGTGGGAGGAAACCGAAGCACCCAGAGAAAACCCACATGGTCACAGGGAGAATGTACAAACTCCGTACAGACAACACCCGCAGTCAGGATAGAACCCGGGTCTCTGGCGCTGGAAGGCAGCAACTCTTGACGCTGTGCAGCCCCTAGAGAGTGGAAGACAGCTGGAAGTGAGGAGGGGCAAGGACAAACCTGGCAAGTAACAGGTTGAGACAGATGAGGGAGGCTTTTGCAGGCAGGTCATTGTTGCCCAATGTTGCCAGGACAGGGATGAAAAGACAGAAGGTGTGAGACAACAGGATTTCAAGTTGTTAGAGGAAAGAATGTAGGTGGAAGGGGAGGGGGAGAAATGGATTTGAGTACAGGTGGGGAACAGTGGAAAGTGCGAGAGGGGGAAAATGTGGGGGGAGAAGGGAGAGGGGGAGAGTTTTGTAGCTACCTAAAGTTGGCTAATTCATTGTTCACGTGGTTGGGTTACAAGCTACCCAAGCGGAATATGAGGTGTTTAGTGTTAGTTTAGATATACACCGCAGAAGCAGACCTATCATCCCACCGAGTCTGCTTTACAATTTTTTTTTTACCAAACCCAATTAATCTACAAACCTGCAGTCTTTGGAATGTGGGAGGACACCAGAGCACCCGGAGAAAATCCACGCGGTCACAGGGAGAACGTACTAACTTCGTATAGCACTCGTAGTCAGGATGAAACCCGGGTCTCCGGCGCTGTAAGGCAGCAGCTTTACTGTTGTATTGTGACTGTACTGTACAGCGTACCGCACATTACAATCTAGATTTACACATTTTTAGACTTCTTAATATTATGGAAGCATGACTTAAATTTAAAATATAAAATCTATTAACTAAATTAGGTTGTCAGGCCTTTAAACAACTCAAACTACTTGTAAGATGATGATCAGCCACACACACCAACAGCAAAGAATGGTATGCATGCCAGCACCTTTTTTTATCTACAAAGAATGGATTGTTTTTGAGCCAGAATCAATGACTCATGGGAATCTCTAAAGTAGGAATAGACTGTTCAGCCATTAAGCCAACTCCAGCCATAGTCTGTGTTTGGGTACTTTACGATGAACTCAGTGAAAAGCTGCCAGACAAACCTTTAAACTGAATGAACATTAAGTTCTTTCCATGCCAGAAATTCCAGTGGCTTTCTTATTGTCTCACGGGTGGCACAGTGGCGCAGCGGTAGAGTTGCTGCCTTACAGTGCCAGAGACCCGTGTTTCACCCTGACTGCAGGTGCTGTCTGTAGGGAGTATGTACGTTCTTCCAATGACCGCAAAGGTTTTTTCCGGGTGCTCTGGTTTCCTCCTAAACGTCAAAGACATACAGGTTTGTCGGTTAATTGGCTTCTGAAAATTGTAAATTGTCCCCAGTGTGTAGGATAGTGTGGGTGTAGCGGGTGACCGATGGTCGATGTGGATTCCCAAAGCTGAAGGGCCTGTTTCTACACTGTATCTCTAAAGTCTAAAAAGTCTAAAGTCTTTGTGCTTTTTCTCACTGAAGGTCCATGTATTTACTTTTAAGAAGTCAGTCAACAATTACCTTCCCTTCAAAGGAAAAGAATGAAACCAATTGGCCCCTCAAGCTGTTTCTTCCATCAGACTAGGGCTGAATTGCAACCTAACTATATAAAAACACAAAAGATAGATACAAAAAGCTGGAGCCTCAACAGGTCAGGCAGCATCTCCGAAGAGCATGGATAGGTGACATTTCGGGTTGAGACTTCTTCAGATTGAGAGTCAGGAGAGAGGGAAGTGAGAGATATGAAAAGGTATAACGATCAAATGAATGTAAGGTATGCAAAAGGACAAATCAAAGCCAGCAACAATTATAGAAACATAGAAAAGTGGTGCAGGAGGAGGCCATTTGGCCCTTCGAGCCAGCACTGCCATTCATTGTAATCATGACTGATTGTCCCCAATCAATAACCCGTGCCTGCCTTCTCCCCATATTCCTTGATTCCATTAGCCCCTGGAGTTCTATCGAACTCTCTCTTAAAACCATTCAGTGATTTTGCCTCCACTGCCCTCTATGGCAGGGAATTCCACAAATTCACAACTCTCTGGGTGAAAAAGTTTTTTCTCACATCAGTCTTAAATGGCCTCCCCTTTATTCTAAGACTGTGGCCCCTGGTTCTGGACTCGCCCAACATTGGGAACATTTTTCCTGCATCTAGGTTGTCCAGTCCTTTTATAATTTTATATGTTTCTCTAAGATCCCCCCTCATCCTAAACTCCAGTGAATACAAGCCTATTCTTTTCAATCTTTCCTCATATGACAGTCCCGCCATCCCAGGGATCAAACTCGTGAACCTACGCTGCACTACCTCAATCACAAGGATGTTCTTCGTCAAATTAGGGGACCAAAACTGTACACAATACTCAATGTGTGGTGTTACCAGAGCCCTATACAACTGCAGAAGAACCTCTTTACTCCTATACTGAAATCCTCTTGTTATGAAGGCCAACATTCCATTAGCTTTTTTCACTGCCTGCTGTACCTGCATGCCAACTTTCAGAGACTGGTGTACAAGGACACCCAGGTCTCACTGCACCTCCCCCTTACCAAACCTAACCCCATTGAGATAATAATCTGCCCCCTAGTTTATGCCACTAAAGTGGATAACCTCACATTTATCTATATTATACTGCATCTGCCACGCATCTGCCCACTCACTCAACCTGTCCAGGTCACCCTGCAACCTCCTAACGTCCTCTTCACAGTTCACACTGCCACCCAGCTTTGTGTCTTCAGCAAACTTGCTAGTGTTGCTCCTAATTCCCTCTTCCAAATCATTAATATATATGGTAAGCAGTTGCGTCCCCAACACCAAGCCTTGCAGGACTCCACTCGCCACTGCCTGCCATTCTGAAAAGGACCCGTTCACTCCTACACTTTGCCTCCTGTCTGCCAAACAATTTTCTATCCATGTCAACACCCTACCCCCAATACCATGTGCTCTAATTTTAGTCACCATTCTCCTGTGCTGGACCTTATCAAAGGCTTTCTGAAAGTCTAGATACACTACATCCACTGGCTCCCCTTCATCCATTTTACTTGTCACATCACATAATCAGAAGATTAGTCAAGCATGATTTCCCTTTCATAAATCCATGTTGACTTGGACTAATCCTTTTACTGCTATCCAAATGCCCCATTATTACCATCTTTAATAATTGACTCCAGCATCTTTCCCACCACCAAAGTCAGGCTAACTGGTCTGTAATTCCCCGTTTTCTCTTTCCCTCCTTTCTTGAAAAGTGGGATAAGATTAGCTATCCTCCAATCCACAGGAACTGATCCTGAATCTATTGAACATTGGAATCTATTGATCAAGGAAAGGTAGAGCCCACAATGGCCCATTGTTGGTTGTGGAGAAGATGATAACGAATGGATACAAACAGTGAAACTAAGCAGAACGACAGTGAAACTAATTGCCATGACAGAGAGAGAGGGAATTCAAGGGTTACTTGAAGTTAGAGAACTCAATATTCATGCTGCTGGGTTGTAAACTGCGCCATAAATACACAACCTTTTTTTTCCATATCCCTTACAACCAACCTTAGGTTAACAGATTAACATGATCTGTTAATTACAGGTTAAAAATGAATTGATGTATTTCCTACATATATTGGTCTGGTTCGGAATCTCTATTCTACACAGCCACTACACGGCCAGTATTTTCTGATCTAAAGCCTTATTGAGGTGTGAAAACGTTCCTGTCATGGCCTCTAGCCCAAGGCACCTTACCTATGGTAAATGGCTTGATACTTTGTATTAAGCAGTGCTGGACGAACCTCAGCGCAGCATTTGTGAAGGGTAACTTGACAGATGGTGTTTCAGGTCGGTACCCTTCTTCAGCCTAACACTTCATAAAGCGGCCCTTCAGACCACTAATTTATATCTCTGACTTTCATCATTCTAAAGATCTCCCTCCCACCCTGCTTCAGTGAAAGTAAATTTAGTCACTCGAGTATTTCTTCCCAATCTAAGTCATCTCATGCCTTACAATCGTTCCCCTCATTTATTTTGAGATTCTGTGTGGGACTTCATCATTAATCTGTACAATGTCGCTGGAGACCATCTGATGATTATGCAACGGCTCTCAATTTCCCTCAATGACCAATTTGATTTGATAACTGCTTCACGCTGATGAGAAGCTTTCAGTGCATGATCTGTGTCACGGCCAATTTGCTCAAAATCAGATCCGTAAGGATTCCATTGTTAAAGTTTAAATGCCCCATTACACAGAATGTACAGACGTAACACGGATCAATGGAGCCAACTGGCTTTCCCCACCCCTCTCATATTCTCCACGATTCACAAATGGAACATTTCCACTCAGAGGATGGTGGGCATATGGAATGAACTGCCAGCGGAGGTAGTTGAAGCAGGGACAATGGACATTTAAAAGGCACTTGGACAGGTACATGGGTAGGAAGGGTTAAGAGGGGAAAAAGAAAGGCACAAAATGCTGGAGTAGCCTAGCACGTCAGGCAGCATCCCTGGAGAACATGGATGGGTGACATTTTGGGTGACAGATGGTGTGAAGAAATGTCCTGACACAAAACGTCATCTGAGTTTATTTTAGAGATACAGCACGGGAACAGACCCTCCGGCCCAACGAGTCTATGCCGACTAGCAATGCCCGTACACTAGCACTATCCTACACACTAGGGACAATTTACAATGTTTACCAAAGCCAATTAACCTACAAAAGGGTTAAAAATTAATTATTCCAATTCGGTTTGAGGGCATGTGTTCAATTTCATATAGCCAAAGATCAAAATGTGAAACTTTCATTGTTCTTATGGTAAAATATTTTTTAATTACATCAATAAAGAGACCACACGGTTAAAAAAAAAAAAAAAAAACCTACAAAAGGGTAGGTCTTTGGAATGTGGGAGGAAACCGGAGCACCCACGTGGTCACGCGGAGAAGGTACAAACTCCAAACAGTCAACACCCGTAGTCAAGATCAAACCCAGGTCTCTTGTACTATAAGGCAGTAACACTACCACTGATATACTGTGCCGCCCCCCACCAATCCATGTTCTCCAGGGATGCTGCATGACCCACAGAGTTATTCCAGCACTTTTTGTCTTTTATTTTGTAAATTATCATCTGCAGTTCCTTGTTTCCAAGTTTTAGAGGGATATGGAGCAAATGAGGGCAAATTAGACTAGCTTAGATGGAGCATCGTGGTTGGGCCAAAGGGCCTCTTTCTGTTCTGTTTGACTCTATGACCTGTCAAATTCAGAGTGGTTCAAAGATGGTGCTATGTTTGCATAAATGAGGTGAATCTTTGAATCTGTGCCTCTCAGTTTTGAAGAAGGGTGCCAACCGGAAAAAGTCACCTATCTATGTTCTCCAGAGGTGCAGTCTGACCTGCTGAGTTACTCCAGCACTTTGTGTCTTTTTGATTGTAAATCAGCATCTGCGGTTGCTTGTGTCCTCATTTGTTGACTCCTCTCCAACTTAATTATTTTGCAAGTTGGCAGGCTCTAAACTCTCACCACTTATTAGATGAAGAGATTCCAATTGACATTCCCAATCCATTCTCATTGACTATTTAATATTTATGGCCGCTCAAGTGAAAACATGTTCTCTGCCAAAAATGGTACCACTTCAAAGGCTTTATTTAGCTTCCCTTGCTCCAAAGAGCAGAGATCTGTTCTGTTCAGTCTTCTCTGAGAGGTACTGTATCACCTCAATGGTCTGGTAATTTCCTCATAAAGTTGTCAGGCTATTCCTCCTGAGTCTCTTTATTATTTTTATAAAGTGGAAGCTAGAGTTGCCAGTCAAGGAAGCATCACTGTAGGCACAGTGAGTACAAGATGAGCCCTTTCAAGTTGGGGCATGGATGACAGAGGTCTGGATAAAGAACTTCACTAAAAATATGCATATTCTAGCAAAGCATGATGAAGGTTTAGGTTAGTTTAGTTTAGAGATACAGCATTGAAACAGGCCCTTCAGCCTCCCTAGTCATCGCTGACCAGCGATCCCTGTACAATAGCATTATCCTACACACTAGGGACAATTTACAATTTTTACTGAAGCCAAATTAACCAATAAACCTGTAAATCTCTGCATAAGGTCATAAGGCCCTAAGTGATAGGAGCAGAATTAAGCCTTTCAGCCCACTAAGTCTACTCCACCATTCAATCAATCAAGTCTACTCCACCATTCTATCTCTCCCTCCTAACCCCATTCTCCTGCCTTCTCCCAATAACCCCTGGTGCAGTGTGGGAGGAAACCGCAGTACCTGGGGATAACCCACATGGTGACGGGGAGAATGTCAAAAAAAATATTTTGTTTCTTTGATGAGATGACTTAAATGACAGCATGATGTTGCTCTGTTCCTAAGATAGCCCTGTTTCCTTCCTAAAAACCCTCTACTTTTACTTTCTTGTCACAGATGCTGAATATATCACCTGTCGAATTCAGAACTGTTCAGAAGCAGCAAGCAACAAGCTGTTCCCAGGTTATATAGACAACAATTCATTGGTGGTTCAAGATGACTATGTCTTTGCACAGGTAAAATGGTCACTATCTACTTCTTTGTTCCAACAGCATCGATTGAATCAAGCTTTAAAACTGGTTTTCAACGCAGAGTTGTTAACGTTTGTTCGTGCAGCATTGAAGACTTTCCATTATTTAAAGAATTCCACAGATTAGGAACATAAGAACATCAGACCAGGGATAAACAATTTTGGCCACTTAAGCCATTCACTATGAACAGGGCTATGTAGATTGGGGAACATGGAAAAACAAGGAGACTGCAAAACAGATAAAACTGCTGGAGGAACTCAGCAGGTCAGGCAGCATCTGCGGAGGGAAATGGATGATTGACATTTTGGGTCAGGATCCTTCTTCAGACTGATAGAGTAAAGGGGGGAAGGCTGGCAAAGGGTGAAGGGACGCGGTGTGGCATAAAGCGGCGAGTGATAGGTGGACGCACAACAACGTTCAGATGTTGAATCTTGAGCAAAACACAACACAAAGTGCTGGAGGAACTAAACAAGTTGGGAAGCAATAGGGTCACAGAGTTGGAAAAGCAAATTCAAGCACTGTTTTCAAAAGGGAATTGGATAGATACCACAGCAGAAACATATTGCAAAGCCACGAGGAAGAGCTGGTGAATGGGCTTGACCAGATTGCTTTTGGCACAGTTTAGTTTAGTGTAGAGAAACAGCATGGAAACAGGCCCTTCGCCCAATGAGCCCGCACCGACCAGCAATCTCTGCACACTAACATTATCTTACACACACTTGGGACAATTTACAATTTTCACCAAGCCAATTAGCCTATAAACCTGTACATCTTTGGAGTGTGTGAGGAAACCGGAGCTCCCGGTGAAAACCTATGAAACACGGGAGAACATACAAACCCCACACAGACACCTCCAACGGGATCCCACCACTGGCCACATCTTCCCATCTCCTCCCCTTTTGGTTTTCCGCCGAGACCGTTCCCTCCGTAACTCCCTGGTCAATTCATCCCTTCCCACCCAAACCACCCCCTCCCTGGTACTTTCCCTTGCAACCACAGGAAAAGCTACACTTGGCGCTTTACCTCCCCCCTCAACTCCATCCAAGGACCCAAGCTGTCTTTCCAGGTGAGGCAGAGGTTCACCTGCACCTCCTCCAACCTAATTTACTGCATCTGCTGTCAACTTCTCTACATCGGTGAGACCAAGTGCAGGCTCGGCGATCGCTTCGCCCAACACCTGCACCCAGTTTGCACTAACCAATCTGATCTCCCGGTGGCTCAGCACTTCAACTCCATCCCCCACCCCCCCATTCCGAATCTGACCTTGCTGTCCTGGGCCAGAGTGAGGCCCAATGCAAATTGGAGGAGCAGCACCTCATATTTCGCTTCGGTAGTTTACACCCCAGCGGCATGAGCATTGACTTCTCTAATTTCAGGTAGTCCTTGGTTTCTCCCACCTCCCCCTTCTCAACTCTCCCACAAGCAACTCCGCCTCTTCCTTTCTTTTTCACACACCCCCCCAACATCAGTCTGAAGAAGGGTGTCAACCTGAAACATCGCCTATTTCTTCTCTCACCTCAGTTTATATTGTCAGTTCCAGCGATTTAATGTAACATTGCATACTAAAACATTGCCTAATTTGTTGAAAAATGGAAAGACTTCATGTGCAACATTTTCAGACACATTGTCTGTGAGTTCATTGAAATTGAGAGCAAGGAAAATCTTATTGAGTAGAAACCTCAATTCAATCAATTGTCTTTCACATCAGGAGCGAGAACACATTTTTGGTTGTACAGCCTTTCAGAAGATCTAAATTGTCTCAAGAAAAATCAATATCACCAATTTATCTTCTATCTCACCCAATCTCTATTTGGCATTGATTTTGATCCTTGTTTCTACCAAGTGGAGAACTGTCGTGTGTGTCTTTATATTGGTCCAGTTTACTCTGATTAGAAAAGTATCCCGTTTTAGGAGACTTTAAGAGGAAAACAAAGAATAATGAATGTGGGTGGAAGAAGCCAGTGGCAATGTGCTGGTTTCCACCAGAGGAACATCAGATTCAGATTCAGATTCAAACTTTATTGTCATTGTGCAGTGTACAAGTACAGAGACATCGAAATGCAGTTAGCATCTCACCCAGAAGTGCGAACACAGAATAATGGAACAGTAAAATATATATATGTATATATAGTGGCAGTAGTGCAATTTTCGGCGGGGGGGGGGGGGAGAGATCAGTCACTGGGGGAAGGAGTGTCCGATGGGAAGGGGTGACTGGCAATCACCAAGATGTAGAGTTAAGTAGGGTAACAGCCGCAGGGAAGAACCTGCTGGTCCGGCAACGGAGAGACCTGTAGCGCCTCCCAGATGGGAGGAGGGTAAACAGTCTGTGGTTGGGGTGAGAGCAGTCCTTGACGATGCTGCGCGCCCTTCGCAGACATCGCTTGCTCTGGACAGGTTCAATGGAGTGGAGTGAGGAACCGGTGATGCGTTGGGTAGTTTTCACCACCCTCTGCAGTGCTTTCCGGTCGGAGACAGAGCAGTTGCCATACCATACTGTAATACAGTTAGTAAGGATGCTCTCGATGGTGCTGCGGTAGAGGTTTACCAGAATCTGAGGAGACAGATGGACCTTCTTTAGTCTCCCCAGGAAGAAGAGACGCTGGTGAGCCTTCTTGATCAGTGTTGAGGTATTGTGGGTCCAAGAGAGGTCATCAGAGATGTTGACCCCCAGAAACCTGAAGCTGGAAACACGCTCCACCTTTATCCCGTTAATATGGATGGGGGTGTGCATGCCACCCCTAGACCTTCTGTAGTCCACAATGAGCTCCTTGGTCTTCTTGGTGTTAAGGGTTTAGATTTATTATTGTCATGTGTACTGAGATACAGGGAAAGCTTTGTTTTGCATGTTTTCCGATCAAATCACATACTGTATATACAGTGAAACCAACCTCATGTCATAGAGTCATGCGGTCGACAACAAATGCTGGAGAAACTCAGCGTGTGAGGCAGCATCTATGGAGCGAAGGAATAGATGCTGCCACACCTTCGCTCCATAGATGCTGCCTCACCCGCTGAGTTTCTCCAGCATTTGTGTCTACCTTCGATTTTTCCAGCATCTGCAGTTCTTTCTTAAACATCATAGAGTCATACAGTAGGGAAACAGGCCCTTCAGCCCATCTTGTCCACGCCGATCAACATGTCGCATCTACACTAGTCCCACTTGCCTGCGCTTTACCCATATCCCTCTAAATGTGTCCTATCCATGAACCTGTCTAATTTCATCTTTACCAGTGATAATCCCTGCCTCAACTACATCTTCCGGCAGCTCGTTCCATACACCCAAAATGTTACCCCTCAGATTCCTGTAAAGTCCTGCCCCCTGCACCTTAAAACTATGCCCTGGTACAACCTATGTACAACAGGTAAAGTGAAGGGAGACGTACAGAGTAAGATACAGGATATGAGGTGGAATCTCATTAGCAATAGGGTGGTTAATCTGTGGAATTCATTGCCAGCAACAGCTATGGAGGCCAAGTTATTGGGTATTTTTAAATCAGAGATTGACAGATTATTGATTAAGCTAAACATTCTTGATTAGTGTCAAAGGTTATGGGGAGAAGGCCAGAGAGTGGGCTTAGAGGGAAAGATAGACCAGCCATGATTGAATGGCGAAGTAGACTCGATGCACCGAATGACCTAATTCTGCTCCTCTGACATGAATTTATAGGTGACGAGTACTCAGCATCGTAGCACAAGAGATCCTGAGATAAAACCAAATGTCTGCAATGAGGGGGAGGAGAGTCAAACTCTGCCCTGTTCGGAAGCCCCAATGAATCATTCATATCAGTGTTAGCTTAGTTCCGTAGAGCAATGATTAAGTCAATAAATCTGTGGTGCCATTAGCAGATAATATTATGCATTTTGCCTGGATGCTACGAATCAAGATCCTCAAGTAAACTTTATCTAAGTAAATCCTGTAACTATTGCCTTAAGTTTCTCTTCAAACCAGTGCAGCCAGGTGCAGTGAAACGCTGAGTGTTAAAGAAGGAACTGCAGATGCTGGAAAACCGAGGGTACACGAAATGCTGGAGAAACTCAGCGGGTACAGCAGCATCTATGGAGCGAAGGAGATAGGCAACGTTTCGGGCCGAAACCCTTCTTCAGACTGGAGAAGGGTTTCGGCCCGAAACGTTGCCTATCTGCTTCCCTCCATAGATGCTGCTGTACCCGCTGAGTTTCTCCAGCATTTTGTGTACCCTGCAGTGAAAGGCTTATTGTTGCATGGTATCCAGTCAATGGAAAGATTACATGTTTACAATCAAGGACAGTGTACAGATACAGGATAAAGGGTGTAACGATTAGACAATAGACAATCGGTGCAGGAGTAGGCCATTTGACCCTTCGAGCCAGCACCGCCATTCAATGTGATCATGGCTGATCATCCCCAATCAGTACCCCATTCCTGCCTTCTCCCCATATCCCCTGACTCTGCTATTTTTAAGAACCCTATCTCGCTCTCTCTTGAAAGCATCCAGAAATCCTGCCTCCACCGCCCTCTGAGGCAAAGAATTCCAGACTCACCACTCTCTGTGAGAAAAGTGTTTCCTCGTCTCCGTTCTAAATGGCTTACTCCTTATTCTTAAACTGTAGCCCCTGGTTCTGGGCTCCCCCAACATTGGGAACATGTTTCCTGCCTCTAGCATGTACAAACCCTTGACAATCTTATATGTTTCAATGAGAACCCCTCTCATCCTTCTAAACTCCAGAGTGTACAAGCCAAGCTGCTCCATTCTCTCAGCATATGACAGTCCCGCCATCCCGGGAATTAACCTTGTAAACCTACGCTACACTTCCTCAATAGCAAGAACGTCATCCTCAAATTAGGGGACCAAAACTGCACACAATACTCCAGGTGTGGTCTCACTAGGGCTCTATACAACTGCAGAAGGACCTCTTTGCTCCTATATTCGATTCCTCTTGTTATAAAGGCCAACATGCCATTCATTTTTTTCACCGCCTGCTGTACCACTGCCTGCTGTAGTGCAAGATAAAACCAATAAAGTCTGATTAAAGATAGCTTGAAGGTCTCCAATGAGGTAGATGGGAGGTCAGGACCGCTTTCCAGTTGGTGAGAGGACCGTTCAGTTGCCTGATTACAGCTGGGAAGAAACTGTCCCCGATTCTGGAGGTATGTGATAATTTGAAGGCTCCAATCTCTAAACTAAATTAATCTAAACAGAATTTGTGTAGGAAGGAACTGCAGATGCTAGTTTAAACCGAAGATCGACATAAAGAGCTGGAGTAACTCAGCGGGACAAGCAGAATCTCTGGAGAGAAGGAATGGGTGACGTTTTGGGTCGAGACTGTATAAGAATCTACGTTGATGGGGCTGAACACAGGTCTCTCAAAGTTAACAGCTTTAGGGTAAATGAGAAGTCTTGACATGACTCAAAATAGTTATCTAAAAATGCTCCAGGTTTCTTGAGGCACTCGTCTATATTGGTGGACACCAGGAGGAAAGCTGGAGGGGATGATGTTTGTTGTCTAGTAGCAACCATGCTCATCAAGCCCCGGCCAATATTTTTGTCCAGAGACGTGGTCTCTTGGTGAACGCAGATTATGCAGTCTGAGCATGTGCCAGCGATGCATTCACTCTGCGCCCATTTCTTTAACCTTCAACAGTGTAGATACAATTGTTGTCCGCACTGGTTTTAAGAGAAACTTAAGGTTACAGGATTTACTTTGATAACATTTACTTGAGAGTTTTATCAGAAAATAAACAGGGTGCACTTGTTTATATCTTGAGTGTGAGTTCTAACCTGTTATAGCTTTTATTTATTTCTTTGTTCACTAAACTTCAACATTAAATGTATTAAGTTGAGATATAAAGTGTCATAGTCATACAGTGTGAAAACAGGCCCCTCAGCCCAAATTTGCCTAATCTGTACTAGTTTCATCTGCCTGCGTTTAGCCCGTATCCCTCCAAATCCATCTCATCCATGTGCCTGTCCCAATGTACCCCAAGCATTATGATTGTATCTATCTCAACTACCTCCCCTGGCAGCTTGCTCCATGTACCCACCACCCCTATGCAATACCCAAGTAGAAAATATGTTTGAGAGGCTGTTTCTTCCATGTGTGGTATTATTAATAGTATAGCTTCTTTTTACAGCTCATTTTCCTTCAGGGATTTTACAACCGCCTGTTGCGGTCGCCAATCTAATAAAGATAAATGATTTTTGCATTTTATTGTGCTAATTGTACATACCTAGATTTTGTTGCCATCACATTAACTTTAATTTACATGGGCCACAAGACGCAAATAAATCTCCATGTAAACATATGGCGATCTTCTATCAATGTAGAACATAGAACAGTACGGCACAGGGACAGTCCCTTTGGCCCACAATGTCCGTGCCGAACATACCAAGTTCGACTAATCTCATCTGCCTGCATTTGATCCATATCCTTCCGTTTCCTGCATATTCATATGCCTTATCTGAAAGCTTCTATCACATCTCCAATGCCAACCTGTGCCAATTTGGAGGAGACCTCAATTTAGGTGGCAGCTTTATTTTTAATATCAACTAGACTAAGTGGGAACCATTGGGTGCAGGTCACACGGGAGGCCTGGTCCCCCCAACGTAACCCATTCCTCAACGCAAGATTCCACCACTCACCCGCTCCCCCTACGCAATATTCCGCCACTCACCCTTAGCCCCTAACTGCGCAGGAGCGGCTCATTTCCTCTCATCCACGAGTACTCCCTCCCCCTCCTCTTCATGTGTGGGAAGGGAGGGTAGGGTAGGGAGGGAAGTGGGGTGTGTGGCGGGGGGATGTGGGGTGGGAGAGGAGGACGAATGTGTGTGGACGGGGAGGTGTAGGAGGGGAGAGGGGGTGTGGGGGAGGGGGGGGTGGCGCAGGTGTGGCAGTGAGGAGGTGTGTATGTGGGTGGGAGGGGTATGGGGTGGGGGTTGTGGGGGCAGGGTAGTGTGGGCGGGGGGCAGCATGGGAGGGGTTGTGGGGGGGAGTTGTGGGGGGAGGCGGGGTGTGGGCAGAGGGGTAGTTGTGCGGGGAGGGGGGTGTGTGGGCGGGGGGGAGTTGGGGGAGAGGGCTGTGTGGGTGGGGGCGAGTGAGCTCGGAGAAAAGAAGGGGGAAGAGCCATGCAGGAGAGGGGGGCGTGGGGTAGGAGCCAGCGAGGGGGACCGGAATTGGCAGTGTGATGGGGACTCACAGCAGGGGGCTGGTCGTTCTCCTCTGACGGGATCAGAGTCTCCTCTTTCCGGTTGGCGACATCTTCGATTCCGGGCTGGGCTGGGTTTCCCATGCTGGGCTGGGCCGAGTCTCCGACGCTGGCTGCACGGGGCTGGGCTGCTTCGGGTCCCTCCAAAAATTGTGTCCGGTTGGAAACCTCCGCCGGCCGTCCTCAGCTCCAGTAAAGATGCGATGGCGCAGGAAGGGACGGACCGTCTCCGTGAGTGACAGGGGAAGAGACTCCAGTAAAGACACGTGGCGCTGACTGGCAGGAGAAGGGATCAATCTATGCACGCGCGGTTTTAAAGATAATTTTAAACATCTCTAACTTTTACGACATTGAACCGATCGGAACGACACTTGGTGCAATTGCAACATAGGAGAACGATGAGTGAAATCGCAAAAAATTGTAGCGCTATCGGAAACTGTTTTTGCGCAAATAGAAAGACCGGACATACCGGATTATAACAAGATCAGAGTTTTAGTTATGTATAGATAGATAAATGGGCGGCGCAGTGGCGCAGTGGTAGAGTTGCTGCCTTAAAGCGTGGAGACCCCAGTTCTGTCCTGACGACGAGTTCTGTCTGTACGGAGTTTGTACGTTCTCCCCATGGGGTGATCGCTGGTGGTGCGGACTGAGTGCGCCAAAGGGCCTATTTCTGTGCTGTATCTATAAAGTCTAAAGAAGCACATCATGTTCTTAAATCAAAGAAGATTCATGCATAGATGTTGACACCAAACTGCGTAGCCAAAAGATGGTGTGAAGAACTTGAGGGGAAGTGACCTGTCATTCTTCCTGGAATTGTATTGAAATACTTCCTGAATGAACAAGCTGTAACTTCTTCATTTCTGTCTGCTTTTAACAGCGTTTCATCCTTTCCAACACATGTCTAACCAAGCAAAAGAAAGTCACATTCCTTTCAATTCTCAGACACATTTCAGTGCTCCTGAATTGGCCCAAGGATGTTCTTGTACACACAATCGTCATCTTGGGCAACTGATCTGCCTCATTCTGATTGCTGGGCATTTCTGCCCATTCGCCGGCTGTTAGTGCTGACCTGCGAATCGGCACAGCACTGCTGTTGTACTGCTGTTACCATACAGTTGCAGTGGCGTTTGTTCGTTGCTGATCTCGGGTGTATGTGTGAAGTTTTCACATTCTCCTTCTGCCTGTGGGGATTATCCTGAGTGCTCCGGTTTCCTCCCATATCATAAAGGCACGCTGGTAACTTAATTGCCCACTGTAACGTGCCCACAATGGTGATGAGGGGGTGTTATGGAGGGTGGAAAATTAGTGGTATGAACGGACATGTGGGTGAGAAGAGGTAACAGTTTAGCTTTTTTTAGTTCAGTTTAGTTCAGTTAATTGTCACGTGTACTAAGGTACAGTGAAAAGCCATTGTAGCATACTAACTAGTCAGTGGAAAGACAATACATGATTACAATCGAGCCGTCCACAGTGTACAGATACACGATAAAGGGAATAACGTTTAGTGCAAGATAAAGTCCAGTAAAGTACAATTAAAGATAAACTGAGGATCTCCAAAGAGGTAGATGGTTGTCTTATAGCAGCTTCAAGCAAAATGATTGAACAGCAAAGACAGGCAAAGAGAGTGGGCCGCACACGGCAGAAGGTCCCAGCGAGCCATGGACTGGCTTGCCCACCAAGGAACCAGAAGAGGGAAGACCCGGAGCCTGGCCCTTCCTCGCCCCCCAATGACCGGGAACTGGTGGGGAGATGGAGGGAGTCGGCGATGACGACAAACACAGGACAAAGGACGGCAGGAAGAACCGAGGGTCTTACTTTCCACATCATCAAGGTCGGCTGCGGGAGGTGACCCCGGGGCACGAACGTTGAAGATGGCCGAGAAAGGAGAGGGACTATCGGATGGAGGCGGCGGCTGCAACCCCTTTGGCCAGCTGCAGCTGGGACTGTGAAATGCCGCCAAAACCTGGCGACTCTTGCATATAGTGAGCTGTTTGCATGCATTGTGTACTTATTGTACTTACATATGGCAATAATCTTATGATTGTATGTAATAAGAGAATTTCACTATACTTTGGTGCAGGTGATAATAAAGCAATCATTGAACCATTGAACCATTGAACCATTGCAGAGTTGAATGACGTTCTGCTCATTGCCATCAATCAGGGATATTATACACCAGCACCATGGTCTTGTTTCTTCCTAATACCATTTGAATCCATAGACAATAGACAATAGGTGCAGGAGTAGGTCATTTGGCCCTTCGAGCCAGCACTACCATTCACTGTGATCATCCACAATCAGTACCCTGTTCCTGCCCTACCAATATCCCTTGACTCTGCTATCTTCAAGAGCTCTATCTATCTCTCTCTTGAAAGCATCCAGAGAATTGTCCTCCACTGCCTTCTGAGGCAGAGAATTCCACAGATTCACAAATCTCTGGGTGAAAAGGTTTTTCCTCACCTCCATTCGAAATAGCCTACCCCTTATTCTTAAATTGTGGCCCCTGGTTCTGGACTCCCCCAACATCAGGAACATGTTTCCTGCCCCTAGCATGTCGAATCCCTTAATAATCTTATATGTTTCAATAAGATATCCTCTCATCCTTCTAAAGTCCAGTGCGTACAAGCCCAGTCGCTCCATTCTATCAACATATGATGGTCTCGCCATCCCAGGAATTAACCTCGTGAACCTATGCTGCACTCCCTCAATAGCAAGAATGTCCTTCCTCAAATTTGAATAAAGCAATTGAACCTTGGGTCTGCCAAGTGGAAAAAAAGACCAAGTGCAAAGAGAATCTTTTTGAACAAATTAAAGATATTCATGCTGTTGATTATTACACAGGTTCCTTCGATGATTATTCAAACGTTCTAATAAACCCATGCTGATCACGGCAGGAAGTAACTGTTGTTTTGCTGTGATTGGCAAGTGACTGAGAACTACAGGTTAATTACAGTAAACCGAGAGATCTATTTCCTTGCATGCTGAATTGATGAGTGGACCAAATTAATTTCCCGCCTGTCACATTGAAAGTGATGAAGTGCTGATGGAGCAGAGGGTGCGGGTGAGGAGAGGCAACGTTACGCCACATCACGAGGCATGGATAATCAGAGAGTGGCAGAAATCAGACCTTGATCCGCCCTCTTGCTGGGCCTTACACATCCACATCTCACACTTCCCGCGGAGGGTTGTGGTAAAGGGTGGCACAGTGGCGTTGCTGCCTTACAGGGCCAGAGACCCGGGTTCGATCCTGACTATGGGTGCTATCGGTGCGGAGTTTATTTACGTTCTCCCCGTGACCACGTGGGTTTCATCCGGGTGCTCTGGTTTCCTCCCATGCTTCAAAGATGTACAGGATTGGAGATTAATTTGCTTCTGTAAATTGTAAATTGTCACTCATGTGTAGGATAGTGCCAATGTACGTGTGATCGATGGTCGGCACGGACCAGTGGGTCAAAGGGCCCGTTCCCGCGCTGTATCTCTAAAGTCTACAGTTCTTGGGCAGGCCGGCAGAAAAAAGATTCAGAGTAAAGCAAAAGTAGCGGTTTAGTTGAGTTTCGTTTGGCTCTTCCACCCACCGAGTCCACGCCAACCATCAATCACCCGTTCACACTAGTTCTATGTTATCCCACTTTTGCAACCACTCCCTACATACTAGAGGCAATATACAGAGGCCCAATGAACCTACAAACCCGCACGTATTGGGATGTAGACGGAAACTGGAGCACCCGAAGAAAACCCATGCTACTACCGGGAGAACGTGCAAACTCCACACACTGTCAGCCACCAGAGATCAGGATTGAACCCGGGTCTCTTGCACTGCAAAGCAGCAACTCTCCTGCTGTGCCTCCGTGCCACCCTTCTTCGCACAGCTTCACACAAGTCGAATGACGACTTGTATTTATACAGCAGCAGAAATGATAATAATAATATCAAATAAATGGCAAGGCAGAGCCAGTGTGATGGTAGCAAACTATTTCTGATGATGTTAACCTGATACAATACAATGAGCAGAAAAATGATTCCAAGGTTCACAAAGTGACTGTGTTATTGAGGCCATTTTGTCCTTCTTATTAGCGGAGAGCACGTCAAACATGCTTACTTGACTTTATGCGCAGTCTTGTCTATTTACAGCCTGTGAATAATTCCTGCCATTTTGTGATTCACTCCCAAGGTGACATCCGGTGGACGGGTAACCTACTACGTGTCATATCGGAGAGAGGACTTTGCAGAGATGAAGCTTCCCAAATATTCATTACCAAAGGTAAAACGCCTGCAGTGTCAGCACTCTTTAGAATTCAGGTAGCACCCTTCCTCAGGCATCTTCACCCATGTTTTGTGATTAAGTCTTTTTATGCCTTGTCGAGGGAACCAGGAAGCAAATTATGCCTGAATGGTTTGGTCAGGGCTTAGAATTGTTTTTTACCTTCAACGTTTCATTATAATTTGTTGAGCATAACTGCCCTTAAGCGTTAACGCTAAGAGGATAATGACTTTCTCATTGGCCAATGGTCAATTTACTCCTCATTCGCCTCACTTACCTTGGGGGAAGTGATTGTATGAATGAAATAGCAATCATTGATGGAGATCCAACAGAATACCCTAGGCATGGAAGTCTGGTTTTAGTTTAGAGATACAGCGAGGAAACAGGCCCTTTGGCTCACCGAATCCACGCCGACCAGCGATCCCTGTACACTAGCATTATCCTAAAGAATAGGGACAATTTATAATTTTTACTAAAGCCAAATTAACCTACAAACCTGTACGTGTAGGAGAAAACAGGAACAACCAAAAAAAATTTACGTGATCACAGGGAGAACGTGCAAACTCCATACAGACAGTACCCATAGTCAGGATTGAGGCTGGGACACTGGCATTGAGAGGCAGCAGCTCTACTGTTGTGTCACAGTGGGTGCACCACTAACCACTTCTTGAACCAAACTAATCTCATGATTGGGCAAAGGCAACATCCTGCAGGTCTGAAATGCAAAATGGAAAATATTTAGCAGATGGGCAGAAATAGACACAGAGAGTTTGCACTTCGGGTCGATGACCTTTCATCAGAAGTCATCTAATAAACGACCCTTCAACTGTGGAGAAGGGGTGGTGAGGGGTGAAGAGAACAAAGAGAAGATGAGTGATAGGTCAAAGTCTGGAAGATAATGATTGGCACAAGCTGGTCGACATGCGAGCTGGAGGAAGGCAGGGAGGTGGGCAAGGCCACCTGAAGAAGGGCAACTAGAGGGAGGTGAATGAAATATAAAAATATCAGGAGAGGAGAGAAGGAACTTCTGGAGAAACGTTGGAACTCTTGTGGTACCAGACAAGCAATTATACGGGTAATTTAGCAGCATTGTGGCACCACTGATACAGCTGCAACCTAAAGGCGACAGAGACCTGGGTTCGACCCTGACCTCGGGTGTTGTCTGTGTAGAATTTGCATGTTCAGTCGTGGAATAGACTGAGACTGACTCCCCCTCTGCAATCTTTGCACATCCCCAGTCCTTTCCACTCGTCACCTTAATTTCATGTTTTATGTATTTTGTGTTTATGACTGTTGGCAGATCAATTTCGCTCCTGGGATAAATAAAGGTCTATCGAATTGTATCGTATGTTCACCACGTGATTGTGTAGGTTTCCTCCGGGTGCTCCAGTTTCCACCCACATTCCAAAGACTTGCAAATTTCTCGGTTAACTGACCTCAATAAATTGCATCTAGTTTGCAGGAAGTGGATGCGAATATGGGATAACGTAGAACTTCTGTGAACGGGTGACTGTTGATCGGCGTGGACAGTGGGCTGAAGGGCCTGTTTCCATACTGTATTTCTTAACTAAATTTAATTAAAATAAACTAAATCTGCTTTCAGTCTGAAGAAGGGTCCCGACCCGAAATGTCACCCACCCTTTTCTCCAGAGATGCTGCCTGCCCCGTTGAGTTACTCCAGCATTTTGTATATACCTTTGGCATAAACCAGAAGGGCAGCACAGTGGCGGAGTGGTAGAGTTGCTGCCTTGCAGCACCAAGACCACATGGTTTGATCCCGACTATGGGTGTTGTCTGTACGGAATTTGGACGTTCTCCCTGTGACCACGTGGGGTTTTTCCGGGTGCTCCGGTTTCCTCCCACACTCCAAAGAAGTACAGATTTGTGTGTCAGTTTGGCTTTGGTAAAAAAAATAAGGTAAATCGTCTCTAGTCTGCGGGATAGTTCTAGTGTACGTGATGATCACAGGTCGGTGGGGCGAATGGCCTGTTTCCATGCTGTACCTCTAAAACTAAAACTCAGAAAGAAACCAGTTCCACAATATGATAAAGTAATTAAACCCAATTTAACCTGAGGCTTCAGCTGGAAGAGGGCCAATTTGGGTCCTGAGTCTGTTCCCATACCAACTGTCCAGGAGGGCCAAGTTAAAATGGACATGATAGTTGCAATGCAGCAGAGCAACTGTTCAAATTGGAAGTGTTGGAGGAACTATCCCTAGGGCTTGGAAATTAATAAAGACTGGCTTAATAATTGCAAGTCTTTTCCAACAAAGAGTAATATTGGTTTTCCACATGCCAAATGTGCTCCATTTCGCCAGCGATCTTCAGTTTAGTTTAAGACATAAAGGGTGGAAACAGGCCCTTGGAACCACCAAGCCTGTGCCGACCAGCCATCACCCATTCACACTGGTTCTGTTATCCCACTTTCTGTTCCACTCACAACGCACTTCAGGAGAGCACAGTGACACAGTGGTAGAGTTGTTGAACTAAAGCGCCAGAGACCCGGGTTTGGTCCTGACGACGGGTGCTGTCAGTGTGGAGTTTGTATGTTCTCCCTGTGGCTGCGGGTTTTCTCCGGGTGCTCCGGATTCCTCCCACGCTCCAAAGGCGTACAGGTTTGTAGGTTAATTGGCTTTGGTAAAATTGTAAATTATCTCTAGTGCGTAGGACAGTGCTGGTGTACATGCTGATGCAGATTCAGTGGTCGGTGCTGACTCAGGGAACTGAAGGGCCTGTTCCGCACTGTATCTCTAACGTATAAAGACATGGGGCAATTTCACAGCAGGCAATCAAACTACGAACCAGCACATCTTTGGGATGTGGAAGCAACCAGAGGAAACCCACACGGTCAGAGGGAGAACGTGCAAACTCCACACAGACAGCACGCGAGGTCAGGATGGAACATGGGTCTCTGGAGCTGTGAGGCAGCAGTTCTACCAGCTGTGCTGCTCCTAAATCTCAGTTTACAAGCATAATGTCCTGAAGATTCAACCTGCACATTACATAAAAACAGAAGTACTGATGCAATCTCTCTTGGCAACAGAGCATGAAATGAAAATAGCAGCAGGCCGAGGGGATCAGTGCAAAAACAAGGCAGGAAGGATGCAACTGACCAGAATCAAGTTAATAGTGAAACAAGCAGCACATAGATGTGCTACAGAAGAATGAGATTCAGTGCCCTTGGGAGCAATGGGTTGTCAGTTCCTGGACTGCAGGAGGATGAGGGGTGATCGTATGGAGGCATATAAGATCATGAGAGGAATGGAAATGATAAAAGGATAAATGAATGATTGGTTCCAGATTATCAGTGGAGAGGGGAGATACAGGAAAGATCAGCAGCTAGAGCCAGGGAGTTAAATGCCTCTCTCTGTCCACTGTACTTCCTGCTGATGTGGAATGAGGCCATTTGGCCCATTATATTTTTGCTAGCTCATTACCCCAGTAATTCTCCCAGAAGAGGTACAAGGACTGAAGACTGACAGGACTGACTTAATTTCAATTAAACAAAAAGTGTTGGAGCAACTCAGCGGGTCAGACAGTACCCGAACGTTGCGTTGAAGGACGAGAAGCCAAAGCAAAGAAGTGGAAGCCAGATAACCGAACGGAAACAAAGCCAAAACGCCAACTAACCGAAAGGGCGGGACGCCTAAATGCAAACCAAACGAAAGGGCGGGACGCCTAAAAGCCAACTAACCGAACGGCTGCATCGCCTAAAAGCAAACTCACAGAATGGCCGCTCAGCCGAAACGGCAACTAACCGAAAGGGCGGGACGCCTAAATGCAAACTAAACGAAAGGGCGGGACGCCTAAAAGCCAACTAACCGAACGGCTGCATCGCCTAAAAGCAAACTCACCGAATGGCCGCTCAGCCGAAACGCAAACTAACCGAAAGGCTACGTCGCCTACAAGCCAACTAACTAAATGGCCACTCAGCCGAAATGTCAAATAACGGACATGATGTCACCGAGGGGGCGAGACTTGTCAGCGATTGAACCAGACCCCCACGTCCATCACATCGCTGGTCAGTGGAGATGGGAGGGTGGGGGTCATGTTCCACACACACAAATTCCCTGGCGGGCCGATGACAAGTGTGCATGACAACGAACACTTTTATCTCCTCCCACTCCCCCCCTCCCTGCTTGATAACAAGAAGCATGTTTTATTTATTACCATCTGGTTGCCTGCGTAACGCACACAACAAGCACCCACGCACAAAACACCAGATAATCTGTAAACTGTTTTAACCAAAGATGGACACAAAAAGCTGGAGTCAGGTCAGGTCGAGACCATTCTTCAGACCTGACGACCGGGTCTGAAGGGTCTCGACCAGAAACGCCATCCATTCCTTCTCTCCAGAGATGTTGCCTGTCCCACTGAGTCACTCCAGCATTTTGTGTCTATCTTTGGTGTGACAGTTGTCTTATTTCATCTGCTTCATGTATTGCGCACATGTTTTCCATGTCGTTTGCATCTATTCATCCAAGTGTGCTCTTAATGAAATCCCACATTTGCGAGGGAGGGATGGAATGGATGTAACCACCTGCTAAAGCAAAGGCATAGTTAGGACGGGGAAATAATCCCACCACTTAATTAACCAGGTTCCCGAATGTAAGAACTATTTATACATGTAACATTTTTGTTTTTAAATCAATGTAATTATTTTTTGATTTTTAATGGCGAGTTAAAACCCTGTCCTGTGGGAAGGGCTTGCGGCAGCTGGTGTCATCGTGCCTTCATTGTTGGTAGGTGCTGTCCTTTCACATGGGCCGCTTACAACTTGGCGCTCGGGTTCAGAGTGCCCAGTCACCTATAGCTTGATGGGAAAATGACCCCCACCCTCCCGTTTCCATTGGCCAGTGATGTGATGGACGCGGGGGTCTGGACTAATTGCTGACATGTCCTGCCCCCCCGGCGACGTCATGTCCGTTATTTGACTTATCGACAGAGCGGCCATTCGGTGAGTTGGCTTGTAGGCGACACAGCCTTTCGGTTAGTTGGTGTTTCGGCAGAGCAGCCTTTCGGTGAGTTCACTTTTAGGCGGAGCATGACAACTGCTTTTGAGCAGCCAAATGATGATGTAAAGTTGGTTTTCTCATTGCAATTACTCTTGAAAAGATCGTAGCCAGCATCACTAAGGACCCACACCACCCTGCCCACACTCTCTTATATTTGAGGAAAGGAAATTAATAATGTTCCTCCTTATATTAGTTTAGTTTAGTTTAGAGACACAGTTAGAAAAATTAGTTTAGTTCAGTTTAGAACCACTGTGCGGAAACAAGTCCTTCATCCCACCGAGTGATCCCTGTACCCACGAGCACTGTGCTACACACTAGGGACAATTTACAATTTTTTTACCTAAGCCAAATGAACCTACATATTTGGAATGTGGGAGGAAACCGGAGCGCCCGGAGAAAACCCATGGCATCGCGCGCAGAACGTACCAACTCCTTACAGACAGCACCCGTGGTCAGGATCGAACCAGGGTCTCTTGCGTATTAAGGCAGCAACTCTACAGCTGCACCGCTGTGCCATCTTAGAACAAGACCTAATTGCTCCTGAACTAAAATCTTACCGCATGACATTCTTCCCTCAGCCAAGAATAGGTTGATTGGCGCATCAGCCTATTTGCACCATTTGAAGGTCTCTCCTCCAAGTCACACACTATTCTGGGTTGAAACCAAAACACTGGTCCCTCATCAATGCTGGGTCTGGGTCTGCATCCAACAATACCATGGCAGTGCCTTCACTAAAAGGGCTGGAATGATTCACAAAGGCAGCTCACCACCACTCTTGAATCTTGACTATCCATTAATGCTACAAGAAGTGCCCAGTCATTGCAAGCCTCCTTTACCTTCCCCGTACATCCTGAATGGATGCTTGTGATTTTCGGCTGTGTTTGGTGGCATAAAACTCAATGTTTGTTGAACACCGAATTCTCCAATTTTAGGTAACCGCCTAAAGTCTTCCACAAATCCCCACCCCTTTTCTTCCCCACACCCTTCTTTTTTTTTTCCGTCCTCCCAGCTCTCTTCTCCCTTGTGACCCACCTAGACTAGTATTTCTCCCCACCTTGCTCCATTCCTCACTCTAGCTTCACAACTCTTCTGTCCTGTCTCACACCTGCTTTTATCTCTGGCCTTTGTTCCAACCATCTGCCCCCCCTCAAACCCCTCCTCACCTACAACCCCCCCCTCACCTACATTCATCGATTACTTGCCACGCTTTGCCCCACACTCCCGTCTTCTAGCTTTCCTCCTTCCCACCAATCCGTTTTGACCAGAAACGTCACCTATTCCTTTTCTCCAGAGATGTATCTGACCCGCTGAGTTACTCCAGCTTTTTGTATGTATGTATGTATGTATATCTTTATTATAATTTTTCTGAGTATTTGCATACCCAGAGGAAAACGAAAAAGCGTTTCTCAACCAGTGTCCATTCAGTGTGTGGTAAAACATAAATAGAAATAGAGAATAAAAGTACATATATCAGGAGTTCCGATCGGCAGTGGCACGACAATGGCTCTGCTTCAGTGTGTCCAGGTTGGTGTTTGGTGCACGATACTTTGACAGGGGGCAAAGTCCGTTTATCAGTCTAATCTATCCATGTACCTGTTTAATTCTGTGTTAAACATTGCGATAGTCCCTGCCTCAACTACCTCCTCTGGCAGCTCGTTTTATACGCTCACCACCCTATGTGTAAAAAAAGTTACCACTCAGATTCCTATTAAAACTTTTCCCCTTCACCTTAAACCTATGTCCTCTGGTTCTTGATTCCCCTACTCTGGGCAAGAGACTCTATGCGTCTACCTGATCTGTTCCTCTCATGATTTTGTATAAGACCTGTCAGGGTTGGTTACATGCAGCTTTCTGTCTCGGCAGGACATGCACATTATCAGCACGGATGAAAACCAAGTGTTTGCTGCCGTGCAAGAATGGAACCAGAACGACACGTACAACCTCTATGTGTCGGACGCCAGAGGAGCCTACTTCACTGTCGCTATGGAGAACGTGAAGAGCAGCCAAGGCCCAGAAGGGAATGTAATGATCGACCTCTATGAGGTAATGTAATGTCTGTACTCAGACATTGTAATGTCTGCACTCAGCAGCCTGCTCGAGATTATGGTGCTTCAGGTAACATGGCACAGGGGAACCAAACCCTTTACACAGCAAGTGGTCATGCCAACCTTGCTATTGCAGCATTCCAACTGGTAAACAGATTTGATTGTTCATGGCAGGATCAAACTGGAAGAGACTAAGTGCATCATGGAGTCATGGAGCGTAGAAACAGGTTCTTCAGCCTAATTTACCCATGCTGACCAACATGTCCCATCTACACGTCCCACCTGTCTGCGGTTGGCCCATATCCCTCTAAACCTGTCCTATCCACTTACCTGTCTAAATGCCCAACCGATAAAGATCCTACTGCAATTTTTGACAACCATCTTCACTTTCAACAATACCACCCATTTTTGTGTAATCTGCAAACATGCTAATCTTGCCTTGCACGTTCATAGATGGCCATTCTTTATTGACTATATATCCCCATCGGTGGAGACTGTTCCACTAATGATTCTTCAAGAAATGGGTTAAAACCATGTCAATTGATTTGGATTGGATGTGCTTTGAAAACTAGCCCCCATTTCAGTTGATGGTATTTTAATTGTAACCATTTTTCCTAGGTAGCAGGGATAAAGGGAATGTTCTTGGCTAACAAAAAGGTACAGAAACAGGTCAAGACATTCATCACGTACAATAAGGGAAGAGACTGGCGACTTCTGGAGGCTCCGACCACAGATCTGAGAGGCAAGGACCTTCACTGTCTTCTGGTAAGCCAACATATCAAGTGGTCTATACATAGAGTCTCACCCACCTTTCATCTCCTCATCTTATTGAGCGATAGTGAGGCAAGAAATTCATGCCAAATTGTACAAACATAATTGGCTAAAATTTCCATGAAGTATTGGAAGTCTGAAGAAAGGACCTGACCCGAAACGTTGTTTATCCATTCCCCTTCACAGATGCTGCCTGACCCACTGAGTTTAGTTTAAATTCACAGTGTGGAAACAAGCCCTTCAGCCCACAAAATCCACGGCGACCAACATTCGCCCGTAGGCTAATTCAATCCTACACACGAGGGACAATTTACAGAAGCCAATTAACCTACAAACCTGCACATCTTTGGGATGTGGTAAAAAAACGTTTCAGGTGGGGCCCTTCACAAGTAAAATGGCTGTCCCTTTCCTCCATAGATGCTGCCTAGCATGCTGAGTTCCTCCAGCACAGTGGCGCAGCGATAGAGTTGCTGCCCCACAGTGCCAGTGACCCGGGTTCGATCCTGACCACGGGTGCTGAATGTGCACGGTCTTCATGTGACTGCGTGGGTTTTCTCCAGGTGCTCCGGTTCCCTCCCACATTCCAAAGACGTGCAGGATTGTAAGTTAATTGGCTTCTGTAAATTATCCCTACTGTGCAGGGTAGAACAAGTGTAAGGGTGGTCACTGGTCAGTGTGGACTTGGTGGGCTGAAGGGCCTGTTTCCACGCAGCGTCTCTCTAAAACCAAACTAAAGCACTTTCTGTTTTGCTCAGGATTGCAGCATCCTTGTGTATCCATTAGAATGGGGACGATAATTTCTCCATTATTACAATAGAATCAAAATATTCAAATTAATGTTGAAATCTGAAATAAAACAGAACAATGCTAGGAATTCTTAGCAGGTGAGGGGGCATCTGTGGAGAGACAAACAGGTGTAATGTTTCTGTTTATTGAACTCCATTTGATCCGTTTTGTTGAGCATTTCCACCATCTTTTTGTTCATGTTTCCAATGTCTTGAATTCTCTATGTATAGGAAGGAGCTGGTTTTACTCCAAAGGTAGACACCTTTTCATACTTTTAGTTTCCTTCTCCCCTGACTCTCAGTCTGAAGATGGGTCTCGACCTGAAACGTCACCTATTCCTTTTCTTCAGAAATGTTACCCTGACCCGCTGAGTTACTCCAGCACTTTGTGTCTATCTTTGTGTTGAATTATTTATCAGTTCCTATTAATCAGGATCTTTCCCTCTAAGATGAAGCACTGTGAAGATATGTCATCTTAGCAGCTCAGGTACTGTGGTAGATAGCAGTGATGGTGATGACTGGTTTAATTCATACTGTGACTCCTGTTTACAGCCGTACTGCTCCTTAAATCTGCACCTGAATGTGGCACAGAATCCGTATACATCTGGCAACATTGGCAGCAAGGATTCGGCACCGGGAATCATTGTGGCTTCAGGTACCGTACCACTCAAGGTTTTGTTTCAGGTTAGTTTAAAGATACAGCATGGAAACAAGCTCCAAGGTCCACCGAGTCCACGTCGATTATCGATCACCCGTTCACACTAGTTCTATGTAGGAAGGAACTGCAGATGCTGGTTGACACCGCAGATAGACACAAAATGCTGGAGTAACTCAGCGGGACAAGCAGCATCTCTGCAGAGAAGGAATGGGTGATGCCTCGAGTTGAGACCCTTCTTCAGTCTGGAGAAGGGTCTCGACCGAAACGTCACGCATTCCTTCTCTCCAGAGATGCTGCCTGTCCCGCTGAGTTACTCCAGCATTTTGTATCACACTAGTTCTATGTTATCCCACCTTCTCATCCACTCCTTACGCACTTGGGGCAATTTTACAGAGGCCCAAGTAACCAACAAACCTGCACGTCTTTGAGATATGAGGGGGAAACTGGTACACCCCCTCATGGGTGGAAGCCCACGCGGTCACAAAGCAGAATATTAGACTCGAGCAATACAGCGCAGAAACAGGCCCTTCGGCCCATCAGCAATCACCTCATACACCAGCACTATCTATCCTTGGAACGATTTTCGATTTTTGTACCTCAGCCAATTAACCTACAAACTTGTATGTCTTTTGGAAATGCTGCTGCAGGTAAGAATTTTGTTGTTCCATTGTTGGTACATATGGCAATTAAACACTCTTGATGGTTGGCACAGTGGCGCAGTTGGTAGAGCTGCTGCCTCTCAGTGCCAGAGACCCTGTTCGAGCTTAACCTGTGTGGAGTTTGTGTGGAGTTTGCACGTTCTCCCTCTGACCACTGGGTTTCCTCCGGGTGCTCTGGTCTCCTCTCACTTCCCAAAGACATGCAGATTTGTAAGTTAATCGGCCTCATAAATTGCCCCTAGTGTGCAGGGAGTGGATGTAAAAGTGGGATAACATAGAACTTGTGTGAACGGGTAATCGATGGTTGGCGTGGATTCGTGGGCTGGAGGGCCTGCTTCCATGCTGTGTCTTTTAAACAATTTTTCATCAATTGATTACTTCAATCTTTCAATCTATCTGCAAACGTTTAGTTTAGTTTAGTTTGGAGATTCAGCGCGGAAACAGGCCCTTTGGCCCACCGAGTCCACGCCGACCGGCGATCACCGCATAATCACTCTATGCTACACACAAGGGACATTGTTATATTATTTTTAACCATAGCCATTTAACCTACAAATCTGTACATCTTTGGAGTGTGGGAGGAAGTTGAGCACCCGGAAAAAAAATCCACGCAGGTCGCAGGGAGAACGTACAAACACTGTATCGACAATACCCGCAGTCAGGATCGAACCCAGGTCTCTGGTGCTGTAAGGCAGCAACTCTGTCACTGAGCCACCTTGGTGTCACCATTGGTAGATGTCTTTCAGCAGTTTCAGATTTTGGAATCCCATCCCAGAAACTCCCTGCCTCTCTGCCCATTTTGTTGTATCCCTTTGACCAAGATCATTGTAACATTTGTCAAGCATTATCCAGTCATGTTTATTGTCATGTGCACATTGAATACAATGAAAACATACTTGCAGCAGCATCACAGGCACATCAACATAGAAAACACACACAAACTTAAATTATACATAAATTACACCTGCAGTGAAGAGCAAAAAGACTGTGCAAACAGAACAAGACACGACATATTGCAATGTTAATGTTTGTTTGGTTAGGCATTTTACTGGTTTGTGGATGTCATATAATCCAGCTTGCTGTTGTCGCTGTTGCTTGCTGTCACAAGTAGATGTGCCATTAGAAATGCACCAGACAACTCACCCGCAGGAATAATCCTCTTTCTCTTGTCATATGATGTCTCTCTCTCTTCGTCTTTGCTGGCATGGAACTTATTCAGTGGAACATACTGACAATGGACAAGGTTTCTATTCAACAATTAGACCTGAAAATTTTCATACACATTCATCAGGGGGAATAGTTCAAAGACCTTGCATATAGATTTTTTTTGGGAGGGGAATCTGAAAAGGAGTGTTTAATAGTAAGATTAAATGAGAACTTACCAGTTTGAAGTTTGATCTTTATTTTATGAGGGGTTGCGGTGAGGGATTTCGTGAAGACCCCGCCAGCATGCATGCGCGACATTCTTCAAAGCAGCGGTGTGGAATCACAGATAACAACAATGACTGAAGATAGTAAGATTTAAGAGACTCGAATACCAGTTGACCTTATGATAGAGGGTTGGGAGCGGAGGGCACGAAATCCCTCATCGCAACTCCTCATAAAATAAAGATCAAACTTCAAACTGGTAAGTTCTCGTTTAATCTTACTATTTTACTTCGGAGTCACGTGAGTGACTTCGTGAAGATTTCAAAGCTCTGTGATTCCATGCCCTGGACCACGTCCATGCTCGCACACTGCCATAATTCCTGATGGAGGAAGTATGTTAACGTATTTCAGACTTGAACAAGCTGAAAAATAATAACATATTTGTTAATACAAACAATAAACCCCTGAACTCGGGGACAAACGTTTAGGGAACAGCACTTAAACTGACTCCGCAAACGTTGCGGGAGCGGCCACAAGTTTGTTATAAAAACGCTGAAATGTAGCTTCACTGGCCCAGCCCGCTATTGCGAGGACATGATCCATGGGTACCTCCATGGTCCTCGCCGCTGATGTGAATGCAGCCCTGGTAGAATGAGATTAAAAAATGTTAGTGTCTTACCTGCTGCACCGAATACCACCCTGAGCCACCTGGAGATAGTCTGCACCGTCACCCTGTGATGTGGGTTTTCATGGCTGATAAACGGACCCATCTCCATATTCCTGATGGTGTGTGTGACATTAATATAATGGTGGGTATAGGTGGCTATACAGAGACTTACATCAACGAGGTATGCTAGGAATTCCATTGTCATTCCTGTAGTTCCAGGTCTGTGTTGTTTAAGCAACTCATCTATAAAGAAAGTCACTTTATTGGGGGCCGAGACCATTCTATCCAGTTTTAGTTTCTGTAGAGTCTGGACCTGTTGTGCTGTGGTCAGTGCCATTACCATCACCACTTTGAAGGCGAGTTAGTCCAGTGGTAAATCCGTCATAGGCGACCAGCTCCTGAGTAGGGTCGGTAAATTATATCGTGGTCGGGGAGGGTTGGAATTGAATACACCCCTCATAGATTGGATACCAGCTGGTGAGATCCCACTCTAATGTTGAGATAGGATGACAGTGCTCTCCTGGCACTGTTATGGCACTGTAACCGAGGGCCTCATCATAATGAAGGCCCACAAGGAATTCCAGCACATTGGAGATCGTAGCAGAGTTGTAGGTGGTCTTGGTCTCTTAAGAAGGCCTCTTATTTCCTTATGTGGTGAGGTACTGTTTCCTTGTGGACTCTCTGCACGATGCTGTTATGATGTCCATGGTTTTTGATGACAGCCCGAATTTCAGTAGTGGCCTCTTCAGAACCTGCAAGCCAACAGGTTCAGATGACCATGGCACGGATGATTTTCCCCTGTTATGGGATTGGTCACCAAATTCGGGTATTTGGTACATGTGACCCATGGTTCTTTTATCATATTGTGGACCACAGGGTACCATGGTTGTGTAGGCCAGTCGAGTATTATCAGCATACCTGTTGCAGAATCGAGTTGATTTTTCTGCAATACCCGATGAGGCAGAATGGGGGGAAAACATAGAAACCCCATTTCCCCCAATGTAGCGAGAACGCGTCCATCGCCACTGCCCCAGGACCTGGTTCCCAAGAGACAAATGTTGGTATCTGAAGGTTCAACCTGGACGCAAAAAAGGTCGATATCTGGTGTTCCATATTTGGCTATAATTTTAGCAAATATTTGGGGTTTCAACCCACTCGATGTCGTTATTAATACTCGTGACCTGGTGTCTGCCACTGTATTGAGCTTACCCGGAAGATACGTAGCTGATATCCAAATATTTCTTTCAATACACCAGAGCCAAATTAAATTTGCCAATTCATCACAAGATATTGACTTGATACCACCCATATGGTTTAAATACGCCACCTCAGTGGTATTATTTATTTGAAGATGGACACGCGTATGCTGTGCAGTAAGCCCGCAGCCCGTTACATGCTCCCAGCATTTCCATATGGTTTACCTTGTGATTGAAGAAGAGTAGACTCGTGCAAATCCCATCTGCCTCCACAACTGGAAGTGGTGTCGGTAGCTCCCCAGCCCTGGGTGCTTGAGTCGGTTTGTAACACGACTGATGGGTTTGATATAATGATGGGATTAAACAATCACAAACATTGCTAATCCATCATTGTAGCTCAATTTTGCCTTGTTTGGCAGCTACATAGGCCTGTCAAAATGTCCAGCATACGCTTTTAATGCTGAGATTTTGCTCTTTGCAAGTTTTGATAGTGTAACGGCCCAAATTGTGCAGCTGGAATATAACTACAAGCTTCCCAATCACCTTAGCAGCATGTCTAGTAGTCGGTTTCCTGGCGCAAGCAAGGCTGTTACATGCCTCTATTATTGTTTGTTCCCTGGGATAGTGACAATCAAAACCCCATGCTACATTTCAACCTCCCTTCTACTTGTGAGGTTATGCATGCAGCACTCCCAAGAGAACCAGACCCCCTTACCTCCATGGTTACCGGCGGGCTTGATGCTCTGGGCTTTTGTGTTCGTTGTGTTGCTGGGATGTGGGGTTGACGCATCTTCCACGCCTGATTGGGCGAATTTTGACACTCCTTCCAGTAGTTCCTCTTCAGACATCTCTGGCAACATCGGTTCTTGCGCCAACCCCTCTTCAAAGTCCCCTAACAGCTGACTTCTGGCACTCCCTTTTGATAAGGGAGAGATATTTGGTGGTTCTGCTGTGTGTCTCCTAGATCCTAAGGACACACGCTGTTGATGGAGAAGGTCCCGTTCGAGCAACTGCTCGACCATTCGCTCCATATGAGCCATGTGACCACCGCCGCATCTGCGGATGACAAGTCGACTTCCCCAGGCTCTCCAGAACTACTGGGGCTTCTGCCAACGGACCGCACCTCGTCGAGGTGATGTCTAGGGTATGTTGGCAGGTAGTCACTGCCTGCCGCTCCTGCGGGGCTCACGACTCCCGCGCGGACATGCCACTAGTCCGCCGTCTTCTGGACTGTAGCGGTCCACCTGTCTGTATGACAGAAGTTGAGACTAGTCGGTGCTGGCTGCCGCAGCGGGGCTCCCCGACATCCGCGCGGGCTTACCGCCAGTCCCGGTTATACGGGACTGAGACGGTGCATAGTCGCTGCCAGCCGCCTCAGCGGGGCCACACGACCGAAATACACTGCCACCGGCCTGCACTCTGGCAGCCTGCCCCGGTGGTGAGCCGGTACCTCCCGCTCCTGCGGGGCTCCCCGACTTCCCAGCAGGTACGTTACCGGTCTGCGATCTGGCAGACATCTCCGGTGGCATGTCGATGCCGGCCGCTGCAGCGGGGCTTCTCGACCTTGGTGCGGCTTTCCCCCCTGGTCTGCCCTCTGGAGACCTGTAACAGAGGGGAAACAGAACGTGCCGTTGAACGAGGCACGGGTTTACGCACCTGTTTTCCGCTGGCCTGGTGATATTTGGGCGATAGCGGTAGGGAGTCAGGGTCTTGCCTACCCTGCTCCCACGCGGTGCTCCTATCACCATGTGGTTCCATAGCCAGCCGTGGTGGAGAGTCGAGTCCTGGCTAAGCTACTCAAGGTTAGCTTGACGTGGATAAGCTTTTCCCATTGAGGGTAGGGAAGATTCAAACAAGAGGGCATGACATGAGAATTAAGGGACAGAAGTTTAGGGGTAACGTGAGGGGGAACTTCTTTACTCAGAGGGTGGTGGCTGTGTGGAATGAGCTTCCAGCAGAGGTGGTGGAGGCAGGATCGATTTTAACATTTAAAAGTAAAGTGGATAGGTATATGGACGTGAAGGGAATGGAGGGGTATGGTCTGAGTGCAGGTAGATGGGACTAGGGGAAAGCAAATGGTTGGCACGGACTGGAAGGGCCGAGAGGGCCTGTCTCCGTGCTGTAATTGTTATATGGTTATATGGTTATAGTATAACTTACCTGAGGCCTTTTTGAAGCAGCCGGTGGAGGAGCACACTCCCCCTCCCCCCCAGCTCCCATGGTGACCAGACTCTCATGCGGGAATATATACTCCCGCTAATGGCAAGTCTCCCGCCAACCTTTGAGTCGGGGCCCCGGCTCTGTCTTTGCTACCTCTACCGGGTAGCGTTGCCGTCAGTCCGTGGTATTTCTGCGGCCTGCGGCGTTGAGTCGGAGCTCCTGCTCTGCCTTCGCTACCCGCGAATGGCAGTCATCGAGCCCGGACTCTCCTGGTTCACGGGCTTTCCCGACTTCCGGGTAGCGTTGCCATCAGTCCGCGGTGATCCTGCGGGCTGCGGTGCTGGGTCGGGCTGCCACTCTGCCGTCGCTACCGAACAGCGAGTCTGTGAGCCCGTACCCTGCCGGGTCAATGGGCTGCCCGACCTACCCGGTGTGTAGTAAAGCCGTCAGCCCGTGGTAATCCTGCGGGCTGTGGTGTTGAGTCGGGCTGCCGCTCTGCCGTCGCTACGAACGGCGAGTCTGTGAGCCCGGACCTTCCTGGGTCAACGGGCTTGCCCGACTCCGGTCTGTTGCTGCCGCTGCTGACTGCCCACATCCGGTCAATTCAGTCAATCTCGAAGCGGCCCGTGGAGTACTCTGTTACACAGAGTCCCTGGTGGTGAAGAAAAACCCGACCGCGGGTTAGTCTAGCTTACCTGCAGGTCTGTTGCAGTAGAGGAGCGACCGTCCTCCCTGCCTGTCGCTTCGCATGCAGTTGTTGATATGTCGTGCATGCGTGCTGGCGGGGTCTTCACGAAGTCACTCACGTGACTCCGAAGTAAAATTTAGTTTTGTTCAGAGATACAGCGAGTCCGTGCAGACCAGCGATTCCCACACACTAACACTATTCTACACACTAGGAACAATTTACATTTTTACCAAATCCAATTATCCTACAAACCTGTACTTCTCTGGAGTGTGGGAGGAAATCAGAACACCTGGAGAAAACCCACGCAGGTCACTGGGGGAACGTGCAAACTCAATACAGACAGCACTCGTGGTCAGGATCGAACCTGGGTCTCTGGCACTGTAGGGCAACAACTCTACCACTGTGTCACTGTGCTGCCTGAAGTGTGTTGTGAGTAGATCAGAAAGTGGGATAACAGAACCAGTGTGAATGGGTGATGGCTGGTCGGCACGGACTCGGTGGTTTGAAGGGCCGTTCTCTGGTGCTATGGCAGCTACTCTACCGCTGCGCCTTTGTGCCGCCTAGTTACATGACCTGACACTGGATTTTCACTGGGTTCTGCAGTTTTCTGAGACTTCCTGTCATCCAGAGACAGTTATGAGGTTAAATGTCACTGCCCGGTCTCTCGATATCTACCCCAACATTGTTGAGACACAAGGAACTTCAGATGGTGAAATCTTGTTACCCTGTTATAGGAAAAAGGTTGTCAAGATGGAAATAATGTAGGGAAGATTTACAAAGATGTTGCCAGGACCTGAGGGCCTGAGCTATAAGGAGAGATTGAGCAGGCTAGGACTTTAAAAAATCATGAGAGGAATAGGTCAAATGCACAGAGTTTTTTGCCCAGAGTAGGGGAATCGGGAACCAGAGGACATGGGTTTAAGGTGAGGGGGAAAAAGATTTGATAGGAACCTGAGGGGTAACTTTTTTACACAAAGGGTGGTGGGTGTATGGAACGAACCGTCGGAGGAGGTAGGGAGCCAGATACTACCGCAATGTTTAAGAAATATTTGGACGGGTACATCGATAGAACAGGTTTCGAGGGAAATGGGACAAGCGCAGGCAGGTGGGACTAGTGTAGATGGGGCGTGTTGGTCGGCATGGGCTATGACTGCTGCTACATTTTCAATAGCTTCAGTGCCTTGGTGAAGTCCTGGAACAGTGAAAAGTGCTTCAGAAACTCTTGGTTTTCTCTGCCTTCTTGCATTTGCAGGTTGTCGGTAGTGGTCTGGTTGTAGCTGTGAAATAAAACAGTTCAGGAGACTGATATCTGGTGGTTTTATTTGAATTTCAGGAAACGTTGGCCCTGAACTAAAAGTGGACAAGGACAACCCCACCGGCAGCATGTTCATCTCAACCGATGGAGGAAACTCCTGGAGACAGGTAATAAGTTCATCAAGTCATAAGGAATGGGAGTAGAATTAGGCCATTTGGCCCATCAAGTCTATTCCACCATTCAATCATGGCTGATCTATCTCTCCCTCCTAACACCATTCTCCTACATTCTCCCCATACCTCCGACATGTACTAATCAAGAATTAGTTCAGTAATGGTGAAGGGAAGACATTTTCTCCTCATGAGCCTGGATTTGACCTTCCTTGACTGAGTTAACATTGTCAAAGAATTGTAGATACAGGGAACTGCAGATGCTGGTTCTCCAGAGATTATCTTTAATCAGACTTTATTGGACTTTGTTTCTTTGGCCAGAGCCATGGGTTGAGAGGAGAGGCTGGTAGACCTTTGCAGTGTGCACATTGTTGATATTCTTTCACTCGGACCCCAGCCTCCGCTGAATGGAATCACTTGGTATCTATATTACACTGAAGTATCTTATGGATCATCACCAAATCAACCTCCCTTCCATTGGCTCCATCCACACTTCACTCTGCCTCAGCAAGGCCACCAACATAATCAAGGACCAGTCTCACTGGTTACTCCCTCTTCCCCCTTCTCCCATCAGTCAAGAGGCACAAAAGGGTGAAAGTGCACACAACCAGATTCGGAGACAATTTCTTCCCAGCTGTTATCAGGCAACTGAACCATCCTCTCACCAATTAGAGTGTGGTCATGACTTCCCATTTCTGCCATTGGAGACATTTGAACTATCTTAATTCGGACTTTAATCGACTTTATCTTGCACTAAACATCATACCTTTCATCCTGTACTCTGTGGATGGCATGAGTGTGATCATTTATGGACTTTTGACTGATGGATAACACGCAACGGTACCGGTGACAATAATAAACTAAATTAAACTAGGCAGAGATGCTGCCTGACCCACTGAGTTACTCCAGCACTTAGTGTCAAAAGAAAATTGACAATAGGGTTATGGAGATGCATAACTTCGATACAAAGTGTTGTCCATCCCAGTGTCTCCATGGATCCTGCCAGACCTGCAGAGTCTGAAGAAGGGTCTCGACCCGAAACGTCACCCATTCCTTCTCTCCAGAGATGCTGCCTGTCCCAGTCTCCAGAATGTTGTGTCTACCTTTGGTTTAAACCAGTATCTGCAGTTCCTTCATACAGAGTTCCTCCAGCAGTTTGCCTATTGCTTGATGTACACGACTGATTATGTGCTGTTGCAACAGTAATCCTGCTCAGTACGAGAGCAACTGCGGCTTTGGGCTTTAGGATGTATTTTACCTTGTAAGATGGCACCAGATCGTGGCAACTCTTTGCGTGGAGGTCCCAGAGGAGGGTCTATTATCATCTGAAACAGTCGCTCGACTCTTTCATATCACTTTTCTACCTGCAGATCTAGCTGCATCTCTCCCTTTGCTCAACTATTGTACTTCAGTTTGGCTTGATTGTATTTATGTACAGTATTATCTGATTTACCCACTGCATTGTTTCACCACATCTCAGCACACGTGCCAATAACAAACCTAAACCTCAATCTAATGCAGGTTTACACAAAGTGCAGGAGCAACTCAGCGGGTCAGGCAGCATCTCTGGAGAAAAGCAAAAGGTGACACTTTGGGTCGGCACCCTTCTTCAGCCTGACCTGTTGAGGTGCTCCTGCACTTTGTGTCTATCTTTGGTATTCGCCAGCATCTGCAGTTCCTTCCTACACACTAATGTAGGTTTAGGTTTAGGTTTAATATTGTAGCCTGGACTTGTTTTGCGTGCTATCCAAACAGATCAGATATGCTATACATAGATACAATCGATTCAAACTCAAGAACAATAGATAGGGCAAACGGGAGGATACAGACTGCAGAATACTCAGCGCTGTAGCGCATCAATAGACACAATTTCCAATGGACATTACCCGTAGCTTGAGGAAGTAATATTGCGAAGCCTGATAACAGAGAGGAAGAAGCTGTTCATGAGTCTGATGGTGGGCGCTCTCAAGCTTCTGTACCCTCTGCTGGAAGGCATCAGGGCGAAGGAGAAATGACCAGGATAGGACAAGTCTTTGAGTATGATGGGGACTTTTCTAAGTATAGATGGGGTCAATAGTGGGAAGTCTGGTCTGTGTGATGAACTGGGACGTGAAGCCACTGGTGTGTGGCTACCAACCTTGGGATTACATTGAATGTTTAGTTTAGAGATACAGTGTGGAAACAGGCCCTTCAGCCCACCGCGTCCACGCGGACCAACGATCACCCATTGACACTAGTCCTACCTCCACATACTCAACTCTAGGGGCAATTTACAGAAGCTAATTAACCTACAAACTTGCACATCTTTGGAATATGAGAGGAAAGCAGGGCACCCAGAGAAAAACCCACGTGGTCCCAGGGAGAATGTGCAAACTCCGCCCAGATTGAACGTGCATCTCTAGCGTTGTAAGGCAGCAACTCTACCGCTGCTCCACTGTATCGCCCCATCTCCAGGTCACAATCCTGTCTCAATGCAATGATAGCCAGAATTGATTCTTGAGCTGTCTTTGTTCAGTTTAGTTTAGTTTAGAATTAGAGCACAGAAGCAGGCCCATTGGCTCACCTCAGTCCGCACTGACCAGCGATCAACACTATTCTACACACACTAGGGACAATTTACACTTTTACCAAGCCAATTTACCTACGTACCTGTATGTCTTTGGAGTGTGGGCGGAATCCGAAGATCTCAGAGAAAAGCCACGCATGTCACGTGGAGAACGTACAAACTCCGTACAGACAAGCCCGTATAGTCAGGATCAAATCTGAGTCTCTGCCACTGCAAGCGCTGTAGGGTAGCAACTATACCATTGCGCCACCGTGCCTGTCCTGCGACACAATCAGTATAGGCAGCCACACACTAAAGAACCAAACAATGAGATAGGTGTTCGGTTAAGCCAGAGAAGCGGTGTTTTGCAGGACCTTGGAGCAGCCTGCTGTCAGAGTTAACAGGCAGTGTTGGTAAATCGTTTGATCCACAAGACAGCACCTCTGACAAGGTGTCGGCACTATTGATGCTTTCTACTCATCATTCAGGGCCCGAGTCCGGCACTTGCTGATTCAGAAATGTGAACACGTACACAGGTCCAATTTACAGCTGACATTTATATCAATAAGTTTTTTTTTTAAGATGTGTCTGCCATATTCTCCAGAGCGTGCTGTTTCGAATTTCATCCTCAGTCTGCAATAGGAGCCGATTTTAAGTAAAAAACGACTTTAAGTAAAAAGAACCTTGACTGTTCCCAGTCATTGTGAGACCATGAGGGTGCACAGTGACGCAGCAGTAAAGTTGCTGCCTTACACCGTCAGAGAACAGGTTTCGATCCGGACTACGGGCGCTGTCTGTGCATGGTTTGTACGTTCTCCCTCCGACTGCGTGGGTTTTCTCCGTGTGCTCCAGTTTCCTCCCACACTCGAAAGACATGCAGGTTTGTAGGTCAATTGGCTTCTGTAAATTCCCCGTCGTGTATGTAGGATATAAACAGCATGGACAGGGGGTGATTGTTGGTCGGTGCAGACTCTGTGGGCCAAAGGGCCTGTTTCCACGCTGCGTGTCTAACTTAACTAAACTAAACTAAACTTAACTAAACTAAACTAAACTAAACTAAACCATAGCACAAAGGAAGCACATTAGATGAGCAGAGGGTTTCAGAGACTGTGGCCACATGCACTATGAGGGTACTTGCATATTTTTGACTGAGTATTCCCTACTTCATATCTCGTTCCAACCAAGTCAAGAGGAGCAGCACAATCGCACAGATGATAGAGTTACTGCCTCACAGCTCTGGCGACCTGGGTTCAATCCTGCGTGGAGTTTGCAAGTTCTGCCTGTGACCATGTGGGTTACCACCTGGTGCTCGGGTTTCCTCCCACATCAAGATTCAAGAGAGTCAATAGGCAAGAGTACTTACTTGTCTTGTGTACAGGGACCGGAACATGTCTTCAGAAGAGCCCCAGCCCGAAACTTCATCTATCCATGTTCTCCAGGGATGCTGCCTGACCCACTAGGTTACTCCATCCAGCACTCTGTGTCTTTTTTTGTAAGCCAGAATATGCAGTTTCTTCACCAGAACAATTCTTACTTGCAGCTCCGTTACAGACACATTCAACACAACAATATTACAAGTAAATAGCTCAAATAAAAGCACATTAGTTGATTAGTTAGTTCACCCCCACCTCCATTTGCAATCTGAAGAAGGACTCTGACCCAAAACGTTACTTATTCTTTTTCTCCAGAGATGCTGCCTGACCCGCTGAGTTAATCCAGCATTTTGTGCCTATCTTCAGTTAGTTGGTTATTGGGCCACTGTAAATTGCCTTTAGTTTATAGATGAGTGGTAGAATCTTGGAGGAGTTCATGGGAATGTGGGAAGCAGAAAATGGAGTCATAGATAGTAATTGATCCTACCGTGGAGATACAGGGCTCAGCCCACCTTGCTCACGCCGACCAACATGGTGCAAATAAAGACTAGTCCCACCTGCCTGTGTTTGTCCCGTATCCCTCTAAACCTGTCCTATCCATGTACCTGTCTAAATGTTAGTACAGGAAATAGTCCAGGATTAATATAAATCAGTGCTTAATGATCAGCATGGGTTTATGGGGCTGCAGTCATACATAGCATTCCGTATGACTCTGTGGCACCAATTGTAGTCTGGCATCTTCGCTCATGCAGAGACCAGCGGTGATTTGTTATTCTACTGCATCTATAAACAAGGACCTTGTGACAAGCAGGATTATCCCATCCTGCCATTAATTCTGTAATCTTCTGCCAAATATAGCAAACACCTTCACAATCATCAGGATGTTGCGAAACTTTTTGAAGGTTTTCTGATAAATAATTTGACAGCTACTTTCTCTGTTCTAGCAGAGGACTGAACTTGAATGGCAAGGCAGTTACTGCGAGAAGTATGCGTGGGTGAATTCAACAAATCTTAACCGAAAATACAATTAACTAATTTAAGAACATTCTCAAAGCCGCTCCGATCCAAGCTTTAAGTCAGAGTGACAGTCTGCATGAAAAGTGATTTGGAGCATAGAACGATCCTCCATCAGAGCAAAGTAAAAACTGAAAGAGTTGTAGAGTCATACAATGTGGAAGCAGGCCCTTCAGCCCAACATGCCCATTGCCCTTGATTCCCCTACTCTGAGTAAAATACTCTGTGCATTTACCCTGCCTATTCCCATGATCTTATACACGTCTAAAGGATCACCCCTCATCTTCCTGTGCTCCAAGGAATAAAGTCCTGGAAATTTCAGCAGGCCAGGCAGCATCTGTGACCCAGTGCCGCACACCTGAATTTCTCTTTCCGTAGATACTGCCTGACCTGCTGAGTATCGCAAGCATTTTCTGCTTTTGTTTCTGATTCTCAGCAATTACAGGTTTTCTGTTTAAAACGAATTCTAGAAGCAGCTTGCTTCTTAATTTACAATGGCCAATCAACCTCAATGTTTTATTATTGCTCAAAATGTCAGCATCCACATGCTCTTGTGTCTCTGCTCCCTTTTGAGGATCGGGTCATCTGTGTCAATATTTCCGCCTGTTTATTGTGCCCGTGTCACAGCAGTTACTACGTTCCAGGGTAATTAACTGTGGGAAGCACTTTGTGCAAATTCAACATGAAACGCTTTTGCGTAAGTGGAGGTGATTCCAGGTCCATCAATCCCACTTAGTCAAATGTTCATCCAGTTCCTTATATGTTTAATTCCCTTCAACATGCGGCCATTCTTATTATTTATTATGGTGAATAATGCTTAGGAAATGAGTGATTACTGGGCAAAAACTATAACTCGGCCTATTCAGCAGAGGAAATTATCTTTAAACAAATGAATCCATCAAAAACGTCAACATTTGGCAATAAAGATAGGGCGCGATGGAGTGCTCACTAAGTCTTTGTCTTCAGAATTGAGAGATGGCATATTTGTGCTGCCTGAGTCTTTACCATTCTATTCAAGATGACAGACATCTCGAGTGTTTTGGCTGAGAGAAATGAGGGCATTTTTGTTTATGATCTATATTTGTCAAGTAGTCCATTAATATTGTGTAGCCATAAAATATATCAGTCTTTAACAGATACTGATGGATGACTTTCATGATTTATTCAGCTCTTAAAATATTTTGCATAATTAATACAGCACATGAAAGAAGTACAGCCTTAGACAATACAACAATACTAATCAGGGGTACACAAAAAGCTGAAGAAACTCAGCGGGTGCAGCAGCATCTAAGGAGCGAAGGAGATAGGCGACGTTTCGGGTCGAGACCCTTCTTCAAACTGGTCAGGGATCAGGGAAACGAGAGATATAGACGGTGATGTGGAGAGATAAGGAACAATGAGTGAAAGATATGCAAAAAAGTATCGGTGATAAAGGGAACAAGCCATTGTAAGCTGTTTGTGGTGTGAAAATGAGAAGCTGGTGCGACTGGGGTGGGGGAGGGAGATAGAGATAGAGGGAATGCCAGGGCCCGAGGGCTGAGGGAGAGGTGGGAAGGGGAGGAGACAGCAAGGGTTAACAGAATTGAGAAAATTCAATATTCAAGCCCAAAGGATGCAGACTCCCCAAGAGGAATATGAGGTGCTGTTCCTCCAGCTTGCGGTGTTGCTCACTCTGGCCGTGGAGGAGGCCCAGGACCGAGAGGTCGGATGTGGAATGGGAGGGGGAGTTGAAGTGCTGAGCTACCGGGAGGTCGGGTTGGTTATTGCGGACCGAGCGGAGGTGTTCGGCGAAGCGATCGCCAAGCCTCCGCTTGGTCTCACCGATATAGATCATCTGGCATCTGGAGCAGCGGATGCAGTAGATGAGGTTGGAGGAGGTGCAGGTGAACCTCTGTCGGACCTGGAAGGACTGCTTGGGTCCCTGAAAGGAGTGGAGGGGGGAGGTGAAGGGACAAGTGTTGCATTTCTTGCGGTTGCAAGGGAAAGTGCCCGGGGAAGGGGGAGAGTGGCAGGGGAGGGAAGAATTGACAAGGGAGTTGCGGAGGGAGCGGTCTTTGCGGAAGGCAGACAGGGGGGGAGATGGGAAGATGTGGCGGGTGGAGGGGTCACGTTGGAGGTGGCGAAACTGGCGGAGGACTATATGTTGTATTTGCCGGCTGGTGGGGTGAAAGGTGAGGACCAGGGGGACTCTGCCCTGTTTGGGAGTGGGGGAATGGGGAGCGAGGGCAGTGTTGCGGGGTATGGAGGAGACCCTGGTGCGAGCCTCATCAATAGTGGGGGAGGGGAATCCCCGTTCTCTGAAGAATGAGGCCATTTGTGATGACCTGGTGTGGAACACCTCATCCTGGGAGCAGATGCGGCGTAGACGGAGGAATTGGGAATAGGGGATGGAGTCCTTACAGGAAGCAGGGTGGGAGGAAGAGTAGTCCAGGTAGCTGTGGGAGTCAGTAGGTTTGTAGTGGATGTCGGTCAGGAGCGTATAACACCTGCAATGATACTAATCAGGGTAAGGGTTGTCACAGACTGGGAAATATGAGTGTAAGTTCACATTAGAAATGATAAAGGATTTTTACTCAAACTGAGCAGTATGGGTAGCTTGTGCTTCCATTAGTTACCTAGTTAGTTTAGCTTACTTTGTTGTCATGTGTACCGCAGTACAGTGAGAAGCATTTTTGTTGCGTGCTTACCAGTCAGTGGAAAGACAATACAAGATTATAATCGAGCTGTCCACAGTGTATATTTACAGTATAGAGGGAATAATGTTTAGTACAAAATAAAGTCCAGTAAAGTCCGATTAAAGATAATCTGAGGGTCTCCAGTGAGGTAGATGGAAGGTCAGGACCGCTCTCTAGTTGTTGATAGGATGGTTCAGTTAGAGTGATACAGTGTGGAAACAGGCCCTTCGCCGCAACTTACCCACACTGGCCAACAAAGTCCCTGCTACACTAGTCCCACCTGCCTGCGCTTGGTCCATATCCCTCCAAACCTGTCCTATCCATGTACCTGTCTAACTGTTTCTTAAACGTTGGGATAGTCCCAGCCTCAACTACCTCATCTAACAGCTTGTTCCATAGACACACAACCCTTTGTGTGAAAAAGTTACCCCTCAGATTCCTATTAAATATTTTCCCCTTCACCTTGAACCTATGTCCTCTGGTCCTCGATTCCCCTACTCTGGGCAAGAGACTCTGTGTATCTACCCGATCTATTCCTCTCATGATTTTGTACACCTCTATAAGATCACCCCTCATCCTCCTGAGCTCCAAGAAATAGAGTCCCAGCCTATTCAACCTCTCCCTATAGCTCACACCATCTAGCCCAGGGCAACATCCTCGTAAAATCAGTTGCCTGATTACAGTTGGAAAGAAACTGTCCCTGAATCTGGAGGTATGCATGTTCACACTTCTGTACCTCTTGCTGATGGGAGAGGGGAGAAGAGGAAGTGACAGGGTGAGACGTCCTTGATTATGCTGGTGGCCTTGCTGAGGCAGCGTGGTGTAGATGGAGTCAATGGAAGGGAGGTTAGTTTGTTTGGTCTTGGTGAGACCAAGCGTAGGCTTGGCGATCGCTTTGCCCAACACCTCCACTCAGTTAGCACTAACCAACCTGATCTCCCGGTGGCTCAGCACTTCAACTCCCCCTCCCATTCCGAATCCGACCTTTCTGTCCTGGGCCTCCTCCACGGCCAGAGTGAATCCCACTGTAAATTGGAGGAGCAGCACCTCATATTTCGTTTGGGCTGTTTACACCCCAGCGGTATGAACATTGACAGGGCTCTCGCTTAACTTTTTTTCCCTGTTGCCAGCCGGGCAAGCTTGACAGCTTTTTAGGTTGCCGAATGACAGTTTAGGTGGTCATTTAAGACGGTTTGCATGACGCGTGCGATAATGTGCTCGGACGAAGTGCGTAGTTACCAGTCAGAATTATGCTCAATGATGCATTCACATATTATGTTCAAGAAGTAACTGCAGATGCTGTAAAATCGAAGGTAGACAAAAGTGCTGGAGAAACTCAGCAAGTGCAGCAGCATCTATGGAGCGAAGGAAATAGGCAACGTTTCAGGCCGAAGCCCATCAGCCTGAAGAAGGGTTTCGGCCCGAAACGTTGCCTATTTCCTTCGCTCCATAGATGCTGCCGCATCCGCTGAGTTTCTCCAGCACTTTTGTCTACATTCACATATTAATTCTGCTTCAAATAACTCACAAACTAAACATATTCACCAATCAAGACATGATATATACCACAATGACATGCAGCAAAATTATAATACAATACCTCAATTCTTTTTACACATTGCAATTAATGCAATTTCTATTAGTTCTTTTCACTTCCAAACAAAAATATGGTTGGATTATTCAGCAAATGATCAACCTGTGTCAATAAATCCTGGACCATGCACACTACAGATTGATGCACGCATGTTTTCTGTGAAGGACCGAAAATTACCATGACATGGCCATAGCATGGGTCGTTATTGCTATTGGCACAGAAACACTCTGGCTTCCCACATAATTTATCCATAACAAAATATACAGGTTGCAAGAAATTTCTAAAGGCATTTTATGATAATAGCTGTTAAAACTGACTGTACCCATCTGACATAGAAACATAGAAATTAGGTGCAGGAGTAGGCCATTCGGCCCTTCGAGCCTGCACCGCCATTCAATATGATCATGGCTGATCATCCAACTCAGTATCCCGTACCTGCCTTCTCTCCATACCCTCTGATCCCCTTAGCCACAAGGGCCACATCTAACTCCCTCTTAAATATAGCCAATGAACTGGCCTCAACTACCCTCTGTGGCAGAGAGTTCCAGAGACTCACCACTCTCTGTGTGAAAAAAGTCTTCCTCATCTCATGTCCTGGACTTCCCCAACATCGGGAACAATCTTCCTGCATCTAGCCTGTCCAACCCCTTAAGAATTTTGTAAGTTTCTATAAGATCCCCTCTCGATCTCCTAAATTCTAGAGAGTATAAACCAAGACTATCCAGTCTTCATAAGACAGTCCTGACATCCCAGGAATCAATCTGGTGAACATTCTCTGCACTCCCTCTATGGCAATAATGTCCTTCCTCAGATTTGGAGACCAAAACTGTATGCAATACTCCAGGTGTGGTCTCACCAAGACCCTGTACAACTGAAGTAGAATCTCCCTGCTCCTGTACTCAAATCCTTTTGCTATGAACGCTAACATACCATTCACTTTTTTCACTGTCTGCTGCACCTGCATGCTTACTTTCAATGACTGGTGTACCATGACACCCAGGTCTCGCTGCATCTCCCCTTTTCCTAATCGGCCACCATTTAGATAATAGTCTGCTTTCCTGTTTTTGCCACCAAAATGGATAACCTCACATTTATCCACATTATACTGCATCTGCCAAACATTTGCCCACTCACCCAGCCTATCCAAGTCACCTTGCATCCTCCTCACAGCTAACACTGCCCCCCAGGTTCGTGTCATCCGCAAACTTGGAGATATTGCCTTCAATTCCTTCATCCAGATCATTAATATATATTGTAAATAGCTGGGGTTCCAGCACTGAGCCCTGCGGTACCCCACTAGTCACTGCCTGCCATTGTGAAAAGGACCCGTTTACTCCTACTCTTTGCTTCCTGTTTGCCAGACAGTTCTCTATCCACATCAATACTGAACCCCTAATGCCGTATGCTTTAAGCTTGTATACTAATCTCTTATGTGGGACCTTGTCGAAAGCCTTCTGGAAGTCCAGATATACCACATCCACTGGTTCTTCCTTATTCACGCTACTAGTTACATTCTCGAAAAATTCCACAAGATTCGTCAGACATGATTTACCTTTCGTAAATCCATGTTGACTTTGTCCAATGATTTTGTGCTGCTATCCCATCTTTAATGACTGACTCTAGCAGTTTCCCCGCTACCGATGTTAGACTAACTGGTCTGGAATTCCCCGTTTTCTCTCTCCCTCCCTTCTTAAAAAGAGGGGTTACGTTTGCTACCCGCCAATCCTCAGGAACTACTCCAGAACTAAAGAGTTTTGAAAGATTATCACTAATGCATCCACTATTTCCTGAGCTACTTCCTTAAGTACTCTGGGATGCAGCCTATCTGGCCCTGGGGATTTATCAGACTTTAATCTATTCAATTTACCCAACACCACTTCCTGACTAACCTGGATTTCACTCAATTCCTCCTTTGACCCGCGGTCCCCTGCTATTTCCGGCAGATTATATATGTCTTCCTTAGTGAAGACAGAACCAAAGTAGTTATTCAATTGGTCTGTCATATCCTTGTTCCCCATGATCAACTCACCTGTTTCTGACTGCAAGGGACCTACATTTGTTTTAACTAATCTCTTTCTCTTCACATATCTATAAAAACTTTTGCAGTCAGTTTTTATGTTCCCTGCCAGTTTTCTTTCATAATCTATTTTTCCTTTCCTAATTAAGCCCTTTGTCCTCCTCTGCTGGTCTCTGAATTTCTCCCAGTCCTCTGGTATGCTGCTTTTTCTGGCTTCTTTGTACGCATCATCCTTTGCTTTGATACTATCCCTGATTTCCTTTGTTATCCACGGATGCACTACCTTCCCCGATTTGTTCTTTTGCCAAACTGGGATGAATGATTTTTGTAGTTCATCCATGCAGTCTTTAAATGTCTTCCATTGTATATCCACCGTCAACCTTTTTAGAATTCATTGCCAGTCAAACTTGGCCAATTCACGTCTCATACCCTCAAAGTTACCTTTCTTTAAGTTCAGAACCATTGTTTCTGAATTAACAATGTCACTCTCCATCCTTATGAAGAACTCAACCATATTATGGTCACTCTTGCCCAAGGGGGCACGTACAACAAGATGGCTAACTACCCCTTCCTCATTACTCAAAACCCAGTCTAAAATAGCCTACTCTCTCGTTGGTTTCTCTACATGTTGATTTAGATAACTATCCCGCATACATTCCAAAAAATCCTCTTCCTCAGCACCCCTGCCAATTTGATTCACCCAATCTATAGGTAGATTGAAGTCACCCATTATAACTGTTTTGCCTTTGTCGCACGCATTTCTAATTTCTTGTTTGACACCATCCCCAACTTCACTGCTACTGTTAGGTGGCCTGTACACAACACCCACCAGCATTTTCTGCCCTTAGTGTTTTGCAACTCTACCCATACCGATTCCACATCCTCCAAGCTAATGTCCTTCCTTTCCATTGCGTTAATTTCCTCTCTAACCAGCAACGCTACCCCACCTCCTTTTCCTTTAACCTGACAGGTTAAACATTACACTAACTGACAAGAGATGGCCAAAGGACATAACTGCAGCAAATGTTCTTTTGGTAATATGTTTAAAGGTGTCAAAACAAATAATAACATTGGGAATTAAAACACATTTGATTATATTCTATTATCAATGTTTGCTCTGAAGACCATGAATCACAATAGGGTCAGGGGGTGTGTGAATCAGTGCGGGGTGGATAGATGGTGAGGCAATCGGTGCGGAATGGATGGATTGAGGCAGGTGAATTAGTACGTGTTGGTTGAGTATGTAAAATTGTGAGGGGAGAGCACGGGGATGTCAGTGGTGTTGAATGGAGAATCAGTCCGGGATGGATGGGGGGAGTATCAGTACAGGATGAATGGGTGGTTCAGTACAGGATGAATGGGGGTAGACGCAAATGCTGGAGAAATTCAGCGGGTGAGGCAGCATCTATGGAGCTAAGGAAATAAGCAACATTTCGGGTCGAGACCCTTCTTCAGACTGTTTCCCCCCCCCCCCCCCCCACACCCCCCCAATCTTCTTGAATGGGGGGATCAGTACAGGATGGATGGAGGGGGGGGAATCAGCACAGAATGAATGGGGGGGATCAGCACAGGATGAATGGGGGGGGGGGAGAGGTCAGGACAGTGTGGATCAGAGGGTCTGTGCAGGATGAATGGGAGATCACTACAGGATGAATGAGGGGATCAGTACAGGATGCATGAGGGGATCAGTACAGGATGGATGGGGGGTTTGGTGCAGGGTAACTGGAAGGTGGGTCACTACAGGATGAATGGGGGGCTCAGTGCGGTATGAATGGGGGGGGGAGAAGTGCGGGATGGATGGGAAGGGGGGTCAGTACAGGAAAAATTGGGGGATCAGTGTAGGGTGGATGGGGGGATGGCAGGAGAATCAATGCGAGGTGGGTAGGGTGATGAATAGATGGGGGGGGGGGTAGATGGGGAGGGGAGCACAGGGGATGTCAGTGAGGACTGAAGAGAGGAGGGAATGGGGATCAGTGCGGGATGGAGAGGAGGGGTCCCAGGATAAGAGGGGTGGAGGGGGGGCGTACAAGAGAGAGAGAGAGAGGGGGGGGGGAGGAAGGGGCAGAGGAGGTGGGGAGGGAGGAAGGTCAGCGCTCCTCGGACAACATCGCCCCGCTGCCTTGGCCGTCCCTGTCCAACGCCAAAGTGCCGCCACCAAAGGGGGAGGTGGTTGGGAACTCGTCGCCACCGCCTCCCCTCCTCCACCAGCCGACAGGAAGGTGCGGGGCTGAGCGGTGCAGCTCAAAGATCCTATAGTATAGGATCTTTAGTGCAGCTGCTTCTGTCAGCTGAAGGCCTCCGCCTCCCTCCCTCCCTCTCTCCGTCTCCCTCTCTCTCCCCCTCCCTACCTCTCTCTCTCTCCCTCCCTCCCTCCCTCCCTCCCTCCCTCCCTCACAGCCTCGGCGTGCGAGAGGGGCTGTTTTGAAAGCGCTGTTAACGGGTTTGCAGGCAGCGACCGTTATCAGGGTGATATCGGCCGCTGCCTGCAAATCAAAAGCTACAGCTGCAAATCCACCAACGGCGCTTTCAAAACAACCCCTCTCGCACGCCGAGGCCGGGAGGAGGGAGGGAGAGAGGGAGAGAGGGAGAGAGGGAGAGAGGGAGAGAGGGAGAGGGACGTTTACTTCCGCCGGGCGGGGTGCGGGAGGAGGAGGCGGTGGAGCCGCTGTCACGGCCGCTGTTACCGCTGTTCGGGGCCCGTCATTCGCTCCGACCTTTCGTCACCACGCACCTGGTATCTTTGCCCTGCAATCAAAGATACTAGAGGAATACAGCCGCCGCCGTCGACACGAAACGTCACGCTCCTATTCTCCAAAGATTCTGCCTGACTCCAGTTTTTTCTGTCTATCGGTATAAACCAGTATTTGCTTGCCAAGCCGGGCAAAATGAGCAAGGCGTTTAGGTTGCCCAGTGCCACTTTGGGTGGTCATTGGCACCTGGGCAACCATTAATTTAGAGCCCTGATTGACCTCCAATTTCAGGTAGTCCTTGCTTTCCCCCTCCTTCCCCCCCCCTCCCCTTCCCAGCTCTCCCACAGCCTGTCTCCACCTTTTCCTTTCTTCTTCCCACCCCCCACCTCCACATCAGTATGAAGAAGGGTCTCAACCCGAAACATCACCTATTGCTTCGCTCTATAGATGCTGTCAGACCCGCTGAGTTTCTCCAGCAATTTTGTCTTGCTTTGGTTTGTTATGATGGTCTGGGCTGCGTCCTCAATTCTCTGCAATTTCCTGCAGTCTTGGATGGAGCTGTTGCCAAACCATGTTATGATGGATCCTTTCTAGGGCGCATCTGTAGAATTGGTGAGAGTTGTTAGGGACATGCTGAACCGCCTAAGCCTTTTAAGAATGTAAAGGCATTGGTGTGCTTTCTTGGCCATTGTTTCAATACGCAACCTGTAGCACAACAAGGCTATACTCGCAGATAAGGTAGGCAGTTAGAACCTTTTCCCCAGGATGGAAATATCACATACGAGATGGCATGTCTTTAAAATGAGAGGGTTTTTTACACAGAGGGTGGTGAGTGCCTGAAGTGCGCTGCTGAGGTTGGTGGTTGAGGCAGATACGATAGTGACATTTAAAATACATTTACATTAGCACAGAGACATGCAGGGAATGGAGGGATATGGATTATGTGCGGGTGGATAAGAGTTGGTGTAGGAAAGAACTGCAGATGCTGGTTTAAATCGAAGCTAGACACAAAATGCTGGAGTAACAGCGGGACAAGCAGCATCTCCGGAGAGAAGGAATGGATGACGTTTCGGGTCGAGGCCTTTCTGAAGGGGGGTTTTGACCCGAAACATCAACCATTCCTTCTCTCCAGAGATGCTGCCTGTCCCGCTGAGTTACTCCAGCATTTTGTGCCTACGTTCAGATAAGAGTTGGTCTTGGGGCCTTGTACAATGCAGACACTGTAGGCTAAAGGTCCTGTTCCAATGCTGTACTGTTCTATGTTCAATGAACCAGTTTCTATCCTGAAGTCCGTTGCTGTCCACGCTGTATCTCTGAAGTCTAATACAGAAAGATTGTCTCTTAGGAAGATTACCTTTGTTTCAACACTCACAGTTGGATCAAGTAAAAAACACCACTGCACCTAGTCTGAAGAAGGGTTTTGGCCCGAAACGTTACCTATCTCCTTCGCTCCATAGATGCTGCTGCACCCGCTGAGTTTCTCCAGCACTTTGTGTACCCACTGCACCTACTGTGGATTCATAAAGTATTACATGGTACTCTTTTAACTTTTCCTTGTGAGACCAAGGTTTGACTTTCCAGATTTTAATTTAGTTTAGTTTAGCGACACAGTGCAGACACAGTGCAGAAACAGGCCCCTCGTCCCACTGAGTCCATACTGAGCAGCGAATCCCGTACACTAGCACAATCCTACACACTCGGGATAATTTACCATTTCCGAAGCCAAATTGACCTACAAACCTGTTCATCTTTGGAGTGTGGGAGGAGACTGGAGCACCCGGAAAATACCCATGTGGTTACGAGAAGAATGTACAAACTCCATACAGACAGCACCCATGGTGAATGGTAGGGAATTGAGGAATGCTGTGGAACAGAGGGATCTAGGAATAACTGTGCATAGTTCCCTGAAGGTGGAATCGCATGTAGATAGGGTGGTAAAGAAAGCCATTGGTTTGCTGGCCTTTATAAATCAGAGCATTGAATATAGGAGTAGGGAAGTAATGTTAAAATTGTACAAGGCATTGGTAAGACCAATTCTGGAGTATGGTGTACAATTTTGGTCGCCTAGTTATAGGAAGGATGTCAACAAAATAGAGAGAGTACAGAGGAGATTTACTAGAATGTTGCCAGGGTTCCAGCAACTATGTTACAGAGAAAGATTGAACAAGTTAGGTCTTTATTCTTTGGAGCGCAGAAGGTTAAGGGGGGACTTGATTGAGGTCTTTAAAATGATGAAAGGGATAGACAGAGTTGACGTGGATACTTTTTTCCCATTGAGGGTAGGGAAGATTCAAACAAGAGGGCATGACATGAGAATTAAGGGACAGAAGTTTCGGGGTAACGTGAGGGGGAACTTCTTTACTCAGAGGGTGGTGGCTGTGTGGAATGAGCTTCCAGCAGAAGTGGTGGAGGCAGGATCGATTTTAACATTTAAGAGTAAAGTGGATAGGTATATGGACGTGAAGGGAATGGAGTGCAGGTAGATGGGACTAGGGGAAAACAAATGGTCGGCACGGACTGGAAGGGCCGAGAGGGCCTGTGTCCGTGCTGTAATTGTTATATGGTTATATGGTTATATAGTCAGGATTGAACCCGGGTCTCTGGTGCTGTGAGGCAGCAACTCTACCGCTGCACCACTGTGCCCACCCTTTGCAGTAAAGAAGCTTGATATTAATTCTCATTTGCACATTTTCTATCCATGCTTGTATAAGGCATTGGTGAGGCCACATTTAGAGTATTGTGTTCATTTTTGGTCACACTGTGATAGGAAAGATGTTGTCAAGCTGGAAAGGGTGCAGAGACGATTTACGATATTGTTACCAGGAACAAGGCCTGATTTATAGGGAGAGGTTGGGCAGGCTGGGGCTTTATTCCTTGGAGTGCAGGAGGATGAGAGGTGATTTTATAGAGGTGTACAAGAACATTAGAGGAATAGACAGGATAAATGCAGAGTCTTTTACCCAGAGTAGGGGAATCAAAAATCAGAGGACATATTTTTAATGTGACGGGGAAAGATTTAATAGGAACCCGAGAGACAACTTTTTTTACACAGAGGGTAGTAGATATATGGAATGAGCTGCCGGAGGATGTAGTTGAGGCAGGTAATATCACAACATTTAAAAACATGTGGAGAGGCACATGGATACGACAGATTTAGAGGGATATGGGCCAAACGCAGGCAGGTGGGACTAGTGCAGATGGGGCAATTTGGGCCACAGGGCCCGTTTCTATGCTGTATGACCCTCAATGACTCGACACTACTTTCATGTTTATTATAAACATCTTTCAACGATTGGTTCCATAATGTTGGACATTATAGTTAGTTCTAAATGTCTGTAAATGCTCATTTCTCAGTCGACTGAACCATCCTATCACCAACTATAGTGCAGCCTCATGGAGACACTTAGGCTATCTTTAATCAGACTTTACTGGACTTTTTTGTGGACTAAATGTTATTCCCTTTATCCTGTATCTGCACACGGTGGATGGCTTTACTGTGATCATATGTAGTCTTTCCGCTGATTGGATAGCATGCAACAAAAAGTATTTTCACTGTACCTAGATATGTGACAATAAGCTAAACTAAACTAAACACTTTGATGATGACAAGCCATCATTAATATTCTTCTGATATAACATATTATTTATTGTATTTTGCAATCAAAGTTATATGGTGTTTGCGATGTGTGAACAGGTTGTTCCAATTGCACAGATTAAAAATAGTTCTATTTGATTTGTTAAAGCCATCAATTTATTTTTCTTCAATTTGAACTAATGGGTGATTCTGTCAAATGTTCCTGTCTCTATCCAATTGAGGTTAATCTCTATGTATTTCCTTCTTAGATTTTTGAAGAGGAACACAGCATTTTATTCCTGGATCAAGGTGGTGCATTAGTGGCCATTAAACACACACCCCAACCAATTCGCCATCTGTGGTAATTGTCCTGGTTCTTGTCTTTATCATCCTGGTTAAGCAAAATAATTTGCAGTAATCTGCCATTAGACTCCAGACTTTCGAGCTAGACCATGGAAATAGGCCCTTTGGCCCACCGGGTCCTCACCGACCAGCGATCACCCCGTACACTAGCACTATCCTAAACACTAGGGTCAATTTACAATTTACAGAGTTTAGAGATACAGCTGTAGAGGGGCTGTCCCACTTGGGTGACCTAATCCGCGAGTTCTGGCGAGTTTGCCCTCGACTCATACTCGCAGCATGGTCGACACGAGGTTGTAGGAGGTCTTTGTAACTCTCCTTCATGCTCAAGAGTAGTCCCCGTGTACACGAGGCCTCAGCTAGGTCGCGCATATTTTTCAACCTGTTGATAAATGCCCGCGAGTAAAAAAAGGTCGCCATGGAAAAAATCGATACTTTTTTTACTCGTAGGTTTAGTCGTGGTAGGTCGTAGTAGATCGACATGTTAATTGTAGGTAATCGAGGGTAGTCGCAGGCCATCGAAGGTAGCCGAAGGTAGTCGTAGATAGTCTTCGTCATAGTCGGAGGTCGAAGGGAGGTTGAAGGAGATTGAAGGAGGTCGCCCAAGTGGGATAGCCCCTTAAGGATAAAGCCCACTGAGTCCACACTGACCATCGATCACCCGCACACTAGTTCTCTGTTATCCCACTTTCGCATCCAACACACTGGGGGCAATTTACAGAGGCCAATTAACCCACAAACATGTGCGTCTTTGGAATTTGGAAGGAAACCGGAGTACCCGGAGAAAACCCACACGCACAGGGAGAACCTACAAACTCCATACAGACAGCACCCGTAGTGAGGATCAAACACGGGTCAGTAAGGTCCTTACTGACCTTGTTGTGGCAACACTGTAGGACCACCATCACCACACGGCTAAGGAGTTGGATCACTCCCACCTTCTCAAGGGCAGCAAGGAGCAAGAAACAAATACTGGTCTGCTCAGCAACACCCACATCCCAGAATGAATATTTAAAAGAAAATTAAGCATTTGCTTCAGTGCTTCCCTCAGTATTAGCTGAGACAGTTGTCAGAATGACAACACAAATTCCACCCGTGACAATTGCTAGTTGTACTCTTTTAATCATTGCTGCCTGTGCTAGTTTCAATTAATCTGATGGCAGGGATTGTAAATTAAAAGTTGATGATTTTTTAGCTGGATTGATGCAGACCTGAATCTGCAATGAATTCCAGATTTCCATCTGATTCACACTAGAGTTCTGTCAGGTCTATTACATTTGTTTGGCCGCTCCTTGCCTGATCTGTAGACACAAGGAACTGCAAATGCTGGTTTACAAAAAAGACACAAGGTGCTGGAGTAACATCTCATTGTCATAGAATCATACAGTTTTGAAAACAGGTATTTTTGCCAAACTAGCCCACACCGACCAACATGCCCCTTCTACACTGGTCCCACCTGCCTGCATTTAGCCCATATCCCTCTATCCACCCTATCCATGTACCTGCTTAAATGTTTCTTAAACATTGTGATAGTACTTGCCTCAACTACCTCCTCTGACAGTTTTCCATTTACCTTGTGTTAAAAATTGCCCCTCAGGTTCCTATTAAATCTCCCCTGCCTCACTTTAAACCTACGTCCTCTGGTTCTTGATTCCCCTACTCTGGGTAAAGGCCTCTGTGCATTTACTCTATATCTCCTTTAAACATTGTCCCTCTCACCTGAAAGCTATGCCCACGAGTTTTAGATTTTTCCATCCTGGGGAAAAGGTTCTGACTGTCTACCCTATCTGTGCCTCGCCTAATCATATATACTTTTATCAGGTCTCCCCGCATCTCCGGAGTTCCAGAGAAAACAATCCAAGTCCATCCATCCTCTCCCTGTACTACTACCCCGTAATTCACTCTTCATGCTGGTAAAAGGCATTTGAAATTTTATTTTACATTTTTTCACGGAGTGTCAATATCATTGGGAAAACCAACATTGTTCTGCCCATCTTTAATGTATTGGAATTGAGTGGTTTGTTGCGTTATTCAAGGAGCTGCAGGACTGGAGTTAAATGTAGGCCAGACCAGTTGCGGGCATTGGTTTTCATCCCTGAAAGAGCATTGGAAGGACTTTCATGACAGTTGGACATGTTTAATAGATTCCTGAATGGTTCGACCTGAAACGTCATCAATCCCTTTTCTTCAGAGATGCTGCCTGATCCTCCAATTTACTCCAGCATTTTGTGTCCATCCCCAGATTTTCATTTAATTTACCAACTGAATTCAGTTAACTGAATCGTGGCTTAGTGGCGCAACAGTAGAGTTGCTTCCTTACAATGTCATAGGCCTGGGATCGATCCTATCTATGGGTGCTGTCTGTACAGAGTTTGTACATTCTCCCTGTGACCACATGGGTTTTCTCCGGGTGCTTCAGTTTCCTCCCACACTCCAAAGACGTACATGTTTGTTGGTTAAGTGAATTTGGTAAAAATTATAAATTGTCCCTAGTGTGTGGGATAGTGCTAGTGTATGGGGTGGTCACTGGCCTGCGAGGGCTCAATGGGCTGAAGGGCCTATTTCCACGCTGTATTTCTAAAGTCTAAAGTTAAATTCCTCAAGTTGCGGGATATTGAAATTGTTGTTAGCCTAGTCCTCTGGGTCATATAACCACAATGCCAAAAAGAGTACAGCCGTTACCACACAGCGCCAGAGACCCAGGCACAATCCTGACCGCCATTGCTATCTGCGCAAAGTTTGTACGCTCTCCCTTTGATCGTGTGAGTTTTCTCTGGGTGCACCGGTTTCCTCCCACATTCCAAAGACGTGCAGTTTTGTAGGTTAATTGTTCTGGTTAATTGTTCTTAATTAATTAATTGGCTTCTGTAAATTGCCCCGAGTGTGCAGGATGCAATGAGATAACATAGAACTCGTGTAAATGGGTGATCAATAGTCAGCATGGACCAAATCAATGCTGCATCTCTGAACTAAACTAAAATTACTGATGTACTCAAGGCTCTTTGCTCCATTATTTTTTTTGTCCGTGTAACACACTTGTCATTATTTGCTTGCTTCGACTAGGTTGAGCTTTGATGAAGGGAGGTCCTGGAGAAAATATAGCTTCACCTCGGTTCCTCTCTTTGTCGATGGGGTACTGGGTGAGCCCGGAGAGGAAACTCTGGTCATGACGTGAGTAGAAACATTTTACTTCATTAATGCAGCCTTAAACTTTTGAAAGATAAAAATAATACCCATTGATGTATCATTTGGGTTTGAGATTAAAGAAAAGATAAATATTTGGAATAGTGCATGCTGCCCTGGTCGACCCATTACAGGACGTTTGTGGAGACGAGGTTTACCAGAATGCTGCCTGGATTAGAGGGTTTCACACCCAGAGTAGATGGTCACAACCAGATTAAACGCAGCATCTCCTCTCACTTAGCAACCTCATTTTATGCGCCAGACAATTGTCCCAATTACTCCCGATGGGATAACAAATTAGCTTTCTTCAGTCTTTTTTTTTGCATTGGTGAATAACAGGCGTAGAAATGGTCTAAAAACTTGAGATGTATTATTGGATATTATGAATGGGGACAAGGTAACTTGGTGCCTTGAATTGTGGGTAAAATTGGAGAGGGCATCGGACTTTTGACTCTTAAGAAACTGTAGATGTTAAAATCTTGAGCAAGAAAACAAACTTCTTTCCCAGCTTTACATTTCACATATCTTTTATCCTTATCTGATGGTCTTTTGTCTCCTTTCACCTCTGATCTTTGTCTTTACTCCATCCATCTGCCAATCACCCACCCTCACCTCTATCCGCCTATCACGCGTCAGGCTTTGCCCTAGCCCCACCTCTCTTTTCCAGTTTCTCCCTCCTACTCAATCAGTCTGTAGAAGCGGGGGTGGGAAAAAGATGACAAAGTGCTGGAGTAACTCAGAGGATCAGGCAGCATCTGTGGAGAACACTGATAGGCGATGTTTCGGGTTGGGATCCTTCTTCAGATCCATGATGTCACCTATCCATGTTCTCCAGAGATGTTGCCTAGCCTGCTGAGTTACTCCAGCACTTTGTGTCCTTTGTTGGAAGCCAGCATCTGCAGTCCCTTATTTCTACAATCTGAAGAAGGGTCTTGGCCGTAACGTCGTTCCTCCATTCCCTCCACAAATCCTGCATGGCAGCAAAGTTCCTCCAGCACTTATAGATAAAGCTAGATTAGGCACAATGGTGAACAGGTAAAGTTGCTATCTTACAGTGCCAGAGTCCTGGGTTTGATCCCGACTACGGGTGCTGACTGTAGGCAGTTTGCACATTCTCCCTTTGACCACGTGGGTTTTCTCCGGGTGCTCCGGTTTCTTCCAACATGCCAAAGAGGTACACGCTTTCAGGTTAATTGGCTTTGGTAAAAATTGTAAATTGTCCCTCGTGTGTAAGATAGTACTTGTGGACGGAGTGATCGCTGGTCTGTGCGGACTTGGTGGGCTGCAAGGCCTGTTTCCGCACTGTATCTCGAAACTGAACTAGAAACTGAAAAAGTATCCTCAATTGACTTCCCCTTGCTGATGTAAAAAAAAAACAAGAAAGTAAAACATGAAGTCATTCTAGCGAGTGAAACAACTCTTAAAGGAAACAATGTTCTTAGTCTCCCAGGAATAACGAAAAACAAATGCAGAAAGAATTAAACGTCTCCGAACCCTTCTTAACAATGGCAGGTCTAAACATGATACGTTAAAATAACGATTGCACGATTGGAAACATTTAAATATGGGCTTTGGAATTAAGGTACAGGGCAGCACTGTAGCTCAGCGGTAGAGTCGTTGCCTTACAGCGCCAGAGACCTAGACTCCACCATTCAATGAGATCACAGATGACCTGATTTTGGCCTTTGCTACTTTCCTGTCTCATCCTGTCCTTACAGTACTGGACCCACTTTGTCTTGCAATTCTTGGGCTGAGTGCCCAATTCTTACCACCCACTGAACAGAGACACACAGGGGAAGATACTGACAGATTTTTAGACCAAACTGAACAGTGTTCCGCAGCAGCTTATGGTTCCTGGAATTGCTCAGGGCTGACCTTGACAATGTGTGACAGTGCAAAATGGGTAATGGAAAGAAGGTGGCCTCTTCTACATCGGCATCAATCGCTCTGTGAATCTTCTGCATGGCGGAGATTTTTAAAAAGTGATGCAGTGCTTGCAACACAAGAACAGGGCACAGTCTTTAGACTTTAGAGATACAGTGCTGAAACAGGCCCTTCGGCCCACTGAGTGCACACCGACCATCGATCACCCTGTACACTAACACTATCCTACACACTATGCACAGGTTCCAATTTTATCAAAACCTATTAACCTAAAATCATGTATGTCTTGGAAGTGTGGGAAGAAACCAGAGCACCAGGAGCAAACCCACACGGTGACAGGGAGAATGTACAAATTCCATACAGACAGCACCCGTAGTCAAGATCAAATCCGGATCTGCATCCCTGGAGAACACGGATAGGTCGGGATCCATCTTCATAACCCAGCAGGTCAGGCATCATCCCTAGAGAATAAGGATAAGTAACTTTTCTGGTTGAGACCCTACCTCAGATATGAAGAAGGGTCCCTACCCGAAATGTCATCTGCCTATGTTCTCCAGGGAATTTTGTGACTGTGCCATTTCACTTGATTTCCATTCTTTGGTGATTGAGGCAGGTGTCAACTTATTGGAGATCCTTTTGAAAAGCTTGAAGGAAAACCATTCAAAGCGCACCCTGAAAATAGAATGATTTACTGCTTTTCCGTGCTCATGTTTGGTGGAGTGAGAAATGACAATAATTCCGAGTGAGTTCTTCCCACATCAAGTCGGCTCACTGATGGATGAGCCAGGAGGTTGATCCTGCATAAATCCACGGTCCCCCATGTTATAGGAAGGAACTCCGAGGTAATTAATAAGCCCCAGTTAATCAGCTCAGGCCAATCTGTGATGTATCCCACATTGAAGAATTTTTGTTTAGTTTGAATTGCACTTAATTATTTATTGTTGTTTCAGCACACATAGCGATACCAATGCACCGCACTTCAGCGTGTTCCCTTGTGCTGATCATCCGTTTATTTATCTACACGAGCTCTCAGAGTCACTGGGCTGAAATACTGGCTGCGGTTTATGGGGTTCCCTTTTCACCAGTCTAATTCAAAGAACACATACCTTGATTGATACAGCTCCATCTCCTACACTTCCCAATTGTCATTATATTAGCGGCTACATTAATCCATTTATTTTAAATTAAGCACGTTCCAGCCATTGAATAATGCTGATTAGACATTTAGCTCGTGTGTGTTTTACATTTTTAATTAGTAAAGTAATGTTTTTCTACTCTACTAGTGCATGATATCCTAAAACGCAGATAATTGCCGTACCTAAGAGCTTGTAAATATGTGTGAAAAGAAGAGATCACAATGTCAATCCACATCATTCCTCTAACATTTTAACCTGCCTGAATTGGCTCACAATTCACCCAAGCTCGTATCCAATGAATCAGATAGGCATCCATTTATTTCAGTCTGACCCTCAGTTGACATACTCCAGCACCCAACTTACTCAATCGTCCAACCAATTAACCCAGCCTGGTAATCGACTAACCTAGTCAGACATCCAACTAACCCATTTGAGCACTTAACTAATCTAGTCCAGTACCCAAGTAACCCAGCCTGGCCTAGTCCAGTAGTCGACTCACCTAAACACAAAGTGCTGAGGAACTCAGTGGGTCAGGCCGCACCTGTGGAGAGAATGGAGAGGTGACGATTCAGATCGGGATCCTTCTTCAGACTCAAGTAGGAAACATCACCTGTCCATTCTCAGATGTTGTCTGACCCACTGAGTTCCTCCAGCACATTTTGTTTTGCTCAAGGTTCCAGCATCTGCAGACTCTTGTGTCTCCAGTCAACTAGCATAATGGGATATGCAGCCAATTTAGTCTGGTACTTAACTAATCCAGTCTGGCATCCAAGTAATAGTCCGCTGCTCAACTAATCCAGTGTGGTATCTAGCTAATGCAAGTCTGGTGTTCATTTAAACAAGTATGGCAATCAACTAAAGATGCCCAACATGAAGCGCTCCACAACCAACGAACACAGTCCATACCGAGCTAATTCAGTCTGACACTCAATTTATACAGAGCACCACACATCTAATCTAGTTTAATATTAGCTAATCCAGACAGGCAATCCAACCCTGACTAACACCCAAGTAAATCCATAGAGTACACTGGCACCAAGCCTAATGCTCAACTAACAGAGTGTTTAGTTTAGTTTAGTTTACTATTGTCATGTGCACCAAGGTACAGTGAAAAACTTTTTTGTTGCATGCTCTCCATTCAGTGAAAAGACTAAACATGATTAAAATCAAGCCGTTCTTAGTGTACAGATACAGGAAAAAGGGAATAAAGTTTAGTGCATGATGAAGTCCAGTAAAATCCTATTAAAGGTAGTGCGAAGGTCTGCAATGTAGGTAGATGGAAGGTCAGGACCACTCTCTAGTTAGTGATAGGACAGCGCAAGTTGCCTGATAACAGCTGGGCAGAAACTATGACACTAGATAATGCACTCTGGCACCAAGCTCGCCTGCAATGGTACCCAACTGGTTCAGTCTGAACATCCAAACAAACCCAGTGTAACTTCCATCCAATTCAAATATCTAAATTAGTTCCCAGCTGGCCAGTTCTGGCATCTAATCAACCTCGAATAGCACTCTGTTAAATTTGGTTAACATCTACCTAACACAGACTGGCATCCAATTAACCGTGACTGGCATCGAACCAATCCAGTCTGGCATCCAAATAACCCAGGCTACTTCCAACCACTCTGACACACATTCAGTTATCCTAACTGGCACCAACTCCATCCAGTTGGCATCCAACCAAACCAGCCAAAGCAAAACTGACAACCAACTAACCATGCCTGGTACCCAGCTAATCAGGTCTGACACTTCAGTAACCCAGTCCATCATGCAAGCAACCCAGATCCCAGTTAACTGCCTTGCTGGCATTGGCAGCCATCCAACCAATTCAGTCTGGTGTCGGTCAAAGCAGACCAGCTCCCAAGTAATCCGTCCTCATATCCCATACAATTTGAACACCGTCAACATCACCAATGCTGCCATCATACACAAGTGTTTATTCCAAATATCCATTCCAATTTTAATAAACATACTTTCTCTAAGATGGAGACACAAGGAACTGCAGATTGACACAACAAGCTGGAGTAACTCAGGAGGGAGCATCTGTGGAGGGAAAGAAGGGGTGATGTTCGGGTTGAGACCCTTCTTCAAGGAACTGCAGATGCTGGTTTATAAAAAAAGACACAGAATTCTGGAGTGCTGTGCAGCAATCAAATCAGATAATATTAAACATAAATACAGACAAACCAAACTCATGTCATAGAGTCACAGAGTGATACAATGTAGAAACAGGCCCTTCAGCCCCACTTGCCTACACCGATCAACATTTCCCATCTATGCTAGTCCCACCTGCCTGCGCTTGGCCAATATCGCACTAAACCTGTCCTATCCATGTACCTGTCTAAATGTTTCACAAAACATTGCGATAGTACTTGTGATAGTACCTTGGTATTCACTACTTTTGGAAAAAATATTGTATGAATGTGATCAATAGATTGACAGGGGGCACAGTGGCACAGCAGTAGAGTTGCTGTCTCACAGCGTCTGTCACCCGGGTTTGATCCTGACAATAATTACTCTCTGTACGGTTCATAGATTCTTCCTGTGACCGCATGGTTTTCTCCAGGTGCTTGTAGGTTATTTGGCTTCTGTAAATTGTCCCTAGTGTGTAGGATAGAACTAGCGTATGGGTGATCGCTGGTCGGCGTGGATTCGGTGGGCAGAAGGGCCTATTCCAATTTGCATCTCTAATCTAAACCAAAGATGTGCAGGTTTGTAGATTAATTAGCTTCTGTAAATGGCTCCTAGTGTGTAGGATAGACTAGTGGTTGTTGGTCAGCGTGGACTTGGTGGGCAGATGAGCCTGTTTCCATGTTGTATCTCTAAAATAAACTGAACTAAAAAGAAAGGCAAATGTTATTGGCATGCATATGATTCATATTGAACCCTCTTGTTTGTTTTTGCCATTGGCAGTGTGTTTGGTCATCTCAGCCACCGCTCTGAATGGCAATTGGTCAAAGTGGACTACAGGTCTATCTTCAGTAGGAAGTGTATGGAGAACGACTTCCAGGACTGGACGCTCCACACTCAGGTTAGTGATGGCACCATCTTTGATCTCCCAATCCAACACAAATTCCTCTAACTCTCCTTCTCCCGCCTTCTACGATTCGATACGATATTACTTTATTGTCAGGACAAAGTCTGAAATTTGTTTTGCATTGCAGCAGCCCCATTTACAGCATCACATAAAAGATAAAAGAGACTTGAAAAGTCATGCATTAAGACATCAAGACAGGACCCAAAAATACATACATTCAACACAACATTACGATAACAGAAGATAAAATTTGAGGCCCATCAGAGTGCGTTTGATCTGGGATTAAGTGCCAGATTTAGTTCGAGGATTGACTGGTGCACAAAAGAGTGCTTCAGTCTAACCTCATTAAATTCTGGAACCCTATATCTCCGGTTTGATGGTAACAAATTGTACTCACTGTTCAGAACATGGTTGGGGTCAGAATAAATATTGTTGGCCATCCTTGGTATGTTTTTATGGTAGGATGATTCATCCAATTTCTGAAGTGGTTGACCTACAATCTTTGAGCAAATGTTTAATTGTTGGAGCAGTTTTGATTTTGTAGTAGCAGAGAAACTCTTGTACCATGTAATCTTACAGTATTGCAAAACACTCATTATCACAGCGGTAAAAAATCCCTTCCTATATATCTCCCTGCACTACCTTCTCTCCACCTCCCTTCCCTTAATTCCCCTTCCCCACCAAACAGCGACAGTCGCTTCACAGCTGTCATCGGGCAATTGAACCATCCCTTCATTGACTAGAGAGAGGTCCTGAGCTGCCACCTACCTCATTGTAGACCCATGGACTATCCTTAATCAGACTTCACTGGACTTTATCCTGCACTAAATGTTATTCCCTTTATCCAGTGGATGGCTCAATTGTAATCATGTATAGTCTTTCGACTGTCTGGAGAGCAAGCAACAAAAATGCTTTTATTACTGTACCTTGGTACACATAACGATAAACTAAACTAAACTAAATCACACCTCACCCGATTCTCTACCCCTCCACCAACACAGCTCTTTTGTCACCCAACCCACTTAATTCTCCCGAGCACCATCTTACCCCCTCATCTCCCCCCACCTCACCACAGAAGTTGTGCCTACAGCACCAGTGACCCTGTGACTTGGTGTATGTTATGGCACTGAAATAAAAAGGCCAAGCCTTATCTTTACGATGGGTCAAACCTCGTCAATATGTGGGTTCCAGAGCAACAAGTAAATAATTCACCGGGCTTGTCCTCCTGCATTTCTCGGCGACTTCAATAAAAGGCAGCTGAAGCAGTGTGGAGACACCACTCTCACCACATGTAATGGCTTCAGAATCTAATAACCTATCTCCCCAATCATGATATAATTGCACTGAATTATCCCAGTTGGTTTTAATGGGTCTCACATGACATATTTTGCCTGGAGCCTTAACATAATTAATTTCCAATTGACAGTTCACTTTGCTGGTCTAATTACCGTCCCTCCTGCCTTGCGACATCTGGTACACAAGGTGTACAGGAGGGTGAGCAGTGGCCAGCAGTCTGTCACTCAGGGATGATCCTAGATGAATACAACTGAAGGGGTTTTGCTGCGATGCGGGTGCAGAAGGCAGCCCGCCAGTGTTGCAGCGGATCAAAGTCGTCAACTCACAGGATTCAGCCCGATTCAGCAGACGCCAATCTGCTCAGGATTGAAGCTGAATCAAATGAGTCTCACTGTTTCATGCACAGCGACGGCTCGGTTCACTGGCAGCCTTGCTGATTGTTAAACCAGCTACACAACACAGAGCCCGTTCACCACACGTAACGTCTACTCCGAGGCAGCAGTTCGAGTCTCCGAAATATTCTGCTGCTACCTCGTAACGGCACAAATTAAAATGTCGAGAAAAGCTCAGCAGGTCAGGTCACATCTACAGAAAGAGAAACATTTAGCATGGTGGGTGGTACAGTGGCCCAGTGGTACAGTTGCTGCCTCACAGCGCCAAAGACCAGGGTTCGATCCTGACTATGGGTGCTCTCTGTATGGAGTTTGTACGTTCTCCCCGTGATCGCATGGGTTTCTCTGGGTACTCAGGTTTCCTCCCACACTCCAGAGACGTACCCGTTGGTAGGTTAATTTGCTTCTGTAAATTGTCCCTAGTTTGTTGGGTAGCATTAGTGTACGAGGTGATTGCTGGTCGGCAAGGACTCGGTGGGATGAAGGGCTTGTTCCTGCGCTGTATCTCTAAAGTCTGAAGTAAAGGTCTGGGACCCTCATCAGAATCTAACAGAGCTCCGCATCAAAAGAGTGCATATCCATCTCACTCACAGTCATGGCGTCAGAGAGCTCATTCCATAAAACAGCCACCCTCTGTGTGAAAAAGTTGCTCCTCAGGTTCCTATTAAATCTTACCCCTCATCAGTCAGAGTATAGCGTATAGAAGCTGGGAGGTCATGTTGCAGTTGTATAAGATGTTGGTGAGACCGCATTTATAATATTGTGTTCAGTTCTGGGCACCATGTTATTGGAAAGATATTGTCAAGCTTGAAAGGGTTCAGAGAAGATTTACGAGGATGTTGCCAGGATTAAGGGTGTGAGCTATAGGGAGAGGTTGAGTAGGCTGGGTCTCTATTCCTTAGACCACAGGAGGATGGGGGGTGATAGAAACATAGAAAATAGGAGCAGGAGTAGGGCCTTCGGCCCTTCGAGCCTGCACCGCCATTCAATATGATCATGGCTGATCATCCAACTCAGTATCCTGTACCTGTGTTCTCTCCATGCCCCCTGATCCCTTTAGCCACAAGGGCCACATCTAACTCCCTCTTAAATATAGCCAATGAACTGGCCTCAACTACATTCTGTGGCAGAGAATTCCACAGATTCATCACTCTCTGTGCGTGATCTTATAGAGGTGTACAAAATCATGTGAGGAATAGATCGGGTAGATGCAAAGTCTCTTGCCCAGAGTAGGGGAATTGAGGACCAGAGGTCATAGGTCATCTGAGGGGTAACCTTTTCACACAAAGGGTGGTGGGTGTATGGAACAAGCTGCCAGAGGAGGTCGTTGAGGCTGGGACTTCACCAACTTTTAAGAAACAGTTAAACAGGTAGGACTAGTGTAGCTGGGACATGTTGGCCGGTGTGGGCAAGTTGGGCCAAAGGGCCTGTTTCCACACTGTATCACTCTATGACTCTATGATTCCATGCTGACTAAAATATGCATCTAAGCAAGTCTAATTTTACTTCGGAGTCACGTGAAGGAGGCAGCCAGCAGCGTCCGAGTTCTCCAGAGCTGCTGGTTCAATTCGCAGCCCCCAACTTCACGCCGCTACAGCCCGCAGGTGCTCCTCGGACTGGCGGCAAAACCACCCGGAGGTCGGGCAGGTCCGCTGACTCGGCTGAGTCCAGACTGGAGGACACCCCGCCCGCGGGAAGTGACAGCGGTCGACTATCCCGCATGGAGCGGATGGTGGAGCAGTTGCTCCAGCGTGACCTGCTGCAGCAGGGGTATGGTCACAGTGGGTCTCCTCGCAGACCCACGGCAGCACCCTTTACAGGACTGCCAAATGTCTCACCCTCCTTGCAGGGGAGCATAAGGAGTCAGAACTGGGCTGACTCTGAAGAGGGGAGTGTGGCTGAAGATACACCTATGCTAGGGGTGCCAGAAGAGGAGTTATTGGGAATGGTCACAAAATTTGGGATGCCTACCCAAAAAGGGCTGCCGTTGCAACCGAAGTTGGCAGCCAGTATCAACTACATGGCAACAAACCAACTTCAAGAACAAGCCATTAATGACACGGCAGCCAAATACTTAGCTCCGGAGAATTGTGTTTCCCTCAACGTGCCTGCTGTTAACAACCCCATTTGGGGTAACATGAGCCCTGGCATCAGGAGTCAGGAAGTTAAACTCCAGAAGATCCTTAAACTACTGGCTGCTGGAATTATGGCCGTTGCCAGGTTAATGGACGGAGTGGAAATGCCTGAAGAGCTACAGGATGCTCTAGCTCGCCTATGTAACACTCAGTTTGAGATAAACAGTTACAGGAAGAGTGTCATCCTGGCCTGCACTGAACTACAAGTTCGCAGGGTTGTGCTGACCCAGCAGTGCACAGCCGCCTACATTACTATTCGGGGACAACCTGCCTAAACAGGTTAAAGACCTGAAGAGGCAAAGGCAATAGGCATGATTAAGGTGCCGGCTGCCGCCAAGTCCTCATACCCGCGGCGACAGCACCCCTATGCATCCACCAGCAGACCACGCTACAACAGCGATAGACCACCTGCTGGTGAAAGCTCGAAGGCCGTCCAACCTGCTCAATGGTCTTTTTTAGACCATGGCCCAGCACGGCCTTCTTGGAAGATGTGCCAACACCACACCACAGCGCCTCCACATCCCAAGAAACAAGGACAGAGGCGACCAACGCAGCACCGCCGGTAACCATGGAGGTAGGTAGGTCTGGTTGCCTCAGGAACATCGCATGTTTAAACTCCTCACGGGTCGGGGGTCGGTTGCACTTCTTTCGGGATGCATGGAGTACTTTAACCTCTAATGCTTTCATACTGCAAAATATTCAGGGATATAAAATTGAATTTGTTCACAAACTCCCTTCCCAGCATACACCTAGTCGAGAGTTTGTACTTTCACAGAAAGAAAAGAAAGAAGGTCATGCTGAACTCTTAAGACTACATTCAAAAGGGGTAATTGAGAAAACCAAAAGAGAGTCTCATGAGTTTGCATCGAATATTTTCACTAAAAATAAAAAAGACGGCAGATGCCACATCATTATTGATTTGACAGAACTGAGTACTCTCGTGCAATATGTCCATTTCAAAATGAAAATCTTCGTCACTGTCAAACAACTAGTTTCGAAGAGGTACTTCATGGCTTGCATCGACCTAAAGGATGCATACTATTCAACTGCACCAATAGACAAGGATCATCGTAGCTATTTGAAATTTGTCTGGATGGGGCAACTCTGGCAGTATAAAGCGCTGCCTAATGGATTATCATCAGCATCCAGACTGTTTACCAAATTATTAAAACCAGCTTTAGCAAGTCTCAGAATACAAAAACATATTGTATGATATGTTTGATTGTATATTGTACTCTATGACATTTTAATCGTGTGGAAAACCTTGGAGTTGGCCAAATTGGCTGTCTCAGCCACTGAGCACTTAATTCAAAAACTGGGGTTTATCATCCATCCAGATAAATCAAAATTGACGCCTTCTACCACAATGGACTATTTGGGATTCACAATTGACTCTGTTCATATGTCTGTCACTTTGCCACCGAACAAAGCGTCAGATTTGATAGAAGCATGCAACAGCCTTACTGGCATCAGGAAACCGTCTATTCAGCAAGTAGCCAGGGTGATTGGGAAGCTTGTGGCTGCTTTCCCAGCCACACAATTTGGGCCACTGCATTACCAAAACCAACAAAGGGCATAAATTGCAGCACTCAAACACCATGTGGGCTATTTTGACAGGCCAATGCAATTACCAGGGAAAGCTAAATTGTAATTACAATGGTGGATAGACCATGCTCGACATTGCTCTAACCCCATCACAATCACAAATCCCTCGGTTATACTGCAAACTGATGCCAGCGCACAAGGCTGGGGAGTAACTAATACCACCTCCAGTTGTGGTGGTAGATGGAGTGCACATGAATTAACCCTACTTCGGGCACTGGGAATTAATTATCTAGAAATGCTGGGAGCATTTCATGGACTCCAGGCTTACTGTTTGGACATGCACCATCTGCACGTACACTTACAAATTGATAATACCACTGTGGTGGCTTATATCAATCATATGGGTGGAATAAAGTCAATATCCCGTGACGAATTGGTTAATACAATCTGGCACTGGTGCTTAGAAAGGAGCATTTGGATATCAGCCACTTACCTTCCAGGTAGGCTAAATACAGTGGCGGACACCAGGTCACGCAAATTTAATGACAACACCGAATGGATGTTGGACCGCAAAGTGTTTGCCGATATTATAGATCGGTATGGAACACCAGATATCGACCATTTTGCATCCAGACTTAATCACCAAATATCAACATATGTTGCATGGGAACCAGACCCTGACGCAGTAGCGATGGATGCTTTCTCGCTACACTGGGGGGATTTGTTTTTCTATGTATTTCCCCCCTTCTGCCTCATCAGGGTCTTGCAAAAAATTCAACAAGACTCCGCATTGGGTATTCTGGTTGTGCCCGATTGGCCTACTCAACCATGGTCCCTGTGGTACGGGACATGGTCACAGAACCATGCATTCCAATACCTAAACGTCCGAGTTTTTTTGGTACATCCTGTGACGGGAGAGTCACCCGTGCCATGACTGGATGAACCTATTGGTTTGCAGGGTTTGAAAAGGCCACTTCTGGATTTTGGACTCTCGGACCGAACAATCAATATCATCACAGCATCGTGCAGGGAGTCCACCAGGAGACAGTACCTCACTTACATGAAGAAATGGGAGGTGTTCTGTACCAAAACAAACACCACATATGACACAGCCACCATCACGGAAGTGCTGGAGTTCCTGGCAAGCCTTCATTTTGATGAAGGTTTGAGCTACAGTGCCATCAACTGTGCCAGAAGTGCCCTATCCAATTATCTCGGACAAGGTTACGATCACCTTACAGTGGGGTCTCACCCTTTGGTGTCGAAACTAATGAGGGAAATATTTAATTCAAATCCCCCCAGGCCTAGATATTCCCAGACCTGGGATATTGGCATTGTACTAACCATGCTCCGAGGGTGGGCACCAATAACGTCTCTTTCATTGGACAAATTGACATACAAAATGGTAATGCTGATGGCACTCGTGACGGCGCAACGGGTCCAGTCCCTACACAAGCTAAGTATGGACGCCATGGTTATTACCAACAAAACGGTAAATTTCGTTATACAGGGGTTACTCAAACAAGACAGGCCTGGATCATCTGGCCGAATGTTGGATTTCCTGGCTTACCCCATAGACAGCCGTTTTGCATAGTGACCCACCTCTTACACTATATGGAGATCACCAAGTGTCACAGGGGCACGGAAAGGGCTTTGCTTATAAGTCACAAATGTCCTCATCACAGAGTCACCGTGCAAACCATTTCAAGATGGTTAAGGGTGGTATTGGGTGCAGCGGGGGTGGACACTAACGTATTTAAATCTCACTCCACCAGGGCAGCATCCACATCGGCGGCAAGGATGATGGAAGTTCCTATGGACCACATCCTTGCAACGGCGGGTTGGACAAATGAGAAAACCTTTCAGCGGTTTTATAATAAACCCGTGGCCGCACCTGAGACGTTTGCCGACAGAATATTAAGTTCTATATTATTATTTCCCCGATGTAGGGGTATTATTATTTGGTATTGTTAAATAAATACCCCTTTGTTTTTCAACACAGTTTCATGTCTGAAATACGTTAACATACTTCCTCCATTCGTCATTCTGGCAGTGTGTGAGCATGGACTTGTTCCAGGGCATGAAATCACAGAGCTTTGAAATCTTCACGTAGTCACTCACGTGACTCCGAAGTAAAATAGTAAGATTAAATGAGAACTTACCAGTTTGAAGTTTGATCTTTATTTTATGAGGAGTTAGGATGAGGGATTACGTGCCCTCTGCTCCCAAACCCTCTATTATAAAGGTCAACTGGTATGCTAGTTCTCTTATCTTACTATGTTAGTCAACTCTGTTATCTGTGATTTCACACCGCTGCTTTGAAGAATGTCGCGCATGCGTGCTGGCGGGGTCTTCACGTAATCCCTCATCGTAACTCCTCATAAAATAAAGATCAAACTTCAAACTGGTAAGTTCTCATTTAATCTTACTATTTTCCTGCATTTGACCCATATCCCTCTAAACCTTTCTCATCCATGTTCCTGTCCAAATGTCTTTTAAATGCTGCTATTGTATCTGCCTCAACCACTTCCTCAGGCAGCTCATTTCATAAAACATCCACCCTCTGTGTGAAAAAGTTTCCCCTCAGGATCCTGATAACTCTGACTCCCCTCATCATAAATTTATCCCCTCCAGTTCTTCATTGCAGCTCTGGGAAAAAGACTGCATACATTCACCTTATCAGTCCCCCTCATTTGTAATGTGGTGTCGCAGTAAGGTGCATCCCTATTTATTGCCCATCTCTAATTATCTTAGGGAAGGCAGTGGTGCACACTTGCCTTGGTCTGCTGCTGTCCTGCTCAGCTAAGTGGGTGGCAATGAGTTTGCTTTCAAAGACAGCACAGTGGTGCAGTGGTAGAGTTTACAGCTCCAGTGACCCGGGTTTGATCCTGTCTGTACAGAAGCTGGGTCTTTATTCCATGGAGCATAGGAGGATGAGGGGAGATCTTATAGAGGTTTACAAAATCATGAGAGGAATAGATTGTGTAGTCTTTTACCCAGAGAATGGGAATCGAGGGTCAGAGGACATAGGTTCGAGGTGAAGGGGAAAAGATTTAATAGGAATCAGAGGGGTAACTTTTTCACAGAGGGTGGTGGGTGTATGGAACAAGCTGCCAGAGGAGGTAGTTGAGGCTGGGACTATCCCAAGATTTAAGAAACAATTGGACAGGTACATGGATAGGACAGGTTTGGATGGATATGGACCATGCGCAGGCAGGTGGAACTAGGGTAGCTGGGACATTGTTGGCTGGTGTGGGCAGGGCCTGTTGGCAACAGGCCCTTTTCTACGCAGTAAAAGGCTACTGTTCACATCTCCTAAGATTTTAGTGATATTGAGTCTAGGCCCACACCAAGATAGTTCCACCTGCCTGTGTTTTCCCCATATCACTCTAAGCCTCTCCTATCCATGTACCTGACCAAATGCCTTTTAAATGATATAGAGAAAAAGCAAATATATAGAGTTGGATAACAGATAGGACCCAATCTTACTGAAAACTAGAACAGAATCATGAGGTGGGGGGGGGTGGTGCTTTATCGAATCATTCTCTATTTTTATGTGAGCTCTGATCTGAAAGGAGACATGGTGTTGAAGCTGTAAGCGTTCACCGTTCCAGCGACCCAGGTTTTATCCTGACCCGCACGGGCCACAGGGTTATTCCCTCTTTGAGATGCTTGGTTGCGCAGACTTGAAAGCATCTTTAAAGCTGGCAAACAGGATCAGCATTCTACTCCAGCGGAAAGGTTGCCCCGTCTCCTCAGGTTAGGCTGAAGATTTTAAAGCAGGCAAATTGCAAACCTTGGGCAAGGTGGCAGCAACAGCCGATCTCCAGTTGGCTTATTGAGCTGTACTGACCCTACTTTAGCTCAGATTTCAACAGGCAGGCTTCCATCTGCTTGATCCTGGTATTTACATAACAAAACCTGCCCTCTCAAAGCAGGGCCCAAGTCACGGGAGATAGACACAAAAAATGCTGGAGTAACTCAGCGGGTCAGGCAGCATCTCTGGAGAAAAGGAATAGGTGACTTTTCAGGTCGAGACCCTTCTTCAGACTGAGAGTCGGGGAGAGGGGGGAAATGAGATCTAATGAAAGGTTAGATTTGTAATCTTATGGTTGTTAGGTCAATCCCCCTCATCTGCCAAAACGTTCCCACAAGAGTACAGCATCAAAGTCTTTTATCCGAAAATGAAGAAAATAATGAATGTAGTTACTAAACAAGGTGTACAACAGGAGTTTTAACGGCAGCTTCATGTTGGCAGAGTGGAAGAGGGCAGATGATGACATGAACTGTTGTCGGCACAAACTAACATGTCAGCGGAAAGACTATACATGATTACAATCGAGCCGTCCACAGTGTACAGATACAGGATAAAGGGAATAACGTTTAGTGAAAGATAAAGTCCTGTAAAGTCCGATCAACGACAGTCGGAGGGTCTCCAATGAGGTAGATAGCAGCAGAGGACCGCTCACTATTTTCTGACGTTAAACAGCAATATTGAGCAGGAATTTCTGGGATTGTGCAAAAAAGAATGTGTTGGTGGAACTCAGCAGCTCGGGCAGACCCCATTCCTTCCACAGACGCTGCCTGACGCGTTGTCCTCCAGCACTTTTTTTTTGCTGAAGATTCCAGCATCTGCAGTTTCCTGTGTCTCAACTCGAAGATTGTTATAGACAAAGTTATCAGATTTGCTAATGCGCAGATCAATACAGGTGACAAGGCGAGGGCTGATATGGGAGTCAAGGCCATCTCCTTCGCTGTCGTGTGCTGGGGCAGCAGGGCGAAGGCTGCGGACGCCACTAGGTTCAACAAACTCATCAGGAAAGCTAGCTCCGCCCTGGATTCATGGGAGATGGTCTTAGAGGGGAGGATGCTCCTCAAACTGCGGAGCATCCTGGCCAATACAGCTCACCCCCTCCATGACACACTGGTCAACCTGAGGAGCACCTTCAGCAACAGACTGGTTCCACCAAGATGCAGGACAGAACGCCACAGGAGATCCTTCCTCCCTGTGGCTATCAAACTTTACAACTCCTCCCCCTTCTGTCATGGAGTTGACTGAGACTGATTCCCCTCCCCATCCCCCCCCCCGCTTTCACCCCACTCCCCAATCTTTGCACATCCCCAAGCCTTTCCACTCGTCGCTTTAATTTCATCCTTCATGTATTTTGTGTTTTTTGTGACTGTTCGCAGATCAATTTCCCTCCTGGGATAAATAAAGTTCTATCGTATCGTATCGTAGTCACACTGCATGGAAGCAGGCCCTTCAGCCCAACTTGCCCATGCAAACCAAGGTCCCCATCTACGCATGTCCCACCTGCCCACATTTAGCACATATCCCTCTAAACCTTTCCTATCCATGTACCTGTCCTAATATATTTTATTCCATTGTTTAAAGCCACCATAACTTCAGGAAACCTTTTGCCGGGGAGAATAGATGAGCACCAATGTATTCCATTTCCCTTTTAAACGAGCTCCAGGCAGGAATGGTTAAGCTTGCTCATTTATTCCAGAATTGCTGCCTTTCTCCCAAACCTTCCACCCTGTGTTTTAATTTCCACTCTGTATTTCTGGAAATATTATTATTGACGAATATTAAAATCTACTGACCTGAAAATATAAATTACATTCAAAATGTCAAATATTGAGTCGATTTTTTGTTTAACAAATACAATGAGTGGTTTTAAGGTGAGAGTAGCGAAGTTTAAAGGAAACAAGTTTTTTTTTAAACAGAGTTTCATTTTTGCCATTGTTTTAAGGTGAGAGGGGCAAAGTACAAAGTGGATGTGTGGGGCAGGTGGGTGCCCGGATCGCACTGCCAGGGGTGGTGGTGGAGACTTGTCTGACACCCTGTGAAACGCAGTGTTTCTGTTTCCTCTCTCTTCCTCATCACTCGGACACTCTGCCCCCACCCTGTCACGTTGCTGTAAGCAGCAGGCAGCCTGCTTCTTGGTACCTCTGAGCAGCTGTCCTTTAATCTGCTGGCAGAGAACTACAACATGAGCAGACTCAAGTGGATCCTGCTTTGATTTTGTCTCTCTCTCGCTCCCTTCCTGTACTCTTTTATGTGGCTCCCCCATTACAGCAAGGCCGTGATCAATGGCTTTGGCACATCAAGAAATGTGAGAGGGAGGAAGGGGGGAGATTTGTTGCCCGTGTCTTACCGTTCAGTAGCTTAGCTCCTATACTTTGAGTTATTGCGCTGCCAGACACAAAATTGCATCTTTCCGCAACCATTTGCCTGTTGCTTCCTTCAAGCTGAGAAGGGATGCTGGTGAGCTGTCAGATTTTTAATCACATGGTGGTTAGTTCAATCCCTCTATCTCGCAATAAGTTCCCACGAGTAAATCATCAAATTATTTTATTCGAAATGGAAGGAAATAATGAATGTATTTTCTAAACAAGTGATCCACAGGAGTTTTAATGTCAGCTCCATGTTGCTTGATTCAAGAGTTTGGCCTCTTTTGATAAGAAAATTATTTCTGGCAGCTGCATGAAGGGTTGGATTAATCTCTGTGTGAACAAGCTTTAGATTCGTGGACCTGAAGTCCAATGGCAACTGCCTAAATTCCCATCCTTTTACCACATTTGACCAGATAACTTTCCACATACCAGCATCTGCAGTACATTCCTACACATTTTGACTGCTCCACTGCGAAATCTCCTCAAGGTCTGCCACCTATTCCCTTTTTCCAGGGATGCTGCCGGACCGCTGAGTTATTCCAGCATTTTGTGTCTACCTTTGGTGTAAACCAGCATCTGCAGTTCCTTTCTACATAACTTTCTACAGAGCCCAGTTTAGATTAGAGATACCACATGGAAGTCAGCCCTTCGGCCCTCTGAGTCAATGCCGACCATCGATCACCCCGGCCCACTAGTTCTATGTTATTCCACTTTCTCATACTGCACATTGTAGGCAATTTTACAGTGGATAATTAACTTACAAACCTGCACATCTTTGGGGTGTGGGAGGAAACCCACGCAGTCACAGAAGGAACGTGCAAACTCTGCACAGACAGCACCCGAGGTCAGAATCGAACCTGGGTCTCTGGCGCTGTGTGGCAGCAGCTCCACCAGCTGTGCCAATATGCCACCCTAGGTCTGTGCTTGGTTCTGAATGTTGACTTCTTATCACACTTGTGGAATGCTCAGTTCCAATAAAGAGTGTGCATGGAATGAATTTGTTCTGATTTGCTATCTGTTGTTGAGCATTGACATTGAACAACTGATTCCGTATTCTCCACCTGTATTTAAGCTGAACTCCATTTTGCAAATATCCCCCCGGGTATCTTTCACCCTATTACTCTTCCAAATTACTAACCGTTAACTAGCAAGTTGACCCTGAGCAAATTCCCAAACATTCAATAGAACAGAATGAGGATGACTTTTAGAACATCTGCACTACACTCTTAGAGCAATAGACCAGTGTTATTACTGTTTTTTTTATCGCTTCCCAATAAATATTGATGTTCAGCCTCTCCATACTAAGTGGCTCTATGGAAAAAAACATTTTGTCTGATCTTTCGCCTCATTCAAGAGACTTGAGCTTTTTGCTGCACTGCCTAGTCCTCTCCGAAATAACTTGGGATTTTCTTGTAAAAAATTCTGTACCATATCTGCCACTGTCTTATCTTCCCCAGGTATAATATATTAGCAGTAGACTAAAAGAGTGCCCTTCAATTTAAACATCGACTCCAGCCCCTGCCACTGAGGATGAGCCTTGTAGGAAGTTGACAGAGTGGAAGAGGGCAGATGATGAAATGAACTCCTGGCGACAAAGTGGCGCAGCGGTGGAGCTGTTGCATGACAGTGCAAGAGACCCGGGTTCGATCCTGACTACGGATGTTGTCTGTACAGAGTTTGTGCGTTCTCCCTGTGACCACGTGGGTTTTCTCCCAGATTCCAAAGACATATAGGCTTGTAGATTAATTGGCTTCAATAATATTGTAAAATTGTCCCTGGTGTGAGTAGGAGATGGTGTTAATGTACGTGGATTGCTCATTAGCGAGGACTCGTTGGGCCGAAGGACCTGTTTCCGCGCTGTACCTCTAAATTAAACTAAACTAAACTCAGTCTTAAGTACTAACCATCTTAAAAGTGTTGTGTACCAATCAACATCTGTATGGTTTTAATTAGTATTGAGTATCCAAACATTTGGTTACTCATGTTTCGTCATGCGGGCATTTTCAGAACATGCTTTGGCAATTTGTAATCAATGGTCGTAAATTTTGAAACTGTAAGGTGTTGTCAAAATCCACAGTACTTACAACATTCATCAAACATCTGATCTCATGATCTTAGCGAGGTGTACAAAATCATGAGAGGAACAGATCGGGTAGATGCACAGAGACTCTTGCCCAGAAGGGAATCAAGAATCAGAGAACACAGGTTTAAGGTGTGGGGGGGAAAGATTTAAAATATTTTATACAAAGGGTGGTGGGGGTATGGAATGAGCTGCCAGAGGAGGTAGTTGAGGCAGGGACTCTTGCAATATTTAAGAAACGTTCAGACAGGTACATTGATAGGACAGGTTTAGATGGATATGGGCCAAACGCAGGCAGGTGGGACTAATGTAGATAGGACACATTGGCGGGTGTGGGTAAGATGGGCTGTAGGGCCTGTTTCCACACTGTGTGACTATGACTATAACTGTTGATTATCCGGAGTCCTCATTTCTTACCAGTGTGGTTTCCTTGAAGGGAGAGCCTTGCATCATAGGGGAGACGCGGATATACAAGAGACGTCGCCCGGCATCGCGCTGCATCTTGGGGAAGAAATACAGAGAAGCGGTGACATACGTGCCATGCAATTGCACAGACAAGGACTTTGAGTGGTGAGTGCCCCCTTCTTGACATTTCACACCTCCACCTTCGGCAGTGTCTCGAGGCTGAGGATGAATTGCATCCTCCAGGGTAACTGTGTACTCCAGGGGAGGTGAGGAACCCAATGTGGGACCCACAAACTCTGCTACAGGTGGGCCACCTGATGATTGATGAGATGATTTAGAAGGTGATGTGCCCCAAAAGCCATTTGCACGGCTTCCATCAGCTCCTGGCGAAATGTCTCCAGGTTCTCATTGCCTTCCTGGTTGTTCCTCACCTAATTTGATTTTTCAAGGGCCAGAGATTAGGGGCAGCACAGTGGCACAGCAGTAGAGCTGCTGCCTTACCACGCCAGAGACCCGGGTACGACCCTGACTACAGGTGCTATCTGTACGAAGTCTGCACGTTCTCGCTGCGACCGTGTGGGTGCTCCGGTTTCCTCCCACACTCCAAAGACATGCAGGTTTGTAGGTTAATTGGCTTTTGTAAAATTGTAAATGGTCCTGGTGTGTAGGATAGTGCGAGTGCATGGGGTGATCGCTGGTCGGCACACTCGGTGGGCCAAAGGGCCATTTCCGCACTGTGCCTCGAACGTCTAAAAGATGCCCATAAAGAGATGCAGATATTGTATTTCTCCATGGGTGCTTTGAGAAGTTCCTCCTCTGTCCTTCTGGTAACCTTTCTGTGCCACTGAGTTTGGAGCGAAGATTCCTTTTCGGGATAGACACAAAATGCTGGAGTAACTCAGCAGGACAGGCAGCATCTCTGGAGAGAAGGAATGGGTGACATTACGGGTCAAGACCCTTCTTCAGATGGATCTTGATGACCGGAAACGTGACCCATTCCTTCTCTCCAGAGATGTTGTCTGTCCCACTGTTACTCCAGCATTTTGTGTCTATCTTCGATGTAAACCAGCATCTACTGTTCCTTCCCACACATTCCTTTTCAGGAGTCTGGTGTCAAAGATGTGGCCCACCTTTGAAGGGCTGACTGAGCGTATTTAGTGCCTCGATGATCTGGGAGAGGACACTGATGGGGGATTGCTCATCCTGCCAATGGATTTGGAAGATGTTGCAGAAATGCCACACTGGGTTTGTGGGTTTAATTTAGTTTAGTTTAATTTGGTTTAATTATTGTCATCTGTTGTGGGTTTGGCTTAGTTTAGTTTAGTTTGGTTAATTTTTGTCACATGCACCGAGGTACTGGGAAAGGTTTGTTGTTGCGTGTTATCCAGTCAATGATAAGACTATACATAATTACAATCAAGCTGTCCACAGTGTACAGATACAGGATAAAGGGAATAACATTTAATTCAAGGTAAAGTCCAGCAACGTCCGATTAAAGATAGTTTGAAGGTCTCCAATGAGGTAAACTGGTGGTTGGGACTGCTCTCTAATTGGTGAAAGGACAGTTCAATTGCCTGATTACAGCTGTGGGGAAAAAACAGTGTCGGAAGGAACTGTAAATGCTGGCTTAAACCGAAGATAGACACAGAAACCTGGAGTAACTCAGCAGGCCAGGCAGCATCTCTGGAGAAAAGGAGTAAGTGATGTTTTGGGTCGGTCTGAAGAATGGCCCCTACCCAAAAACTGGTACCTCTGTATCTCTTGCCTGATGGGAGAGGGGAAAGGAGGGAGTGACCGGGGAGAAACTGGTCCTTAATTATGCTGGCGGCCTTGCCGAGACAGCGTGAAGTGTAGATGGAGTCAATGGAGGGGTTTGCGTGATGGTTTGGGCTACGGCCACAACTCACAGCAATTTCTTGGGGTCATGAATGGAGCTGTTCCCAAACCATGCAGTGATGCATCCCAATAAAATGCTTTCTACAGCGCATCTGTAGAGGTAGGTGTGGCTTGTTGGGGACATGCCAACATCCCTGAGCCTTCTGAGGAAGTAGAGGCTTTGGTGAGCTTTCTGGGCCATTACTTCTATGTGGCAAGTCCTTAAGTCAAGATCCTAAAGGGCCTGCCCCACTGACAAGGTAATTCAAGAGCTCTCCCGAGCTTAAAATAAAATCAAACTCGTGGTAAGCACGTAGAATGTACGTAGCGGGTGTATCAGCCATGATCATATTGAATGGCGGTGCAGGCTCGAAGGGCCGAATGGCCTGCTCCTGCACCTAATTTCTATGTTTCTACGTCGGAGCTCGGGACGTCTCTTAGCGGCTCGTAACGCTAACGGCAGGTACTCGGGAAATGCGGTAAGCTCGTGAAGACTCGTGAAGATTTTTCAACATGTTGAAAAATGTCCACGAGAGCCCCGAGAACCTACGAGTGGCTATTACCGTAATTCTCCGAGTTCGAATCAGGTGAAACTCGGGAGAACTCTTGAATTAGCTCGTACAGTGGGACAGGCCATTAAAGTGTTCAAAAGAGCAGGAAATATGTTTTATTTAATGGGGTGTCTTTGCTTTTGGAGCATTCAAGCCACTTTACCCAACTGTATCAATTGTCATGTATTGCAATGATATATAGGCTGGCTGCTGTGCTATGAAGCTCTTTAATTGTTTATTGTTAGAAATGGTTTAATGGGAAAATCTGTGCCACCACTAGGAATCAGCACTCCATGCCTGCAAAACATTGGAAAATGTTTTTTGCTCCACTGATTTTTATCACAACTCATTTCAGGGTGTTACATTTTTACTTCAAGAGAGTCACGTGTGTTTAATTGTATAAATGTACTGACAACAGAAAATGTAACTTCTTATTCGGAGTAGCATATCAGCCCTGTAAACACAATACGCAGAGATAATATAAAATAAACAACAATTCAATAAAATAGTAACCACATTACTAGTTTAGTTAAGTTTATTATTGTCATGTGTACCAAGGTACAGTGAAAACCTTTCTTGTTGCGTGCTATCCAGTCAGTAGAAAGACTATACATGATTACAATCAAACCCTTCACTGTGTTCAGATACAGGCTTTATAGCAGTAAGTTATATATTGGAAATATGGTCAGACGGTGGTGGGTATATGCAATGAGCTGCTTTAGGAGGTAGTTGAAGCAGGTACAATAGCAACATTTAAAATTAATGTTTTTTAAGAAAGAACTGCTGATGCTGGTGAAATCGAAGATGGAAACAGAATGCTGGAGTAACTTTCCCCTGCAACCGCAGGAGATGCAGCACCTGTCCCTTTACCTCCCCCTTCGGCTCCATCCAAGGACCCAAACAGTCTTTCCAGGAGGAGGTTCATTTGCACCTCCTCCAACCTCATCTACTGTATCTGCTGTTCCAGGTGTCAATTTATCTGCATCGGCGAGACCAAGTGCAGGCTTGGCGATCGTTTCGCTGAGCACCTCCACTCGGTCCGTCTTGACCTACCTGTACTGCCGGTGGCTGCACTGCCCCCTCCCATTCCCAATCTGATCTTTCTGTCTGGGGCTCCTCCATTGTCAGAGTGAGGGCCAGCGCAAATTGGAGGAACGGCTCATCATATTTCGCTTGAGCAGTTTACACCCCAGCGGTATGAACATTGACTTCTCTAACATAGCCCTTACTTTCTCTCTCTCCATCCCCTCCCCCTTCCCAGTTCTCCCACCAGTTTTACTGTCTCCGCCTACATTCTATCTTTCTTGCTCCCCTGACATCAGTTTGAAGAAGGGGCTCGATCCGAAACATCGCCAATTCCTTCTTTAAAAGCACTTGGACAAGTACATTGATATGAAAGGTTTAGAGCTTAAATGAGGCATCATGGTCGGCATGTGACCGGCATTTGTGTTGCAGGAGTCTATGACTCATCAGCATTATCCAGTATAGTATATCCTAAAGCACTTTACAGCCAGTTGGAAACATGGTCTCTGTTGCATTGTAGGAAATATGACAACCATAAATCGCATAAATGATGAGTGGTAGGAAACTGGAGCACCCGGAGAAAACCCACGTGGTCCCAGGGAGAATGTTGAAACTCCATACCGACAATGTCCAAGGTCAGGATCGAACCTGGGTCTCTTGCGCTGTAAAGCAGCAACTCTATCACTGCATCACTGCACCGCCACTCTGGCAGTGCAGCAGTCCCTCAGTTCCAAATTGAAGCATTGATCTAGATTTTAGTGCTCAAGTCCCTGCTGTGGGTTTTGAATCCACAACATTCTGACCTAAGGTGAAAGCCAAAGCTAGCAGTCGTGATGGGTTAAGAAAAAGAAACGATTCTTTGGTTTTAACAGATCTGGTGAGGAACCTTGTTTCTTGGATGGGGTGTTTAAACGGAAGGGTCAGACCCTGCAGAGAAAGTGCAAGGGATGGAAAGCATTGTGTTGGGATTTGGTATGAGGTTATCAACTCTCCAAAGCTGCACATCAGCGTCAGGGTGGTTAGGGTGATGCAGCGGTAGAGTTGCTGCCTCACAGCGCCAGAGACCCGGGTTTGATCCTGATTACGTGTGCTGACTGTAAGGAGTTTGTATGTTCTCTCTGTGACCTCGTGGGTACTCCGGTGTCCTTCCACACTCCAAAGACGTACAGCGTCTGTATGGTAATTGTAAATTGGCCCTAGTGTGTAAGATAGTGCTAATGTACTGGGTGATCGCTGGTCAGCGTGGACTTGATGGGCCAAATGGCCTGTTTCCATGCTGTATCTCTAAAGTCCAAAGTAAAGTGTAAAGCTGCACGGGCTTTCTAGCAATTAGATTAACCTGAATATTGATGTGTAAACCAGACAGAACATTTGTAAATTCATTAAAAATCAATGATGTGTTTACTTATTTTCTCCTGAGAGATTAATTCATGTGTCATGAAAATGTTGCAGTTGAGAAAGGAATTGGCCATAGGCAAATGGAAGATGATTTGCAGGCTGACTCCAACTAGCATTGGCAACTGAAGTTAGAATTATTATAGTGTTCTTAACCTGTTCCACCAGAAGAAGTAAATCTGCCTAGGATTGGATGGATAGACACAAAATACTGGTCTCGCAGGATCTCTGGAGAGACTAGATGGATGATGTTCCGGGTCGGGACTCTTCTTCAGACCTATCCAGAGGTCACCTCTCCATTTTCTCCAGAGATGCTGCGTGACCTGCTGAGTTACTCCAGCATTTTGTGTCTCTCTTTGGTATAAACCAGCATCTGCAAGATTCCTTTTTATTACATTAGGATTGGGTGGGATGGGTTTAAATAGATTGGCATCATGGTCAGCACAGACATTGTGGGCCAAAGGGCCTGCTCTTGTGCTGTACAGTTGTATGAGGGATAGGAAAGATTTAGAGGGATATGGGGTAAACCTGGGCAAGTTGGACTTGCGAAGTTGAGGCATCTTGTTCAGCTTGGGACTATTGGATCAAAGGACCTGTTTCCATGCTGTATGACTCTATGACTCTTGGAACAGAAATCCAATCTGAAGTAAAACAAAAATGGTGGTTAACACACACACTGAGATTTCACAGAGCTTCTGCCTATTTTCCTCTTTGCCGTTCTACTAAGCAGGAGATCTAATGATGGCAGCCGAATATTGTGGGCTGCCTTACATTTAAGCACACTCATACATTGCATTAGATCACATGCATACTGGACATTTAACCCAATGGGTCTATATCATTGTTCATACCCCCTGCAAGTCACCTCATCCTCCTCCTCCCTCTTCTTCATCTAACCTCATCACCATCTCCATCCATTCTGTCCATTCCTATGAGCTTTATCTGGTTTGTCATCTGGTGTGCCTCAATATCAGTTGCCCCAACCACTGCTTCGATGACCAAATACTCAACTGATATCAAGGCTTGACTCCTTTCCAAATGGATTTGCAATGGGGATCTTCACCAACCTCTCAAGGGGACTGCAAGGCCAAGTATATTGGAGCAATCACCGAAATGGTGAAGATCATTTTGGCTTTAAGTTAGAAAGGTTTGATGGATAGAGAGGGAGAAAGATTCATCCAGTGAGTGCAAGCTCATTATCCAAAAGATGATGTAGGTGCATCCTTATCATAATTTAGAAATACCTGAAAGAGCATTTGAGTTTGAGTTTAGTTTCTTGTCATCTGTATCAAGTGCTAACCAGTTAGCGGAAAGACAATACATGATTACAACCAAGCCATCCACAGTGTACAAATACATGATAAAGAGAATAATGTGAATAACATGAATAATATTTAGTGCAAGAGCCAGACGTGCCACAAGATGACACAAGGTGCACACCAAACGTTTAAACTTGTCGGTGCCAAAACGTGGCACCATTTGTGTGCTGCCTAGGTGAGGTTTGCTACATGATTCTACCAGGCTGTTTGCAAAACAAAGCAAAACAAATAAAATATCATTCAACCATTGAAGGCCACGGACTAGGGCTGAAAAATAGCATTAATCTCAATGTTTCTTTCTCTGCCAGCACAGATATGAAGGGTTAAGTGATCTCATTTTGTGTTCTGAATATCTGCGACTGTGACCTTCATGGGTTGTGCAGCTCAGTTGCACTCTTGGGTAGTGGTTTTACCACCTGGACTACTAGCCGAGAAGCAGCCATGCGACACATTTCCCCATTCGTCATATTTTGGAAGATTAAACTTTGAGATAATGGAATTGACTGGTGACAGTAGCTGGGCTTGACCCTCATCAGACTCACTGAATTGGACCAGAACTTCTGCCAATAAAGAAATTAACCTCGTCCATCAGGAGGAGGTCAGTGTGGGAATTCAGCTCACCACTAACATAGGTTTCAATTTATCCAGGCCATGCTTCCAAGCATAGAAACACAACTGTTTCCAAGAGTCTGTAGCTGAAATTTAAAGGTGATTGTTATCTCTGATCTGCTTTCTGTCTCTCTCTTTAGTGTTTACTGGTTGGGTTTCACGTTATGCATGCCTACATCCTATGGATAGCAACCTATTTTCTTTGCATGAGAGTGTTAAAGAAGGAACTGCAGATGCTGGAGAATCGAGGGTACACAAAAGGCTGGAGAAACTCAGCGGGTGCAGTGAGTTGTGGCATATTTCATTGGAACATGGGTTCAGGAAGTGGCTTAGAACACAAAGTGCTGAAGTAACTCAGGCTTGGATAGAGTGGATGTGGAGAGGATGTTTCCACTAGTGTGAGAGTCTAGGACTGGAGGTCATAGACTCAGAATTAAAGGACGTTCTTTTAGGACGGACATGAGGAGAAATTTCTTTAGTCAGAGGGTGCTGAATCTGTGGAGTTATTTGCCACAAAAGGCCAAGTCAGCTGATATTTTTAAGGCAGCAATAGATAGATTGTCGAATTGTACAGGTGTCGGAGGTTATGGGGAAAAGGCAGGAGATCGAGGTTAGGAAGGAGATATAGATCAACCATGATTGAATGGCAGAGTAGACTTGATGGGCCAAATGACCTAATTCTACTCCTATCACTTATGACCATATGACCTTATAACGGGCCAGGCAGCATCTCTGGAGGATATGATAGGTGACATTTTGGGCTAGGACCATTTTTCAGACTGATGTAGGGGTGGGTTGTTGGTCTGAAGCAGGATTCTGACCTGAAACATTGCCTATCCATGGCCTCTGGAGATACAGTCATACAATTATAGATTCACACGGCATAGAAACAGGCCCTCCAGCCCAATTTGTCCCATCTGCCTGAGTTTGGCCCATATCCATCTAAACCGTTCCTTTCCTATCCACACTGACAAATATAGAGAGTACAATGGGAACCTTGGGACATTCTGTGTCTTGTGCCACAATCCCCAGTCTCTTGAGAATCATTCAAGTTAAGTCAAGTCACTTTTATTTTTATAGCACATTTAAAAAACTACTCTTGTTGACCAAAGTGATTTACATTGGTGGAGGTACTAACGTTATACAACAGTGGTTCATAGATTAAATACATACATAAATACATACATATAGCCCTCTCTCAGAGGACGTCAAGAAAGGCTTGAGAGTAAAGATGAGTTTTAAGTCTCGACTTAAAAGAGTAGATGGAGGGGGCAGTTCTGATGGGAAGAGGGATGCTGTTCCACAGTCTAGGAGCTGCAACCACAAAGGCACGGTTGCCCCTGAGCTTATGCCTAGACCACGGGATGTTCAGTAACCCCAAGTCGGCTGATCTGAGGGACCTGGAGGTTGTGTGGTGGGTAAGCAGACTTTTGATGTAGGTGGGGATAAGCCTGTTAAGGGCTTTGTAAACATAAAGAAGGATCTTGAAATTCCTAGCTGATGCCATCTGACCAGTTGAGATACTCCTACATGGTGACAAAGGGTCATACAGTGTGGAAAAGGTCCTTTGGCCCAACTTGCCTATGATGACTAACATGTTCCATCTATACTAATGCCAACTATCTGCCCAAAAGCCGATATCCCTCCAAACCTGTCCGATCCATGTACCTGTCTCAATGTTTCTTGATAGTACCTGCCTTAACTACCTCCTCGGGCAGCTTGTTCCACACACCCACCATCTTTGTGTAAAAAAACCAGCACCTCAGGTTCCTATTAAATATTTCCCCCCCATTCCCCGCTTCATCTTTAACCTATGTCCCCTGGGTCAAACGGCTGTGCATTTACCCAATCTATTCCTCTCATGATTTTGTACACCTCTATAAGATCACACTCCTCCTCCTGCGCTCCAAGGAATAAAGTCCTAATGGGAGGGACACGGTCCCAACACGTACGATGAGACTATCTTAGATGGGCATCATGTTTGACATGGCAAAGTTGGACTGAAGTGCTTGTTTCCATGCTGCATTATGCTAAGACTCTCTGACTATGACTCTATCTGTTTTTGAAAGTGATAAATATTGGCCAGAATGCCAGGAAAAATGCCCTTCATTTTGAAAAGTGCAATGGACTTCGGACGTCCACTTTACAAGCCTTGGATTTCCCTGTGAAAGTTGAAACCTCCCACTTTGTAGTTAGCCCTACACTGGAATATCACTATCCCTACCTCTCGTTTCTCTTTCCCCTGACTCTAGTCTGAAGAAGGGTCTCGACCCGAAACGTCACCCGTTCCTTCTCTCCAGAGATGCCGCCCATCCCGCTGAGTTACTCCAGCATTTTGTGTCTACCTGCTGGTGTAAACCAGCATCTGCAGTTCCTTCCTTACACTGGATTATCAGCCTTGCCCATGTTTGCAGCTTCCTGTAGTGCGGGCTGAAACCCACATTCACCAGAGGCAGTCGTGGTGTCCACAGAGTCACGGTTGACAGACGCAGAGATTAACACTTGGAAAGCCATGTGGCTCTCAGTGACAGAGATTCTGACATGCATAGACCACATCTGTGCCGGAAACTCTTCGGACACAGAAAAGCGGGAGAAATTAACAAGCTGACCAGTGATGTCTAAATTATGGTTCTGGGTGAATTCCATTCACCAGTGTAAGCTCCTTATTAAAGAACTAACTGCAGCATTACTGCCAGATAAATCCAAGTTAGAAAGCTACTTGTGAATAAAGGAAACACAGCACGATCATCATGCATACCTCTTCCTTTTTATCACCGTCACTGAATTATTAGCGGAGTTAGTACTCACGGGTTTGCAAAGGAAAGATTGTATGTCGGCGAGGAAATATATGGATTCTGTTGAAAGTCGTATAAATCAGCACTTTCTGCAAGTCCAAGCATTATCCATCTGAGGGCAGAACATTAGAGAGGCATTTTGCTCCAGTTCTCCTGTCTCCTGGCCTCAGAGCCTCATTCCATAAGAAAAATGGATTGACCTATTTGGGCGTTATAACAGCCTTGGGATTTGTGTGGAGTCACAGCCCATCAAACCTCTAGTTTATAGTGGGTAGTGGTTCTCACTGTACAGTTAGTGATTCATCAAAGGAGAAGGTGCTAGAGGGAATCACCAGGCAGTTTGGATCAAGAGAAAACTCCTTATTGCATCACTAACAGTGGGAGACAGCTAGTAACATTTAAGCAAAAATGGATTTCCTCTGGCTAGAAGGCTCCCACCTAGATTCCTTCCTCTGGCTTCACAGTTCACAATTATTTTATCCTGTTTCACATTTTTTGTCTTTTCATCTCTGGCCTAATGCAGGTTTAATGTTGTCACGTGTAGCGTGGTACAGTGAAATGCTTTTTTTTGCATACAATCCAATCAGATCAGATAATACAATACATACAGTAAATACATTCAGGTTCAACTCAACACGATAAGTAGACCAAAGGAGAAAAGACAGAGTGGAGACTATTGTTCTCAGCACTGTGGCGCACCAGTTCCAGAGACAAAGTCCAATGGCCGCAATGGGTAGAGGTGAATTGGATAGTACCCTGGCTTATGGAAGGATCAGTCAGAAGCCTGATAACAGAGGGAAAGAAGCAGTTCCTGAGTCTGGTGCTCCGCACATTCAAGCTTCTGTACCTTCTGCCGGACAGGAGCAGGGAGAATAAGGAATGACTGTGGTGAGACAAGCAAGTAACCCTTGTTTTCCCTCTCTCCCCATCCCTCCCCCATCTTAGTTCTCCGACTAGTTTGACTGTCCTCCTGATTAAATTTAACAGATTGTATGCCTCGTTGTCTCCTTCCCCTCAGGTAACAATCATTTATTCTACAGTTTCCTAGTCCTTTTTCCCCTTTGATCTCTCATTTTCACACCTTACCCTTCCATATCTCTATGTCTCCCTCTCCCCTGACTCTCAATCTGAAGAAGGGTCTTGACCCAAAACATCACCCATTCGTTCTATCCAGAGATGCTGCCTGTCTGGCCGAGTTACTCCAGCATTTTGTATCTATTTTTGATTATGTTGGCTGCTTCTCTGAGGCAGCGTGAAGTGTAGATGGAGTCAGTAGTGGGAGACTCTGGTCTGTGAGATGGACTGTGCTGCTTCTACAACTCTCTGCAATTTTTGTTGTCTTGGGCAGAACGGTTCCCAGACGAAGATGTGACGCAACACGACAGTATGCGGCGGTAGAGTTGCTGCCTTACAGCGATAGAGACCCAGGTTCGATCCTGAAGATGAATTCTCTCTGCGTGGAGTTTGCACGTTCTCCCTGTGACTACATGATCCAGATTAGGCAGGAAATGGTGTTGGATAGGCTGATGGGACTGAAGGCTGATAAATCCCCAGGGCCTGATGGTCTGCATCCCAGGGTCCTTAAGGAAGTGGCTCTAGAAATCGTGGATGCATTGGTGATAATTTTCCAATGTTCTATAGACTCAGGATCAGTTCCTGTAGATTGGACGGTAGCTAATGTTATCCCACTTTTTAAGAAAGGCGGGAGAGAGAAAACCGGGAAATATAGACCAGTTAGCCTGACATCAGTGGTGGGGAAGATGATGGAGTCAATTATAAAATATGACATAGCCGCACATTTGGATAGCAGTAACAGGATCGGTCTGAGTCAGCATGGATTTACAAAGGGGAAATCATGCTTGACTAATCTTCTGGAATTTTTTGAAGATGTAACTAAGAAAATGGACAAGGGAGAGCCAGTGGATGTACTGTACCTGGACTTTCAGAAAGCATTTGATAAGGTCCCACATAGGAGATTAGTGGGCAAATGGTATTGGGGGTAGAGTGCTGACATGGATAGAGAAGTGGTTGGCAGACAGGAAACAAAGAGTAGGGATTAACGGGTCCCTTTCAGAATGGCAGGCAGTGACCAGTGGGGTACCGCAAGGCTCGGTGTTGGGACCGCAGCTATTTACAATATACATCAATAATTTGGATGAAGGGATTCAAAGTAACATTAGCAAATTTTCAGATGATACAAAGCTGGGTGGCAGTGTGAACTGTGAGGAGGATGCTATGAGAATGCAGGGTGACTTGGACAGGTTGGGGGAGTGGGCAGATGCATGGCGTTTAATGTGTATAAATGTGAGGTTATCCACTTTGGTAGCAAAAACAGGAAGGCAGATTACTATCAAAATGGCATCAAGTTGGGAAAAGGGGAAGTACAATGGGATCTGGGAGTCCTTGTACATCAGTCTATGAAAGTAAGCATGCAGGTACAGCAGGCAGTGAAGAAAGCGAATGGCATGTTGGCCTTTATAAAAAGAGAAATCGAATATAGGAGCAAAAAGGACCTTCCGCAGTTGTACAGAGCCCCAGTGAGACCACACCTGGAGTATTGTGTGCAGTTTTGGTCCCCTAATTTGAGGAAGGACATTCTTGCTATTAAGGGAGTGCAGCGTAGGTTTACAAGGTTAATTCCCGGGATGGCGGGACTGTCATATGCTGAGAGAATGGAGCAGCTGGGCTTATACACTCTGGTTTAGAATGATGAGAGGGGATCTCATTGAAACATATAAGATTGTTAAGGGCTTGGATACACTAGAGGCAGGAAACATGTTCCCGATGTTGGGGGAGTCCAGAACCAGGGGCCACAGTTTAAGAATAAGGAGTAAGCCATTTAGAACGGAGACGAGGAAACACTTTTTCTCACAGAGAGTGGTTAGTCTGTGGAATTCGCTGTCTCAGAGGGCAGTGGAGGCAGGTTCTCTGGATGCTTTCAAGAGAGAGATAGATAGGGCTCTTAAAAATAGCGGAGTCATGGGATATGGGGAGAAGGCAGGAACGGGGTACTGATTGGGGATGATCAGCCATGATCACATTGAATGGCGGTGCTGGCTTGAAGGGCCAAATGGCCTACTCCTGCACCTATTGTCTATTGTCTACATGGGTTTTCTACAGGTGCTCCGGTTTCCTCCCTGATTCCAAAGAAGTGTGGGTTTGTAGGATGTAGGAATTGCTTTCTGTAAATTGTTCCAAGTGCGTAGGGTAGGATAGAACTAGGGTACAGGTGATGGTTGGTCGGTGTGGACTTGGTCCCACGCTGTATCTCTAAACTATAAACTAAACATGATGTACTTCCACAGTCTTCTTAGGAAGTAGAGGCATTGGTGTGCCTTCTTGGCTGCTGCATATAATCTTATTGCATAATGTTCCTCTTCCATTTTGATCTCCCGACCACGTGTTATGTGAAGTGCAGGAACATCTAAAGCTAATGACCAAGCGAACGGCAGGTTAGGTACAAGGGATAGGGCAGCACGGTGGCGCAGCGGTAGAGTTGCTGCCTGATAGCGCTTTCAGTTCCAGAATCCCGGGTTCGATCCCAACTACGGGTGCTGTCTGTATGGAGTTTGTATGTTCTCCCCGTGACTGCGTGTTTTCTCCGAGATCTTTGGTTTCCACCCACACTCCAATGACGTGCAGGTTTGTCAGATAATTGACTTTGTATAAATGTAAATTTCCCCTTGTGTGTGTAGGATAGTGTTAATATGCGGGGATCGCTGGTCGGCGTGGACTTGGTGGGCCGAGGAGCCTGATCCCTGATCCCCGGCTGTATATCTGAACTAAACTCAATTAAATGTTGTCATCTTCCCCTGCTGCAGTTCCTCTGCCCAGGCACAGTCTTAGCTACTGACAGCTGTGTTATAGAACAAGGAACAACGAGAACAAAATAGCTGTCTACTCTCATTATTTCAGTTTGACGGATTGCAAAATAAATTCCCAACCATGAAAGAATAACTAGATAAGATATGATTTACGTGTGTCCTGTAAAACCTCTCACAGTAATGCTTGCAGCTGGAGACAAATTGCAGTGAGTTGATTGTGACAGTGAAAACAAAGAAGCATAAAGTTGTGTGAAATTATAGGTAGGTGAGAAAAGAATGAAAAGGAGTGTTAAGGGGCGTACAGTATAAGAGAGAATAACTTGCAGTGCTGCAGGGAAATTAGGAGAGAGGGAGTAGCATTGAGAAATGGAGACACAAGGAACTGCGGATGCTGTTGAGTTCATGTAGTTTAGAGATACAGCGCAGTTACGAGTCCGCGCTGTCCAGCAATCCCCGCACACTAACACTATCCTACACACTAGGGACAATTTACAATTTTACCACGCCAGTTAGCCTACAATCCTGTCTTTGTAGTGTGGGTGGAAACCAGAGCTCCCAGAGTAAACCCACGCTGGTCACGGGAGAGCCTACAAACTCGGTTGTGTCAGAACCCGTAGTCATGATCGAACCCGCTCTAAGGCAGCACTTTGCACCACTTTGCCACTCTGCGGTTTACAGAAAAAAGACGCAAAGAGCTGGAGTAACTCAGCGAGTCAGGCAGCATCTCTGGAGAACATGGACAGGTGACGTTTCGGATCCGGACTCTCCTTTAGACTGATGCTCTGCTGGGAGCTGGCATGGTAACAATGAGCAGAATGGTCATTATAAGTAAGTCAGTCATGATCAGTTTTCTTTCATATAAATAATTGGGTTTGTAAATTAATATAATTACAGCACTGCTGTGCTGTCCTAGAGAGGTTCTTTCCTTTACAAGTGCTTTTTTTTCCTAGTTTCCTCGGTGACAATGATATCCAACCCATGCACCACAAAAAGCATATCATTTGTATTTACCTGGTCTTTCTTACACCAATTAGTTTAAATCTACACACTCTGCCTCCCAAACAGAGAAATAATTTGCCCACTATAACATCACAACCTCAAAAAAAGTGATGATCGGTTTAGGAAGATTATGTAACAATTGCAAATGGTGATTGATAGTTTCGTTTTAGATTACTTTATTATTGTCACATATTATTGTTACCAAGATACAGAGAAAAGGTTTTTTGTTGCGTGCTATCCAGTCAGCGAAAAGACTATCCATCAATCACAGTGTATAGGTACAGGATAAAGGGCATAACATTTAATGCAAGATATCCAGTAAAGTCTGATTACAGATAGTCTAAAGGTCTTCAAAGGGTAAATTGGAGGTCATGACTGCTCTCTATCTGGTGAGAGCACCACTCAGTTGTCTGATAACAGCTGGGAAGAAACTGTTCCTGAATCTGGAGGTTTACGTTTTCAAACTTCTGTACCTCTTACCCGATGGGAGAGGGGAGTGGGGTGCGACTGGTCCTTGATTATGCTGGCCCCCTTGCCGAGGCAATGTGAAGTGTAATTAAGAGTCAATGGAAGGGAGGTTTGCGTAATGGTCTGGGCTACGTCCACAATTCCCTGCAATTTCCCTGGAGCTGTTCCCAAACCACGCTGTGACACATCCGATAAATTGCTTTCCACGGCACATCTGTAAAAATTGGTGAGGGTTGTTGGGGATATGCCGAACTTCCTAATGTGTAGGAAGGAACCGCAAATGCTGTTTCAACCCATAGACAGACACAAAAAGCTGGGGTAACTCAGCGGTCATTCAGCATCTCTGGTGGAAAGGAATAGGTGATGCTTCGGATGAAGTAGTGTCTCGACCCAAAAGGTCACCTTTTTTTGTCTCCAGAGATGCTGAATGACCGCTGAGTTACCCCAGCTTTTTGTGTCTCCAGAGATGAGTTGCTCCAGCTTTTTATGCCAAACTTCGTAAGCATTGTAACAAAGTGAGGAAGTGGGTGATTGATGGGTGGGCACTCACTCGATTGGCTGAAGGGCCTCTATGATATTTTGACACTGAGATTCACCCTCTCAAGTGGAATCACAAACTTGCACCCCGGTTGTTTCAGTTTGCCATTAAGTCTTCAAGGTTCAGCCACCTTTGAAGGATCAGACACATTAGCATACATTAATCATAACCAAGCTGTTTCATCAGCCACATATCAAAGTCGATTGTATTAAGCAGAAATGTCAAATGTTGGCAAATCGGCCCCCTGGTCAAGGAGTTGAAGGAAGGAACGGCAGATGCTGGTTTAAACCAAAGATAGACACAAAAATCTAGAGTAACTCAGTAGGACAGGTAGCATCAGTGGAGAGAACTGAAGAAGTTTCTCGACCCAAAACGTCAATCTCTCCAGAGATTGTACCTGTCCCCTGAGTTACTCCAGAATTTGTGTGTCTATCCCTAATCAAGGAGTGTGGCGGAACCAGGGGATATGGGGAGAAGGCAGGAACGATTGTGGATGATCAGCCATGATCACAGTAAATGGCGGTGCTGGCTCGAAAGGCCCAATGGCCTACACCTGCACCTTTTGCCTACTGTCTATTGTCTACCCCATGTTCATTGAAACAGTCACGAGACAAAATACAAAGCTGTGGGCAAAATTATTTCACATCTCAGGCCACCTTCTCACCAGCAGACAATAGGAGCATCTCTGCCTTGGAACATTGGACACACCTGCAGATCACCACTAGGCTGACAAAGGGCAGAAATGAAACTTGGAGCAAGAACAGGGCAGCGTAACGGCGTAGTGGTAGAGTTGCAGCCTCACAGCACCAGAGACCCAGGATCGATCCTGGCCATGGGTGCTGTCTGTACTGTGTTTGTACGTTCACCCCGTGACCACGTGAGTGTCCTCTGAGTGCTCCAGTTTCCTCCCACACTCCAAAGACGTGCAGGTTTGTAGTTAGATTAGCTTCTGTAAATTCCCTAGTGTGTAGGATTGAACTCGTGTACGAGCTGACCGCTGGTCGGTACGGACTCGGTGGGCCAAAGGGCCTGTTTCCACTCTGTATCTCTAAACCTAAGCCAAGATTCCAAGTCCACAACAATGCAGCAAGCTCTTTGCTGCATCATGAAATGGCCGAACACATCAATCATCTTGATCCAAGCAAGACAGCCTTCACTCAAAGGAATTTTGTGGTTCCACCTCCTCCTTGGGGAAACTTAGAGGTCAGCGTTAAATAATGACCTTGCCAATAACATCCATATCCTGCGAGAGACACCACAGAGAAAAGAAATTATGCAGAGCCAGATATTTGTCAGCTGTTTTGTTTCTGCACAAAGTAACAGCCTTTGAGCAAGAGTTTATTTGATGTTCGTAGACCACTTGAGCCACACTTTCACAGTTAATAACATCTTCTGTGTAACCCATTCCTGGGGATATATTCCATATTTAATAAGCTGCTCCAAATGTCACATCCCATTATTTCAGCTGTCACTTTAGCTCCCAGAGTTGGAATCTACTTAAAAACCAAGTCTAAGATGGTAAGGTCGACAAACTTAATTGAAGTTGCAGATATTACCTGGGATATATGAAAAAGGAATGTAAGAAGATGGATCCAAGATTATAACATTATTACAGGTAAAAAGCAGATGTTGGTGGTTCAAAAGGAAATATTGCGCTTTCAGAGTAGAGTGGCACAGTGGCGCAGCGGTAGAGTTGCTGCATTACAGCGCCAGAGACCCAGGTTTGATGTTGACTACAGGTGCCGTCAGTATGTAGTTTGTACGTTCTCCCTGTGACTACATGGGTTTTCACCAGGATATATTCGGGGCGGCAGTGGTAGAGTTGTTGCCATACACACTTGCAGCGCCGGAGACCTGGGTTCGATCCCGACTATGGGTGCTGTCTGTACAGAGTTTGGACGTTCTCCCCGTGACCTGCGTGGGTTTTCACTGAGATCTTCGCTTTCCTCCCACACTCCAAAGACGTACAGGTTTGAAGGTTAATTGGCTTGGTGTATGTAAATTGTCCCTAGTGTGCGTAGGATAACATTAATGGGCAGGGATCACCGGTCAATGCAGACTCGGTGGGCTGAAGGGCCTGTTTCCATGCTGTATGTCTCAACTAAACGAAACTAAATTACCTTTTAATTTATTTTTTATTCGGATGAACTATGACCTCCTTCACTAAGCAATGAAATTATCCAGCATTCCTGTAGAATCAAATATTTATGACATAAGAACACGAAGCACGCCAACACTTGATCTTTGCTTCTTTTAAAAGCTAGTGTCAAAAATTCACATCTCTGCATTAATTTAAAAAAAACCCTTTATATTATTTATACAGTGAAACTAATGAGGCCACCTACATTATTGATGGCTTAAATAATTCACCTATAATCACCAAATATAAGTTGGTGCAGCTGCTGGTTTAAAGGACAATGGTCTTCAGCAGTAAACTAAGCGATATTCCCCGTGAGCATTTGATTGTATTTGCTAAACAAAACAATCTGCTTAAAGTGGAGATTGACTACTATTTATCCAATTCCCAGCTGCTAAAACTGCGAGGTTTCTTCCCATAAGTCTGCTTTAGTTGTTTGTTGAAGACTGCGCCTCCCCATGGCTTTTTGATGGCAACATCTACACCATAGAGAAACACTTCAATGCTAAACAAGGATCTTTTATTCATGTTACTTTAATTCCTGCAACATCTGCCCTTCAAATTCTTTGATCAAACAGATGGATCAAACTTCTCCGCGCTCACCCAAACATACACCTGGTTGACCTGACAAACTCTGACAATCTCTTTAAAAACAACTAATTAGTTGAAGAAGTTTAAGAAGGAACTGCAGATGCTGGAAAATCGAAGGTTGACAAAAATGCTGGAGAAACTCCGCAGGTGAGGCAGCATCTATGGAAACTCAGCGGGTGAGGCAGCATTTATGGCTGAAGAAGGCTTTTGGCTCGAAACGTTGCCTATTTTCTTCGCTCCATAGATGCTGCCTCACCCGCTAAGTTTCTCCAGCATTTCTATCTACCAACTAATTAGTTGATTTTTTTTTTTTGTTAAATATTTTTATTAGACGTAAGTACATATTAACAGAATATACTTCTCACATACATTCGTAATATTATTAATATTAACAATTATGTCTTATTTGTATTTCTATACATTTTTTTTAATTGCAGATAGGAAAAGATAGAGAAAAATAAAGTAAAAGTAGAAAATCAAAAAAAAGGAAATGAGTGGAGTATTAAACAGGTTATCCATCATTGGAGATATATCCATGATTTGTTATATATGATTCTTCATCCATTCCTTTATTCAGGCTTCAGTCAGGCTCTCGCACCGAGCCATTTTGACCCTTTAAATATTCAATAAATGGAGACCATATCCCTCTGAAAAGATCCAACTTGTCCAGTAGGACAAGCCTTAATCTTTCCAGATGAAGTGTCTCCGACATTCCTGTAATCCACATTTTGGTTGTGGGGGATGTAGGACCTTTCCAGAATTTCAATATTAATTTTTTCCCAATTATTAAACTGTAATCAATAAAAATTATTTGATTCGTTATTATTAATTGATCTGTTTCTAATATTCCCAATATTATTAATTTTGAGTCGGGGATCAGATTCATATTAACAACATTCAAAATTATCTTAAATATTTCTGTCCAAAATTTAGTAATTTTTATACAATTTGTAAATGAATGCGTTAAGTTAGCTTCTAAGTGCTGACATTTATCACATATGGCAGATACATTTGAAAAAATACTATGTAATTTGGATTTTGAATAATGTAATCTATGTAATATTTTAAATTGTATAAGAGAGTGTCTAGATTTAATGAACAATGGTGTAGAAATGAACAATGACAGAAATATATAGACAATCATGGGAAAACGAATTAGGTCAATTAATCAGACTAGAAGTATGGGATGAAAGTTTACAACATATACACCATTGTTCATTAAATGCTAGACACTCTCTTATACAATTTAAAATATTACATAGATTACATTACTAATTAGTTGATCTGACGGTGGGAATTCATCCTAACTGGTATCGGTTTGAACTACAAATATGTAATAATGACTGTCCATTGATGTCTAATTCTGCAATTAAATAGTCCTAGAGTCTTACAGCTTGAACACAGGTCCTTTAGTCCAACTTGCCCACACCGACCAACGTACCATCTACACTAGTCCCACCTGCTTGCATTTGGCCCACATCCCTCTAAACTTGTCCTATACATGTATCTGTCTAAATGTTTCATAAACGTGTGATAGTACCTGCCTCAACCACATCCTCCGGCAGCCCATTCATACAACCACCACCCTTTGTGTGTGAAAGTTACCCCTCAGGTTCCCATTAAATCTTTCCCCCCCCTCATCTTAAACCTATGTCCTCCGGTTCTCAACTCCCCACTACTCTGGGCAAGAGACTCCGTGCGTCTACCCAATCTATTCCTCTCATGATGTTGTACACCCCTATAAGATGACCCCCTCATCCTCTTGCACTCCAAGAATAGAGCCCCAGCCTGATCAACCTCTCCCTATACCTCAGGCCCTTGAGTCCTGGCAACGTTCTCGTAAATCTTCTCTGTATTCTCCAGCTTGACAAAATCATTCCTATAACATGGTACACAGAACTGACCACAATATCACAAAAACATGATATAATTGAATTCTCAAACTCTTCAAATAGTTATGGCACAGGAGGACATTCAGCCCATTGAGTTCATGCCTTCCCCTTGTATAGTGATCCCTTCCTGCTCTTTCCTCGTAGGTCTTTACACTGAGACCCCTGGCTTTCTATGTTTCCACCAGCATTACAGGCATGGAGTTATTATCTAAATGGTGTCCAGTTGGGAAAAGGGGAAGTACAACGGGATCTGGGGGTCCTTGTACATCAGTCTATGAAAGCATGCAGGTACAGCAGGCAGTGAAGAAAGCGAATGGCATGTTTGCCTTTATAACAAGAGGAATCACATATAGGAGCAAAGAGGTCCTTCTGCAGTTGTACAGAGCCCCAATGAGACCACACCTGGAGTATTGTGTGCAGTTTTGGTCCCCTAATTTGAGGAAGGATATTGTTGCTATTGAGGGAATGCAGCATAGGTTTACAAGGTTAATTCCCGGGATGGCGGGACTATCATATGCTGAGAGAATGGAGCAGCTGGTCTTGTACACTCTGGAGTTTAGAAGGATGAGAGGGGATCTCATTGAAACATATAAGATTATTAAGGGCTTGGACACACAAGAGGCAGGAAACATGTTCCCGATGTTTGGGGAGTCCAGAACCCGGGGCCACAGTTTAAGAATAAGGAGTAAGCCATTTAGAACGGAGACGAGGAAACACTTTTTCTCACAGAGAGTGGTGAGTCTGTGGAATTCTCTGCCTCAGAGGGTGGTGGAGGCAGGTTCTCTGGATGCTTTCAAGAGAGAGCTAGATAGGGCTCTTAAAAATAGCGGAGTCAGGGGATATGGGGAGAAGGCAGGAACGGGGTACTGATTGGGGATGATCAGCCATGATCACATTGAATGGCGGTGCTGGCTCGAAGGGCCAAATGGCCTACTCCTGCACCTATTGTCTATTGTCTATTGAGTTCCTGATTGCAACAATTCTTTGTGTTAAAAAACAAAGCATTCAAAGCAATAAATTGAGCAATAAATCAAGCTCACATCCTTCTCCTAATTTCATGAGCTCATCTCTGTAATCCCTTGTATCCTAATCCTGAAAATCATTCACAAAAATAATAGCTTCCCGTAATTGATCATATTTAAACCCGGCATAATCTTTCACTCATACATCAGATCTCCTTTCTGGTTTACTTGCTCCAAAGAGGACAACGCAGCTTCTAGTCTCACATGTAGTTGAAATCTCCCCATCACTGGACCCGTTCTGATAAAGCTTTCTTTCCTTGCTGAATCTTAATAAAGAGTTTAAAAATGGACACAGTTGACTGCATATGATGTTTAGTGAAGGCTCAGGGCAGCACGGTGGCACAGCGGTAGAGTTGCTGCCTCACAGCGCCGGAGACCCGGGTTCGATCCTGACTACAGGTGCTGTCTGTATGGAGTTTTCACATTTACCCTGTGACAGCGTGGGTTTTCTCCGGGTGCTCCGGGGTCCTCGCACACTCCAAAGATGTACAGGTTTGTAGGTTAATTCGCTTCTGTAAATTGTAAATTGTCTCTTGTGTGTAGAATATTGCTAGTGTGCGGGGATCGCTGGTTGGCTCGGACCCGGTGGGCCGATGAGCCTGTTTCCGCACTCTATCACTAAAGTCTAAAGTCACAGGTTTCATTGGTCATTCGTGGCCTATTATTTTGCTACTTGATGGATGTTGCGATTTCTCTTCTCTGTGGAAGTGTAAGGTTCTTAGAATTCACCCATAAGCCCAAGAAGATTCCAGGAAGGGAGGTACAGGGAGCATCACCTTTAGTCGATGGGTGCAAGGAAGAAAGTGTATTTAAAGTGTTGATGTGACAGTTGCAAATGAATATTCAATTTGCTTGCAGCATGTTGCGAGGGCTTTATAATCTCATGGGGTCTCCTGTATTTTTTTCTGGAGGCTACTGTTTGGAGTGGCGCCATACAAGGTTTTTATTCCCTTATGATTGTTATTAAATGTAATAAAAAAGAACCAACTTCCTAAGCCTGAATATAGAAGGGTTGAGTGTCTTGAAACTGCTAAATGACTTCCTCAATGTTCACTCACCCAAATGGTGTGGAGTTGCAGTGAAAAGAATAAATTAAACCAAAAACAAGTACATTATGTCTCCCCTTGGACTCCCCCTCATTGCCATCTTCCTTTTTATTTTAAACTGCCGGCGGGACATCAACCGCATCAGCTTTGCCACTCCCCTGTCTCACTCTAACCTCCCCCCCCCCTGAACGTACAGCCCTCCACTCACTCTGCAACAACCCAGACCGGATGATCAAACCCGCCGACAAGGGAGGTGCCGTGGTAGTCTGGCGCGCTGATCACTACAAGGCTGAGGTCACGCGCCAACTCTCGGACACCTCCTCCTACTTATCCTTGGACCATAACCCCACAGACGAGCACCAGGCCACTATCACTACCACCATCACTGACTTCATCAACTCCGGCTCCCTGACCCCCCGAGCCTCCAACCTCATCGTTCCCCAGCCCCGCACGGCCCGATTTTACCTTCTCCCCAAAATCCACAAACCTGACTGTCCTGGCAGACCCATTGTTTCTGTCTGTTCGTGTCCCACCGAACCTATTTCCACATCCCTCGATTCCATCCTATCCCCCCGATTAAATCCCTCCCTACCTATGTTCAAGACACCTCACACGCACTTCGTCGACTCCAGGACTTCAGTTTTCCAGGCCTCCATTCCTTCATCTTCACCATGGATGTCCAGTTTGCACCCCCATCCCTCACCAAGATGGTCTCAAAGCCCTCCGTTTCGTCCTCGACCGGAGAACTCACCAATCCCCGTCTACTGATACTCTCCTCCGCCTAGCAGAGCTGGTCCTTACCCTTAATAACTTTTCGTTTGACTCCTCCCATTTCCTCCAAATACAAGGCGTAGCATGGGCCCAAGCTATGCCTGCCATTTGTAGGGTACATCGAACAATCTTTGTTCGCGGCGTACCTTGGCCCTATCCCCAAACTCTACCTCTGCTACATCGACGACTGCATTGGTGCTACCTCCTGCACCCACACACAACTCACTGACTTCATCCATTTCACCACTAACTTCCATCCAGCACTCAAATACACTTGGACCATTTCCAACATTTCCCTACCATTTCTTGATCTCACTATCTTCATCACAGGTGATGGACTACCGACCGACATCTACTATAAACCCACTGACTCCCATGACTATCTGGACTACACTTCTTCCCACCCTGCTTCCTGTAAGGACTCCATCCCCTACTCCCAATTCCTCTGTCTATGCTGCATCTGCTCCCAGGATGAGGTGTTCCACACCAGGGCATCAGAGATGTCCTCATTCTTCAGGGAACGGGGGATCCCCTCCCCTACTATAGATGAGGCTCACACCAGGGTCTCTTCTATACTCCATGACTCTACTCTCTCTCCCCCATCCCCCCCACTCATAACAAGATTCCCCCTTGTCCTCACCTTCCACCCTACCAGCCGTCACATACAACAAATAATCCTCCGTCATTTACGCCACCTCCAACAGGATCCCACCATTTGCCACATCTTCCCATCTCCTCCCCTGTCTGCTTTCCACAGAGACCGCTCCCTCCGTAACTCCCTGATCAATTCATCCATTCCCACCTGAACCACCCCCTCTCCTGTCACTTTCCCTTGCAACCGCAAGAAATGCTACACTTGTTGCTTTACCTCCCCCCTCGACTCCATTCAAGGACCCAAGTAGTCCTTCCAGGTGTGGCAGTGGTTCACCTGCACCTCCTCCAACCTCATCTATTGCATCCGCTGCTCTAGATGTCAGCTGCTCTACATCGATGAGACCAAGCGTAGGCTTGCCGATCGCTTCGCTGAAAATCTCTGCTCGGTTCGCAATAACCAACCAAATCTCCCGGTGACTCAGCACTATAACTCCCCCTCCCATTCCGAATCCGACCTTTCTGTCCTGGGCCTCCTCCATGGCCAGAGTGAGGACCACCGTTAATTGGAGGAGCAGCACCTCATATTTCGCTTGGGCAAATTTCACCCCAGCGGTATGAACATTGAACTATAATTTCAGGTAGTCCTTACTTTCTCCTCCCCTTCTCAGCTCTCCCTCAGCCCATTGGCTCCACCTCTTCCTTTCTTCTTCCCCCCCCCCCCCCCCACCCTCACATCAGTCTGAAGAAGGGTTTTGGCCCGAAACGTTGCCTATTTCTTTCGCTCCATAGATGCTGCCTCACCAGCTGAGTTTCTCCAGCATTTTTGTCTACATTATGATAGAACGTCCGGTTATGTTAAAGCTCCCAGTATTAGCTATGGAAATGTCAGAGTATTTTTAAGTATAACCAGAGCACCTGGAGAAAACCTGCATGATCACAGAGAGAACATACACACTCAGTACCCAGCACAAACTCAGACATCAGCCATAGTCAGGATAGAACATTGGTCAAGTTAATCCAGAGGAAATTTGATTCAGACAAATCTCAAATCATTTCCAAATCAAGTACCTATGCCGGTTTACAGGACAGTTTAGTTTAGTTTCAAGCTTCAGTGCAGAAAAAGCCTATGCAGCCCACTATGTTGTTCCCTCTGATTTGAATTCAGGTTGGCAAGTTTGTATGTTGACCTGGTAACTCTGCCGACAGCATTTCAGTTCAGTGAAACCTCTTGCAGATGTTTGAGGGAAAGGTTTGAAGTGGGGTACTCCCGTAAGCAACAACACAGTCAATATTTGGATTTGTATGCTCTCCTCACTAACCTCCCAACTCCAGCCCCAGACTGCGGCACTCTTCCACATCACTATTCATGAGGCCAAACTCACGACTCCACAACCAATCTGATTTAAGAAATCTTACTTTTCCTTTCAAAAAACCTCCATAGTACTTTCTCTATCTCCCTCTCTCTTTCCCTCTCTCCCTCTCCCTCTCTTCCACTCTCCCTCTCCCTCGCTCTCTCTCCTTTTCCCTCTCCTCATCCCCCTCTCACTTTCCCTCTCTTTCCCTCCCTCTCTCTCTTTCTCTCACTGTCTCCCTCTCACATTCTCTCTCTCTCTCCTTCTCTCTCTCCCCATGTCACCCTCTCCCTCCCCCTAAAGCTAGCTCCTCCCACTCTTCTCCCTCTCCCGTTCTCTTACTTTCTCACTCTCCATTTATTTCCTACTATCTCCTCCAATCCTCTCTCTACCTCCTCTCTCTCTCTCTCTCTCTCTCACACTCTCTCTCTCTATCTATCTATCTATCTATCTATCTATCTATCTATCTATCTATCTATCTATCTATCTATCTATCTATCTATCTATCTATCTATCTATCTATCCATCTATCTATCTCTCTCCCTCCTTCAATCGCGTCTCCTCTCTCTCTCTCTCTCTTTTTGTGTCTACCTTCCATTACAGCGCAAACTATAGTACATAGTACAGCGAAACCAAATTCCACAATAGTTTGGTGCTGAGTTAGGGTTGTGGTTAGGGTTGTGCAGTGTGGGTATAGAACTTGATGGTTAATTGGAAGAAGTTGTTCTTTAGACTTTAGAGATGCGGCTTGTAAACAGGCCCTTTAGCCCACCTAGTACACACTGATCAACAATTACCCTGTACAGTAGCAATATCCTGCACACTAGTGACAATCTACAAATTTTACTGAAGCCAATTAACTTATGCATCTTTGGAGTGTGGGAGGAAAGCAGAGCACCAGGAGAAAACCAATGCGGTCACAGGGAGAATGTACAAACTCTGTACAAACAGAACCCGTAGTCAGGATCAAATCTGGGTCTCTGGCTGATGCGCCACCGTGAGTTCCTTAACTGGAGGCTTGAGTCCGAGTGAAAGAATATCAACAATGTAGACGCTGTAAAGGTCGACCAGCCTCTCCTCTCAACCCATGGCTCTGGCCAAACAAACATTTCCAGGGAGGAATTTGCAACCCTGTTTATGAGCCGACCATGATAACATTAGGTCCACCTTCTAAGTGGACAGAAAAAGTTGGCCTAAAGGTACATTTGCCACTCAAGAGGCACTTTCAGAACTGCGACTGATATGCTCTTCCACGGTTACTTGTACTGGACAATAGAGGCAATTTCACTGGTGCTGAATTTACTGAATTCCTCAGCAGAACAGGAATCATGCATGAAATCCCTTGAAAATCCCATAAATCCTCTGTTGGAGGGTAATCTCCAGTGCCTGCAGCCAACGTACAGATGAAGTATCCAGTTTCAGTCACATATCAAACGCACTCCTTCAGAGAGGTTTCGCCTCCACACCCTTAAACACTTTGGCGGAAAGCATAGTTTGGTCTGAGAAAGGAGATCTGGCAAAGCGAGAGGATTTGAGTACAGGTGCAAGGAGGTCCTACTGCAGTTGTACAGGACCCTGGTCAGACCACACCTGGAGTACTGTGTGCAGTTTTGTTCTCCTAATTTGAGGAAGGACATTCTTGCTATTGAGAGAGCGCAGCGTAGGTTCATCAGGTTAATTCCCGGGATGGCGGGACTGACATATAATGAAAGAATGGATCAACTGGGCTTATATTTACTGGAAGTTAGAAGGATGAGAGGGGATTTTATAGAAACATATAAAATTCTTAAGGGATTGGACAGGTTAGATGCAAGAAAAATGTTCCCCATGTTAGGAGAGTCCTGAACCAGGGGTTACAGTTTAAGAATAAGGGGTAGGTCATTTAGGACTGAGATGAGGAAAAACATTTTCACCAGAGAGTTGTGAATTTGTGGCATTCGCTGCCACAGAAGGCAGTGGAGGCCAATTCACTGTATGTTTTCAAGAGAGAATTAGATATATCTCTTAGGGTTAATGGAATCAAGGGATAAGGTGAGAAGGCAGGAACGGGGTACTGATTCTGGATGATCAGCCATGATCATATTTCGAGGATGTAACTAGTAGCGTGGATAAGGGAGAACCAGTGGATGTGGTATATCTGGACTTCCAGAAGGCTTTCGACAAGGTCCCATATAAGAGATTAGTATACAAACTTAAAGCATACGGCATTAGGGGTTCAGTATTGATGTGGATAGAGAACTGGCTGGCAAACAGGAAGCAAAGAGTAGGAGTAAATGGGTCCTTTTCACAATGGCAGGCAGTGACTAGTGGGGTACCGCAAGGCTCAGTGCTGGGACCCCAGCTATTTACAATATATATTAATGATCTGGATGAGGGAATTGAAGGCAATATCTCCATGTTTGCGAATGACACTAAGCTGGGGGGCAGTGTTAGCTGTGAGGAGGATGCTAGGAGACTGCAAGGTGACTTGGATAGGCTGAGTGAGTGGGCAAATGTTTGGCAGATGCAGTATAATGTGGATAATGTGAGGTTATCCACTTTGGTGGCAAAAACAGGAAAGCAGACTATTATTTAAATGGTGGCCGATTAGGAAAAGGGGAGAGGCTGCGAGACCTGGGTGTCATGGTACACCAGTCATTGAAAGTAGGTATGCAGGTGCAGCAGGCAGTGAAAAAAGCGAATGGTATGTTAGCTTTCATAGCAAAAGGATTTGAGTATAGGAGCAGGGAGCATGTGGCCCTTGTGGCTAAGGGGATCAGAGGGTATGGAGAGAAGGCAGGTACAGGATACTGAGTTGGATGATCAGCCATGATCATATTGAATGGCGGTGCAGGCTCGAAGGGCCGAATGGCCTACTCCTGCACCTAATTTCTATGTTTCTATGGTGGTGCAGGCTCGAAGGGCCGACTGGCCTACTCCTGCACCCATTTTCTATGTTTCTATGTTTCTAAAGGCAGGATAAGATAAAGGTGAGATGAAATTTGCATGCTTCCCATGGACCCAGTATACGCAGCCCGCAATCACGGGCATTTGGACCAAAGTCTCAGAATCCGATCCACAACTTTAGTTTTGCTTAATATATTGCCACGTGTGCCGAGTTACAGTGAACAGTTTTTTGTTGTGTGCTAACCGGTCAGCAGAAAGACAATAATGATTACAATCGAGCCGTCCACAGTCCACAGTGTGCAGGTGCATGATAAAGGGAATAACGTTTAGTGCGAGACAAAGTGCTGTATGGTCTGATTAACGATAGTCCGAGGGCCTCCAATGAGGCAGACAGTAGCTTGGGACCGCTCTCTATTTGGTGATAGGATGGTTCAAACCTGATAACAGCTGGGAAGAAAGTATCCCTGAAAGTGTCCCTTGACTGATGGGAGAGGGGAGAAGAGGGAGTGACCGGGGTGAGACTGGGCCTTGATTTTGCTGGTGGCCTTGCTGAGGCAGCATGAAATGTACAGTAGATGGAGTCAATGAGAAGGGAGGTTGGTTTGCATGATGTTCTAGGCTACACCCACAGTTCTGTGCGATTTCATGCAGTTTCGACTCAATGCTGAAGTGTGATAGGGTGAACTCAGGGCACTAGGACCCTGTCGATGCGCTGACAACATTCTTCTTCCTTCGTGTGGCATGCACAGCCTAAAGTTGTAGGACAACTTGTTCTATTTGATCTTCCGTTTGTGCACGTCGAGTTGATTGCATTAGTCGAAACAGGGCGGACCACGTGAAGGTTGCAATCTTCCACTCCCGCTGACAACGTACAGGGAGTTATTCAAGACAAATAATAATAACAGCAGCCATTTATAGACCTTGCACACATTGGACGGCATCATAAAGAATCGGAGCTCTGGGTATGTTTGCATTAATCGATTGGTGTTGTTTTGAGAGTTACAGCGAAATCTCAGCCATTATCGGCTCTTCTGAAAGTCGCATTTAACTTATGTTTAGACTTCCCCAAAGTCATTAAACATCACGAAAATCCTTGAAAATCTCTTAAAGCCTTTGTTGAAGATCAGTGTAATCTCGGGAGGCTTTAGCCAGTGTGCAGCTGAACTATCCAATTTCTGTCACGTGCCACTCTCGCTCCAGGGAGTTTTTGAGAAGCATCTCCACGCAGCCGCTTAATCCACAGCCATGTCAGAGCACAGATCTCACAACAAAGTGACTTTGTTAATCGAATCAAAGAAACCAGCTGAAGAGCAGCCATCCATTTCTTCCTTTGAACAAGCTGCATTCTCGCTAATCCTGACAAACTGTGAGGACGCCGGAGATAAAATGGAAGGAGAAATGCTGTGAAATATCTGAGAGGAAAATGAACCATGTGCAGCTTTAAAGCCTGCAAAGGAAGGCACAACAGCCTAACACTCTGGGATTAGACCCTTCATCAGCTCTCCCCCAGAATCTGCTCAACTTCCAAGCACAAACTCCAAAGGCGAGCAGAGATATGTGCTGTGGTAATTACATGAACTCTGAACCTTTAAGTTTAGTTTAGTTCAGAGATACACGGCGGAAACAGGCCCCTCGGCCCTCCGAGCCCACGCCGACCAGCGATCCCTGCACACTAATGCTCGTCCTACACATGCGAGGGAAAATGTATCATTTTAGAAACATAGAAAAAACATAGAAACATAGAAATTAGGTGCAGGAGTAGGCCATTCAGCCCTTCGAGCCTGCACCGCCATTCAATATGATCATGGCTGATCATCCAACTCAGTATCCCGTACCTGCCTTCTCTCCATACCCTCTGATCCCCTTAGCCACAAGGGCCACATCCAACTCACTCTTAAATATAGCCAATGAACTGGCCTCAACTACCCTCTGTGGCAGAGAGGTCCAGAGACTCACCACTCTCTGTGTGAAGAAAGTCTTTCTCATCTCGGTCTTAAAGGATTTCCCCCTTATCCTTAAGCTGTGACCCCTTGTCCTGGACTTCCCCAACATCGGGAACAATCTTCCTGCATCTAGCCTGTCCAACCCCTTAAGAATTTTGTAAGTTTCTATAAGATCCCCTCTTAATCTCCTAAATTCCAGAGAGTATAAACCGAGTCTATCCAGTCTTTCTTCATAAGACAGTCCTGACATCCCAGGAAATCAGTCTGGTGAACCTTCTCTGCACTCCCTCTATGGCAATAATGTCCTTCCTCAGATTTGGAGACCAAAACTGCACGCAATACTCCAGGTGTGGTCTCACCAAGACCCTGTACAACTGAAGTAGAACCTCCCTGCTCCTGTACTCAAATCCTTTTGCTATGAAAGCTAACATACCATTCGCTTTTTTCACTGCCTGCTGCACCTGCATGCCTACTTTCAATGACTGGTGTACCATGATTGTACAGGTCTCGCTGCATCTCCCCTTTTCCTAATCGGCCACCATTTAAATAATAGTCTGCTTTCCTGTTTTTGCCACCAAAGTGGATAACCTCACATTTATCCACATTATACTGCATCTGCCAAACATTTGCCCACTCACCCAGCCTATCCAAGTCACCTTGCAGTCTCCTAGCATCCTCCTCACAGCGAACACTGCCCCCCAGCTTAGTGTCATCCGCAAACTTGGAGATATTGCCTTCAATTCCCTCATCCAGATCATTAATATATATTGTAAATAGCTGGGGTCCCAGCACTGAGCCCTGCGGTACCCCACTAGTTACTGCCTGCCATTGTGAAAAGGACCCGTTTACTCCTACTCTTTGCTTCCTGTTTGCCAGCCAGTTCTCTATCCACATCAATACTGAACCCCTAATACCGTATGCTTTAAGTTTGCATACTAATCTCTTATGTGGGACCTTGTCGAAAGCCTTCTGGAAGTCCAGATATACCACATCCACTGGTTCTCCCTTATCCACGCTACTAGTTACATCCTCGAAAAATTCCACAAGATTCGTCAGACATGATTTACCTTTTGTAAATCCATGCTGACTTTGTCCAATGATTTCACCACTTTCCAAATGTGCTGCTATCCCATCTTGAATAACTGACTCTAGCAGTTTCCCCACTACCGATGTTAGACTAACTGGTCTGTAATTCCCCGTTTTCTCTCTCCCTCCCTTCTTAAAAAGAGGGGTTACATTTGCTACCCGCCAATCCTCAGGAACTACTCCAGAATCTAAAGAGTTTTGAAAGATTATCACTAATGCATCCACTATTTCCTGAGCTACTTCCTTAAGTACTCTGGGATGCAGCCTATCTGGCCCTGGGGATTTATCGGCCTTTAATCTATTCAATTTACCCAACACCACTTCCCGACTGACCTGGATTTCACTCAATTCCTCCTTTGACCCACAGTCCCCTGCTATTTCAGGCAGATTATTTATGTCTTCCTTAGTGAAGACGGAACCAAAGTAGTTATTCAATTGGTCCGCCATATCCTTGTTCCCCATGATCAACTCACCTGTTTCTGACTGCAAGGGACCTACATTTGTTTTAACTAACCTCTTTCTCTTCACATATCTATAAAAACTTTTGCAGTCAGTTTTTATGTTCCCTGCCAGTTTTCTTTCATATCTATTTTTCCTTTCCTAATTAAGCCCTTTGTCCTCCTCTGCTGGTCTCTGAATTTCTCCCAGTCCTCTGGTATGCTGCTTTTTCTGGCTACTTTGTACGCATCATCCTTTGCTTTGATACTATCCCTGATTTCCCTTGTTATCCACGGATGCACTACCTTCCCCGATTTATTCTTTTGCCAAACTGGGATGAACAATTTTTGTAGTTCATCCATGCAGTCTTTAAATGTCTTCCATTGTATATCCACCGTCAACCCGTTTAGAATTAATTGCCAGTCAATCTTGGCCAATTCACGTCTCATACCCTCAAAGTTACCTTTCTTTAAGTTCAGAACCATTGTTTCTGAATTAACAATGTCACTCTCCATCCTAATGGAGAACTCAACCATATTATGGTCACTCTTGCCCAAGGGGGCACGTACAACAAGACGGCTAATTACCCCTTCCTCATTACTCAAAACCCAGTCTAAAATAGCCTGCTCTCTCGTTGGTTCCTCTACATGTTGATTTAGATAACTATCCCGCATACATTCCAAAAAAATCCTCTTCCTCAGCACCCCTGCCAATTTGAATAACCCAATCTATATGTAGATTGAAGTCACCCATTATAACTGTTTTTGCCTTTGTCGCACGCATTTCTAATTTCCTGTTTGATACCATCCCCAACTTCTCTGCTACTGTTAGGTGGCCTGTACACAACACCCACCAGCGTTTTCTGCCCTTAGTGTTTTGTAGCTCTACCTATACCGATTCCACATCCTCCAAGCTAATGTCCTTCCTTTCCATTGCTTTAATCTCCTCTCTAACCAGCAACGCTACTCCACCTCCTTTTCCTTTCTCTCTATCCCTCCTGAATATTGAATATCCTGGATGTTCAGCTCCCAGCCTACGTCACCCTGGAGCCATGTCTCCGTGATCCCAACTATATCATAATCATTAATATCTATCTGCACGTTCAACTCGTCCACCTTATTACGAATACTCCTTGCATTGAGACACAAAGCCTTCAGGCTTGTCTTTACAACGCATTTACCCCTTATACAATTTTGCTGAAAAGTGGCCCTTTTTGATTTTAGCCCTGGTTTTGTCTGCCTGCCACTTCTACCTTTCCCCTTGCTACCTAATGCTTCTACCCTCATTTTACACCCTCCTGCCTCTCTGCTCTTGTACCCATCCCCTGCCACATTAGTTTAATTCCTCCCCGACAGCACTAGCAAACACTCCCCCAAGAACATTGGTTCCATTCCATTCCAGGTGCAAACCGTCCTGTTTGTACCGGTCCCACCTCCCCCAGAACTGGTCCCAGTGCCCTAAAAATTTGAATCCCTCCCCCTTGCACCACTTTTCAAGCCACGTATTCATTTGCATTATCCTCCTATTTCTACTCTGACTGGCCCGTGGTACTGGTAGTAATCCGGAGATTACTACCTTTGAGGTCCTACTTTTAAGTTTATCTCCTAGCTCCCTAAATTCACCTTGTAGGACCTCATCCCTTTTTTTACCTATATCGTTGGTGCCAAACATGCACCACGACAACTGGCTGTTCACCCTCCCCCTCCAGAATGTTCTGCAGCCGTTCAGTGACATCCCTGACCTTTGCGCCAGGGAGGCAACATACCATCCTGGAGTCTCGTTTGCGGCCGCAGAAACGCCTATCTATTCCCCTGACAATTGAATCCCCTATTACTATTGCCCTTCCCCCTCTTTTTTTCCCCCCTCATGTGCTGCAGAGCCACCCATGGTGCCATGAACCTGGCTGCTGCTGCATTCCCCTGATGAGCCATCTCCCTCAACAGTATCCAAAATGGTATACCTGTTTAGGAGGGAGATGACCGCAGGGGACTCCTGCACTACCTGCCTACTGCTTTGCTGGCTATTGGCCACCCGTTCCCTTCTTGTCCTCCTACCTTTTGCCTGCGGTGTGACCAACTCACTGTACGTGCTATCCACGACTTTCTCCGCATCGTGGATGCTCCAGTATGAATACCAAAGTCAATTAATCTACAGACCTGTACAACCTTGGAATTCGGGAGGAAACCGGTGCACCCGGAGAAAACCCGCGTAGGTCATAGGGAGAACGTACAAACTGCGTACAGACAACACCCGTAGTCAGGATGGAACTGGGGTCTCTGGCAATGTCTAAATTTGTCACATGCCACATGATATTAAAAATAGAAAAAGGATGGGAAGGACAGTATGTGACTTGAAACTAGTTTTAGAGAGACATGTGATAAGGTGGGACTAGCGTAGATGGGGCATCTCGGACAGCATGGGTGAGTTGGGCCGAAGGGCAGTTTCTACGCTGTATGACTCCATGACTCTATTTCACCAGGACTAAGATCAGTCGCGATCTGGTTGAAACATACTGCGGCCAGGTTAAGAACATTGAATAGCCTGACGAAAGGACCCCGACCCGAAACCTCACCTATCCATGTTCTCCAGAGATGCTGCCTGACCCGCTGAGCTACTCCAGCACTTTGTGTCTTTTTCCAATCTGGTTAGAGCCAATTCCTTGGATATCTAACGTCAACCTCCTGCTCTGTGTTTTCACTCTTTCTCCATCTTGCTGGTGTCCAGTATTAATAATCTGCAAGCGGTCCTGCCATTACACTGGAGGCAGGTCTCTCTACACTTATCATTCCCCTCACCCTTCCTCCACCCATGACTGGGCTTCCAGACCCCTCATGCTACCCTATCTTCTGTCCTTTCCAAATTTAAACTGAGGCCTGCTAGTGTGAAGGGGCAAGTAGTCTTCATTATCTACAGATGACTTTTCCTGAGCAGTAAATGCTCAGCATGGACGTGTCTTTTGTATGGAGAAAAACTGCAGATGCTGGTATATACAGAAGGTAGACATGAAGTGCTGGAGTAACTCAGTGATTCAGGCACTATCTTTGCATTAAAAGAATGGATGACGTTTTGGGTCGGGACCCTTCTTCAGACCATCCCAAAACATCACCCATCCTTTTCTCCAGAAGTACTGCCTGCCCGCTGAGTTACACCAACACACCATGTCTATCTTCAGTGAGTCTGAAGGATTAGGACAGGTTTAGACGGATAAGGGCCAAATGCAGGCTGGTGAGAATAGTGTAGATGGGACATGTTGGTCGGTGTGGGCAAGTTGGGTCAAAGGGCCTGTTTCCACGCTGTGTGACTCTGTGGCTCTGTGACATTGTTGCTGCTATAAAATTAAATCAGTCGTGAACTCAAGGGTATTCATTAAAGTGTTCAACTCCTTACATTTTGAAACCTTTTCAAACTAGCTTTCAGGTATTCAGAGATCCAATTAAACCTTGTAAACTCTGGTGTTTTAACGATCATAAATATCTAAGATGGCATTCTGAAGACAGGAATGCTCAGAAATCAACTTCCTCGTCCATGCATTGTCAATGGGTGGATTTATTAATACTTAATGAAAGCTATTCCCCAAAATCATCAATGTCAAAGATTCTGCATCCTACATAATTTGATAACAAATAGAAATTGAGTTCTACATTACAGAACTCACAGAAAACGTACAGCACAGAAGGAGGCCATTTGGCCCCACTGAAGCTATACTGACCTAATTCAAATACAATTCAACAACAATTCCCCAACACTGGATAAAAGACTATGCATAAAGTGCCTGTCCCACGATGCGAGTTTACCCAAGAGCTCTCCCGAGTTTAAAAAAAAATCAAACTCGTGGTAAGTACGTAGAATGTACGTAGCGGGTACATTGGAGCTCGTGGATGTCTCATAGTGGCTCGTAACGCTAGCGGCAGGTACTCGGGAAACGTGGAACTCGTGAAGTTCTTTCGACAGTGTGGAAAATTTCCAAGAGTAAAAAAATACTCGTGATGAAGTACCACGAGTTTGATTTTTTTTAAACTCGGGAGAGCTCTTGGGTAAACTCGCATCTTGGGACAGGCCCTTTACCCTATATATTCCTCTCTTTATCCAAGACTGCAAGAAATTGTAGAGTATTGTGGGCACAGCCCAGACCATCACACAAACTGACCTCCCTTCCATTGACTCCATCTAAACTTCACGCTGCCTCGGCAGGGCCACCAGCATAAGCAGTCCTGAGCTGCCATCTACCTCAATGAAAACCCTCGGGCTATCTTTAATCAGACTTTACTGGACTTAACATTGCACTAAACCTTATTCCCTTCATCATGTATCTGTACACAGTGGGCAGCTCGTTTGTAATGTATTGTCTTTCCGCTGACTGGTTAGTACATAACAAAAAGCCGTTTGCTGTACCTCGATACATGTGACAATAAACTAAACTAAACTATACTAAACATCTTTGTAAGATCACCCCTCATCCTCCTGTGCTCCAAGGAATAAAGTCCTAGCCAGCTCAGCCTCTCCCAAATAGCTCAGGCCCTCGAGTCCTGGCAACATCTTTGTAAATCTTCTCTGCACCCTTTTCAGTTTAACAGACATCACCAACAACATGTTGTTAAAGAAGAAACTGCAGATGCTGGAAAATCGAGGGTGCACAAAATGCTGGAGGAACTCAGCGGGTGCAGCAGCATCTATGGAGCGAAGGGGAGAGGCAACATGGATGCTGCTGCACCCGCTGAGTTTCTCCAGCATTTTGTGTACCATCAACAGCAATACCTTGGGTTTGGCTTGGGTATTGACGTTGTTATTTGTCCCATCAAATGTATGTCCTTTGACCGACTGTGCACATTGCTGCCTTCCTCACCACCCTAACACAAGTAAAGCCCACAGCAGAGTTTCTCGCACACAAATCACCTGTCCAGCCATGATTTATTTACACTTGGCCAGTTGTCTCGTCTCTCGTGGCCAACCTCGTGGTCCCGGCACCTTGAGGAACTGTCTTGATTTGCTCAACATTCAATCAGTTTTCTCTGACACGCGGATGGCGCTGAACTGCCTGCGCTTATTTCACACACGGCCCTTAAACAGCTGTCAGGGAAGTTAATGTCAGGTTCCTGAGGCAGAGCTTATAGGCCACTCATCCGCACCAAATACCATCATTATACAAAGCTCTGTTTGATTTGCAGTCAAAGCCACTTGTCATCAAGCATCTCTGCAATAAATCACAGCGTCAGACAGTAACCTGGAGCAGCAAGTAGCTCCTATTGATAAAAATCAATAGTTAACTGGTCTGGAGATAGATTTGCCCTTTCATAAAGCCTACAATTAGCCGTCTAAATGCCAGATCATTCTACGTAGAATTTTAAGCAGCGATATAAACTTTAAGCAAAACTAAGGGCCAGAGAAAGGATAACCCCGCACTAATAGGGTCAACAGGGAATTCAGGAAAAAGTGATGTTTCAGGTCAGAACCCTTCTTCAGACTCTGCCTAGCCCCCACCTTTCTGCCCCCTTTTCCAGCTTTTTACCCCTAGTACAATCAGTCTGAAGAAGAGTCTCTTACGTGAAACGTCACCTATCCATGTTCTCCAGAGATGTCCAGAGTTACTCCAGCACTTTGTGTCTTTTTGCAAAACCGGCATCTGAAGTTGCTTGTCCACGGTACCTGTTTGATGTTCTTACAAAGGACTAGAATTGCCTAAACCCATTTGACAACCCGTCTGAAGAAGGGTCTCGACCTGAAACGTCACCCATTCCTTCTCTCCAGAGACGCTGCCTGGCACGCTGAGTTACTCCAGCTTTTTGCGTCTATCTTTGGTTTAAACCAGCATCTGCAGCTCCTTGTTATACTTGACAAATCAGCCTGAGATTTGCAGCCTGCCACTCCTGGTCTAAAATGCATTTGTCCTGCAAGTGAAATACTAATGTTTACGCTACTTGTTGGACTCAAGTCAAAGTATTCCAATAGCCCAAAATTAAAAAAATAAGTCAGGAAACTGACAACATAAGATGAGTTTTATAAAATTTATTGGAGTACAGTTATCTATAAGGACTTCAGGCAGCTTGGCTTTTAGCCAAGATATCAAATATACTTGTGAAGAGAAGATTAGTAAAACACCCATCACACTGCAGTTTAAAAGCACGGGAAATTCACTATTTATTTGATAATGTCAAGATGGAGCTAAACTGAGTGTAGGAGCACATTTAAATACATAATCTCTCGATGACATGTAAACCATCCTTCATGTCAGAGCAGTTGAAACATGCTGTTTCCCTTGACTTTTTGTTTTATCCTGTAAGTTTGAAAGCTTTTGTTGGTAGTTTCCTTGTTGGCAAGATTGGTGTGATCTCATTCAGGCACCGTGTGCTTTTAAAGCAAAGCTTCACAGTCATGGAGTCTCAGAGTCACACAGCACGGAAACAGGCCCTGAGGCCTAACTTGCTCACATTGACCATCATGCCCCATCTCTACACGTCTCATCTGCCTGCGCTTGGCCCATTATTCTCTAACTTATCCTATCCATGTACCTGTCCAAATGTTTTTTAAATGTTGTAATAGATATTCCATTACAATATTCCATTGGCCCAAATAAAAACAAGTTCTGCTTATTTGAATGGATGCTTTGGTTCACCAATTTAATGCAAACTAGTGGCAGCATTATCAGCCAATAGCTTATAGGCAGGGCAGTGAGCTGTGATTTTTAGGAAATCTGTTTGATCTCTGGGCAGCACGGTGGCGCAGCGGTGGAGTTGCTGTCTCACAGTGCCTGAGACCCAGGTTCGATCCTGACTATGGGTGATGTCTGTACGGATTTTATACATTCTCCCTGTGACTGCATGGGTTTTCTCCAGGCTTCCTCTGGTTTCCTCCCACAATACAAAGATGCGCAGGTTTGTTTGTTAATTGGGTTCAGTAAATTGCCCCTCATGCATAGGATGTGAAGTGGGATAACTAGTGTGAACGAATGATCGATGGTCATTGCAGAGTCAATGGGCCGAAGGGCCTGTTTCCACGCTGCATTCCTAAACTTTAACCTTTAATGATGTCCCCAGTGGTGACTGATGGTGGTACATCTGATGCAGCTAATGGATCTGCTGGCTCACAGTTGCAGTGATCTCTGATGCTGCCTGTATGGTGTTTGCATGTTCTCCCTATGAGCGTGTGGATTTCCTCCGGGAATGCTGGTTTCTGCCCACATCTCAAATATATGTGCAGGCTGGGTGTTTAATTGGCCACTGATATATTGGGCAACAGTGGGGCAGCGGGTAGAACTGCTGCCTCACATCGCCAGAGACCTGGTGTTGATCATGACCTCAAGTGCTGTCTGTACGGAGTTTGCACGTTCTCCCTGTGACTGTGTGGGTGTTCTCCGGATGCTCCGGTTTACTCCCACATCCAAAGACGTGCAGATTTGCAGGTTAATTCACCTTCTGTAAATTACTCCTTATGTGCAGGGAGTGGATGAGAATGTGGGATAACATAGAACTAGCATGAATGGGTGATCAATGGTCGGCGTGGTCTCGGTGGGCTGAAGGGCCGGTTTCCATGCTCTATCTCTAAACTAAGCCAATTTGCCTTTAGTGTGAAGGTGAGTAGTGAGTTGACGGGAGTGCAGGCAGGATAAAATGGATCAACATGGAATCAATGTAACAATGGGTGCTTGAAGGGCAGGACAGACCCGGTGGTCTGAATGGCCTGTTTCAATGTTGTCAATGAATTAATGACCATGATGGCTCAACAGGTTCAAATGGTAATTATAGAGTTGCGTTCACACAGCAGAGCCATTTCACAGGAGAACAGTCAAATACAATTTGACAGCCCATCTCCTTATTAGGGTAGGTGAAAATGAGACAAACTTCACAGAACATCTTTAGACTAGGGATACAGCCTGGAAACAGGCCCTTCGGTCCACCTAGTCCGCACCGACCAGTAATCACCCGTACACTAACCCTTTGGGTCCTTTTCCCACTGAGTTACGCCAGCATTTTGTATCCTGTTGTGTAAACCAGCAACTAGGCATAGGTTTGAGGTGAACTTTTTTGAGGAATAATTTGAAAGGGATCTGAGGGGTAACCTATTCACACTGAGGGCAGTGTGTGTATGGTACAAGCTGTCAGATGGAATGATGGTGGCAGGTACAATTATTATATGTAAAAGACACTTTGATAGCTACATGGATAGGAAAGGTTTGGTGGGATATGACCCTGATCTAGGCAAGTGAGACTAGCTCTGATAAGCAACTTGGTCTGCATGGACATGTCATAGATTCACAATGTCATGGAGCATGGAAACGAGCCCTTCGGCCCAACTTACCCATGCCAACTAAGTTGGGCCAAAGGGCCTGTTTCCATGCTGTATAGGTGATTATGACTATGACATTTTTTTCCCTTTTCAAACTTAAAGCAAGTATTAACCTATTTAGGAACCAATATAGGTTAACCAACACAAGGGCTATTGAATGAACTGGATTTATTGCGAGTTAGTGTGGGCAGCCATGTTCTGATTAAGCTGAAGTTTACACAGAACAAGAAAAGGTCAGCCAGAAGTATGTTGGGACAGTCTTAATCAATTCTATATCATAGTAATCCTTCCTCCAAGAAATCAGAGCGGATGCCTTACTACACATCTGACGTAGCTGATTGATTTAACACCCACACATAACTCCATAAAGTGAATCTTTGTACCAATTCTATTAATAAGAGTTCTTCCTAATTTAAAAATCTTTTTGAGGACTCAATGGGTATTGGATTATTTTTTTTATTCAAACCTATGCACAACACTAATGTGCAGGTGAGAATTTTCAACCAACATTTTTTATTTAAAATGAAGAAAACTTCATGGCAGATTTCCAATTTTATATTTCACTTAAAATACACACCATGTTTGGTGAAGCATCAGAATGTTAGAGTTTTTGGTTACACACTCTATAGATACTTTAGACTTTAGAGATACAGCGCAGAAGCAGGCCTTTCCGCATACGGAGTCCACGCTGACCAGCGATCACTATGTACACCAACACTATCCTGCACACTAGCGACAAATTACAATTTACAGAAGCCAATTAACCAACAAACTTGTACATCTTTGGTGTGCGGGAGGAAACCGGAGCACCCGGGGAAAACATACGTGGTCATAGGGAGAACTCCACACAGACAACACCCACAGTCGGGATCAAACCCGGGTCTTTGGCGCTGTATGGCAGCAACTCGACTGCTGCACCACCGTCCCGCCCAAACCTGGAACCTGGAGGAACCCGGGAGGAAATTCCATCTGCCAATGGTCCGGCCAACTTGCCACCTGATCTATTCCTTGTTGTCAATATTGTTGGATTTTAGAAGAGTACGCAGGCACCGCATGTGTCAATGCTGCCTGCAGTGCCAAACATATATTTGAACGCGTTATTCCAAGAATTGGAGCTTTGGTTGTAATTAAACAAGCACCTTATTCCAAAAACGCGTAAATCGTGCATGCATAAAACATGTTTGGAAAGGTGTTAATATAAATGTCAAATGTTTCATGCTATGTATACCTTTCTTTTTCTCTCTCCTCCCTCATGCAATAGTGATTTTGGATATGAGCGTCATTCTGATGGCAGATGCTTACCAGCCTTCTGGTATAACCCTTCCTTCGTGACAAAGGAATGTAGTATGGGACAGAGCTACCTCAACAGTACAGGGTGAGTAGGCTGGTCTGGCTCTTAATTCTATACTGATGTTTTAGTTTTGGTTTAGTTGTAGAGATACAGTGCAGAAACTGGCCCTTTGGCCCACCGAGTCCGTGCCGACCAGCGATCCCCACACACTTGTGCTATCCTGCACACGAGGGACAATTTACAATTTTAACTGAAGCCAATGAACCTACAAACCCACACGTCGTTGGAGTGTGGTAGGAAAACAGAGCACCCGGAGAAAATCCACGCGGCCACAGTGAGAATGTACAAACTCCGTACAGACAGCACCCGTAGTCAGAATCAAACTTGGTCTCTGGTGCTGCAAGGCAGCAACTCTACTATTGCATCACTGTGCCGCCCCTTAACCTGGAGGAACACGTGCTTGTTCACAGATGGTTAACTCACTTAAAATCAACATGTTTGCCTTCATTGAGATCATGGCAAATCCATTCCAATCCTCAAGTCCAGGGAGGAATGAACAGAACTCAATAGTCCAGTGTTAGTTCAGGGCTTAAACAAGTACAATAGGATTGACTTGAATCTTATATATGGGCTCTAAGAATTGTTTCTAGGACTCGTTATCGAAGCCCATCAGTAACGCCCTTGAGAAGACAAAGATGAGCCAGCGACGGTCATGGTGGCGCATCAGCGGTCACGGTGGCGCAGCGGTAGAGTTGCTGCCTTACAGCGAATACAGCGCTGGAGACCCGGGTTCGATCCTGACTACGGGTGCTGTCTGTACAGAGTTTTACGTTCCCCCCGTGACCTACGTGGGTTTTTTCTGAAATCTTCAGTTTCCTCCCACACTACAAAGACGTGCAGGTTTGTAGGTTAATTGGCTAGGTAAATGCAAAAAATTGTCCCCAGTTGGTGTAGGATAGTATTAATGTGCGGGGATCGCTGGTCAGAGCAGAGCCAGTGGGGCAAAGGGCCTGTTTCCGCGCTATATTTTTTAAAAAAAAACTTTTTTGGGAAGTGTTTGACAGTTTGATGTATCAGGTTTGCTTGAGCCCTTCAGATTCAACCACTCTCCCATACGTTTGGAGTCACATACTCGTAAAACCAATTACATTTCCACCCTCATGGGAGTTTAGTAATTAATGTTTTTTTGGCAATCTAGTTACCATCATCGATTTTATCTTTTTATTTCCAGATTTATGTAGTCAACTGGCTGTAAATTAATTTGCCATGCACAAGAATTTGAAAGACACAATGTGGAAACAGGCCCTTCTGCCCACCCCACTCTGAACATTGCTCACCCATTCATACTAGTTTCACGTTACCCCTCCCCGTACACATTTGGGGCAATATTACAGAAGCCAAATTAATGTACAAACCTGTATGACTTTGTGATGTGGGTGGAAAGTGGAGCACCCAGAGAAAACTCATGTGGTCACAGGGATAATGTGCAAGCTCCACACAGACAACACCGGAGGTCGGGATCGAACCTGGGTCTCTGACGCTGTGAGGCAGCGGTTCTACCGGCTGCGCCACTGTGCCTCCCCCACCCCCCTACTGGCCAAATTTTGCCACTGAGTCGCCTTGTTTTCGGCACCACTTGTACCCTTCAAAGTTGTTAAAAATGTTCGTCTAGTTTTGGCCAGTTTGCCTGCATGGGCTTCGATACTCCACCACATTGTTTATTGCTGAAGTGGTAATGTTCCTGCATTTGAATAATAGCTGGAAAATGCTCTGCAAACAATTCAGAAACAGCAAGAACTGTGCTATAAAGTAATGTAAACCAAACCCTTTACTCAGCTTGATGCATTTGCTGAAATTGTACTCATTAGCCTCGTGAGTGGGACCAAATGAGGCAGTGCAGTAAAATGAGTCACACCATGATATTGGCCATATACAGTGAATATCACTCCCTAAACATAGACAACAGAAAACAGAGCAAAGGCAGATTGTTTCCACTCTCAATAAATTGCTATAATTTAAAAAATAACAAACAGATCTCACAGCGAAAACAAATAGATTTTAGTTCTTTATTTATAAAGGCAGGAGCGTTTTGATCTTGATTAGTAATTTAAAATGTCTTGAACCGCAGGTCATCAAGACAGGGAACATTTAGATGATCGCACTTTAATCTCCATCAATGGGGTCAACGATAATCTAAGGACTTCAAGTCATTGGTGCTACTCCCGAATGGCTGAAGTAGACTTTCCCTTCGATGAGAATTTCCTCTCTGTCATCCTCTCTTTTCTGACTTCATAAGAAGCAGGCAGGTTTTTAATTGCAAATGCCATAGTGGAGAGTAATTGGTTTAGGGCTAGCATTTGTTCCCACATTTCCCACATTCAAACCACTACCAGTTGTGTGGAGTGCATCCGACTTATTGTTTAAGGCCATGTGCCAACCTTGTAGAATTGGCAACAATCCCAAACTTCCACCAGGAATTCGGCAACATTCCCTGCATTTGGGGTCAGTTCCAATCATTGCCATGAGTTATAACTGCAAGATCCTGCAACTTAAGTCACCTGGATTTTCATGTCACTCTCCATGGGCTCCTGGCGTGCACTCAACCTTTGAGCTCCAGTAAGGAAGACAAGATCACATTACACAGGAGGGGCAAGAGGCCATTTAGTCCATATTGTCCATGTGGTTGTATATGCTCCAGATATTTGTCTGAAGAAGGGTCTCGACTCGAAACGCCACCTATCAATGTTCTCCAGAGATGCTGCCTGACCTGCTGAGTTACTCCATCTCTTTGGTTCCATTTACCCAAACCCACTTTGTCCAACTATTTCATATAATTCCCATTCCTTTCTTCCTAATTATTTAAGTAGCTCCTCCCTTGGCTGCCCGCGTTGGAAGTCAAGAGATAGAAATTCACTGCTCTTCCCATTCCCATACTGACTCTTCCTTCCTTTTCCTCCTCCATTTGGGGAGGCACAGTCACGCACCAGTAGAGTTGCTTCCTTGGTACAGCACCAGAGACCTGGGTTTGATTCTAACTATGGGTGCTGTCTGCACGGAGTTGTGCACATTCTCCCCGTGACCGTGTGGGTTTTCTCCGGGTGCTCTGGTTTCATCCCACATTCCAAAGACGTGCAGGTTTGTAGGTTAATTGGCTTCTCTAAATTGTCCCTAGTGTGTAAGATAGAACTAATATGTGGGCGACAATCTGAAGGCCTGTTTCCACGCTGTGTCTCTAAACTAAACCAAACTTAACTAAACATTGCCAGTGAGGCGACATGCGAATTTGAGAATGCAATGTACAGTCGGCAGCCATATTGGGCATTTAATACCAGAGTGTAAAGACAAGTGTTTTATTTCAGGCTCGGTTTAGTTTACTTTATAGTCACGTGTGCTGAGGTACAGTGACAAGCTTTTGTTGCGCGTTGAATGCCAATACATGATTACAATAGACAATACATGATTAAAGTACTCCTAGGCTCCTCCATTGCAGATGTGAGATTTATGTTCCTTTTTGATTGTTATTCAGCCAACGCATCATCACAAGGAGAAGGTAACAAACTGTGCCGTGGCAGTAACAGGACTCTCATTCTGACGTTGCATTTTAATTGTGTGCAGGTACCGAAAGGTTGGTGCCAATAACTGCACTGGTGGTGTCAAAGACCAATACACAGCCCAGCGGCATCCGTGCTCCAGCCGAGCTCCCCGCGGCCTGCACCTCATCACCAGCGATGGACGTCTGGCCACTGTGTCTGGGCAGAACGTCACCTTCATCGCCCATCTGGAAGAGGTGAGCCATTCCGTGCGAATACGGCCCGATCGTGGTGCGTGTTTTCAGTCAATCACTCGATGGAATAATCAAGGAACTGCAGATACTGACTGGTCACATACGCAAAAGAAAGCAAAGTCAAGACAAGTCACATTTATTTATATAGCACATTTAAAAAACAACTCTCATTGACCAAAGTGCTTTATATTTGTTATAAGAGTAGTATACACAAGCAGGCTACATACATATATACAAATAGCCCTCACTCAGAGGACATCAGGAAAGGCTTGGGAGAACAGATATGTTTTTAGACTAGACTTAAAGGAGTCGATGGAGGGGGCAGTTCCAATGGGGAGGGGGATGCTGTTCCACAGTCTAGGAGCTGCGACCGTCAAGGTGCGGTCGCCCCTGAGCTTATGCCTAGACCGCGGGACATTCAGCAACCCCAAGTCGGCCGATCTGAGGGACCTGGAGGTGGTGTGGTGGGTGAGAAGACTTTTAATGTAGGTGGGTGCAAGCCCATTGAGCGCTTTGTAGACAAAGAGGAGGGTCTTGAAATGTATTCGGAAGACTACAAAGTTACGCCAGCAAAGTCCTGGAGTAACTCAGCAGGTCAGCCAGCATCTCTGGACAACAAATTCTGATTCACTGAGTCACTCCAGCATTTTGTGCCTTTTTTTGTAGACAAAGAGGAGGGTCTTGAAATGTATTCGGAACTTGCCCTTACATTTCTGATTAAGGTCAGCAATCCCATTCAGGTTAATGGGACTGTGCTACATCTGAGGGGCAGGATGTAAAGTGCAGAAGATTGTGTCCCTGGATTTGATGTTTACTCCAGCAGCAGCACAGGAGGCCAGGAATTAATGATTCGGTGATTCAATGAGACTTTGTCACATGTACCTTGGTACAGTGAAATGCTTTGTTTTGCACGTTACAAATGTTCACCGAATATTCCTTCCATTGCCTGTATTCCTTCCACCGCATGTAGCGGCCGCCACCCCCCCCCCCCCCCCCCCCATTTCCACCCCGCTGGGCCCCCCTTAGTTCTCGGTGGTCCACTGCCATGTCCCACAATCATTGTCGACCGTCCCCCTGCTCTCAACACCTCCTTGCTCTCGGAGGCACAGGCACCGTCAGCACCGGTGGCTCTGAGTCGAGTTTGCAGTGGGCAAGCTGCGTCCACCGGTAGGTCCTCTGTCACTGCTTCACAGCGGGCAATCCTCAGTCTGACTGTGCGGCGAGGGTTGGTCGCGTCCCTTGGCGGCCATGTCCACTGTTGTCGCTCCACAATGAGCGGGTCCTCAGTCCGCAGCGACAAGAAGGGCCTGCTTGCCGGGACACTCTGACCTAGCTCTTTCCTGAGTTCTACTGCTTCTTGCCTGCCCTCTGCAAAATCTCTGGCCAAAACCCAATGCATTTCTACCCAATGCTCAGCTGGAGGTAAGTAGAGAGGATTGAGAGGATACAATGAACAATGTACAGAAGTAGAGAGGATTGAGATCAAAGGGGGATTTGAGCACAAGGATGTGGTACCTTTCCATACATCCTGTGTCCCTTTCCCCTAACTCCAGTCTGAAGAAGGGTCTCAATCCGAAACGTCGCCTATTCCTTTACTCCAGAGATGCTGCCTGACCCATTGAGTTGTCCCAGCATTTTGTGTCTATCTTGTGTGGATTCTAATCAGTGGTATTCCTCCACCTTGTACCAATGCAGGTAAACTTACATGGGGGTGAAAGGCAAATGGTGCTTGATATACATTAGACAAGACAAGAGACAAGAGACGTTTATTGTCACATGCACCAATTGGTACAGTGAAATTTGTGGTCACCATACAGCCATACGAATAAAAAAAGATAACACAGAACACATAAAAATGTGAACAGTGGATATTTTGGGTGAATTGAAGTTAAGGGACAGTGGGATGTATTCCAAGGGATTATTGAAATAACCAAGAGTGGAAGTAATTAAAGCAATGATGATGTTTTTTTAAAATCTAATTGTGCCTTCAGAAAAACCACCTTAACAAGCAAAGTGGGACATATTCAGCCCCTTGTGTAGTAACTCAGAGGTTCAGAGATTTCTTAAACATTTTGATCAAGAAAACAAATTTGTAGAGAACATCTCCTCATTCTCACTGACCAGACAGAGGCAGCAGGCAATTTTAAAGGAAGGCATGGTCTACACCTTTTACAACATGTTTTTCAATGAGATTAAATGGAAGAGAATATGGGCAGAGAAAGCCTCCATTCACAACAACCCAGGAGCAAACTCTCTTGTGTAGTTTAGTCTACAGATACAGCAGGGCAACAGATCATTCAGCCCACCAAGCCCACAATCTCCAAAACACACTAGTTGTTTGTTTTTTTTTTACATTTTATTTTTTTTATTTTTTTGTTATAAGTAATGTGGTACCTAAGTAGCTGATACATGCATACACGTTACCATTCTTGTACAACTTCTTAGTTTTAATTTAATAATAAAAGAGCAGTGATAGAAAAAGGAAAATAAAGAGTGTCGAGATAGATAGACAAGCGAGTAGAACAGCGAGAGAGACAAAAAGCAGAGATAAGAAGCTAAAGAGATTGAAAAAAAAAGAAAAAATAGAAAGAAAAGAAATTAGGAGAGATACAGTATACCTATTTAATATCTTTACCCATCCGTCACCCGGTTCTGAACCATTTAATTTCTAAGGTTATGTTATGTTGCACCATATACTTGTAAGAAATCGATAAAAGGTGACCAAATCTTTAAGAATTGGTCTACTTTGCCTAGTAGGAGGAATCTCATTTCTTCAAGATGTAGCGTTTACGACAAATTTGATATCCACATTTTGAACGTTGGCGTGGATGCGTTTTTCCAAAATTTATGTATACATTTTTTTTGCTGTTATTAAACCATAATTAAAGAGAGCTTCTTGGAATATAGTTAAATTACGTCCCTCTTCCATTAATCCGAAGATAATCCGTTCTGTATTGGGGTTCAATTTTGTGTTGAATAGTTTTGTAAAAGTTCCGAAGATTTCATTCCAAAATTTATGAAGTTTTGTACAGGAGATAAAGGAATGTGCTATAGTGGCATTTTGAGTTAGACATTTGTCACAAATGGGGGAATCGTTTGGAAATATTTTATTCAATCTAGTTTTCGAGTGATATAATCTATGTAAAATTTTGAATTGAATTAAGTTATGCCTTACATTAATCGAACATTTATGTACATAAAATAGGTTTTTTTCCCATCTGTCTTAAGGGATTTTTATCAATAACTCTTGTTCCCAGCCCCTTCTAATTGCATCTGTCATTGGTGTTTCTATATTTTAAATTATGTTATATAAATATGATAGTTCTATGTCTAGTTCTATGTTATCCCATTTTCGCATCCATTCCCTTCATACCAGGGGCAATTTACAAAGACAATTAACCTAGAAACCTGCACATTTTGTTTTAATGAGTTTAATTTAGTTTTAGTCCAGAAATATAACGCATAAATAACCCCATCGCCCACTTAACCTACAAACCCGTAAACCTTTGGAGTGTGGGAGGAAACCGGAGCACCCGGAGAAAGCCCACACAGTCTGGTGCTGTAAGGCAGCAACTCTACTGCTGCACCACCTTGCTGCCCAGCATCTTCAGCATGTTGGTGGAAACTGGAGCATACAGAGGAAACCAACGCAGTCACAGGGAGAACGTGCAAACTCTACATAGACACCACCCAAGGACAGGATCGAACCTGGGTCTCTGGCGCTGTGAGTCAGCAGCTCTATCAGCAGCACCACTGTGCCCCACCCTCCTCTCTTCCTAGAATGTAAAGGTGAGTCAAAGAGTCATTAGACGTGGTGAGGTACAGCATGGAAGAAAGACCAACTACTGACCATCAATCACTGTTTACACTAATGCTATAATTAAGCCCATTTTCTATTTTCCTGACATTCCCATGAACCAACCCTCCCTTATTCTATCACTCACCTACACATTAGACTTGATTTACTTTAGTCTTTTAACCTCGTGTTGTGTTGAAAATTAATTGGAATAATATCAACTGCTTCTGAAATTCTGCTAGCCCGACACCACCGAAAGTCCTGGGGTTGCTGGATTATCAGAGTCTCTGATTATCAGAGTAATGTCTGGGATGTGGGAGGGAACCGAAGGTTATGAAGGATACCCATATAGTCAGGGGGTAGAGTGTGCAAAGTCCACACAGATAGCACCGGAGGTCGGGATTGAACCTGGGTCATTGCCACTGTGAGGCAACAGCAATGCCACACCGCAAACTTCTCCAGTGTCATTTAGAGATGCAGCACAGAAACAGGCTCTTCCGCCCACCGAGTCTGTGCCAACCAGCAATCACCCTGTACACTATCCTATATCCTACACACTAGGGACCATTTACAATTGTTACCAAAGCAAGTTGACCTACAAACCTACGCATCTTTGGAGTGTAGGAGGAAACCAAGTGCTCCAGTGTAGAGAGTAGACAGGGCTTCAGTTTAACAACTCGTAACAATTACATTACTTCCCCTTCCATCAAGTTACACTGAAGTGGCAGTCTAGACTTTATTGGACATGAATCTGGAGTGAGACTTGAACTCACAACCTCTGAAATGCGAGTGCTGCCAATGACCACACCTCATGGCTTGATCCTATCTCCAACCACTGTCTCCCTATCACCCAAGTTAGCATTGGCTGCAGTGGCTGTTATCTACCATTATCCCCTCTCCCTCATCAACAACAGTGTCGTTTTCCACTTTGTCAAATATTTTTATTGTAGAAACATATTAATAAAAAATACATTATTAGATACATTCATAATATTATTAATATTAATATTAAGATTTAAGACTTTATGCTTCTATACACTTTTTTAATTTTTTTTTATAAAGTAGGAAAAGATAGAGAAAAATAATATGGAAAATAAGGAAGTGAATGGAGTATTAATCAATAATCCGGCATTGGAGATATAAGCATGATTTATTATGTATAATTCTTCATCCATTCTATTATTCAGGCCTCAGTCAAGCCCTCGCACTGAGCCACTTTGACCCTGTAAATATTCAATATATGGAGACCCTGAAGAGATCCAACCTGTCCATTAGGACAAGCCTCAATCTCTCCAGATGGAGTGTCTCCGACATTTCTGTATTCCACATTTTGATTGTGGGGGATGTAGGACCTTTCCAGAATGTTAGTATTAATTTTTTCCCAATTATTAAACCATAATCAATAAAGATTCTTTGATTTGTTGTTATTAATTGGTCTGTTTCCAGTATTCCTAGTATTATTAACTTTGAATCAGGGGTCAGAGTTATATTGACAACATTCGAAATTATCCTATTTCTATCCCAAATTTTGTAATTTTTACACAATTTGTAAATGAGTGTGTCAGATTAGCTTCTAAATGTTGACATTTATCACATATGGGAGATACTTTTGGAAAGATGTTATGTAGTTTGGATTTTGAATAATGTAGTCTAGTGTTTAGCTTTTAACGAACAATGGTGTATATGTTGTAAACTTTCGTCCCATACTTCTGGTCTGATAATTTGACCTAATTCGTTTTCCCAAGATTGTCTATATATTTCTGTTCATGGGACATCATTTTCCAATAAGGTGTTATATATATATGAAATCATTTTTTCTGTGTTCGGATGTTTATTTAGACATTCATCTAAAATTTCTGTCTTTCTATTTCTAAGTTCCTGTGTGTTTGCTTTTACATAGTCTCTGATTTGTAAATATCTAAAATAATCTTTAGAATGTAGTCCATAAATTTGTTGTAATTCTTGAAATGAAAGGAAAGAGTTTTCCTTATAGAGATCACCCATCTTAATAATTCCCTTGTTTTTCCATTGTAAAAAGCCTTTATCCATCATTGAAGGTTTAAATGTAACGTTATTTACAATGGTAAGGGCTAGTGGTATAGATTTCAGTTTTAATGTTTTCTTTATTTGTTTCCAAATACGTATTCCACTTTCTATTATCGGATTTTCACTATAGATTTTCTTAGCTAAATTAATATTAGCGAATATTATTGAACTAATTTCAAAAGGAGAACAACCTTCTTTTTCCATATTTAGCCAAATTGGTTGGTTATCTGTCTCTTCTAACCAAAAATTCATATTTTTAATATTAACTGCCCAGTAATAAAATATAAAATTTGGTAGTGCTAAACCTCCATTTATTTTTAATTTACATAAAAAATAATAATTTACAAGTATTATTAATTTTGGGTCCAGATCCAGTTTAGTATTAATAACTTCAGAAGTTATTTTAAAAATCTCAGTCCAGAAATTCTTAATTTTTATACAATTTGCAAAAGTATGTGTTAAATTAGCCTCTAGATGTTGACATTTATCGCAGGTAGACGATATTTGTGGGAAGATTCTATTTAGTTTAACTTTGGAATAATGTAATCTATGTAAAACTTTAAATTGTATTAGAGCGTGTCTGGAATTTAACGAGCATTGATGTATGTATTGTAAACTTTTATCCCATAAATCTTTCGTTATAGATTGATTTATTTCATTCTCCCATGTGTGTCTATATGATTCCGTTGATGGTATCTCACTATCTAAAAGGGTGTTGTAAATATAAGTTATTAATTTTTCTGTATTAGGATGTTTATTCAGACATTCAATGCCTTAAAGTTTAACCCTTACAACAAGCCAAAGACATTTCCTAGACTACAGTATAATAATTGGGAAGATATTAATATTAAAATTTTGGAAAGGCCCTATATCCCCCACAATTAAAATGTGGATTATGGAAATGTCGGAGACCCTACACCTGGAAAGAATCAGATTTGCCTTAATGGACAAACAAGAAGTTTTCATTAGAATATGGTCTTCTTTCATTGATTACTTAAAAGGGTAGAATGGTTCGGCAGGGAACCCTAACTGAAACTTGGATTTAGGAATAGATGAAAAGTTATATTTTATATTCTTTGATCTTATCTCCTACGATGTATTAATAGTAAATTATTCCTTTCTTTATGATTTTCTTCTTTGATATAGATTATTATTCTATTTTTCTTACTGCTCTCTATATAAAAAAAAACACTATTAGAGTCAAAATGATACCTGATAATATTAATAATGTATGCTTGTTGAACATGAAATATTTCTATCATAATATATGTTTGCTAATCCACTGTCTAAATACTCTAATAAAAAAATATATATTCAAAAAAAAAAAAAAAAATAATAATAATAATAATTTACATAAAATTACAAAGTTTTCCACTTTGGACATCTTGCTCTCACTCTCCCACATGTCCAAGAGCTACAGAGAGCGAACGAAAGGAAGCCCTTCACGTGCAGACTCATTCAGAGTGATTGACCAAACAGAGCAGTGAGCAACGTAATAACTGAGTCCCCTGATGGACAGCATGCCAATTCATAAAAGGAAGTGGAGTGGAGATTATGATTGATGCGTTGACAGGGAGAGACAGTGGATATGCTGCCTCCTGCTTGAATATTTTATTGGTATGTGGCCAGTTCCTTTGCGTCAATATTTGAGCCGACATAACCTTGCCCCTCTCCCTTCTTTCCCTAAATAACCCACTCCCACCCCCCCCCCCCCATGACCCACCTGACTCTCACCTATTTCTTCCCTCCCCCTCCCCTTCCACCTAAATTTCGTCCTCTAGCATCATAATTGGCAACTCTTCTATCCTTCTGTCTTTTCATCTGGCCTTTTTTTTACAAATATCTACCTATCAAAAAAATCCCCTCACCTCTATCAATCTATTACGTACCAGGCTTTGTCTTGTCCCTCCTCGCTTTCAATTTTTCTCCCCTTCCCCTCCTCCCCCCACCCCATGATCAGTTTGAAGAAGGGTCTCGACCCGAAACATCACCTATCTGTGCTCTCCAGAGGTGCTGCCTGATCCTCTGAGTTACTCCAGCCACTTTGTGACTCATTGAGTCAATGAATGTCTGATTGAAAGTCTGAGTCATGTACCTGGGGACATGGATGTTGCTGCCCAAGTGTCTTTTAATTGCTGTTATTTTATCTGCCTCATCCACCACCTCTGCAGCTCATTCCAGATACCTATCGCCCACAGAGTGAAAATGTTGCCCCGCAGGCTCTTATTAAATCTTTCCCCTCTCACCTTAAACCTACATCCTCTGGTTCTTGATTCCCCTCCCCCAGGTTAAAAACTCTGAGCATTCATACTATCAATTCCCCTCATGAACCCTAACGCTGGAACCTTAACACAAATGCAACGTTCAAATTCATTCACACGCACACATTGCGTTGACTCCCCATGTGCAAACGTCTGCAAACACAGGTAGTCACACTTAAATACCCTTGTGCATGGGGCACCATGGGACAAAGCCACCGTGTCAACCCCAACAGAAGCGGGGGAATACCACCCCCATATGCACTGCAGTGGTTCAAGTAGATGGTTCACCATCACCTTCTCAAGCACTCTTCGGGATAGGGAATAGATTCTGGTTTTGCCAGCCATGCTTATATCCCACGGAATGGAATATTGCAGAGTGTGGTTTTCAGGCAGACAAAAAAGTAGTAGATTGTAAATGGTGCCTTAAAGAGAAGTGGAGGAGCCAGGAGGTTCAGGGCTTTGCACATTGTGGGCACTTTTGGGCTCCCATATCTGAGGATGTATGTGCTGGCATTGGAGAGGAGGTTTACGAGAATGACCACAGGCACGACAGGGTTAACGTATGATGAGCATTTGAAGACCCTGGGCCTGTACTCGCTGGTGTTTAGAAGGATAAGGGTGGACCTCATTGATACTTACCAAACAGTGAAATACCCGGATAGAATGGATGTGGAGAGGATGTTTCCACTAGTGGGAGAGTCTAGGACCAGAGGGCACAGACTCAGAATGAAAGGATGTACCTTTGGAAAGGAGATGAAGAAGAATTATTTAGCCAGAGGGTGGTGAATCTATGGGATTCATTGCCACAGACGGCTGTGGAGGCCGAGCCCTTAGGTATTTTTAAAACAAAGATTGACAGATTCTTGATTAGTAAGGATGTCAAAAGTTCTGGGGAAAAGGCAAATGATAGATTAGCCATGATTCAATGGCAGAGTAGACTCAATGGACTGAATGGCTTAATTCTTCTCTAACTAAACATTATGCAGTTTTATGGTATTATCTGCATGCCAAGGTCTGTTACAGTGGCTTGCAAAAGTATTCATACCCCTTGAACTTTTCCACATTTTGTCATGTTACAACCACAAACGTAAATGTATTTTATTGGGATTTTATGTGATAGACCAACACAAAGTGGCGCATAATTGTGAAGTGGAAGGAAAATGATACATGGTTTTTAAATTTCTTTATAAATAAAAAACTGAAAAGTGTGGTGTGCAAAAGTATTCAGCCCCCCTGAGTCAATACTTTGCAGAACCACCTTTCGCTGCAATTACAGCTGCAAGTCTTTTGGGGTATGTCTCTACCAGCTTTGTGCATCTAGAGACTGAAATGTTTGCCCATTCTTCTTTGCAAAATAGCTCAAGCTCTGTCGGATTAGATGGAGAGCGTCTGTGAACAGCAATTGTCAAGTCTTGCCAGAGATTCTCAATTGGATTTAGGTCTGGACTTTGACTGGGCCATTCTAACACATGAATATGCTTTAGAAACATAGAAACATAGAAATTAGGTGCAGGAGTAGGCCATTCAGCCCTTCGAGCCTGCACCGCCATTCAATATGATCATGGCTGATCATCCAACTCAGTAACCCGTACCTGCCTTCTCTCCATACCCTCTGATCCCCTTAGCCACAAGGGCCACATCCAACTCACTCTTAAATATAGCCAATGATCTAAACCATTCCATTCTCGCTCTGGCTGTATGTTCAGGGTTGTTGTCCTGCTGGAAGGTGAACCTCCGCCCCAGTCTCAAGTCTTTTGCAGACTCTAACAGGTTTTCTTCCAAGATTGCCCTGTATTTGGCTCCATCCATCTTCCTATCAACTCTGACCAGCTTCCCTGTCCCTGCTGAAGAAAAGCATCCCCACAGCATGATGCTGCCACCACCATGTTTCACAGTGGGGATGGTGTGTTCAGGGTGATGTGCAGTGTTAGTTTTCCACCACACATAGCATTTTGCATTTATGCCAAAAACTTCAATTTTGGTCTCATCAGACCAGAGCACCTTCCTCCACATGTTTGCTGTGTCCCCCACATGGCTTGTGGCAAACTGCAAACGGGACTTCTTATGGCTTTGTTTCAACAATGGCTTTCTTCTTGCCACTCTTCCATAAAGACCCGATTTGTGGAGTGCACGACTAATAGTTGTCCTGTGGACAGAATCTCCCACCTGAGCTGTGGATCTCTGCAACTCCTCCAGAGTTACCATGGGCCTCTAGGCTGCTTCTCTGATCAATGCTCTCCTTGCTCGGCCTGTCAGTTTAGGTGGACGGCCATGTCTTGGTAGGTTTGCAGTTGTGCCATACTCTTTCCATTTTCGTCTGATGGATTGAACAGTGCTCCGTAAGATGTTCAAAGCTTGGGATATTTTTTTATAACCTAACCCTGCTTTAAACTTCTCCACAACTTTATCCCTGACCTGTCTGGTGTGTTCCTTGGGCTTCATGATGCCCAAGGAACATTGTTTGTTCACTAATGTTCTCTAACAAACTGAGGCCTTCACAGAACAGCTGTATTTATACTGAGATTAGATTACACACAAGTGGACTCTATTTACTAATGAGGTGACTTCTGAAGGCAATTGGTTGCACTGGATTTTATTTAAGGGTATCAGAGTAAAGGGGGCTGAATACTTTTGCACGGCACACTTTTCAGTTTTTTATTTGTAAAAAGATTTGAAAACCATGTATAATTTTCCTTCCACTTCACAATTATGCGTCACTTTGTGTTGGTCTATCACATAAAATCCTAATAAAATACATTTACGTTTGTGGTTGTAACGTGACAAAATGTGGAAAAGTTCAAGGGGTACGAATACTTTTGCAAGCCACTGTACATCCTCCGTACACTATGAGTTATAATGTAAAATACTGGTGCTCCTGGAGGCTGTTGTATTCTATTTTGTAGGTTCATTGTTGCTCACAGCTTGTAGTGAGAGATGGCAGGAATCTACAATTAGATTTTGCAGCAGGAGCTGAAATACTATTATGATTCCAAGCAACAGTGTTAAGGGTTTTACGCAATTTCATTCTGCAGGAGGAAATGCATCAGTCACAAATCTAATCGTAGCAGCCTTCCTTCTGCATCTGAAGATTGTGTGTTCTAGTCCTGCATCAAAGATCTGAAGTTAAAATATGTACTGGTGCTTCAGTGCAATACTGAGGGTGTGCTGCACTACCAGAGTGCAGTCATTCACTTTCAAGTACAATTTGTACTTTCATGTGGTGAATCTGTGGAATTCATTGCCACAGACGGCTGTGGAAGTCTTTGGATATTTTCAAGGCGGAGATTGACAGATTCTTGTTTAGTACGGGTGTCAGAGGTTATGGGGAGAATTCAGCAGCAGAATGGGATTGAGAGTGAGAGATAAATCATGATTGAATGGCAGATGGGACGAATGACTTAATTCTGCTCCTAGAATTTAAGAATATGAAGTGTGTCGGAAGGAACTGCAGATGCTGGTTTATACCGAACATAGACACAAAATGCTGGAGTAACTCAGCGGGGATTTTTGGAGAGAAAGAATAGGTGACATTTTGGGTCAGAATCCTTCTTCAGGTAGAGGTAGTGGGGGGTTGGGAGAGGGGGAGGTGGAAATAAATGGGAGGCGAGAAAAGGCCGGAACATATCAGAGCCGGCAACAGACGACCTCAGGATGGGTGGAGCCCATAATGGCCCATTGTTGGTTGGGGAAAGTGTGATAACAAGAGGGATACTGAGATGTGAACAGTGGAACTGGTAGGATGACTAGTGTGGGGGAGGAGGGAGGGAGGGGAGGGAATGCAGATTATTAGAAATCAGTGAAATCAACGTTCGTACTGCTTGGTTGTAAACTGACCAATTCTGCTCCTTATGATCTCATGACACAATATTTCCAAGTATGCTGTTTGCAAAGAAATATGAAGTGCTGTTAAAATATCTGAAAATGTCTGAAGGGCTCCAACCCGAAACATCACCTGTACTTTCAAGTGGATGTTTTTCAAAGCGCCAGATGGGAGCTATCCTTTATCCAACCTCTCTAGATTATCTGAACTCCCTCCCCATTATTGTTTGTGAGTCGACTGTTTGCGAAATATCGGTCACTGCATCTCTTCACAACAGTGAGTTCATTTTAAATGTAGTTCACAGGCTCCAGCTGACCCTGAAGTCATGATCAATCTACGTAAATCCACATCTTTCTTTTCCTTTTACTCTTTTTTTAATGAAAGTAACTTATTTTGGGTTGAGTAATCTCCTTATTTCCTGCCTGAGCAAGATTTTGATCCCATCTTTAATTACTTATCTCTTGTATCCTCTCAACTTTTCCTTAACCCACCTTCTCACTAAACACATGCTTTGCTGTTGTCTTCCAATGGTTGAATGGTTTTTTATTATCACATGTACAAGGTACAGTGAAATACTTTTTTTTTTTGCATGCAGATCAGCAAAATGATCGCTGTACGTAAGCATCATCCCCCAGTTGATACAGAATTTATAGAACAGCCCACTGAGTCTGCATGCAAGAGGCGCCAGAGGCAGGAGTATTGGATTGAGCAGGAATACTAGACCAGCCATGATCAAATGGTGGAGCAGGCTCAATGGGCTGAATGGCCTAATTCTGCTCCTGTGCCTAATGATCTTATGGGACAATATTTCCAAGTATGCTGTTTGCAAAGAAAGGTGAAAGTCAAAGTGAAAATGTGTTCTGAGAATTCCCATTGACTGAACAAATGGAGAAAAAATTGTTAGAATGTATCATCTTTTGCAACCTCAGCATTTATTCTAATTTTAAAATTACTTCATACCAGTTTCTATTTCTGTCCTATGGGCTTAATTTCCTGGCTTAATTTGCAATAAATACCCAGATTTACTCCAACCAGATAGACGTAGGTAGAAAGATTTGTATTAGCATGTGCCCCGCAATCTTTGAGACATGCTGCTAATTAATTTTAGCCTACTCAAATTACTTTGAGGAGCCACAATTATCTATCTCGTGATTGAAAATTTACTCAGCTTTTTTTACTCAGAAGGCATTTGGACTGATACGTGGATATTAAAAAAATATTTGGATAGGTAGGAAAGATTTGGAGGGTGATGGGCCAAATGTGAGCAGGTGGGACTAGTGTAGAAGGGGCATCTTGGTCGGCACTGGCAAGTTGGGCCGAAGGGCCTGTTTCCATGCTGTATGACTCCATGAGAAGGCCAAGTATAAACAGCCCTGTTTTTATGTTCTTTGTCTGCTTTTGTTTGTGTTTCTTGATTCCTCTTTTCTGCGACGGTACGGTGGTGCAGCGGTAGAATTCTTGCCTATACAGCGCCAGAGACCCGGGTTTGATCCTGACTATGGGTGCTGTCTGTATGGAGTTTGTACATTCACCCCGTGATCTGCATGGGTTTTCTCCGGGAGCTCTGATTTTTGCCCACAGTCCGAAGATGTTCAGGTTTGGAGGCGAATTGGCTTGGTAAAGTTGTAAAGTGTCCCATGTGTGCTAGTGTACGGGGATCGGCACAGGCTCGATGGGCCGAAGGGTCTGTTTCCGTGTCTTATCTCTAAACTAAACTGAGATCATTCTATCTCCTCCATAAACTCACTGTTTCAAAGCCTTTAAAAAGAATTATCTTTTATTGCCAGTTTTATGACCAAATTGCCAGCATTATGGATCCATACAGCAGGCAGATGAGTTCAGAGCCACATCAGCCCCATCAACTTATTATCTAATTCACGAGCAGGCTGCCATCTACCTCTGGAGACTGCCCAGCTTATGTTTAATGGTGGGAAAGGGAACAAGACATGGACTTGAAAAGAATGATTGTTGCAGGCTCTGCAGTACGAGGGGGAGTGGGACCGATTACTGAACATTTCTAAAGCACCGGAGCAAGCGTGGACGTGCAAATGGCCCCATTAAAAACAAATTAATATCTAAGAATTGGAAGTGCTTTTTCTTTATTATCATGTTGCCAATTTTTTCCCTGCCTTCTCAATTAAGCCACAGCAGTGATGGATGTTGAGAGATCAGATGCCAGCATACCTCACAGATGTAGCTTTGCAACCAATGGCATTAGCGACAATTATTACTTTTAGCAACAAAAAAAAAACTGCGAAATAAATTCTGCAGGATAGGCTGCAAATGGACAAGCGATGTTTCGGTTAGGACCCTTCTTCAGACTGATTCACTGCGTCTGAAGAACGACCGCGACCCGAAACATCACCCATTCCTTCTCTCCAGAGATGCTGACTGCCCCTCTAAGTTACTCTAGCTTTTGTGTCTATCATTGATTCACTGCACAGTTGGTGCCTGTCTGCTGAGTTCCTCCAGCAGTTTGTTTTATGCTCGTGCTTCCAGCAATTATTATTTTTTTATTATTTTTGCAATATCAGCCTTTCTCGCCCACCTCTAGTGCCTTGAGCTGAGCAATATTGTTATTTCAGCGAACACCCCTCCAGTAATTCTATCCTACACACTAGGGACAATCAGCCTACAAACCTGCACATCTTTGGAGTGTGGGAGGAAACCAGAGAGCCTGGAGAAAACCCACGTGGCACAGGGAGAACGTACAAACTCAGTACAGACAGCACCCGTAGTCAGAATCAAACCCGGGTCTCTGGCACTGCAAGGCAGCAACTCTACTGATGCGCCGCCGTGTTGCCTTCTACAGTTATATGGCTGAGAGCTTCAAGTTCCTCGGCACTCATACGGCCAGCAACCTATTCTGGTCCCTTTATGCTGATGCAGTGATCAAGAAAGCACACCAGTGTGTTTACTTTCGTAGACATCTGAGATGATTGAGCGTGTCCACAAGGATTTTCTCATTACATTTGGCATTGGTATTGGTTTATTGCTGTTAGACTTTAGACTTTATTTTTGACTTTAGAGATACAGTGTGGAAACAGGCTCTTTGGCCCACTGAGTCCGCACTGACCAACGATCACCCTGTACACTAGCACTATGCTACACAATAGGGACAATCCCCAGTTTCCTCCCATGTACAGGTTTGTAGGTTAATTGGCTTGGTATAATTGTAAATTAACCCTAGTGTGTGTAGGAAGGTGTTGGTGTGCGGGAATCGCTGGAAGACCAAAGGGCCTGCTTCCGTGCTGAATCTCTAAACTCAAGTAAACTAAATTAACCTATAAACCTGTATGTGTGGGAGGAAACTGGAGCATCTGGAGCAAACCCATGCGGTCAAAGGGAGATCGTACAAACTCCGTACAGACAGCACCCGTAGTCAGCATCGTACCTGGGTTTCTGGCGTTGTGAGGCAGCAACTCTACCGCTGAGCCACCGTGGTCCCCCGAGTGTACATTGCATCATTGAGTGATTCATGTGATCAAGGAATTTCATTGCATCTTGGTATATATGACAATAATTTAATCTGAATCTGAGAGCGATAAATTTATTACATGGAAATAGACTACGAAGATTTCCTCAAGAAGATTCTGATTAGTGAGATAAAAATCAACGTCGCATTGCAGTGACTGGTGCGATGGTAATTAACATGGGCGGCGAGTGCACTTAAATAGTAAAGGATATTAGAACTGGCATGTTGCATCCTAAATACTCAACTTTAAAACCGTGAAATTAATTCTTTTAGATGTTCACATTGAATGAACTTCACAGGAGAGTTAAAGTTTCCGATACAAAATAATAAAAATGTAACTATTTGTCACAAATTCTCAACTAGGTGTCTCGGAGGAAATAGTCTGTTGCATCTGCTGAAATGGTACCGATCTGCAGTTGCAGTGCGTTATTTATTTGTGACTGTATTCTAGTGGAGACAAGCACTGGTTCATTGCTTGGTGAGTTTGGACGACCATTCTGTTCAGTGCGAGGGCAGGCGGCACGGTGGCGCAACGATAGAGTTGCTGCCTTACAGCGCCAGAGACTCGGTCTCAATCCTGACAACGGGTGCTGTCGGTATGGAGTTTGTACATTCTCCACGTGAACGTGTGGGTTTCCTCCGGGTGCTCCGATTTCCTCCCACATTCCAAAGACATTTGTGGGTTCTGTCTGTCTCGAGTGTGTGGGGAGTAGGTGAGTACGTGGGGTAACATAGAACTAGTGCGAATGGGTGATCGATGGTCGACGTGGACTCCATGGGCTGAAGGGTGTAGGAAGGAACTGCAGATGCTGGTTTACACCGAAGGTAGATATAAAATACTGGAGTAACTCAACGGGACACGCAGCATCTCTGGATAGAAGGAATGGGTGACGTTTCGGGTCAAGACCCTTCTTCAGACAAGAAGTCTCTAAAGCCTCTTAAGAAGTGAAACTTCACCCATTCCTTTATCCAGAAATGCTGTCCGTCCCGCTGAGTTACTCCAGCATTTTGTGTTTATCTTCAGTGTTTCATGCTGTATCTTTCAATCAATCAATCAATCTGTGAGTGTAGACGTCTGCTGGTGTGGGAAGAGTTCTGCTGGCATCATGCCAACGTGTAAAGAGTCAGTTCCCCTCATGCAGGTCCAGACTAAAGAGTTCATCAAAAAGGCAGGCTGCAAGGGGTATTTGATTAAGAAAGAATCTTTCCCCGTAGCAAGTGAAAGAAAGAGTAAGCCACATGCCCTTAAGACTGCCTGCCATTCATAGAACATAGAACAGTGCCGAACAGGAACAAGCCCTTCGGACCACAATGTCTGTGATGTACGTGATGCCAAGACCAATTCTCATCTGCCTACAACAATCCATGTCCCTCCAACATTGCATATCCATGCGCCTAACCACGTCGCGCAAACGCCACTATTGTATCTGCCTCCATCACCACCCTTGGCACTCACCGCATCCTCTGAGTAAAAAAAAACTAGCCGTGCACACCTCCTTTAAACTTTGCTCCTCTCACCTAATGGGTAGATAGCGAGTCTGACCTTGGCTACTTCCTTCCTGCTTCCCCTAACCTTTGAATCCACAAAAAACTCTCTCTAGCTCCTGCCTGAACACATTCAAAGTTTCATCCTACGCATCTCTCGAGGTTAGAGAGTATCAAAGCATCCCAACTCTGTGTAAGAAATATATCCTCCTCATCTCCATCTTAAATGAAAGCATCTTTTTTATTTGTCACATCTCACCACCTGCCCTCCAGTGCCGAAGCTAAGCCAAGATCCCTTGACTGCTGTCTGCCTGTCAGATTCAAGCCTTTGGTCTGACATGTTATCTGTTCATCTGATTTATAATTCATGTTCTATAAGACTTCATTTCTTTACCAACTGCCAGCACTTCTTTGCTGCATATAAGCATTATCAGTTTCACTGTCTGGAGTTCATTTATACAGGTGTCACTGTGAGATGGCATGATTATTTGGATAGTATGAAGCTTTTAGTTTAGTTTAGTTTAGTTTAGAGATAAAGCGAGGAAACAGCCCTTCAGCCCACTGAGTCTGCACCAACTAGTGATCCCCGTACACCATCACTATTCTACACTCTAAGGACAATTTACAATCTTTACCGAAGGCAGTTAACCTGCAAGCATATATGTCTTTGTAGTGTGGGAGGAAACCAGAGCACCCTAGTTTATATCGAAGATAGACAGAAAGTGTTGGAGTAACTCGGCAGGTCAAGCAGCATCTCTATAGGAAAAGAATGGGTGACGTTTCTGGTTAAAACCCTTCTGCAGACTGAGTCTCAGTCAGCCTGAAGAAGGATTCCAATCCAAAATGTCACCCATCTCTATACCTATAAAAGTCTCATCTTGTGTGCGTTGTGTGTGTGTGTGCATCCTTGTTTGTTTTATATCTTCCTCAAAATGCTACACGCTAGCGCTTAAATTTTTTCTTATTCTAATTCACATTTCCCTGTCCACGCCATACTCAGGTTCACTTAAGATTTCATCTTATATTTCACAAGTTGTCGATGAATAAAGTTTTTAAAAAAAGCCAAAAACCGTTTCTCACAGACAGCCCTTTAACCAGAAGCTTCAAGTGATGATGTCACAATGCCTCTCACAGTGCAGCAATCACAATGGGCTCTCAAGCTGGCTGCCGACTGCCACAATTACATCACAATGGGACGTTTCCAATGGTAACGAGGTTGCTGCCCCTCTACCAATATCTGAAGGGGCTGCTCATCAAATTCTGGTTGCATTTTGGTCCCACGATCCTGGTGTTTGGGTACGACAGGGAGGGGGGAGGACCGATCGGGGAGGGGGGGGGGGGGGAGGGCGATCTCCCTGTCAGTTTGCTTCACTTCATGCTATATTTTGAAGATTCATGATTAAAGTTTAAAAAAAAGCCATAACTGGCATCTCAAGCTGGCTGCTAACTGCCACAATGACATCACAATGAGACGTTGCCAATGGTAACAATGAGCTCTCAAGCTGGCTGCCCCTCCACCAATATCTGAAGGGGCTGCTCCTCAAGTTCTGGTTGCATTTTGGTCCCACACCATACTCAGCCTCACTTTAGATTTCATACTATATTTCAAAAGTTATAATGATTAAAGTTTAAAAAAAAGCCAAATTAGAAAAAAAACTGCTTTTCAGTGGCAGACTCTGCAGCGATGATGTCACAATGCCATCTCACAGACATCCAATCACAATGGATCTCATTTACAAATGACATCACAATAGGACGTTGCCAATGGTAACGAGGTTGCTGCCACTGTACTAATATCTGAAGGGACTGCTCCTCAAGTTCTGATTCCCCTCCACGCCGTAATCAGGTTCACTTCAGATTTCATGCTATGTATCAAGTTATTCATGATTAAAGTTTTTTTAAAAGCCAAATCGGCCTTCTCACAGACAGCCCTTTTTCCAGGAGCTTCCAGTGATATGTCACAATGCCATTCACACTGCACCAATCACAATGAGCTCTCAAACTGACAACTGCCACAATGACATCACAATGGGACGTTCCCAACGGTAACGAGGTTGCTTCCCCATGATCCTGGTGATTGGCCACAAGGCAGGGAGTTGGGAGGGCCGATCGGAGAGGGGGGAACTCTCATCGCCCCCACCCCCTAAACCCCCCACCTCTCCATGGTCTTCAGGGTTGCTGCCTGACCCGCTGAGTTACTCCAGCATGTTGTGCCTTTCCTTGGTAAACCAGCATCAGCAGTTCCTTCACCATTAGTAAGCTAAGTTTCTCAGTTAGTGGAACAGTCTCTGTCCACATACAGCATCACCTTGACAACATCCACACACAGGCTGTGAAGTGACTGCAAATGTACCCTTCATACAAGGATCTGCTATTCAACAACATTGACATTACCAAGCACCCAGCACCAATACCCTCCCATCACCATAGTCCAGAAAATGGGCCAGAACCAACCACATAAACAAAGCTCACATCCAAGTCAAAACAGCTTGAGTTTGTAGGTGAATAGGCTTCAGTAAATGGCCTGTAGCATGTAGGGAATGGACGCAAAAGTGGGATAACATAGAACTTGAGTGATCAGTAGTTGCTGTGGGCTCAGTGGGCCGACAGGCCTGTTTCCAGGGTACACAAAAGGCTGGAGAAACTCAGCGGGTGCAGCAGCATCTAAGGAGCGAAGGAGATAGGCGACGTTTCGGGTCGAGACCCTTCTTCAGACTGGTTAGGGATCGGGGAAACGAGAGATATAGACGGTGATGTGGAGAGATAAAGAACAATGAATGAAAGATATGCAAAAAAGTAAAGATGATAAAGGAAACAGGCCATTGTAAGCTGTTTGTGGTGTGAAAATGAGAAGGTAGTGCGACTTGGGTGGGGGAGAGATAGAGAGAGAGGGAATGCCAGGGCCCGACGGATGAGGGAGAGGTGGGAAGGGGGGGAGACAGCAAGGGTTAACAGAATTGAGAAAATTCAATGTTCAAGCCCAGAGGATGCAGACTCCCCAAGCGGAATATGAGGGGCTGTTCCTCCAACTTGCGGTGTTGCTCACTCTGGCCATGGAGGAGGCTCAGGACCGAGAGGTCGGATACGGAATGGGAGGGGGAGTTGAAGTGCTGAGCCACCAGGAGGTCGGGTTGATTATTGCGGACCGAGCGAAGGTGTTCGGCGAAACGATCGCCAAGCCTCAGCTTGGTCTCACCGATATAGATCAGCTGGCATCTGGTGCAGCAGAAGCAGTAGATGAGGTTGGAGGAGGTGCAGGTGAACCTCTGTCGGACCTGGAAGGACTGCTTGTGTCCCTGAAAGGAGTGAAGGGGGGAGGTGAAGGGACAAGTGTAGCATCTCTTGCGGTTGCAAGGGAAAGTGCCCGGGGAAGGGGTGGAGCGGGAGGGAAGGGAAGAATTGACAAGGGAGTTGCGGAGGGAGCGGTCTTTGCGGAAGGCAGATGGGGGAGATGGGAAGATGTGGCGAGTGGAGGGGTCACGTTGGAGGTGGCGAAACTGGCGGAGGACTATGTGTTGTATTTGCCGGCTGGTGGGGTGAAAGGTGAGGACCAGGGGGACTCTGCCCTTGTTGCGAGTGGGGGAATGGGGAGAGGGGCAGTGTTGAGGGGTATGGAGGAGACCCTGGTGGGAGCCTCATCTATAGTGGGGTGGGGAATCCCCGTTCGCTGAAGAATGAGGACATTTGTGATGACCTGGTGTGGAACATCTCATCCTGGGAGCAGATGCGGCGTAGACAGAGGAATTGGGAATAGGGCATGGAGTCCTTACAGGAAGCAGGATGGGAGGAAGAGTAGTCCAAAGCAGTCGTCGATGTAACGGAGGTAGAGGTCGGGGATGGGGCCCTGGTACGCCGAGAACAAGGATTGTTCGACGTACCCGACAAAGAGGCAAGCGTAGCTGGGGCCTATGCGTGTGCCCATAGCTACGCCTTGTGTTTGGAGGAAATGGGAGGAGTCAAAAGAGAAGTTATTGAGGGTAAGGACCAACTCCGCTAGGCGGAGGAGGGTGTCAGTGGACGGGTATGGGTTGCTCCTCTGGTCGAGGAAGACCGGAGGGCTTTGAGACCATCCTGGTGGGGGTGGAGGTGTAGAGTGACTGGACGTCCATGGTGAAGATGAGAGGATGGGGGCCTAGAGAATGGAATGCGCGGAGCCGATGGAGAGCGTCTGGGGTGTCTTGAACATAGGTGGGTAGGGATTTAACAAAGGGGGATAGGATGGAGTCAAGGTATGTGGAAATGTGTTCGGTGGGGCACGAACAGGCAGAGACAATGGGTCTGCCGGGGCAGTCAGGTTTGTGGATTTTGGGGAGAAGGTAAAATCGGGCCGTGCGGGGCTGGGAAACGATGAGGCTGGAGGCTCGGGGGACTAGGGAGCCAGAGTTGATGAAGTCGGTTATGGTGCTCGAGATGGTGGCCTGGTGCTCGTCAGTGGGGTCATGGTCCAGGGGTAATTAGGAGGAGATGTCCGAGAGTTGGCGCATGGCCTCCGCTTTGTAGAGATCGACGTGCCAGACTACCACGGCACCTCCCTTGTCGGCGGGTTTGATAACCCAGTCTGGGTTGTTATGGAGTGAGTCGATGGCAGTACGTTCGGGGGGGGAGAGATTGGAGTGAGACAGGGGAGTAGGAGAAGTCGAGGCGGCTGATGTCCTGACGGCAGTTCTGGATAAAGGCCTGTTTCCATGCTGTACCACTCAGTCCATCGATCAATTAGTCAGTCATGTTTATTATGATATATGTGTGTACTGTGTTGACAGGCATAGCATTCTGCTGCAAGTAAGAATTGCATTGTTCCACTTTCAGTATATATGACAATTAAACACTCTTGACTCTTGAAATGTTGCCTCTAACCTTTTAGAATCCCCTGGATTAGGCAGCAGTATCCACTATAGAAAAGGGAAATACTACTGATAATGGCAGTGCAGTCTGACAATTTCTTTTTTTTTGGCATTGGACCCAGTTTCCAATCTATTGGAATAGAACTTTGGGTCTATCTAACTTTGCTTTCATTGGCTTTCACCTTTTCATCTGGCTTTCATTGGGCACTTTGCTAACCCACCTGTTCTGTGCTTAACACAGGGAGATATTCCGAGAACCAGGCTCCAGATTGAGTTTGGTGATGGTACCGCAGTGATCTTCGCGAACCTCAGCTCAGTCAAGGGAGGGATCAAGCACGTCTACAAGCATGGCGGAATCTACCGTGTCATCGCGCAAGTGAAGAACAACCTGGGGTCCACGCGAGCAATCCTGTTCCTGCACGTAAATTGTAGGTCAATATTATAAAGTTAGAAATATACCACTGATGGACTCAAAATGCACAGTGAGGTCAATTCATGGTGTAGAGACCTGGGGTAGCTGACTTGCAAATAGAACGTTATGGTTGCTCACCTACACTGTGGGCGCACGGTGACGCAGCGGTAGACCCACTGCCTTACAGCGCCAGAGACTCAGGTTTGATCATGAAACGGGTGCTAAAATTTGTACATTCTCCCCGTGACCTGCGTGGGTTTTCTCCAAGATCTTCGGTTTCCTCCCACACTCCAAAGACGTACAGGTTTGTGGGTTAATTGGTTTGGTATAAAATGTAAAATTCTCCCTTGCGTGTAGGGTGGTTTTAATGGCTGGTCGGTGCAGTCTCAGTGGGCTGAAGGGCCTGTTTCCACACTGTATCACTGAAAACAAAACTTAAATAACGAAAATTAAGTGTGCTGCAATTGGCGGCAGCACCTCCTGGATATATCTGGAAAACACTGGACAGCGTTATTAAATTAAGCTCTTCCTTGTAGAACAACAAGCGCAGGGGTGATCGATGTGAAGGGAATTTGGAGAGAGGAGCAAGGTCTTGCATGACAGGTTTCTGGTAAAGTTATGTGGAGAGACAGAAAGTTTCCTCACAAACCAATTATTTTTTTCTTCATAATCCCAAAGCACTGAAGGCAGTGGACATATCCTAGTCATGTTCATAAGTCATAGGAGCGGAAGTAGGCCATTCGGCCATCAAGTCCACTCCGCCATTCAATCATGGCCGATCTATCTTTCCCTCTCAAATCCATTTTCCTGCCTTCTCCCCACAACCCCGACACACGTACTAATCAAGAATCTGCCAAACACTGCCTGAAAAATACCCACTCACTTGGTCTCCACAGCCTTCTGTGGCATTGAATTCCACAGCTTCACCACCCTCTTGACTAAAGAAATTCCTCTTCATCTCCTTTCAAAAGGTACGTCCTTTTATTCTGCGGCTGAGTCTAGGGCTGTGTCCTACACTCTCCCGCTAGCAGAAACATCCTCTACCACATCCACTCTGGTCCTTCAGGTCCAGCCTCGAGATGCAGTCTCAGTTTGTGTGTCCCGGTAATAATGCACCAAGAAGTTAAATATATCTTCTAATTGTAGGAGTAGGCAATTACATGGACGGGCGTGGAATCCTGCTTTAAGATAAAGAAGGATGGCGGTAATTAGGCACTCCACTGTGTCACCACAGTACTTACTGTTAAATGGAATAACGAGCCAGCATTAATATTTAAATTGCACTCGACAGAGTAATTTGTTGGCCCCTGACAAGCACTGGGAGTTGGATGGGCCTCCAGCCTGTGGATTTGATTAAATATTACTGTTTTTGGTTTTCTCTCTGACAGTCGCTTAATTTTGAACAGGGTTTGATAGAAAGTGGTGAGTGCACCTGAAATAAAATTGTGATTGTGTTTACAGCCAGCTGGATAATTGCTTGGTTGTGGTGCCCAGAACAGGCTTGTTATTATGCGGCAATGTTGAGTTATCACATTACCCCGGCTGAATCCAATCCCCATTACCAGACATGGACATCTCTGAACAGGCGTAAATATTCAACACTAAAGTGATTCCAACCTGAGTTTGAAGCACCAAATTATTCCTCATTAAAATGCCAAGAGTAATATTGTTCTAGGTTTCTCCTGGTGACAGCTCTGGAAGAACTCAGTGCCAAACAGCATAGCGCAGACACAGTTCTTTCCTCACCACGGCCCTAATGATGGTGTAGCTGGTAGAGCTGCTGCCTCACAGCGCCAGAGACCAGAGTGTGATCCTGACCTCGGGTTCTGTCTGTGCGGAGCTTGCACGTTCTCCCTGTGACCGGATGGGTTTTTCTCTGGGTGCTCCGGTTTCCTCCAACATCCCTAAGTCGTACGGTTTAGTAGGTTAATTGGTCTCTGTATTACCCCAAATGGCGTGCATGGAGTGGATGGATGGGAGTGGGATAACATCCACCCTGTGTGAAAGAGGTGAGCGATGGTTGGAGTGGACTTGGTGGGCCAAAGGGCCTGTTTCCATGCTATACCCTTCCATCAATTACTGTCTCTTACAAACACTGGGAGGGAGGAAAAGCTGGGACAATGACTTACAGTGACGAGTGTGGCAGAGGCCTAAAGGAGATTGCACTGACATATCAGAAGCTTGGCTTCTCTGGGAGAGCTGAATGTTAGACAGGAGGCCCACTAATGATTGCTGCGCCTTCAACGGACATGGGGCCTGAATTTTGGAAATTACATTCCCAACCCTGAATCTCTCTGCCTCGCCCTTCTCTAAGTCTCTCCAATCTTCCCTGACATCCACATATGATGCAGGTATCAAAGATTGCTTAATAACTCTCTTTGGGCAGTTTTGCATGGTGTAAAACACACTTTAGTTAATGTTAGAGTGGAAACAGGCACATCGGCCCACCGAAGTCCATGCCAACCAACGACCACCCATACACTGGCTCTATCCCACACACTAGGGACAATTTATAGAAGCCGATAAACCTGCAGACCTGCACGTGTTTGGAATATGGTAGAAAACCAGTGGACCCAGAGAAATCTCACGTGGTTACAGGGAGAACGTACGCACTCCGTACAGACAGTACCTGTTGTCAGGATCGAACCTTGGTCGCTGGCACTGTAAGGCAGCAACTCAGCCGCTGCAGCACCGTACCACCACTATGTGAATGCAATTTGTTGCAGTAGGTTGTATCAGGTTCCAAGTAGGTACGTGCAAGCTCTACAGTGATCGATGAGGAGCATGCCCTGGATCCAAGAAGAGGAACCAATCTTTTCCTCTGTCTCATGCCCACCATTATGAATGGGCCAAAATCAGGGAAGTGGCAATGGTGGCACTTGGACGCAGATGCCCCACACCAGGTGTAATGAACTCTCGGTGCCCAAGAGTAGTGCTAGTGGGATTCAGACCAGCAATAACTGCCAGGAACTGTGGCCTAATGTCTGATGGGAATGACTGATGAGGAAACTGCAGATCAGAGCCCCCTAACATGCATCTGAACCAGAGAAGATGAGGTACAACAGGGGAAAGCTTATCGCCCATCTAACTCCTTGAGGCCCCTCCATGCTGCCAATAAAAATATAATGCACCGGCAACCTCAGCAGAGAGAAAAGCCAGGTTGATGTTTTGGGATTTAGTCAACGTTGCCTACTTTCTCAGTCAGCAGAGGCTAACCTACCTGTCGCTAATCTCTGACATTTGTAATGGTTTGTACATTGATTTGTTGGGCATGACATTCATCACACTAGGATGAAAGAGCTATATACTGACTGCTTTCAATCAGGTTACATTGGCTACAGTTTGAAGAAGGGCTTTGACCCAAAGCTTTGCCTGTCCATTCCCTCCACAGATGCTGTCTGACCCCCTGAGTTCTTCCAGCACTTTTTGTTTTACATTGACTTCTAACTGCTATTGTGAAAATAAGTGACTCATAAGAGTCTGAAAAAGGGTCCTGACCTGAAACGTTACCTTTTATCCAGACCTCTGGACTGTTATCCAGAGATGTTGCCTGACTGGCCTTGTTACTCCATAGAATATAAGACATCGGAGCAGAATTCGGCCATTGAGCCCATCGAATCTGCTCCGCCATTTGGAGTAACTCAGGGGTCAGACAGCATCTGTGGAGGCAACGTTTTGGGTCAAGGCCCTTCTTCAATCTGTAGCCAATGTAACCTGCTTGATCATGGCTGAGCTATCTTTCCCTCTCAATCCCATTCTCTTGCCTTCTCCCCATAACCTGTGGCGCCCTTACTAATCAAGAACCTATCAATCTCTGCTTTAAAAATACACAATGACTTGGCCTCCACAGCCGTCTGTGGCAATGAATTCCACAGATTCACCACCCTCTGACTAAAGAAATTCCTCCTCATCTCCTTAATCATCTCTGCTTTGGTGTGTACTTTTATTCTGAGACTGTGCCCTCTGGTTCTAAACTTTCCCACTACTGAAAACATTCTCTCCACATTCATTCTATCTAGGCTTCCCCCACTGCTGCACTTTACGTCCTTTTTTAATTGAAATAATCTTACAAGTTTCGTGATTTTGTTGTCTTTTCTTCTCTGTCCCACCCTCCATCAATGCTGCCCCCAACAGGTCCTATCGAGCATGTGCACCTAACTCTGCCTTACGTTGCAATCACCAACCAGGAGGTGAATTTGACAGCTGTGGTGTTGCCCAGTACCACTGGACCTCTCACTTACTTCTGGTGGATTGAAAACAAGACTGAGGTGAGTCAATATTGATAGGAGCTCTACTAGGGACACACAGCGAGCCAACCATCCGGCAGCCATCTTTAAAGTGTCGAGGCCAAACATAAACTAAGGGTGGTGGGTGCATGGAACAAGTTGCCAGAGGCGACACCTGAGGCAGGTACTATAACAACATTTAAAAGACATTTGGATAGATATGTGGCTAGGAAAGATTTAGAGTGAAGATAGACACAAAATGCTGGAGTAGCTTAGTGGGTCAGGCAGCATCTCTGGAGAAAAGAAATAGGTGACTTAGGTGAAAATAGATCAATATCCTTCTTCAGATTGAGAGTCAGGGGAAAGGGAAACTAGAGGTATTAAAGGTACAGAACAAATAAAAATGTTTCCCTTTCCACAGAGTCTCAGTCTGAAGAAAGGTCTTGACCTGAAACCTCACCTTTCCTTTTCTCCAGAGATGCTGCCTGACCCGCTGAGTCACTCCAGCATTTTGTGTCCATCATAGAGGAACGGCAGCTTTGCTTTGTCAGAATGGTCCAAGGGTTAAATTACAGGGAGAAATTAAGCAGCTAGCATCGTAATCCCTGATCCTTTGAATTTGAAAGAATGACGATAGCTTAATAACCTTTCCAAGACTCCAGGGGAACTGGAAGGACAAAGGACAAATGCGTACTGCTCACTATGTGTGATTGCATCCCGGTCCATGTGTAGTTAAATAAACCGCCTTTGCATTTCTGTCAAAGAGATCTGGGAGGATCTCTGTCAGTTACAAATCATATCTGTCCATCATTTGGGCTGCCAACAGATATAAAACCTCCTCAATGTTAATAGGATTGGGCGAGCAAAGAGCTGCCTTTGATGTGGGTCACAGTGTAACTTTGCATTTTTGTAATTCGCTCACACTCTATCTATTATGATTGACTTATGATATTGTATACTGTATAAATCTTCCACTTCTTCATAGGCATCGCTCACCTCATCATAGTTAAGTTTAGTTTATTGTCACGTGTACCGAGGTAAGTAAAAAGCTTTTTGTTGCGTGCTAACCAGTCAGCGGAAAGATAATACATGATTACAAGTGAGCCGTCAACAGATACATAATAAAGGGAAATGATGTGAATATCATTTAGTTCTACTGCCCTCCACTAAAGATTGGTGATGATAGAGATGATAGTGAAGTCTTTCTTGCTATTGTTACTTTAGCAAATATAACCAGATTGTCTTGTGTTTTCAATGGCGCAAATCAGCAGCTTCTGTTTTCTCCATTTGCTTGGTCTAAAAACAATTCTGTTGGTTCAGAACTTAGGGCCCGAGTGATGGTTGTTTGGGGAATGTTGAACGTGGGACAGAGTTGTATGTTGGTTAGGGATTCCGGGACTAGGGAGAAGAGATAGGATTGATTGGGAAGTCTGGGACTAGAGGAGGATTTGGGATAGATTGAGAAGTTCAGGAGTAGAGGGCAGAGTTGGGAGTTGGTTTCAGGAGTCCAGGAGTAAGGGGGAAGACTTGGGAGTTGATTGGGAAATCTCGGACAAGGAGCAGAGTTGAGAATTGGTAGGGGAGCCTTAGACTTGAGGCAGAGTTGGAGGGCTGGTCGGGGAATTTGGGACTAGGTGGTGGAGTTGGATGGTAGATGGGGAGTCCGGAACTAGGAATAGAGTTGGGGAATTAGATTGGAAGTCTCAGACTAAGGGCAACGTTTAAACCAGTGTTTCAGGGATGAGGGCAGGTAGAAGTTTGGAATTCTCTTCCACAAACAACAACTGCTGCCAGGTCTATTAATTGTTCCATATCTACCATGGGATGATGCTAACCAAATCTGTTAAGGAAAAGCAGGGAAAGGTTCAGTGTGAAAGTAGGTGATGGATCAGCTTTAATCTTAATGAACACCAGAGCTGGCTTAAGAAGATAAATGTATGGGAAGGAACGGCAGATGCTGGTTTACACCGAAGATAAATAGTCGCTTGGCACCACTTTCTACTTCTCAGTATCTCATTCCTTGTCATCTGCCACAGCCTATCGTCACCCTGGAGGACAAAGCTCCCATCAGGTTCTCCACAGAGGGAATAACGAGCATCACCATCCAAGTATCTGATGGCAATTCCATTCTCCAGGATGTAAAAAGCATAGCTGTATTTGGTGAGTCAAACACAACAAATTTACTTTATTCATTCATTCATTCATTCATTCATTCAATAAATAAATCCCTCCAGGGTTTTAAACCAACAGTTTAGTTTATTTTAGTATATTTTAGTTTAGCTTAAAGAACCAGTGTAGAAACAGGCCCGCTGCCCGAGTCTGCACCGACCAGCGATCATCCGTACTCTAGTTCCATCCTACACTCTACGGACAATTTACAGAAGCCAATTAACCTCCAAACCAGCCCATCTTCAAATATGGGAGGAAACCAGAGAAAACCCACAGAGTCACTAGGAGAACATACATCTCCATACAGGCGGCACCCAGTAATCGGGATCAAACCCAGGTCGCTGGTGCTGTAAGGCAGCAACTCCACTGATGTGCCACTGTGCTGCCCCATATCTCTGCTCCTTGTCCGAGATTTCTCAATCATCTTTTCACTCACTTGAAGCCCTCAAATTCCTTCACCTTTTTTTTGGAATTTCCTTTATATCAGAACAAAATTAATTAAATGAGTGTGCAAGATTTACGAAAGGATGGTGTTCCTCTCAGTTGTTGGACAGCCAAGGATTGAGATCCCTCGTTGATGTATCCTGACATATACTTACCTTGGTCAGATTCGTATGGCCCTGCTTTAAGTGGGTGTGAGAAGAGTCTGCACGATTGTGGAAAAGCATACTATAGCCACTCAGGGATTACACAACAATATCATAGATTGCAATGTTTGGCTCCATGATCTGCACGCAGCTGGAACACAAGAGCACAAGAAAATTAAGAGCAAGAATAGGGAGGGTGGCAGAGTAGCACAGCGGTAGAGCTGCTGCCTTACAGCGCCAGAGACCCGGGTTTGATCCTGAATACGGGTGCTGTATGTACATAATTTGTACGTTCTCCCTGTTACCGTGTGGGTTTTCGCCAGATGCTCCGGTTTCCTGCCACATTTCAATGACATGCAGGTTTGTGGGTTAATTGACTTCTGTAAATTCTCCCTAGTGCATAGGATACGGGTAGTCGCTGGTCGACGTGGACCCAGTGGGCCGAAGGACCTGCTTCCACCTGTATCTGTAAAAGTAAAGAACTAATACCCTACCTGACCCCCTCCATTCAAGCCAACTTTGTATCCAATTGACAAAGTCATCCTGTGTCCCATGCTATCTACCATTCGGAAACAGCCTAACTTTGTCAAAGGATTTTTTCTATGGTCTATATAGACAACATCTACTCCTGTAATCCTCATCAATCATCTGTGTGACGTAATGCCTGACCTTGTAGAATGGCCTTTTGCTAAAATCTATGTTGACAACATCTACTCTGTAGCCTCATCAAATATCTTGTGTTACGTGACCAAATCAACTTATGAATATAATCTGTCATCGGAAATATTATTCAAATCATAACCTGGCCAAAATGTAATACCGGAACCCAAAATTCTGTTAACAGCGTTCTCACATATTCATCCTGCAGATTCTTTCCGCTCATTGTTGCTATCGTTTACGCCGAACTTGGAAGATCACAACCCAGACATTCCCGAATGGAGGCAGGATCTCAGCAAGCTTGTTAAAAGAACTCTCGGAGAAGTAAGTAGAAAAGATTGCAAGTAAGAACACACTAGCCCTGCCTGCCGAGAAGCAACATTTGACAGAAGTCTGATGTAAACCCATTTCTCATCAAATTCCTGGGAGATAACTCCACCTGCGAGAGGAAATGTCATCAGCTTAGAAAGTGAATTACTTCAATGGTCCAATTTTTCACATATGCAACTGCACAGTAAAATTCTTTTTGCATATTTACACATGCTGGCGCCACCATGTTTTGGCACCATTTCCAATGTCCAAAATCAGGTCCGCCCGCATGCTCGGTCTACTGGAGCGGCTCCTGATCCTGGTAATCCCCAGGCTCCTGCAGGGCCTTCATCCATTGCCTTCGATCGGATCGACCCGCGAACTGATGTCCCTCTCCTCGCCTGGCCATCTTTGTGCCCTGCAGGCAATCCTGAAGGCACTGGAGGAAATACCCTGGTTCACCCCTTGCTCTTCGAGTCCGACATCTCCTGCGGCTCCCTCCTGGTACCGCGTTCTGCCGAGCCTTCGAGTCCTTCAGGCGGGTTCCTGGTTCCGTGGTTGCTGCACCTCGGGAAAGTCTCTGCTGTGTGGCCCCTCAGGAAGTCATTCCCTCCAAGAGTTAGGTTGGCACTGTGCTAAAACATAGTAGATGCTTCGTGGTGGGTTTGGAACCTTGTTAAATCAGATTGAATTTGGATAGGTACATGGATAGGAAATATTTAGAGGAATTTGGGCCAAATGCATGTAAGTGGGACTCACTTCAATGGGGAATTTTCATCAGCATGGATATGATTTAGCCCGAAGGGCCCATTTCCATGCTGTGAGACTCCATCAGGAATATTAGCAAAGGCAAGGACATTGGTCTGTTTCACTCAATGTCTACCACCCATCTCTGACAGCATTGATATAACTCACCATGTCTTGGCACAGTGCACCTGTCATTAGAATTTAAAAGGCTGACTGGTGCCAGAAATGGAAACATCACATTGTACACTTAGAGATATTCTTTTGGTGTGTGACATCTCTCAGCTTTGCCCAACTGTTGACAGTCCAAAACTAGAGGGTTATAAATAATACATATATCCAATTACAAATTCAGGAGAAATTTCTTCACTGAGAGACAGGTTGGAACATGGAAACCGCCACCACAACTATTAATGGTGAACGACATAACATTTCAAAGGAATATAAACAGAACATGCTGCTCACAGCATTTAAGAAACATCTAGACAAGCATTTGTATCTACAAGGCAGAGAAGGCTAAAGACCTAATGATGGTAGATGAGATTCGTGCAGATAGTTACAATGGGCTGATAGGCAAGTTGGGCCAAAGGACTTTGTGGAATTCATTGCCACAGACGGCTGAAGAGGTCAAGTCATTGGGTTTTTTTTTTAAGGCGTAGATTGACAGATACTTGATGGGCAAGGGTTATGGGGAGAAGGCAAGAGAATGGGGTTAAGAGGGAAAGATAGATCAGTCATGATTGAATGGCAGATTAGACACAATTGGCCGAATGGCCTATGTCTGCTCCTATAACTTACGAACTTATGAACATGACTTGGACCATGAAACTATGTCCAAATGAAAGCACTTATTGCTGTTGTTATGACAACTGGCATAATTATCCTATTTCAAATATTCATAGTAAGTGAATTTGCTAATTCATTCCTTGCATTCTGCAAACATAACAAGGTATTAAGCAGATATTAAATGATGAGGTAGTCTGCAAGTGGAATCATGAGGGCTGTGTTCTCTGTGAAGTGACTAATTAGAAAATGGTAAGTCAGAGGGAAGAATCTTTGCACTGACTTCACCCTGAGCATTTTATCAGGATGCATCACAGCATGGTTTTGGAACAGCTCCATCCAAGGCCGCAAGAAGTTGCAGAGAATTGTGGACGCAGCCCAGACCATCAGACAAACCAACCTCCCTTCCATTGACTCCATCTACACTTCACACAGCCTCAACAAGCCCACCAGCATAATCAAGGATGAGTCTCACCCGGGTGACTCCCCCTTCTCCCATCAGGCATGAGGTACAGAAGTGTGAAAATACACACTTCATGGGCAGATTCTTCCCAGCTATTTTCAGGTATCTGAACCATCCTATCTCCACTATGGGGGGTCACAATGTCTGTGTTGTACATGATGCCAAGACCACTTCTCATCAGCCTGCACATAATCCACACCCCTGCATCCCTGCATATCCACTTGCTTATCCAGAAGTTCCTCAAATGCTACTATCGCATCTGCCTTAACTACCAACCCTGGCACCACGTTCCAGGCACTCACCACCCTCTGTTAAAAAACTTGCCCCGCACATTTCCTTTAAACTTTTGTGCTTGTCCCACTTACGCGACTTTTTCGGCGACTTCCGGTACCCGTCATACGTCGTTGGAGGTCGGCGAAAAATTTCAACATGTTGAAAATTCAGCGGTGACCAGAAAGACGCTACGACTCTTTGGGCGACCGAGGAGACTACTCACGACCTTACAAGGGAAACCCTGGCGACATGCCGTGGGGTGAAGCCTGTATGGTCATGAATAGTTTCCCAAAGAGTGGTACCTTGTTCTGATCGCAGCTGGATTTTCAACATGTCGAAAATTTTTGGCAACTTGTAACGACCTGTGACGGGCGTCGGCAGTCGCCGTTAAAGTCGCGTAAGTGGGACAGGCCCATTTGCCTCTCTCACCTCAAAGCAATGTTCTTTAGTATTGATTTTTCCATCTCTGGAAAAAGGTTCTGACCATTTACTTTGTCTACGCCTCCCATAATTTTATACTTCTATCAGGTCTCCACGCAACCTCCGGCATTCCAGAGAAAATAATCCCTTCTTGGCTCTAAATATACCTTGGTCAAAAAAGGCCCATCTCATTTCCCAGATAAGGCTGCACACCACAATTATTTGATTTCCCTAAGGAATGGGATATTTTGCAATGTAAAATTTTACGTCTGTTGCAGTCGCTGCCTCAAAAAAGCTGCCAACATTATCAAAGAACAACACCATCCTAAACTCATCTCTCCGTTGCCATCAGGAAGAACGTACAGGAGCTTGAAATCTGGAACATCCAGGTTCAGGAACAGCTCCTTCCCCACAGCCATCAGGCTATTAAACTCGCCATCAAACAAACTCTGAACAATAACAGCCTATTGCACTTTATCTGTTTAGTTATTGTGTGTACACATGGTCTATGGTATATAGACACACTGACTTTTATCTCCTGTTCCGTATTATGTTTACATATTCTGTAATGCTGCAGCAAGCAAGAATTTCATTGTCCTATCTAGACAATAAAACTCTCTTGACTTTTGGAAAAAAAAGTATTACTTCCAAAAGTAGCTCCAAACAAAGCCTCTACTCCTTTCGCCCCAGTCAATAGGCAATAGACAATAGATAATAGGTGCAGGAGTAGGCCATTCGGCCCTTCGAGCCAGCGCCGCCATTCAATGTGATCATGGCTGATCATCCCCAATCAGTACCCTGTCCCTGCCTTCTCCCCAAATCCCCTGACTCCGCTATCTTAAGAGCCCTATCTAGCTTTATCTTGAAAGTATCCAGAGAACCGGCCTCCACCACCCTCTGAGGCAGAGAATTCCATACTCACAACTCTCTGTGAGAAAAAATGTTTCCTCGTCTCAGTTCTAAATAGCTTACCCCTTATTCTTAAACTGTGGCCCCTGGTTCTGGACTCCCCCAACATCAGGGAACATGTTTCCTGCCTCTAGCGTGTCCAAACCCTTTACAATCTTATATGTTTCAATAAGATATCGTCTCATCCTTCTAAACTCCAGAGTGTACAAGCCCAGCCGCTCCATTCTCTCAACATATGACTGTCCCGCCTTCCCGGGAATTAACCTTGTAAAACTATGCTGCACTCCCTCAATAGCAAGAATGTCCTTCCTCAAGGTAGGGGACCAAAACTGCACACAATACTCCAGGTGTGGTCTCACTAGGGCTCTGTACAACTGCAGAAGGACCTCTTTACTCCTATACTCGACTCCTCTTGTTATAAAAGCCAACATGCCATTCGCTTTCTTCACTGCTGCTGTACCTGCATGCTTACTTTCATAGACTGACGAACAAGGACCCCCAGATCCCGTTGTACTTCCCCTTTACCCAACTTGACGCCATTTAGATAGTAATCTGCCTTCCTGTTTTTGATACCAAAGTGGATAACCATTCGAACCATTCCTTCCAAATTAAGAACAACAAAGTTAGTTTAGTTTAGAAATACAGCGTGGAAACAGGCCCTCCAGCCCACCGAGCGATCATCTGTACACTAGTTCTATCCTACGCACTAGGGACAATTCACAGAAGCCAATTAGCCTACAAACCTGCATGCCTTTGGAAGTTGCTTCACCCTTTCGCCAATTTTATTCCCGTTAAATGTACAACTTCAGGCCAATTAGCCAGCACAGTGGATCGGCCATCTTGACCTTTGCACACAGTGCTCTGTGGTCAGCCCAGCACAGAGTGGTGAGTTCTACATCTCCCCTCTGACCACCTTCTCTGCTCTTTGAAGTTGTTGGGTTGTAGGGAGTGGGTGTTATCTGAATTGCTCCTGTTTTGATCTAACGCTGACTCAATGGGTGGAATTGCCCTTTTTTTTAACCAGAAAATGTCCTTTCTGCGTAGTAGTTTTAATGGAAGATCAGAATTTTTAATTCACTCCTCTTGCAAGGACTGAACAGTCAAAAGATGTACCATGCATATCTGTGGCCTCGTGCTTCTGCATAGGGGGTTATTAGCTGATGCATTTGGGAACCTAATTTAGAAATATAAGGTTAGAGGAAAAAAAAGTTAAGAGCTGCCAGAGGATTTTGAAATCATAATGAAGTGTGGCTGTGTGTTTCTGTAGGTTACAGCGTTACCAGAGCAACAAATGTTGCTAGCTATCCTCCCAGGTTTACCAACTGCAGCGGAACTGTACATCCTCCCACACCGAGATGCTACGGAGGAGGGGTTAAACAGTATGAGTTTAGAGCAGGTGAGTCACCATTTTGTAATGTTCACCCTTGTCACAGATCAACTGGTGATAACAGTGGAGAAACATTCCTCTCATATCTCATAATGGCGACCATTTGATGCATCACGTCTATGCCAGCTCTCACTTATATCCCTGCTACATTATCTTGCATAGGTGCTCAATAACAACCCACTCTATTACATAGAAACAAGGAAATGCAGATGCTAGTTTACACACAGGATACAACGTGCTGAAGCAATTCAACGGGTCAGGCACAGTTCCGACCCGAAACATCACCTATCCGTGATCTCCATCGATGCTGTCTGACCATCACTTTGTGTCCACAATATTACATAATCGGTAATGTACACTAGCCGATTAACCTAACAACTGCAGTTCCACTACCGATTCTCCAGCATCCTTGCTTCCAGAGCCTTGCTGGATTATCTGTTTTGCCGGTCCAACAGAGGTCACGGCCTCCGAGAGGAGTTGAACTGTGCCGCCACAGTCGGCCCCGACCACGCAGGGGCCAAGATACCGGCCCGCAAAGTCGACCTCGGAAGTCAGCCATGGGAACGGATCTGCCAGCTCTGGCTGGGCCGGAGTTCCAGATCCCTGGCCGCAGGCAGCAAATTCGACCCGCTGATCGGGGAAGTCCCGATGAGGCCGTGATCGGCTGCCTCACCTGGCCTTGCAACCACATTTTCGGTGGGTTTACAGGGGGGTGGAGGGGGAGTGGGGGGGGGTTTCAAGTGCACTCTTGTAATTTTGTTCTGGATTAAAGAAGGTTCGGCTCACCGCCTTTACGCTGTTGTCGGAAAATAGATTGTACATCTTTGGGATGTGGGAGAATGTATATTCTGTAGAGGATGTCTCGTCTTTTTGCTGACTGGTTAGCAAGCCACAAAACGTTTTTTGCTGTATCTCGATGCACGTGACAATAATAAACTGAACTATACTAAACTAAAGAATGCAAACATGTTAGGGACTTGTTTAAGGCTCAATAATTTGCATCATATTCCTACCGCCACTCTTCAAAAGCAGCAAGCCATTCTTCATTGACCTTCTCTGGTAGTTGACAGGTAAATAATCCTTGCGTTGCATGTGGCAATGCAGTACAACTCTCTTAAGATTGGTGGGAATCAGCAATGCACAACAGCCAGCAGGTTAAGGGATCAGTTTAATTCGGCCAAATCCTTTATTTATCGGAATCAATGGACTATTTAGATGCCGAGTTAATGAGCGGTACAAGTTAATGTTTTTGACATCTTTGCGAGTACAATGCAAATTAGTTGGCATTCGAAAGAATTTCACCTACCTTGTAGCTGGTAGGAAAGTGACTCATTAAATTTGCTCGTGTCAAACAGTGTAAAGTCATGCGAGGATCATTACTCACTGCTGCACAGACCGAGAACCACCGGTAATAGGACTCATTAATTATATTTAATGTAGTTGGCTCCACATTTAGTTTATCACGAAAAGTTTCCTCTTTTTGCATAAAACTATATAAGCAAACTTAGCCATCCATAATTAAGGAGCATACTCCACAAAGGTAGGATTGTCTAATAAGTCAACATCATTTGAAAATATGCATTCATATTATAATATAGAACATAGAACAGTGCAGCACAAGAACAAGCCCTTCAGCCCACAATGTCTGTGCTAAACATAATGCCAAGATAAACTAACCCCATCTGCCTACATGTGATCCATACCCCTCCATTCCTTGCTTATCCATGTATTTATCTAAAAGTTTCTTAAATCCCACCATCAACCCCGACAATGCGTTTCAGGCACCCACCATTTTCTATGTAAAATACTTGCACCGCACATCTTCTTTAAACGTTACCCCTCTCATCCTAAAGCTGCTGAGAACTGTATTCTGCACTATGTATCTTCCATTGTATTCGTGTTTGAACCGATTGCATGGTATGCCTGATCTGTTTAGATAGCATGCAAGACAAAGCTTTACACAGTATCTCAGTACATGTGACAACAATGAACAATAGATAGAAGAAAATAGGTGCAGGAGTAGGCCATTCGGCCCCTCGAGCCAGCACAGCCATTCAATGTGATCATGGCTGATCATCCACAATCAGTACTCCGTTCCTGCCTTCTCCCCATATCCCTTGACTCCTCTATTTTTAAGAGCTCGATCTAGCTTGCTCTTGAAAGCATTCAGAGAACCAGCCTCCACCGCCCTCTGAGGCAGAGAATTCCACAGACTCACAACTCTCCATGAAAGTAAGCATGCAGGTACAGCAGGCAATGAAGAAAGCGAATGGCATGTTGGCCTTTATAACAAGAGGAATCGAATATAGGAGCAAAGAGGTCCTTCTGCAGTTGCCTACAGAGCCCAGCTGCTCCATTCTCTCAGCATATGACAGTCCCGCCATCCAGGGAATTAACCTTGTAAACCTACGCTGCACTCCCTCAATAGCAAGAATGTCTTTCCTCAAATTGGGAGACCAAAACTGCACACAATACTGCAGGTGTGGTCTCACTAGGGCCCTGTACAACTGCAGAAGAACCTCTTTGCTCCTATATTCAACTCCTCTTTTTATGAAGGCCAACATGCCATTCGCTTTCTTCACTGCCTGCTGTACCTGCTTGCTTACTTTCAGTGACTGATGAACAAGGACCCCCAGATCCCGTTGTACTTCCCCTTTTCCCAACTTGACTCCATTTAGATAATAATCTGCCGTCCTGTTTTTGCAACCAAAGCGGATGCCCTCACATTTATCCACATTAAACTACACCTGCCATGCATCTGTCCGCTCATCCAACCTGTCCAAATCACCCTGCATCCTTATAGCATCCTCTTCACAGTTCGCGCTGCCACCCAGCTTTGTGTCATCTGCAAATTTGCTAATGTTACTTTTAATCCCTTCATCTAAATCATTAATGTATATTGTAAATAGCTGTAGTCCCAGCACCGAGCCTTGCGATACCCCACTAGTCACTACCTGCCATTCTGAAAGGGACCCGTTAATCCCTACTCTTTGTTCCCTATCTACAACCAATTTACCCCCAATACCATGTGCTCTCATTTTTCCCACTAATCTCCTATGTGGGACCTTATCAAATGCTTGCTGACATCCACTGGCTCTTCCTTGTCCATTTTCCGAGTTACATCCTCAAAACATTCCAGAAGATTAGTCAAGCATGATTTCCCTTTTGTAAATCCAAGCTGACTCGGACCGATCCTGCTACTGCCATCCAAATGTGCCGCTATTTCATCTTTTATAATTGCCTCCAGCATCTTCCCCACCACTGATGTCAGGCTAACTGGTCTCTATAATTCCTGTTTTCTCCGGCCTTTCTTAAAAAGTGGGATAACATTAGCTACCTTCCAATCCGCAGGTACTGATCCTGAAATTGTAGAACATCGGACAATGATCACCAATGCGTCTACAATTTCTAGAGCCACTTCCTTAAGTACCCTGGGATGCAGACCATCAGGCCCTGGGGATTTATCTGCCTTCAGTCCCATCAGTCTACCCATACCATTTCCTGTCTAATGTGAATTTGACAGGAAATGGACCTAAGCCTAAACCTAAAACCTTTAGTCTTTTACATTCCTGCCTGGGGAAAAAAGGCTCCATAATTGAGCAGCTTACACCATAGGCATCTCTAATAGATCAACAGTATTTGGAAATAGACATTATCAGTGATTGAAAAAAAAATTGCAGAGCTTTAGAGAAAGAACAAAGGATCTGGGCTCATAAATGATAAAGGAAGGTGTAAGAATAAGACACTATATTAACCGGTACTGAAAACATCCATTTTAGGGTCAGTGTTCATTACAGTCACCAGGAATATCTGCAATAGTCCAATTCTTACACCTTCCTTTATTTCTCGTAAGAATAGTCCAATTCTTACACCTTCCTTTATTTTCTCATATTTCCTTCAGACCTAGAAGGAAATGATTTGGCTCATTATCTCTATGCTGACTTATTCCCTGCATCCTATTCTCTCTCGTCTGCCTAACTTCCCCCTAATTCTCCAGCTACTCACCAACACCAGGAACAATTTAAGGTACCAATCAAACTACTAACCTGCCTGTAAGATGTGCGAGGAAACCCACACATTCATTGAAAAAATATACAAACCTACTGGAGGTGAGGATTGAACACAAATCACTGGAGCTGTAATTCCTTTAATAGACTTACAGAGTCTAGAGCAGCCATTTCACATTATTGCTCTTAAATAATCGAATTAATGTCCTGGCACCTATCTCTACCTGGACCAATCTTATCATAGATCCTACTTTCAGTTAGATGCCAGCACAACTGTTTTAGTGTGAAGTAGTGGCCCAGGGACAGCTGTTGAGTTACATCCATCTAAGAACAAAGTGTGGAATAGGTTAAAACTGCTACCAAACTAAACATAGACACAAAATGCTCGAGTAACTCAACGTGAAGGCAGCATCCCTGGAGAAAATGAGTAGGTAATATTTTGGGTTGCGCCGTACTTCACACACTAATAAACTACAGGTGTTAACCTTCAAATCTACAATACTATGGATTCCGAACACACAATATTCTTGCCAGCAGATTGGAGAAGGATAATAATCAGGGCATTATTAGCATTGGAATCATCTTCTCACTGGACCAGTTTTATAAATTGATTAATTCAAATCCCACTTCAGTAATTTTAAAGTGAAGTTCCATAATCCTCTATCTAAATGGTGGAAATCGCAATGGTTTGGCAACTAGCTTGCCAGGTAATATCTACCGCCCTCCATTCCACTCACTGGACTCCACGTCCCACTCCTCCTAAGACTTACTGGGCCCCAGGTTCCCCCACTCCCACTCAACTCAGCAGTGCCCGTGTTTCCCTCGCACTCTTTCAACTGACTAGAGTCCCATTTAAATTTAATAAAAATGAAATGCAGATGGTGTTTTATACCAAAGATAGACACAAAATGCTGAAGTAAATGGATAGTTGACATTTTAGTTTTGTTTAGAGATATAGTGTGGAAACAGGCCCTTCGACCCACCGAGTCTGCGGCAACTATCGACCACCCATACAGTAGTTCTACCATACACATTGGGAACAATGTACAGAAGCCAATTGCCCTAAAAACCTCCAAGTCTTTGGAAATGGGAAGGAAACCGGAGCGCCTGGAGAAAACCCATGTGGTCACAGGGAGAAAGTGCAAAATCTGTATAGACAGCGCCCTTAGTCCGGATTGAACCCAGTGTTATAGTGCTATTTCTCAGCAACTGTACCGCTGCGCTACTGTGCTGCCCTCAGAGTTTGAAGAAGGGTCCCAACCTGAAACGCCACTTATCCATTTTCTTCAGAGATGCGGCCTGACCCGTTAACTTACGCCAGCATATCTATCTCCCATTTACACTTACCTTGTTCACGAGCATATTTATGACAGCACCGCGTAACTTTTAAAAAGGGTGAATTAAAAATGTATGTCTATTCAAGGAAATGACATCCAATCATCCGGAAAATGCACTAAAATAGCACCAGCAAAATCGTGACCATGCGAGACTGTTGGGATTATTGGGATATGAGAACCAGGAAAAAATGTATCTTGTGTAGGAAGGCACGGCAAATGCTGGTTTTAACCGAAAGACAGACACAAAATGCTCGAGTAACTCAGTGGTTCATATGCCCTTCACAGTAGGAACAATTACATTCTTAATTGGTGTGGCCTAATGTGACACCAAGCACACAGCAACATGGTTGACTGTTATCTACCTACCAAAATGCCTCACAAAATGAACTCCCAACTCAGGCCAATTAAAGATGGGTAATAAATGCTCAACTTTGCCAGCAAACTTGATGGATTTGATGGCAGCCTTACATGCTGCAACAATTCCACAACTTTCACCGTGGCGCAATGGTAGAGTTGCGGCCGTACAGCGCTGGAGAACTGGGTTCGATCCCGACTACGGGTCTCTCTGTATGGAGTTTGTACGTTCTCCCTGTGACCACATGGGTTTTCTCCGAGATCTTCGGTTTCATCCCGCACTCCAAAGATGTACAGGTTTTTAGATTAATTGGCCTGGGGTATGTGAAAATTGTCTCTAGTATGTAGGATAGTGTTAATGTGTGCGGGGACCGCTGGTCAGTGAGGACTCGGTGGGCCGAAGGGCCTGTTTCCGCGCTGTATCTCTAAACTAAACTAAACAAAACTAAGCTGTATGGTCAGAAATGTCCTTGTAATCCATCTTGGCTGTTGATACGGGGCTTTATAACTTTCTCACTGATCTCACACCCTCTGCTTCTCCCACAGATTTCAGACATGGTGATTAACGCATTGAATCAGAATCGGGTTCAATTCGAGCTAAAGCCTGGCGTTCAGATCATTGTTTCCACCGCCCATCTGACGTTAGGTAAGTGTCTTCATTGCACAGTGTCCCGTCAGAATGTCAGGCTGGTTTGTGTTGTTCTTTAGATGATCCAGTGTAGGATGACTGGCAAACTAGGCCTCAAAAGTTCAAGATCTTTTAAAAGAAAGGTATAATGTTATTAAGTACCTAATTGTGTATGGAACACAAGCTGAGTTCTGAGCACACTGTTTACTATAGTCCTATGGTTTAGAGATACTGCATGGAAACAAGCCCTTTGGCCCATTGAGTTCCCGCCGACCAGTGATCACCCCATATACTAGTTCTATCCTACAGACTAAGGACAATTTACAAAAGCCAATTAACCTACAAACCCATCTTTAATTGGCCCGAGTTGGAATGTGTGAGGAAACCGCAGCACCTGGAGAAAACCCACATGACCATTGTGAGAACGTACAAACTCCCCATAGATGGCACCCGAGCTCAGGATTGAACCTGGATCTCTGGTGCTGTGAGACAGCAGTTCTACCAGCTGCACTATGGTGCAGCCCCAGCTGTGCCACTGTGTGAAACAGTACTAACTTGAATATCAGGAGTAACCTTTTAAAACAATATAGACAATTTTTACATTTATCAAGTCAATTAACCTACAAACCTGTACGTTGTTGGAGTGTGGGAGGAAACCGAAAATCTCGAAGAAAACCCACGCAGGTCATGGGGAGAATGTACCAACAGCACCCGTAGTCGGGATCGAACCCGGGTCTTCGGCACTGCATTCGCTGTAAGGCTGCAACTCTACCACAGCGCCACCGTGCCCGCATGATCTGGAAAGAAGCCATTTTCTCCATCGGATCTCAGGGGAACAATGCAGTTCAGTTCCATTCTTCCTCTCCTTATTTCCTGCAACGTATTATTTCGTCCCTGCCCATCAGTCCCCAATAATTCTACTTGCTATTAACCTGTGCAAAGGAATAATTTACAATGGCCAGTGACCCCATAGGCACATCTATGAGATGCAGGAGGAAACAGGAGCATGTGAGAGGGCACCTGGACAGTGATTGGGAGGTTAGGCAGGTTCTCCAGACAGCACCCCACATCAGGATCGAACCAGGGTCCTTGGAGCCAGAGGGCACTAAACTGCTGCACTTTCACAATGATCCTTTTTGCAATAGCTAAAACTACAAGAATATTGAACCTAATTCTGTTCCTGTGTCTTATGGTCTTATGGAGTAACTCAGTGGATCGGGCAGCATCTCTGGCGAACATGAATAGGTGCCGTTTCAGGTCAGGACCCTATTTCAGACACTTATTAATCAACAGAAATCAATATAAAACACAAACTCAGCAGGTCAGGCAGCATCTGTGGAGAGAATAGACAGAATCTTCAACCCAAGAAACCCACTGAGTCAGACGATGAATTACTCCAGCACTTTGTAATTTTGCTCAAGATTCCTGCATTTGCAGTTCCTTGTGTCTTTGTTTTGCTACGAGAATACCAGGCGTTTTATTCCTCGAATATTAGTTAGGTTTAAAAAACATAAGAACAGAAGTAGGTCAACTGGCCTCTCCAGTGTGTTCTACTCTTCAGTAAAATCATACCAGAGTCTTCGCCTAAAGCCCAGTCCTCAGATTTATGATGTGACATTAATAGCCTTTTCTCCCTTGTTTCTCAGCTCCTTCAACTTTTCTTCAGCCATGTAAGTCCCAGGTTTTTTTCAAGTTACTGTGGACTCCAAAGATCTATCGATCTCACAGCATCACAGAGTGGCTACAACTTGGAAGGACGTCTCCCAGCTTGTTGAGTCTGTATTGACTCTGCATGAAGTGCAATCTAACTGGTCCCACCAATCCATCTGAAATGTCACCCTGAAATGTCATACATGGATGCTGCCTGACCCACTGTGTTAGTCCAGAACTTTGGGGGGGGTTTTTAGACCAACTCGCTACTCCCCTCTTGTAGCCCTGCAATGTTATTTTCATTTGAAGATAGACACAAAGTGCCGGATCAGGTAGCATCTTTGGAGAATAAGAATGGGTGATGTTTCAGGTCAGGACCCTTCAGACTCTGAGTCCAAAGTCCTCTGAAGGTTCCAACCTCCCTTTTATTCTTAGACTGTGGTCCCTGGTTCTGGACTCCCCCAACATTGGGAACATTTTTCCTGCATCTAGCTTGTCCAGTCCTTTTATAATTTTATACTTTTCTATAAGATCCCCTATCATCCTTCTAAATTCTAATGAATATAAGCCCAGTCTTTCCAATCTTTCCTCATATGACAGTCCCGCCATCTCGGGGATTAACCTTGTGAACCTACGCTGCACTGCCTCAATAGCAAAGATGTCCTTTCTCAAATTAGGAGACCAATACTGCACACAATATCCAGGTGTGGTCTCACCAGGATCCTGTACAACCGCAGAAGGACCGCTTTACTCCTATACTCAAATCCTCTCGTTATGAAGGTCAACATGCCATTAGCTTTCTTCACTGCCTGCTGTACCTGCATGTTTACTTTCAGTGACTGGTGTACAAGGACACCTATGTCTCGTTGCACTTCCCTTATTCCTAATCTGACACCATTGAGATAATAATCTGCCTCCTTGTTCTTGTCGCCAAAGAGGATAACCTCACATTTATCTACATTATACTGCATCTGCCAAGCATCTGCCCACTCACTCAACCTGTTCAAGTCACCCTGCAACCTCCTAGCATCCTCTTCGCAGTTCACCCAGCTTTGTGTCATCTGCAAATTTGCTAATGTTACTTTTAATCCCATCGTCTAAATCGTTAATGTATATTGTAAATAGTTGAGGCCCCCATACCTGAGCCTTGCGGAACTCCACTCGTCACTGCCTGCCATTCTGACAGGGACTCGTTAATTCCTACTTTTTGTTCCCTGTCTGCCAACCAATTCTCTATCCATGTCAATACCCTACTCCAAATACCATGCACTCTAATTTTGCCCTCTAATCTCCTCTGTGGGACCTTATCAAAGGCTTTCTGAAAGTCCAGATACACTACATCCACTGGATCTCCTTCATCCATTTTACTTGTCACATCCTCAAAAAGTAGGTTCACGAGAGTAATCCCCGGGAAGCCAGGTATAACCAGATTGGCTTTTAACCCGCCCTGTGTCCGAATATTCATCATGGGTGGTACATCTTGGAGTTCACCTGTGCTCACCAGCATTGAATGAACACTGTGTAATTAGCTGCCTGGTTTACTTCCTGATAATCAATGCCATTGACCCAATGAAGAGGATAAGATAGAACAATAGATACTCATACCTATTTAAGCTGCACAACCAAACAGTAATGTGCACTGCTTTAATTTTACCCAACACACCCAACACTTCCCATTTTATCATGCAATTGAAGACTCCTGCACTTCCCTGAGGAACGTCTTTAAAATAAATCCAGCACATTGCCAGGAGCTGAAGCCATTGGTTCCATTCCATTAACTTGGCATCATGTGTAATAAATGCTGCTTATTTTTGGATGCTTTCTTATGTTATTGGAAAGCATCTCAGAGGCAGAAGGGAGATTTCTACAATTTCTAATGTTATCCTAAGTGCATGTCATTGGGAACTTTATGATTTTTTTAAATAATTAGCTTAACAGTGAAATCTTTTCTTATGCAATATATCAATTTTAACTGCTGTGAAAGGTTTGTAATGAGGCTGTAACGCATAATAGCAACGGTTAATTATGTGAAAAATCTATTCTATCACCATCAGCTTCACCATTTAGAACAGCAGTCATTTTTTAAAGAAGGGTCTTGGCCTGAAGATGATTTGTCCATTTCCCTCCACAAATGCTGCCTGACCCATTGAGTTCCTCCGGAAGTATATATTTTGTTGCTTCAGATTCCAACATCTTGTTTCTCCAACCATTTTTTTCTTCCCAGTTGTCTGGCACAGTGGCACAGCTGCTGTGTAACAATGCTGGAGAACCCAGTTCAGTCCTGTCCGTGTGGAGTTTGCATGTTCTCCCCATGTGGGTTTCCTTCGGGTGCTCCAGTTTTTTTCCCATATCCCAACAATGTGCTCGTTTATGGCTGAATTGGCCTCTGTAAAATTGCTGGTAGACAAAAGTGCTGGAGAAACTCAGCGGGTGAGGCAGCATTGTTGAGCGAAGGAAATAGGCAACGTTGTAAAATTGTACTGTAAAATTGCTACTAGTTTATGGGAAAATGGGATAACATAGTGTGAACGGGTCAGAGTGGACTTGTTTGGCTGAAGAGCCTATTTCCATGCTGTATCTCTAAACCTGCCATTATTTAAAAATAAATTCCTTTGGTAAAATACTTGATGGAAATAGAGGTGTATTCTTAACATTGAATGGTATTTTAGGGTAGATATGTCTGTAATTTTCACTGATGGTTGGTTGGGACAAGAGAGAAAAAAGATAATTGACTGGCACTTTCAGTTTGCTGCAAGAAATGCTAATCAAATGATACGAGTCAGAATCTGAAATTGTCCCTGGCTTTGCTCTTCATAAGTAATCCCCTTAGATTCTACTCTTGTTAAGTTCACAGTTTGTATGGATTCATCTTTCTCCACATCCTTTCTGTACTTCAAGAAGGTGGTTCACCAGTTAGCATTGATGCTTCATGGCTTTTTCTGCCATCCGCAATGATCGTTCCCTCCGCAACTCCCTGGTTAACTCATCCCTTCCCACCCAAACCACCCCCTCCCCATGTACCTTCCCCTGCAACCGCAGAAGATGCAACATCTGTCGCTATACCTCCTCCCTCGACTCTGTCCAGGAACCCCGACGGTCCTTTCAGGTTAGGCAAAGGTTCACTTGTGGAAATCAAAATTGTCAACATTTCCGGTCACGAGGCAGAGAGACTTGCTGGTTAGTCTTCAATCATACAGAAGATGTGGGTGATAGAAAGAAGTAGAAAATAGAAAATGCTGGAGAAACTAACTATCGGTGGAAGGAGAAACAGTTAATATTTCGGATGAGGAACATTCATTAGAACTGGTTAAGTCAGGGACATGGGAAGATGTATCAGATCAAGAAAGGCCAGCAGGCAGCAAGAGGAATCAAAGAGCCAAAGAGATAAATAAAACCCCGGCAAGAACTAACAGACGATGCTTGACATTTCCTTCCATTAGGCAATTTATAAAGACCCGTTAGAGCTGATATGGATATATGGTTGCGAATAGTGGACCCAGTTAACATAATCATTTTGTGAATAGCAACATCTGAAGCAACGTTTTAGACCTGAAAAGACAGTGGTTTCTTGAACAAAAAAATAAAGATGACATTTAGTTTAGTTTAGAGATACAGTGTGGAAACAGACCCATCAGCCCACCACGTCCACGGCAACTGGCAGTCCCCACACACTAACACTATCCTACACACACTGGGGACAATTTACAATGTTACCAAGCCAATTAGCCTACAAACCTGTACCTCTTTGGAGTGTGGGAGGGAACCGGAGCGCCTGGTGAAAACCCGTGCAGGTCAGGGGGAGAAAGTACAAACTTCATCCAGACAGCACCCGTGGTCAGGATCAAAATGGGACCCTGGTGCTGTAAGGCAACAACTCAACCACTGCACCACCGTGCCGACACGAATAAACCTTTTTTGCCAAAGGTGTTGATCTGTCTTGAAGATTGCCTCAAAAGAAAGTATTCCAAAATTCCTTCAAATGAAAAGCTTTAGTCGGAAGAATAATTCCATCTGTCTGCCTATTATCATCAAAATCGACACCCAGAACCATATTGTGATCAAGTAATGTGACATGATCTACACAAGACCAGACTATTCATCCCTTTGGTATTGCTCTAGGGAAACATAAAAATGGAAGTAGCTGGAAACAATTTCCACTCAGATATTTACTGAAGCTTCCAATGTCATTGAACAGAGGGATGGCTGAGCTCTGGGAAAATATGAAGCACATTCCACTTCATTCACTTGATGCATATTTGTCATCTTGGATTTATATTACACTAGCTCATGCTCTATTTTCTCTAAATCACAATATTTGAAGAAGTCTGCGACTAAGGCACTTACTTCTTCAAGAAGCATAAGAAGTATAAGGCACTTCAGTCCCCAAATAGCTCAATGAATCCACTTAATTATAGAATCATGGAATTGTACAACAAGGAGCAGACCATTCGGCCCAACTCTTTCATGCCGACCCGTGGCTTAGCCTTCTATACCTAAGCATGTCATCCACACAGTTCATAAATTCTGTTTGTGACCCAGCTTCATCTACTCTCTCGGGCAGTGCTTTTCAAGTACGGCGTTCTCTTAGTGAATAAAGTCTCTCTCATACCCCCTCTGAATCATTTCCCCCTTACCCTAAACCAATGTCATAGATTCTTCAGCCCAACTTGCCCACCCCGACTAACATGTCCCCTCTACACTAGTTCCACCTGCCAGCATTTGGCCCATATCCCTCTAAACCTGTTCTATGCAGTTTCCTGTCTAAATGTTTCATGAGTGTTGCAATAATCCCTGCTTCAATTAACTCCTCTGGAAGCTTGTTCCATAGTCACAAAGAGAAGGCTAGGTTATTGAGGACTAAGATGAGGACATTTTTCTTGTCCTAGAACGTTATGGATTCTCCATCCCAAAGGGCTGTAAATATTTAGTCTTTGTTTGTTCAAGACTGAGATCAATAAACTTCTGGTTGCCATGAGAATCTGGTTAATCTGGTTAATTGGAGGTGGGAAAGGTAGGTCGATTTAAGGTATACCTTAGCCATGATCTTACTAACTGCCAGAACAGGCTTCATATGTTCATAGGTTCGAGAAGCAGAATTAAGCCAAATGGCCCATCAACTTTACTCTGCCATTCAATCATGGCTGAACTATCTTTCCCTCTCAACCCCATTCTCCTGCCTTTTCCCCATAACCCCTGACACTAGTAATCAAAAATCCATCAATCTCCACCTTTAAAATATCCATTAACTTGGCCTCCACTGACACCTGTGGTAATTCCACAGATTCACCACCCTGTGACTAAAGAAATTCCTCCTCATCTCCTTTCTAAAGCTACGTCCTTTTATTCCGAGCTATGTCCTCTGGTCCTAGATTCTCCCACTAGTCGAAACATCCTCCTTACTATTCGGTAAGTTCCAATGAGGTCTCCTTTCATCCTTCTAAACCCCAACGAGTAGAGGCCCAATGCTTGAGAAGTTCAATCACCTATTCCTGCTTCTTATTTCATATGTTCCTGCTTGATCCAATATTAATATCCAGTCTGCATTATAAAGGCAGTAGCTACAAAGTTGATCTAAATGTTGCTTGCACTTTGTTACATTACCCATTGTATGAGATGTACCAATCAATTCTTCCCACAGCTCCTCTTGTGGATTCCAGCCCAGGACACAGTGGCTCAGCTTTGTTGATGCTGTTGTCTTTGGCCTTTGTGGGCTTAGCTGTTTTTATAATCTACAAGTTTAAAAGGTAAAGTATGCTTGCATGATTGGATGATGTATCAGTGAATGTTGTTTTGTTTCAGTACATTTACTGGAATACCACCACATTTCATTTAACATTTAAAAAAGCTAAGATTATAATCCAACATAGGGTTTTACTTTCTTCTACTTTACTAACCTTCATGTTGTGCTGCAGTTTAGAATATAAATTACAATGTAGTATACAAAGAATAATATGTATCAGCATGCCTATTTCATTTAACGGATTATGGTCAAAAATGTAATTCCTGCAATAGCATTAACGGCACTAAAACAGTGGTAAACGGGTAAAGCACTCAATCTTCCAAAGTTACTCCTTTTGTTTCCGTAATTTTGGAGATAGACTACAGCTCTCTCACCCAACACTGTAACCCGCCCAGCGCCACTGACCCTGGTTCCGTCTGAGATATTTCTACTTCGATTTTCTTTTGGGGCAAAAACATGAAAATCTTCTTTTAAGCAAAATGGAGCATTTCTCCATGTAACTTTACTTTAAAAGTTCATAAGTTTTAGGAGCAGAATTAGGCCATTCGGCCCATCAAGCCTACTCCGCCATTCAATCATGTCTGATCTATCTTTCCATCTGATCCTCATTCTCCTGTCTTCTCCCCATAACGCCTGACACCCATACTAATAAAGATTCTGTCAATCTTTGCCTTAAAAATATCCATTGACTTGGCTTCCACAGCAATGAATTCCACAGATTCACCACCCCCTGACTGAAGAAATTCCTCCTCATCCCTTTTCTAAAGGTACGCTATGGCCTCTGCTCCTAGACTCGCCCACGAGTGGAAACAACCCCTCCACAATCAATCTATAAAGGCCTTGCACCTTAGACTTTGGACTTTATACTATTAGTCCAACTGTTGACTAACTGGGGTTCACAAGAACCTTTTGATAACCTTGATTTGTTTGATTGACCCATGGGGATGATTGGGGGGCGGGGGGGGTGGTGCATTTAGCATAGACAATGGTACTTTGATAGGATTCATTCTCAGCCCACCTTTCCCCCACTGCCCCTCCCCCAGTCTCCCTTTGGAGAATTGAAGAGGTGTTCTCCACAATAATGATGGGGTTTTTTAATACAACGAAAGAGAAAGTTGTGCAATGTATCAGAATGCAAAACTTAAAAAAGGTGATTTAACTTTTCAAACCTGTTCTGCATTGGTTAATCTATGGTTTGTCCGCAGACATCCAATTTTATGCTGTTTTTCTTGAAAGCATTGGTTAAATTACCAATTGAATAGCCATCAGTTACTGTTTACATGAGAGACCTCGAATCTGTTGTGTAGTGAGTGTCTACAAGTCTCCTGTCGGGCACTATTTTTTATACCACATCCCCTAGCCATAGACTACCTAACCACGGGAAATAGCTTCCTTTTGAACACTCAATTAGTTATGCCCAGAATATTGTTAACTACAATCAAAGGTTATGGGGAAAAGGCAGGAGAATGCGGTTGAGAAGGAAAAATGGATCAACCATGGTAGACACAAAATGCTGGAGTAACTCAGCGGGTGAGGCAGCATCTCTGGAGAAAAGGAATGGGCGACGTTTCGGGTTTGAGACCCTTCTTCAGACTGATGTCAGGGGAGGGGGCGGAACAAAGATAGAATGTAGGAGGAGACAGTAAGATTAGTGGGAGAACTGGGATGGGGAAGGGGATGGAGAGAGAAAGCAATGGCTATCTGAAGTCAATGTTCACACCACTGGGGTGTAAATATGAGGCGCTGTTCTTTCAATTTGCGCTGGGCCTCACTCTGACAATGGAGGAGGCCCAGGACAGAAAGGTCAGATTGGAAATGGGAAGGGGAGTTGAAGTGCTGAGCCACTGGGAGATCAGGTAGGTTAAGACGGACTGCGTGGAGGTGTTCAGTGGAAACGATCGCCCAGCCTGCATTTGGTCTCGCCGATGTAGAGAAGTTGACACCTGGAACAGCGGATACAGTAGATGTGGTTGGAGGAGGTGTAAGTGAATCTCTGTCTCACCTGGAAAGACTGTTTGGGTCCTTGGTTGGATTCGGGGGGGGGGGGGGGGGGGGGGGGGGAGATAAAGGGACAGGTGCTGCATCTCTTGCAGTTGCAGGGGAAAGTACCTTGGGACGAGGTGGTATGGGTGGGAAGGGATGAGTTGACCTGGGAGTTTCGGAGGGAATGGTCTTTGCAGAAAGCAGAAAGGTGTGGAGATGGAAAGATGTGGCCAGTAGTGGGCTCCCATTGGAGGTGGCGAAAATGTTGGAGGATTATATGGGACGGTTGATGGGGTGGAAGGTGAGGACAATGGAGTCTCTGTCCTTGTTACGAATGGTGGGAGGGGGAGTAAGAGCAGAGCTGCGGGATATCGTGGAGACCCTAGTGAGAGCCTCATCTATAATGGAAGAAAGGAACATCCATTTCCAAAAGAATGAGGACATCTCCGATGGAACATCTCATCCTGGGTGTAGATGCGGCATAGACTGCGGAATTGGGAGTATGGATAGAGTTTTTACAGGAAGCACGGTGGGAAGAAGTGTAGTCAAGATAGCTATGGGCATCAGTAGGTTTGCAGTAGATGTAGGTCAATTGTCTGTTTCCTGTGATGGAGATGGTGAGATCTCTAAACTAAACAAAACAAAACTAAAGTTTAGAAATGGTAGGGAGATATCGGAGATGATCCAGGTGAATTTGAGTGCAGGATGAAAATTAGTGGTGAAGTCGATGAAGTCAGTGAGTTCTGCATGTGTGCAGGAGGTAGCAACAATGCAGTTGTCAATGTACCGGAGGTAGAGTTCGGGGATAGGGCCAGTGTATGGCGGAATCAGGGATTGTTCAACGTACCCTACAAAGATGCAGGCATAGCTAGGATCCATGCGAGTGCCCATAGCTATGCCTTGGATTTGGAGGAAGTGGAAGTAGTCGAAGGATAAGTTGTTGAGGGTAAGGACCAGCTCTGCTAGGTGGAGGAGAGTATAGTCGGAAATTGGCTGAAATAGATCAACCTTGATTGAATGGTGTAAACTCGATGGTTCGAATGACCTAATTCTGCTCCTATAACTTATGTAACACCCTAAACCTGAAAGCTGGGGAATGCTACTCTTGTTTGTGAAACGACTCCACAAAATTACCAAACTAAGCTCAATGCTCAATTCAGTCAATGGGAAGACAGGCAACAATGACAGGGCTTGAACACCATCACCTTTTGGCGTGTCCATGACGAATCTCCCAAACTTCTACAGATGCACTAAAGAAAATATTGTGATGGGATACATCTCCGCCCAGTACTGCAACTGCTCTGCTCTTGACCACCTGGACGTACTGAGGGTGGTGAGCACAGCCCAGTCCACCATGGGTTCATCACTTCCTTCCATCCAGTCCATTTTCATGACATATTATATCGTCGAAGATGCCTATCACCCAAGCCATTTTCTTTTCTCTCTTCAACTTTCTGGGAGCTTGTAAGGCCAGACATCATTTAAGAACAGCATCTTCCCAATTCCTAAAGCACTCATCTTTTCACACCATTTCTTGGAGACGCTGTCACATACTCTTCCTCTTAATTGTACCACAGTCAGTTATTCCTTTTTTACATGACTTCAGATTGTACTACAATCTTTGCACCATTCTGCTGCTTTGTAGTCACTGTTGTATGTGTTGTATTATCGATCATTACCACATGTAGTTTCTTGTGAACAAGGTATTTCATTGCATCCTGTTGTATATAACAATAAACTGATCTGAATCTGAACTAAAACACCAAATTTAACCCTGGAATCCATCCCATTCTTTACATACCTCTGCTGCACACCTTCCAAGCTAATAAGAGTCTCACTCGGGTCACTCCCTCTTCTCCCCTCTCCCATCACGCAAGAGGTACAGAAGTGTGAAAACGCACACCTCCAGATTCAGGGACAATTTCTTCCCAGCTGTTATCAGGCAACTGAACCGCCCTCTTACCAACTAGAGGACGTTCCTGAACTACCTACTTCATTGGAAATCTTCGGACAATATTTAATTGGACTTTACAGGACTTTATCTTGCAGTAAACGTTTTTCCATTTATCCTGCATATGCACACTGTGGATGGCTCGATTGTAAACATGTTTAGTCTTTCCGCTGACTGATTAGCACATAACAAAAGCTTTTCACTGTGTCTCGGTGTGTGTGACAATAAATTAAACTAAATTAATAGTAAGATTAAATGAGAACTTACCAGTTTGAAGTTTGATCTTTATTTTATGAGGAGTAACGATGAGGGATTACGTGAAGAACCTCGCCTGGCGCTGGAACGGCATACTTCAAAGCAGCGGCATGAAAAACACAGAACATAATAGCCGGAGTAAGATAGTAAGGCTTCTCATAGATTTAGAACTACCAGATGATCATTTATTTTATGAGGGTGGGGAGTGGAGGGCACGTAATCCCTCATCGTTACTCCTCATAAAATAAAGATCAAACTTCAAACTGGTAAGTTCTCGTTTAATCTTACTATTTTACTTCGGAGTCACGTGAGTGACTACGTGAAGATTTTGAAGCTTTCTGTGTTTTTCATGTCGAAGAATTTATTCCATACGACAGTCCGGCTCATTCAACACAGTGACGAGCGAATAACACATTTTTCCCCAAACATTGCCTCAAGTTATGTGATAAATTATTTCACATTATAAAGAATAAAAGTAATGCCCTTTCCATTGAAAGGCAAGTTTATCACAAAATATCAATTGATATATATATTTTGATGGTATGACAAAGCAACAATTATAGAGAACCCAACACTCCGTGTCCAAACCTGACACCATGACTGGTTCCTTTTTACTTTAACATTAATTTACACCCTCCTGCGGCCTTGCATCTTTGCTCGAGCGGCTCATCCCGTGCCATTCCTGTGAATGTATCTACCTCATTAACAGAGTGATTTTCCACCTTTCAGTGTCTAGTTCCACTGAGTGTATCCAATTTCTAACCATCTAGAATACATTCCTCTAGAACCATCAGTTTTTACTGAACCTAATGTGGTTTTTGTGTGTAATAAATAGTGTGTCTCATTACCACAGAGACTCTTACCTACTTCAACATATTTCATCAATGTTCACACACGCACACACACACACACCCAACTTAAGGCCGACAGGATATGCTTATAGGTTTACCTTGGTTTCAGCTCCTCTTGGTGTGCTTTGTTTGGTAAATTCATAAACATATATGATAATGCAATCTGTATCCACATGCAATTATAACGTAACATTTGCAATGTTTGCACTCTTATATTGATACTAAAGTCATCAGCATTATTATTTTCAATGTTAACTTTTTTGAATCATTGATAGAGTTAGAGTCCATTGCCTAAGGCAATTCAGGATTATTTATCTCCCGACTTATATATTACAATTTTGGACAGATTATATATATATATATATATATATATATATATATACATACATACATACATACATACATACATACATACATACATACATACATACATACATACATACATACATATACATATATATATATATATATAAAATATATATATATAAAATATATATATATATATATACACACACACACATATATATATATATATTTATATTAATATCCACATATATCCCTTTCCATATCGGGATATTATGAATGCACCTGATAACTTCTTGGTTAGTGTATTGTCCGTTAATAGGACGGTAACACTCTGAGCCCTATTATTGGCTCTATCAATTAGATGCTCAGAAAAATGCAATCCACAAGGAACTCCATATATCTAATATGATAAAATAGCTTTACTGTATACACAGACTTCCAATTTCATCACAATTGGTTCAACATCACTCAATATTTATGAAACAAATTCATGAAGGATCCGTATTGGGCCACCAAAAATGCCTCTGGCAGTGTCCTGCTACATTTTCATCAGACACTGCCCTATCAAACAAAATGAGGAACACAAAAGAACATCTTTTCCTTATGTAATTGAGAGAAAAGCATCCACCTTTCCTGTTCTTGGTTTACCCACAAGAAACATTTGAAAGATCGGTGATTTAATCTGTATGCAACCAGATTAATCGTAAGTAATCCATATTAATGACAATGTGTTTTTCCTCCCAAATTTGTTGTCTCCGATACCATTGTCTCTTCCTTAGCGATAAACAGCTGGACTAAATTTTTTAGAATATGCTACATCTGTTTACTCAGATAATCCCATGATTGTTATTTGACTTATCTTGTGTGTTTTAACATATGCCACAGCCGTGGTATTGTTCACCTTGATACGACATGGACACTTCCATAATAAAACAATTGATATTTTAATCCATAATTCCTTATACTTCAATAATTAATACAAATGTTTGGAAAATTTCTTAGGACAATCCATTAATGCTCACCTGGTATTATTGTCCGCAGTCCCAACAAGAGACGTATCAATTATTCTTATAAGAATAGATAATATTCTTATCTTTACCCAAACATTCACAGAAGCTGTACATCATCTGTAACACTTGCTTCAGTTTGCAACAGCTGTTAAGCTTATAGTTGAAGCAGCTTGTGAACCTTTTTTACATTACTTTAATAATGATCATGTATCATTTGATATTTGCATAAGCCTCTCACAAAGGCATACATTTTCTTATAAGCTTCTGTATTCCTTCTTTTGGAGCTTTATTTACCCTTTACCTAACCTAATGGAGGGACAAAGTATGTCAACAACAATGAGACATATTTGTATCATGGAACAATTTTCCCCCTCTTATGGTGCTGAATTACTTCTAAATTCAGAATAGTAATTTATGAATATTTTATTAATGCCTAAGCATACGCTTTATATAATGGGTCAGGTCCTTACCTTCCACCAGGTTTGTAATTGCAGCACTAATTTGCAGCCGACTCTTATAACCTTCCAATTTAAATGTAATCAAGATAACCCATGACCATGACCTCATTAGTGCAAGTGCTGATCTTTTATCAGCATAATTGTTCCTCCATTATTCTGTTTAACAGCCTTGAACTGGTTTAATCCTTTGGACAATGTTTTAACTTGCACAGCTTGACCCATTTTAATTAATTTCAAGCACCTGTAATATTGATTAACAATTTGTTAATAGCAACTGTATTTCCATGTTCTAGATGTTTCCATTTTAATAAATGTTCTTACACTGTGAAAGTGTATATAAAATGATGTTTTGTATGGTTTATACCATCAAATCTTTACACTGAGGTAATTTTATAATATATATGTACGTACCCCTTCTTTATTGGAGTTACTTTTGAGTGCAAACCTAAAATCAATTTTTAAGGTTTTCTTATACAGGTGAACCAATCCTTCCTTAGTTATATTAAATTAACGATCATAATACAGCTGTAATCCCCCACAATTGGAGATTTCATGAACTTATTTTGTAACAAGATGTTTGCACCTCTTCAACATACTTCAAGCCTTCTTCTCCCAATTATATGGGTTTGGATAAGGCTATGTTGGATTATACCACTTCTGCCTTTGTTTTGATCCATTATCAAATCTTTCATTGGATCATAGTTTTTCCCCCAAGTTTAAAGATCTTTGCCTTTGTTTTGATCCATTATCAAATCTTTCATTGGATCATAGTTTTTCCCCCCAAAGTTTAAAGATCAGTAGTCTGTTCTTTTGTAATCAATATCTTTGATTTATCATAAGGCAGGTTTATTCCATAATAATCAGGAGTTTAACATAACCTGATTTATATTGATCTGCGAATCTAGAGTGCAGATTTGGTAAATTATATATATTTCTTCCCATTGAGCTCCACAAACTGATGGCAATTTATTTTATTTTAAAAGTATTAGTTATTTGCACAACGTTTTATTTTCTTTTCTTTTTCTTTTTGAATAGTAATGCCATGCACCAGTTTGAAATACTTTGAAATTGTATTTCTTTATATCTCATATAATTTGAGACATGGATATCATAAACGGATTCACCGTTGATATCTTTATAAAACATAAAAGTTTTATCATGGGTACACAAAAAGCTGGAGAAATTCAGCGGGTGCAGCAGCATCTAAGGAGCGAAGGAGATAGGCGACATTTCGGGTCGAGACCCTCGTCCGAAGAAGGGTCTCGACCCGAAACGTCGCCTATCTCCTTCGCTCCTTAGATGCTGCTGCACCCGCTGAGTTTCTCCAGCTTTTTGTGTACCCTCGATTCTCCAGCATCTGCAGTTCCTTCTTTAAAAGTTTTATCATTTTCTGCTGTTTCAATCATTACAGCTTTGGTGAGTTTTTAGTTTCCATGTTTACTTTTCATGGCCTCACTCATCATTAGTTCTGCTGTTTTAACCATAACAGCTTTTAGTGAGAGACCAACTAATTTTGGTTTCCATGGTAATTTTCCATGGCCTTATTCAGGTGTTGTGCATACACCTGTGTGTATATATATATATATATATATATATATATATATATATATATATATATATATATATATATTTATATATATATATATATATTGGTGCTGTGGTGGGTACTTCATGACCAGCCACCACTATCAGTGCATTTTTAGGGTCAGTTTTTCCATTTTATTTTTCACTGCCCTTGTTTCTCCTGAGTTTTTTCCCCCTCAAGGAGGCTACCTTCAGAAATATCTGAGGTAGATATTCCCACCATATTTCATAATATTTTTTCCTTTTTATATGTGAAACCCCCTTAGGGTAGGTTAGGGAATATTTCTATTATTTTCCGTCTGAAGGCCTTCATTAACTTTTTAAATTATGGCCTTTCTGACTTATTTAAAATTCCCCCCCCCCCTGCCAAAACTTTGTGGAGCATCTAAACCTCCCTAATGTATTTTTAACGGTCACCAGTATCGGAACCGGCTCCGTAATTAATCTCCCGTCCCGATCGCTGGGTATTCCCCCGGGACGTTCTTTTTTAAACTCCGTTGTATTATACAGAGTATTTTTGTTCTATTTTACTCTTTTATTTTATTTTTGTTTTTAAATTCATTTCAAATCCTGGTTCAATACACCAGGCACGGAGTTTTCCAGACCCTAAAAGTTTTTCAACTGCACTTACCTGCCGGTTCCGTACCTACCGCTGTCGACGAGCTAGCCTCTGCAGCTCTTCCTTCTGCCGTCAGCGTCGACGTAATGGCGTTCCAGCGCCAGGCGGGGTTCTTCACGTAGTCACTCACGTGACTCCGAAGTAAAATACATACTTCCATACATTCCGTGCCCGCACTGTCTAAGGTGCACTATGTGTGGGTGAAGCAGGATTCTGCTTGTGATCATTGAGATAATTTTTACTCCTTTAGCCTGTAATCACAGCATTGGATTTTCGTTTTGCCATTCCCACTGGGCATGAAGCATAGTTTGGACGGAGCCTAAAGAGGAGCGACTAGTGCTCAGGATTCTGTGTCCCATCCAGAATCGATCTAATGTTGCTGCTGGCGAAATGAATGCAAGGGAGAAAATCAGACAGGATTATTATTACAAAGCTCTCTGTCTTCTGGGCTCAGGCAAGGAACATGAGAAAAAACAAATAACAAACACAAATGAGAAAAAACAAATCTTCTTGCCTGTAATTTTATAACAATCACTGTTGCCTGGAACAAAGATTTGTTTCCTCAGTTGCAGCTTCCCTGAGGGGGAGATATTCGACTCTGTGTCAAACCCATGTGAGAATATTCCATGCCAGGTGATCTTCTCCCTTGTAAATTTAATTCCATTAATCAGAAACCTAGATTCCGTGACCCACCCCCTCCCCACCCCCCCGTGTATCTCTGTGTTCTGTCTTACTTAGCCGGACTGGTTTACTAACATTGTCTCTAATTGAACAGCCTCCTTCAGGTGAATAATTGCCAAACTTGACCTGTATGAATGTTCAATCTTGCCCCCAGCTCAAGATGACCATCAAGACCATCCCTCTGCGCCACCGCCCCCCTCATCAAACACTTAACTGATGAAAGCCAAGGCCAACGCTAATGCCAGAGTTGGGAATTATCAATGTGGCTTAATGTAATTAATATAATGCGATTTTTGAAGCTGCACTAAAAGATATGAACAATTACTTGCATTGACGTCCATCCTAATTATCTTCATTATAAATAAAAGCAAGAGGTTGACAGAAGCATAGAAAATAGATACATAGAAAATAGGTGCAGGAGTAGGCCATTCGGCCCTTCGAGCCAGCACTGCCATTCAATGTGATCATGGCTGATCAACAGAAGCCAATTAAAGTAGAAACTGCATGTCTTTGGAGTGCAGGAGGAGCCGACCACCCAGAGAAAACAGGGAGAACGTGTAATCTCCATACAGACAGCACCCATAATCAGTATCAAACCTGGGTCTATGGCACTGTGAGGCAGCAGTTCTACTGCACTACATCTAAGATGAGAAGTTGCTATTGCTGTCAGCTAAACAAAGACAGTGATTTTCTTTTCTTCATGGCTTCTTAATGAAAGCTGGTTAATACAAATAAGATCACCCCCTCATCCGTCTGTGCTCCAAGAAAAAAACTCCGAGCCTGCTCAACCTCTTCCTATGACTCAGGCCCTCGAGTCCTGGCAACATCCTCGTAAATTTGCTCTGCACCCTTTCCAGTTTTACAATATCTTTCCTATAACAAGGTGACCAAAACTGAACACAATATTTTAAATATGGCCTCACCAATGGTAGAAATTGTGAAGATCCATCTGTGTGTCTCTATTTTTGTTTCCAAATTTTCAGCATTTGCACTGATTACCACTGCAACTAGACAGCATCATATTTTTTCTCATTTTAGCGTTATGCCCCTTCTCTATCACATTTTTACATTTAAAAGTCACATCACAATGGCTTCCTCATCAATAGAAACATCTTTAAAATAACAGTCTCATTTATGAATGAGCAGTATCAGAGGACAATTGGACAGGATTATTGATGTCTGAATTCAAATATGCAAACTCTGGGGAACTGTGGTATGATCTATAGATGAGATTTTTAAATGGCAATGGGATTTTTCTTTTTTTTCCTTTTTGAGATATTGAACCGCAGACAAAATATCATTTGTAATTCCATAACTGAAATGTATAGACAAATTGATTGTTTGCTGTTTTCATTCAATCTATCCCACCGGACTTCATCATTAACTAAGTTTTTCCACTTTAGTTCAACTGCAAGAGAATAGAACCTTCTGTTTTCCTCTGGTGTGACAGACCTTTGTCCTATACTTAGTTTTATCAGGGCTTAACAACTTATCTTTGTTTGCTTCCTTGGTTCCCTTTTCCGGGTACAGATAGTACAGGTATAATGTGTGTTTCATTGATATGAATTGGATATAACATGAGTGATGAATTCGGGAACGCTATTTGCATTACTTGGGCCGAATTGGTAATGAAGCGATTTGGATGGGGTACTAGAGAACTACTTAAAAATAATATTTGAAATTGACAAGCAGAAAAAAAAGCTGTTTTGGATTTAAACAGTACATGAAAAAAGACTGTTTCCATAAAACCTCCACGCAGTAATCAGACACTTGTCTCAAGAATGTTTCTGCTGCTACTATAACAGTGTGTGTAGCATGTGATTGCTTCTTTTGACACATCTACAATAATGCTCCATTAAATTATATAACATTCAGTCTTTCATATGTTTAATTTGCAGTGACAAAAATAAACTATGGCTGTTTAGAAAGATCTCTATTTTTGAAAATATTACAGGATTTTTTTGCCATTGCGAGTCTGAAACATTCTAGCCCACAATGCTCTCTTGCCCAATGACACATTGGTCTTGATAACATGATTATCTAATAAACAAGGTTTCTTTGGAATGCACCTTTGCATTATAGCAGAACAACCTGCATCCCATGTCTACGGCAGTAGTCTATCTTCAAATCACAGAGTGCCTGATGTCCTCCCGTCTGCAGAGTGTCCCTTTCTAGTATTTATACTTCAATCAACTTTTGCAAATGCATCGGAAAGGTCCATTTGAGTTATACAATCTGTGTTACTTTAGTCCATGTACTCCATGAGCAAGATGGCCCACAAAACACATTGTCGCTGAGAGAGTGGCTCAACTGGGACATGGCTTTAAGATATTCGTATTTACTCATCACGTGACGTTGCTTTGGCATAATAAATATCAACAATCTCAGGAAACTCTTCCCTGCCCCATTCAGTTGCATCCTGACCAACCTCTGTTTGAAGCTGCCCCCAGATTTGTTTTTTACAATTCTGAACAAAGAGCCACTTTCCCTTTCAGTTGACTTGCTTTCCATTCTCTGAAGTCTGCAGAAAATGTCATTAACTATTCTTGTGCATTTGTGGCACTCTATCTGATCAGCACTATTGCTCAGCAGTCTGGCTCATGGATGCTGCTCTATTGAAACTCACTGCTGGTCTGTGAATGCCATTGCTGAGCACATGAGAATGGGCTTGAACCTACCTGTCACATGAGTTATTGCCCCTCTCATCCCTTGCAGGAATCACACAGTGTTGTGGGAATCCACACACCCCATTCTATTCCTTGGCACTTAGCTGTCCCAATAAGTCCTGTTCCCCATTCCTTCCCCCAAACCCCTGCCATTTCACTCCTGTCTACAGGTCACTGTTGAATTTACTTCAACCAATATTTTGGAGAAGTCTGAAGAAGAATCCCGACCAGAAACCTCACCTTTAGACCTCAGGCTTTAGCGATACAGCGTGTAAAAAGGCCCTTCGCCTCACCGAGTCTACGCGGACCATCAATCACACTAGCACTATCCTGCACTCGAGGGACAATTCACAGAGACCAATTAACCTACAAATCCGCACATCTTTGGAATGTGGGAGGAAACTGGAGCACCCGTAGAAAACCCACGCGGTCACAGGGAGAACGTGCAAACTCCGTACAGATGGCATCCAAGGTCATGATCGATCCCGGGTCTCTGGTGCTGTGAGGCAGCAACTCTACCACTGCGCCACTGTGCCATCCCTTTCCCTCCACAGATGCTGCCTGGCCCGCTGAAATCAGCCAGCACTTTGGTTTGTGCTCAAGTCTCCAACATCAGCAGCTTTTTGTGTCAGTATTTTGGAGAGGGCGTTCCAGAGTCTCAACACCACTCGGTAACAAATGTTTTTATCTCTTGTTCTTTTGGTAATCATTTTACCTGAAGATCGTACCATGCAGAAGAGTATAGCACTGGAAAGAGGACCTTCAGCCCACAATGTCTATGCTAACCATACTGATCCTTTGATTATTGATCATTCCGCCTCTCTCAACACCTCTCTCGTTCCTTTTATACTCGCCATTTTCATATCTCCTCTACATTCACTCCAATGCCGTGACCTCTCTCCTATAGTGTGTTGTCCAGAATTAAATGTATTAGCTTAGAGATACAGCACGGAAACAGGCCCTTCAGCCCACTGAGTCCACACCGACCAGTGATCCCCACACATTAACACCTACACACATTAGGGACATTTTTTACATTTACACCAAGGCAATTAACCTACAAATCTGTAAGTCTTTGGAGTGTGGGAGGAAGCTAATGATCTCGGAAAAATCCCAAACAGATCACGGGGATAACGTACAAACTCCATACAGACAGCACCCGTAGTCAGGTTGGAATCTGGGTCTCTGGTGCTGTAAGGCAGTAGCTCTACCGTTATGCCACTGTGCCACCCTACACATTCTTCACACATAAAGCTGCTTCTGAACTCATCTACTTATTGTTGTTGAAGATAGACACAAAAAGCTGTAGTAACTCAATGGGACAGGTAGCATCTCTGGAGAGAAGGAATGGGAGATCCTTCTTCAGACTTATTGTTGTGTTGCCTGATTATTCTCTTGAGTATCAGTTTGTTTGGCACAAGGACAGTCTTGTGGCTTCTATTGATCATTAATGGTTCTCTCTGAATATGTGAGAACAATTCCTATTTGCAAATGGTGATTGAGTAATATTCTTCCCTCTGGCTTCTCTATACACAACTCTTCAAACCTGTCTCACACCTTCCTTTCTTATCTCTGGACCGTGTACCAACCATCTGCCTACCAAAAGCCACCCGTGTCTATGTCCACCAATTACCTGCAAGGCTCACCTCTTCCACAGCCAACAATGGACCAATCTTGGCCCCACTTTTCTTTGGTCATTGCTGCTGGCTCTGACTTGTTCTGAATCTTTTCATACCTCTCGTTTCCCTCTCCCCTGACTCTCAGTCTGAAGAAGGGTCTCGACCCGAAACGTTACCTATTCCCACTGAACCACTGAGTTACACCAGCATTTTGTGTCTTTCTTTGGTGTAAACCAGCATCCGCAGTTCCTTCCTACACAAGCTTTGTTCTGCCTCTTCCCTTTTCCAGCTTTCTTCTTTTCTCCCACCATCTCACTACGATCAGTCTGAAGAAGGGTTTCGACTTGAAGCATCACCTATGCATGTCCTCCAGAAATGCTGCCTGTCCCACTGAATTACTCCAGCACGTAGTGTCTTTTCCAGTGAAACTAGTGTAAGAACTGTAGTCAAGATAGGTTAACTAGCACCTATACTAATCCACAAATACTAATCCTTTCTGGCTTTATCGCCTTGGCATGAAATATATTTGATAGGAATCGATCCGTCCTTCTCTCACTAACAACCTAACACAACCTATGAGAGCAAGCTAACACATATCCATATATAGGCTCCACTTTAAAACAAGCATTTCTTCCAGTGTATATATATTTTCTTAATTGGCTGTCTGTCATTTTATACAGGAAGATACCTGGGATTAACGTTTATGCCCAGATGCAGAATGAGAAGGAGCAGGAGATGATAAGCCCAATTACTCAAATTGAGGGCACCCCCAACTTCACCCAAAGTGAATTAACCAGCCCAGAGGAATTCCCTGACGATCAACATGACACACAGAAATTAGGTAAATAAAGTAAAATAGCAATTAATTAAACAAACCTCCAATTTTAAACACACACACACACACACATGAACACAGTTCTCATAAAACCTGTGTTAGTTCTTGCAGCAATTCGTTCATAGAGTCATGGAGTCATCGTGTTACACAGCATGGAAACAGGCCCTTCGGCCTAACTTGCCCACACCGTCCAACATATCCCATCTACACTAGTCCCCATCTGCCTGCGTTTGGCCCACATCCCTCTAAACCTATTCATGTACCTGTCTAAATGTTTCTTAAATGTTGCAATAATACCTGCCTCAACTGCCTCCTCTGGCAGCTCATTCCTTACACCCACCACCCTTTGTGTAAAAATGTTACCCCTTAAGTTGCCATAAAATCTCTCCCCCCCACCCCTCACCTTAAGCCTATGTTCTCTGGTTCTCGATTCCCTTACTCTGAGCAAGAGAATCTGTGCATCTACCCGATCTATTGCTCTCATGATTTTGTACACCTCTATAAGCTTACCCTCTCATTCTCCTGCACTCCAAGGAATAGAGTCCTAGCCTGCTCAACCTCTCCCTAGAGCTCAGGCCCTCGAGTCATGGCAACATCCCTATAAATCCTATGTGCCCCCTTTCCAGCTTGACAATAGTAACATTTAATTGATAGGTTTTTGTTTTCAGTTGTGTACCTCCTATTCTCCCCACGGTTGAAGTTTCACGATGATTCAATGATTCTGCTGGTCAGATTTGGACTAGCCCATGTGAAGTAATCTATTTACTGAAGCAGAGTTTCATCAAGCTGATTAACAACGGTGGTGATGGCATTAATGTTTCTAATAGTCTCTCCTTACTCCTTTTACTTTCTTGTGTCTTGTGCCTCCCCGCACCAATTCCACTGCTTTTTGATGGGAAGCGACTAATTTTGTTCAGGGCATGAGTCATGAAAGGTTCCCTCCCACCACCACCCTCCACCCCCCTCACCTTTGACCTTTCTTCAACTGGCAGATGCATCTGAACACCATTCAAAAACACTGTGCCGGTACCATTATATCCGGTCAAAAGTCCACACAAGTGCATTGAACTCACTGAAAGTTGGCCAAGCAGCAACAAGAGCCCTTACTACAACCAAGCAGTCAGGCAACACAACATGGTGAGCAGATCAAGCATAAGATCATCTTGAATCACCTATACCTACAACAGTTTCGTCATTCGCAGTCCTACTGACTCAACGGATCTACTAATGCAGCTGATGGAATTGTAAGATTAAAACCCAAGTCCTATTATCTACGATCTTTTTCTACAATGGAAAACACTATTCTTTCAGAAGCCAAAACAAATCCAAATCAATAGCAATTTTTGTGTCCATTAGTGAGAACTTCCAGGATATGGAGAGGTCTGGACAACCTGTGGCCTCTGTGCTTTTGTCTCATCCATCATAGGGGAGTGGTGTCCACACTGAATTAGCCATGCCAGTAATAGGGAGAGTGATAAAGTGTGCTTTCCCATTTGGGTGGTGGGGTTTGATGAGGACTGGTGCTAGGAATTCAATGGCTTTGCACTGAAAATTGACCAAAACCATCGGGAGTTGACTGTGACTACTGGATTGTGAGTTGCTGCTGTTACCGTTCTCTCCTGACAGATGGACCAAAGTAGCCAGCGTGCCAGGCTTTGTGCAGTTCAGTCCTTGAGTTGAATTTCAGAGCTTTTGTCTTTCCCAGAGCAAAGAGAAGCACCAGGCCTGGTTTCTATTCAGAGTTGGTACAAGCCTTGGAATGCCGGGCCCTGTTAATGCCTGGACTGGCACATCTTCACATCAGAGTGAGAGTGCAGGCCAATGAAATGTCAATGTGTCTTACAGTGCTCTGAGCAGCCTTATCCACCATGTTGGAGGGACCGTCAGAGAGGAATGGCCATTGCGGGCACCGGGTGAGTACAGGGCCCTTACCCCAACAGTCACACCCACCTCCATACCTTTCACATCACTTTGTCACAACATTTCATTTTAAAGCATGCATTGTGTATATTCCTTTGCCGGAAAGAAATCAGTTTTTAATAATGACATTGCTTTGTTCTTTCTTCATGTCCCATTAAAAATGTGTCATTTGACCTTTTCACGGCCATTGCCTGCGTGGGTTTGTGTACTGGTAGAAAACTGAATCTACCTACCTTCAAGTAGATGAATGAACAGTAAGATCAAAAACAAAAACAACAGCTTTTTTCCATGAGTAGTAGCTCTACTCAATAACCAACAATCTGTAGCCTCCTTTTGCTCTGGTATTTTATTTATTTCACATGTTTAATCAATAATATTTTATTATTACTGTTTAATGTTTTATGTATCATTCCTAACTGTCACTGTATGTCATGTTGTCACTTGTGGGTGGAGCACCAAGGCAAATTCCTTGTATGTGAATACTTGGCCAATAAACTTATTCATTCATATACTTATTCATTCATTCATTCATTCATTTATTCAAATCCTATTATATATGGTCTCTTTCTACAATGGAAAATACCGCTCTTTTGGTTGCAAAAGCAACCAAGGGACATGCTTACCCTTTGACTATAGAAGTTGGGAGGTCATGCTGCGGTTACATAAGACGTTGGTGAGACCACATTTATAAGTGTTGTGTTCAGTTTTGATCACCATGTTAGAGGAAAGTTTACAAGGATGTTGCCAGGACTCGGGGCATGAGCTATAGCGAGAGGTTGAGCAGGCAGGGACTTTATTCCGTGCAGCGCAGGAGAATGAGGGGTGATCATATAGAAGTGTATATGAGAAGACAAGATCAGGTAAACACACAGTCTTTTTAGCCCAGAGTAGGAAAATCGTGAACCAGAGGACATAGGTTTAAGGTGAGGGGGTAAAGATTTAATAAGAATCTGAGGGGTAACTCTTTTACACAAAGGGTAGTGGATATATGGAACAAGTTGAAGGAGGAGGCAGTTAAGGCAGGTACTGTCACAATGTTTAAGAAGCATTTAGATGGATACATGGATAGGACAGGTTTAGATGAATATGGGCCAAACACAGGCAGGTGGGATTAGTGTAGATGGGGCATGTTGGTCTGTGTCGGCAAGTTGGACCAAAGGGCCTGTTTCCACACTCTGTGACTCAGTCTTTTAAAGGAACTGATTCCATATGGCCGTGATTCCTGCTGTGCCAACCTCCACTTCCAAACAATATTCCCAGAAAGAATAAGAGTATTGGAATAATGTTGAAAAGCTTTGAAACTGTCTAATGTGGATCATTTTGTGCTCGAGAAATGTTTGATGCAGCCTTTGGTTCATGGTAGTGATGGCACAGTGGTGCTGCAGTAGAGTTGCTGCTTAACTGAGACAAAAACCCATTCAATTGGGTGCTCTCTCTATGGAGTTTGTACGTTCACCCTGTAATTGCCTGGGTGCTCAGGTTTCCTTCCACACTCCAATGACGTGCAGGTTTGTGGATTAATTGACTTTGGTAAGTTGTAAAATTGTCCCTGATGTGTTAGTATTCATTGTTTGGCATCGACTCGGTGGGCCGAAGGGCATGTTCCGTGCTGTATCTCTAAAATCTAAAGTCTAGAATAAATCCAAGCTGAGAATCGTGATACAGTTATCCTCCTTCAGAGATACCACACTGTGGATGAGAACTTTAAACCAAGCCTTCACCTACCCTTAGAAGTTGACATAAATGATCTCAGTACATTCCAAAGCAGGAATGGTCTCTTTGGTGCTTCGGCCAAAAAATATTTCCCCACAAGAGTTTACCTGGTCATCAGCTTACTGCTAGCAGGACCCTGCTGTGATTGAATTTAGTGCCTACAAAAGTATTAAATCCTTCAGAAGTTAGCTATAAGGAGCTTTGGGCAACCTAAGGTCACAGAAGGCTCTATGTAATTGCAATGCTCTTCTCACAGTATAACGACTGTAGCCTGAGCTGATTCTAGGACAGAGCTAAAAGCCACACCTAAGATAGACACAATGTGCTGGAGTAATTCAGCGGGTGAGGCAGCATCGCTGGAGAGCAAGGATGGGTGACGTTTCGATTTGGGACCCTTCCTCAGACAGAAGCAAGGCCTGCTTTAGTTGCATCCTTATTGAGTGAAGCCTGTTTGGCACATTTCCAACCAAGCTGATGATTGTTGTGTACTGCGCAGAAATAAGGAACTGCAGATGCAGTTAATCCACAAAAGGACAGTAAGTGCTGGAATAACACAGCAGGTTTAGGCAGCATCTCTGGAGAACATGAATAGGTCAAGTTTTCAGTCTGATTGTAAAGAGGGGAGGGGAGGGTGGAGGAGAAGAAAGCTGGAAGAAGGGAGAGGTAGGGCCCACCATGGTGGGTAATAGGTGAACAAAGGGTGGGGGGGAGGGGGAGGTGGGTTGGTAGGCAGGCAGATGGTTGAAACAAAGGCGCAGAGATAAAAGCAGAAGGTGTGAAACAGGATTGAAGAGTTGCGAATTGAGAAGCCAGAGGGAAAAATAATTTGAAGTTCTTGACAAATCTCAGAACTGCTGAAGCAGGCTAAGTGATTATTGAGAAGTAAGGAACTGCAGATGTTGGAATCCTGAGCAAAACACATGGTGCTGGAGTAAATCAGTGGGCCAGGCAGCATCTGCGGAGGGAATGGATAAAAGAAGGGTCCTGAGCCAAAACAATGCCTATTCATTCCTTCCACACATGCTGCCTGACCTGCTGAGTTATTCTGGCACTTTGTGGGTTGCTTAAAAATCATGATATTGCTGAGATCATCTGATCAGCACATGGAAAGAGCTTATAAATTAATAATAGGCAAAGATAGGACAGATGGTCAGAATTTTCTTTCCCATGGTTGGCTTATCAACCTTTAAAGTGCGAGAAGGGAGTTTTAAAGGGATCTGAGGTGAAAGATTTCAATCAAAGAGTGGTCATTATCTGGAACTAGAGGAGGCAGTGAAATCAGATACAATCACGGGTACACAAAATGCTGGAGAAACTCAGCGGGTGCAGCAGCATCTATAGAGCTAAGGAGATGGGTAACGTTTCGGGCCGAAACCCTTCTTCAGACTGATAGGGGGTGGGGTGAGGCGGGGGGAAGAAAGGAAAAAGGAGGAGGAGGAGGAGCCCGAGGGCTGAGGGATAGGTGGGAAGGGGAGGGGACAGCAAGGGTCAACAGGATCGAGAGAATTCAATGTTCATGCCAAGAGGATGCAGACTCCCCAAGCGGAATATGAGGTGCTGTTCCTCCAATTTGCGGTGTTGCTCACTCTGGCCATGGAGGAGGCCCAGGACAGAGAGGTCGGATACGGAATGGGAGGGGGAGTTGAAGTGCTGAGCCACCGGGAGGTCGGGTTGGTTATTGCGGACCGAGTGGAGGTGTTCAGCGAAACGATCGCCAACCCTCGCTTGGTCTCACCGATATAGATCAGCTGGCATCTAGAGCAGCGGATGCAATAGATGAGGTTGGACAGATACAATCACTCCATTTAAGAGGCACTTGGACAGGCAATTGAATAGGTAAGACATAAAATGATATGGATGTAATGTTGGCAGGTGGGATTAGTGAAGAAGGGCAAAAAGGCCGGCATGGACCTGGCAGGCTGAAGGGCCTCTCTCTGTGTTGTCCAACTCTGTGACTCTATGATACATTAACAAATTCTGAAATCGAACACCTGAACTGAGTATGCATGTCATCAAGTGAAGCCACATAACTTGCTCTTCAAAGACACAGGGACAACTCCACCTTCTAGTTCTAAAGTACTTTCACTGGAAATTAAAATGCACATAGCATTAAATCTTTCTGCCAAAGGTTCACACTGCTTTCCTTCAGGACATTTTATAGGACACTGCACAGTATGCAGTGTCACATTATATGTGGAAGCTAATATAAGGCGGGAAGGATGAAACCATGTACTAAAATCTCTATCCAAAATCATTACTCCTTCAACAACATTACTACAGAATAAACACTTCAAATATACTTCAAAGGCCACCAGTCACTGAGACATTCTGAGATTGTGAATGGCACACGATCAAAATCCAAGTTATTTGCTTCTGTTCCTGGTGCCCTTGAAGAAGTGGACAACCTTTACATTAGAAGAATATTCCTCAAAGCAAAGTGGAAGCGTAAATATCAAGGACACTTCTCATTCAATATGTGGATTGCTTCTGATGCAACTCATGAAACAGTAAAGGTGAATTCCTCTTATCTTGGCTCAAAGTTATTTTTTATTTTTTAGCTATTCCAGGACAGTAGAGGCAAGCAATCAAAATGAAAAGATGCCTCCTTGTTTGTAATTATTTAATGTTTTAGCATTGATTGATCACTCTGCTCCAAAGTACCAATGCATCGGCTGCGTAATGAAGCGCAGTCAGGCAACAACTCTATTCAGGACACAAGGTGCTGGAGTAACTCAGCTGGAGTAACTGTACTCAACTCAGTAACAAAGATAGCACCTTTGGAAAAGGACCTCAAAGCCGAAAGGTCACGTATCCATGTTCTCCAGAGATGCTGCCTGACCCGCTGAGTTACTCCAGCACTTTGTGCTCCAGAGATACTGTCTCACCCGCTGAGTTACTCCAGCAGTTTGTGATGTCTGAAGAAGGGTCCCGACCTGAAACATCACCTTTAGACTTTATTTTACACTTCAGCGATAAAATGTGGAGACTGGCCCTTTGGCCCACCGAGTCCGTGCTGACCAACGATCACCCCATACACTAGCTCTATCCTACACACTAGGGACAACTTACAGTAGCCAATTAACCTACCAACCTGCACATCATAGGAATGTGGGAGGAAACCCACGTGGTCACGGGAGAATGTACAAACTCCTTACGGACAGCATGCGTGGTCAGAATCGAACCCGGGTCCCTGGCAGCAACTCTGCCACTGTGCCACCTATCAATGTTCTCCAGAGAAGTTGCCTAACCTGCTGAGTTACTCCAGCACTTTGTGTTGTTTTGTGTAATCCAGCATCTGTAGTTCCTTGTGTCTACATGATATAAACTCTATTGAAATGCTCTACCTACCAAAGAATCGAGAGCTTTATTATCTGCATTTCACCAAAGTCGCTGGGATTAGTGCTCTGATTGCCTCACATGGTCTGTGAGACTTTAGTTGCATACAATATACATCCAAAAGAAATATTAATGTGCATATTGATTAAAAACCCTCAAATATAAAGATTATATTGTAAGTCAAACAAAAGCGGAATAATGAGGGCGCTGGAGCTCTGTTCTTTTCTGTGAAGACTGTCATTTCAAAATACCTTGGATTGAAGAAGATCGTTAACAAATATACTAAATCCTTCCTCGTGGAGACTGAATAATCCAATGCAGATTGAATGAATGAGAAATACAGTTTGGAAACAGGTACATTGAGTCCTCATCGAACGAAGATCACCCGTTCCTCCAGCTTTTGCATCTACTCCCTGACACACTAGGGGCAATTGTATAGAGGCCAATTAACCTGCAAACCTGCACATCTTTGGGATGTCGGAGGAAACATGCTGTGAGGCAGCAGCTCTACCAGCTGCGCCACCGTGCCATCCTAATGATGACTGTATTCCAGCCAGAACCTCTGAAATGGAAAAAAGAGACGCCAAAAATAACAAAACGATTTGTACAATGTTCATATTATTCTACATCTAGTCGGTGCATGCCATGTTTAGACATCGGAATTCAAGCATCAATTTAAATAGGATGGATATGGGCGGCACGGTGGTGTAGCAGTAGAGTTGCTGCCTTGCAGCGCTCGCCACACCAGAGACCCGGGTTCAATCCCGAGTAACCATATAAACCATATAACAATTACAGCACGGAGACAGGCCCTCTCGGCCCTTCCAGTCCGTGCCGACCATTTGTTTTCCCCTAGTCCCATCTACCTGCACTCTTGAGTACGGGTGCTGTCTGTACGGAGTTTGTACGTTCTTCCCATGATCGCTTGGGTTTTCACCGAGATCTTCCGTTTCCTCCCACACTCCAAAGACATACAGGTTTATAGGTTAATTGGCTTGGTATTAATGTATAAAAGTAAAATTGTCCCTGGTGTGTGTGGGGTAGTGGTAATGTGCAGGGATCACTGGCCGGCGCAGACTCGGTGGGTTGAAGGGCCTGTTACTGCACTATATCTCAAAACTAAACTAAACCAAATGTCTAAAGACTCAGCCGATGCTCTTGTGAACCACAGTGGGTTGAGAATAGTCATTGTCTCTCTGCAAGTTTTTACTCAGAGGACGGTGTATAAATGGACCGAGCTGCCAGAGGAGGTCATTGAGGCAGGTACTATTGGATAGGTATGTGGACAGGTATGTTTTAAAGGGATGCGTGCCAAATACAGGTAAATTGGAACAGTTTACATTGCACTGAGTCTGTGCTGACCAGCAATCCCCATACACTAACTCTATCCTATATACTAGGGACAATTTACAGTTTTTTTTACCAAAGCCAATTAATCTACAAACCTATACGTCTTTGGAGTGTGGGAGTAAACTGGCGCATCTGGAGAAAATCCATGGAGGTCACTGGGAGAACGTACAAACTTTGTACGGACAGCACCCGTGGTCATGATCGAACCAGGGTCCCTGGCGTTGTAAGGCAGCAACTCTACCGCTGCACCACCATGCCACCCCCTGGTATGAACGGGTGATCGATGGTCAGGGTGGAATCAGTGAGCCGAATGGCCTGTTTCCATGTATCTTTCAATCAATCGATCAATCTTCATGTTGCAGGTGCAGGAATATGGCTGATGGATTATTCAGTGTCACAAGATGCTCAGACTGTTACAATTATCTTTCATTTCCATTTCAACCAAAACACTCGAGTTCACTACTGCAATTATTACACTTCCTCTCATCCAAGAGACAACTTTGTCTGTACCACTTAAAAAGTTAGGATGGCAATGTATTGCTAAAGCAATTTACATTAATATAAAGAAATCTCCATTTAATTACAGGGCAGCATGAATGTATTTCAAACAGCTAGGAAACCAAATATTTACTTTTATTCACCTCATTGGAATTCATAGGAAACAGTACTTTATCCTTAAAAGTCAGAATGGAGTAATTTCCAGTAACAAGCAGCTCTTCAGTTTACATTGATTGCCATTGAGCAGAAGCATGAACTTTAATCAACCATCAATAGTTTTAAAACTCAAGACCAGCAGTGTACCGAGCACAGCGATCATGATTAGCATTGTTTGAATACAGTGGAATGAGGAAATTATCTCAAATTACAGGCAAGTACATGCTGTGATATAATTGCATTTTAACTATGGTCCACCAGTAATGATGCTTGGTCTTTCTTCTAATTGAACAAGCTGGGAGAAACGTTGAGATTGTCTGGAAGTAGTCACGAGTCTTGAGAACGACTCGCTGGGTTATCAACACAGCAGGAAATGAGTTGGTGTTATGATCAAGCTGCAATACAGCTCAAGCTGCAAAGTCTGGAAGGTATTTCACCAAAGAGATGCAGATACAGACCAGTCCATCACACGCCACACTCCCCACCATTGACATAAAATGCTGGGGTAACTCAGGCTGAAGATGGGTCTCGATCCAAATCGCCACCTATGTTCTCCAGTGATGCTTCTTCTTCTTGCGTATGGCGTGCACAGCCTAAAGTTGTAAGACAACTTGTTCTGTTTGATCTTCTGTTTCTGTTTGATCGCCAGCTTGATTGCATTCATTGAAACAGGGTGGACCACGTGAAGGTTGCAATCTCCCACCCCTCCAGTGATGCTGCAAGACCTGTTGTTACTCCAGTACTTGGTGTTCTTTTGTGTATTAACCAGCATTTACAGTTCTTCGTTTCCTCGTTTCCCTACCATTGACTCCATCTACGCTCCACTCTTGCCTTAGAAGAACAACCAACGTAATCAGAGACGTTCCACCCCAGTCAGTCATTCTTTTCCCTGCTCCCATCCGGCTGAAGGTACAGAACCTTGAATACACACAACGCCAGACTCAGAAACAGCTTCTTCCTCTCTGTTATCAGGCTTCCATAAGCTAGGGTACTGCCCAATTCACTTCTTACCCATTGCGGAGTTTGGACTTTGACTATGGAACTGATGCATTACAATGTGCAGAAAGGAACTGCAGATGCTTGTTTACTCAGTAGGTCAGGAAGCATCTTTGGGGAAGAGGAATAGGTGACTTTTCGGGTCGAGACCCTTCTACAGACTGAGAACCAGAGAAGGAAACTAGAGATATGAAAAGGTACAAAAACAAAAAAATGAAAGGTATGAAAATAACAAATCAAGACCAGCAAGGCTGATGATGGAAATATTGATACCGTTGTAAGCTGTCCAAGTGAAATATGAGGTGCTGTTCCTCCAATTTGCGTGTGGCCTCACTCTGACAGTGGAGGGGGCCCAGAGCAGAAAGGTCAGTATGGAAATGGGAAAGGGAGTTAAAGTGCTAGGTAACCGGGAGATCGTGTGGGCCCAGGCTGACTGAGCAAAGGTGGACACTACTCAGACCAAGATGCCAACCCATCTCATCTCATATGCCCACACATGATCCTTATCCTGTTATTTCCTGCCTGTTCAAATGCCTCTTAAATGTTGCCATTGTATCTGCTTCTACCACCTCCCCTGGCAGCATATTCCAGGCACCTACCACTCTCGGTGTAAAAACTTGCCTTGCATATACTGTAGAGTCATAGATGGAGTGATAGAGTCATACAGTGTAGAAACAGGCCCTTTGCCCAAACTTGCCCTTATATCCCCTTTGAACTTTCCCCCTCTCACCTTAGACCTCTGCTCTTTAGTATTTGGCATTTCCAGCCAGGGAAAAGACTCTGACTATCTTCCCTCTCTCTGCCTCTCAAATGGCGAGTAGTTTGTAATGCACACTGGGACAAGTTAGAAACTTGAAGTTTTTTAAACTTAAAGAAACTGACTGAGATGCCAAGGTCTACTTCTTTGCAAACTTTCCAGGTATCCTTTCCATGGCATAGTTTTAGGGTGAAAGTAGCAAAGTTGAAAGAAAATAAGTGGGGCCAGTTTACTTTTTTACACAGAGAGGGGTGGGTGCCTGGAATGCTTTATTGCGGATCATGTGGAGGCAGATACGATAGTGCCATTTAAGAGACTTTTGGATAGACACATGGATATGCAGGAAATGTAGGGATTCGGTTTATGTGCAGGCAGACGCTAGTTGGTGTTGGCATCGTTGGGTGTGGACAATGTGGGCTGAAGGGCCTGTTCGTGTGCTGTACTGTCCTATGTTCTGTCTAACCATTGTACAGTAGCATCATGCAATGTTACTGTCTGATCCTACATGTAAATGGCCACAATGGCAGGAACAAGTATTTATATAGAACCATTATCTTATTAGAACATTCCAGAGTACTTCTCTAGTGCCGCAGACTTTGAATACAGATTTATTTGTATTAATCTTTGTTGATCCACAGAGCAAGGAAGCTGCACTCAATATCTGAACTGTTGTTATGCACAGCCTGTGGCTCAATATTGCTTCTGTGTTTTATATGTGCAGCAAACCACCAGCGGCTAATGCCCCAGCAAGCACTGATTGATCGACACATTCTTTTACAGTTGCTGTTTCACTCTTTGTCCTGTCACTCAACGTTTTCATCAGCCTGATGCATCAATAAGCTTTTGCCAACCTTTCCCAAATATTAAACTCATTTCATACAGCACAGCAGCCTTTGTTAGCCTCAGGGCTTACACTTCCCACTAAAATTACTTTCCGCAACATTCAAAGTGTTTCACTTTGCCATTGCTTTCAGCTCCAATCTGTTGATATTAATATTCATCAAGGTACCAGCTTTGCTTTGCAATGTCCCTGAGCTGCCCTGGTTCAGATGGAACTCATCAATCGTTAAATCAATATCAATCAATATGGCGGCACAGTGGCGCAGCGGTAGAGTTGCTGCCTTACAGCGCCAGAGACCCAAGTTTAATCCTGACTAGGGGGTGCTGTCTGTATGGTGTTTGTACGGTTTCCTCCCACACTCCAAAGGCATGCAGGTTTATAGATCAATTGGCTTCTGTTAATCGTAAATTGTCCCTAGTATGTAGGATAGTGCTAGTGTACTGGGTGATCACTCAGTGGGCTGTATCTCTAAAGTCTAAAGTTTAAAAGCTTCATATGGGTCCCCCATTATTGACAGACTCTGAGAGACAAAATGACTCCTAGTGTGGAAGCACAACAAGGGACATCCCCTGGAGCAGAATAATCGGAGACCATTTTATTATCTTTGAAATGAAAGACATATGAGGTGTATGTCGGGTGACTGCAACTATCCAACCAATTTCCACTCGGAAGAGGGAGATAGGTAGCAAACTATAAATTGCGCTGTTTAATCAGTCAGAAGTGCTTGAAATAATGTTGGCTTTATGTCATTAACAAATTAAATCCTATAGCGTGCTTTGTACAATTACAAACTGCTGTGCCTTGATTGCCTGGTGTCCAACTATAAACCAGTAACTTACAGCAAGCTGCTGCTTTCAGCTCCACTTAACGTGTGTGATTGGTTAAGTGCCTTTTTTTTTTATGGCCCGCAACTGCAACATTGACCAAAAGAAATGAAGTGCCACGTTTTCTGAATATAGCTATCAATGATCTCAACAGCTGCTTTTAAAAAAGTGCTTATATATTACCTGTAGGCGTAATTATGATTTAGACAGCAGCAGTAAAGACAAAATGTAAAAATCGCAACGTCCAACGCCCACGGATTAAATGCCTCAGTCTTTAGCTGTCAGTTTGCATGCAAGGGATGTTTATTATTATCCAGAGGGTTGTCTTTTAATGCGAGCCAGTATATGAAACCACAAGAGGAAGAAAGAAAGAGCTTGCATTTATATAGAGCCTTTAAAGACCACAAAATGCACCAAAATGCTGAGAGTGAGACCACACGCAAATTGGAGGAGCAGCACCTCATATTTCACTTGGGCTGCTTACAACCCAGCGGTATGAACATTAATGACTCTAATTTTAAGAAACCTGTATTTCCACCCCTCCTCTCTTCCCCCACCCCCTTCCTGCACCCTAGCAGCCCTAACAGTTCCACTATTTGCATCCTTCTTCCCCTCTTGTTATCACACCTTCCCCAGCAAACAATGGGCCATTATGGACTCCATCCTTCCTGAAGTCATTTGTTGCCAGCCCTGATTTTTTTCTGGCCTTTACTCACTTCCAGTTTACTTTCCCCCTCAACGCCCCCGCCCCCCACGCTGTCACGTGGAGAACGTATGAACTCCATATAGACACCATTAATAGCTATAGTCAGGATCGAACCTGGGTCTTTGGCGCTGTAAGGCCGCAACTCTACTGCTGTGCCACCATGCCGCCTAACCAGCTGAGTTACTCCAGCATTTTGTGTCTATCGTCAGTATACACCAGCATCCGCAGTTCCTTTCCAGGATTCCAGGAGTGTATCCCATGATGACTAAACACAATGAAGGGCAAAAAGTATAATTGAAGAGAGAGTGTGGGCCAGGGCTGAATGTTGCTGAGAGGTAAAAGAGTTGAAGGTTTCAATTGCTTGTCTGAAAGACTAGGCTTTAACAAAGACCAGGAATTGTTTTTTTATTATTCATAACTGAACACAATACTCTAGATTTGGCCCCTCCAACGTCTTATACAACTGTAGCATGACCTCCCAACTTCTATACTCATCTTCTATACTAGAAGATGGAAAGCAGTTCTTAACACCTGGTGTAAAGGATGGGAATCCATACTACTCAATGCACTGCATCAAGCTGGAAAAGGAAGGGTACAGAGAAGATTTACGAGGATGTAGCCAGGACAAGAGGTTCTGAGCTAGAGGGAGAGGTTGAGTAGGCTGGGACTCTATTTCGTTGAACGCAGGAGGATGAGGGATGATCTTATTGAGTTGTATAAAATCATGAGAGGAATAGATTGGGTAGATGCACAGAGTCTCTTGCCCAGAGTAGGTGAATCGATGGACCAGAGGACATAGGCTTAATCATAATCACAATCACAAAAATACTTTATTAACCAAGTATGTTTTGCAACATATATGAGGAATTTCATTTGCCAAGTTGGTCATACAATAAAAAGCAACTGAACACACAAAATACATTTTAACATAAACATCCACCACACTGACTCCTCCCCATTCCTCACTGTGATGGAAGGCGAAAGAAAGTTCAGATTTCTTCCCTTCTATGCTCCCCTGTGATCGGGGGCCTCGAGCCTTCCATTGACGGGACGATCTTGACTCCCGTAGTCGATGGTCGGGCACTCCGCATCAGGGCAATCAGCTCCTGCATCGGGGGATGTCAGCTCCCCTGCGCCGGCAATCGGACCCCGCGTTGGGACTTTTCAAGCCTCTACGTCGTTGGAGCCCCCGAACTAGCCTCTCCCGAGACTGCGAGCCCTTGATGGTAAGTCCGCAGTCCGCGGTTAGAGCAATCCCAGGCAAGGAATTGACTCTGATGATAAGTCCACACCCCGCGGTGGGCACAAAGTCAGTGGCCTCCAGCTCCATCGATGGTAGGCCGCAGAGCAACTGGAGATGCGATATGGAAGATAATTGCATCTCCGTCAAGGTAAGAAACTGAAAAAAAAGGTTCCCCCGACCCCCTCCCCCTCCCCCCACATAAAACAAACATTTACTCTTTTAACACACACTAAAAAAATTTTAAAAGACAAAAAAACAGATTGTTGGCAGGGCTGCCAATCATGCAGCGCCCTGGTGGTAAAGGGGAAAAGATTTAATAGTAATTTGAGGGGTACCTTTTTCACACAAAGGGTGGTGGGTGTATGGAACAAGCTGCCCGAGGAGGTAGTTGAGGCAGGGACTATCCCAACATTTAAGAAACCATTAGACAGGTTTGGAGGGAAATGGACCAAACGCGGGCAGGTGGGACGAGTGTAGCTGGGACATGTTGGTCGGTGTGGGCATGTTAGGCCGCAGGGCCTGTTTCCACACTGTATCACTCTCTGACTCTATGACACTCGGTCTGTGTTGAGGAAAATAAAGGTGTGCGTTGCAACTGTGGATGGTCTTTCATTTTGAAACCTGTTTTCCTTGTTGCAGGAGAGGCTCCAACAGCGACAGAAAGTGAGAGCACAAAAGAAATCCCGAGCTACGTTTAACACTGAGACCACTGAATCCACATTGGAGATGAACTTTTCTATCCTACAACACACAAGGTTTTAGCTTTAAAACTGTGCATGTGGATGGTGATGACACAGATTGCTTATTGTATCTATTTGGATTAAAAAAAAGCCCTTTTTCTATTTCAAAAAAAAAAGAGAAAAAAAACTTTCTTGTAAATTGATTTAAAGAATGTGGTGTCTGGTTCCTGAAAATACATATAGTACAATCAGTGTAAAAGGTAATACTTTTAGACAAAGAGCACATGCGTACTTAAGCAAGACGTACCATTTCATTCTCCTCACCCTTCAGATATTTTGCGGGTAAGTATCTCACCTTTGTTTGTTCAGTACAACTGTTCTTTTACATCACCCTCCCGAGTTCAAAGTTAGGAGGATTTTTTTCTATCAAACAAAATATGGGACAACTTTCCACAAACAACAGGGTTGGTATGCAGTCGACAGGAACTAATATAATTGGACTAAAGAACCAGAGGGGAAAAGGCGAGGCGACTCTACTTAACTCAGCAGCTCTCTGTGATCTATGGTCATTCTGCTTGATAAGGTGATGGGAGATTCAGTAGGTCGTTTTCCAAAGTGGAATTTGATAAATACTTGAAAAGAATAAATATACAAGGCTCTTGGCAAAGAACAGAGCTGTTGGTCTAATTGGATAGTTCTTTTAGAGATCCTGCACAAAGCAGTGTGGTCCATGATTCACCAAAGCATTCGGCTGCTTCCCCTCCACTTTGCTGACTCAGTAACCTTGGCAGATGATCCAAGGCACGTCTCGAGGCATCATCGTGATTGTAGTGGGCGTGGCAGGGGAATTTGGTTAATTAAGCAGCAGTGATTAAAAAAAGGGAGGAAGGCTTGGTTTTGGATTGCCTTTGGAATGAAGGGCAGACTGAAGGAGATTATCCGGGGCGGCACAGTGGCGCAGCAGTAGAGTTGTTGTCTTACAGCACCGGGTTCAATCCTGACGACGAATGTTATCTGTACGGTGTTTGAATGTTCTCCCTGTGACTGTGTGGGTTTTTCTACGGGAGCTCCAGCTTCCTCCCACACTCCAAACACGTACATGTTTGTAGGCTAGTTGGCTTGGTAAAATTGTAATTTGTCCCTCGTGTGTGTAGGATAGTATTAATGTTCGGGAATCGCTGGGAGGCTGGGACTCGGAGGGGGGGCCAAGGGTTTGTTTCCGCTCTGTATCTCTAAACTAAACTAAATCCTACCCACTGCTCATGGTCCAGCAAACAGCAGCGAACTTAATTCTTCTTCATTTGTTCTGCCTCCTTCAGTTGACATGAATTCTCGTCCTCTCAGATGTAGGCTCATTCAATTCACAACTGAACCAATCGTAGCCAACTATGGCTGCTCCAATCACCAGCACTGCCTTGTCTACTCCATTCACAAGCTCAGTTCAGACTCGTTCTCAATCCTCCTGCTGTTCACTGCCATAATGCATTGTCCTACCTTCTCACAAGACCAATTCTTATTCTGTGGCAACTGTAGCAACTCAGTGCACCTGACTGAGATCAGACCCAGAATGAAGCATTACCTTTTAACCTGTGTGTACTGTAATATGCTGCATGCTTACAAGAAACAGCACCTATTGTACACTACTGGTGTGCTTGGTTTTCTTGTTTCAGTTGCATACTGTACTGTAAAAAGCATTAGTTGCATTTATAGATCAGTTCGCAATATTAGACTCAAGCTTTCATAATGATTACGGTGACGGGGGAAGTAAAAATGTTTTTGGGTCTTTGTTTAAATCTCCATGCTTTTGCAGGATGTGTCATCCCTTTCACTGGGAGTATGGTCTCCAAAATACTACAGCAAAACCTTAAATGTCATTTCCATGGAGAGATCAGACATAAATGCATTGATATGAATGAAAGACCCTGAAATTATGTAATCACCCAGTACCGTCACGGAATAGTTCTGTCACTGGTCTCAGAATGTTATCAAGACTTGGAATAAGGATCCCCAAGTTTAAGTCTCAGTACGCCAGCTCCAGAGACAATTTATATAAATCTGGGATTACAAAGTTAGTGGCAGTAATAGGTAAGACATGAAATTACTGGACCAATGTAAAAAGGAATCCATCTGAATTCGCTATTATTACTGCTGTTCTAGTCCACATTTGACAGCATAACAACCCAAAGCAAAACAGTCAGAACTAAAAACAGACAAAACCACATTTGGTGTGGACAAGGGTTGGTGATGCAAAACCTAACGTGGAAATGGCAATTACGGATAAACAGTTCTGAGCCTGGAAATGATGGCTGAGGGGAGAGAGCTTAAAGCCTTTCTCCAGTAGGCCTCTCTCCAATATATTGTTGGTGTTGATCATTTATTTCAGGGTTAAAACACTTCAGAAAGAAAACCTGATCACATTCAGCATTCATACCTCAATTTAAAGATAATTTTAAAGTAAAGTATCTGACATAACAGAAATATCAGTCGGAATTGAGCTGTCATTGGACCAGTTCACCATGTAGATATGAGAGTGCCCACAGTTCACTGTGTAGACACTATTGGATCAGAAAATAGCAAATAAATTAAAGATGTAATAAATCAATTGACATCTGTAGAGAGCAGAGCTGCACTGAAAGAATATCCCAACCCTCAGTGTGAATTAATATGATCTTTTTATACAGTATTTTGGTCTTTCAACTGTGATTTTGGGAAATATTTATTTTCCTCAATGTCATAAGTTCATAAGTTCTAGGAGCAGAATTAGGCCATTTGGCCCATCGTCAACTGCGCCATTCAATCATGGCTGATCTATCTTTCCCTATCAATCCCCATTGTCCTGCCTTCTCCTCCTCTCTTCCAGCTGTTGTTTCTTAATGTATAAAAACAAATACAGAAAGAGAAGCTTTCTATCCTGGTTAAAATTTGAACATTTGCAACATGAAAAGGTCAACATTGTGTTTCTTGATCTCAAGACGTAGATTGTGAAAATGCTCTCAAAAAACACTTAGTTTCTGGATCTTAGTGCGACGTTGAAAGATTGAATGGAATAAAAAGGAACTGCAGATGTTGTTTATACCATAGACACAAAATGCTCAAGTAGCTCAGCAGGTCAGGCAGCGTCTCTGGAGAACATGGATAGGCAATGTATCAGGTCACGACCCTTCTAAAGACCAAACCTATTTAAGTTACATTTCAAATGGCATTTATTGCATATGCGGTCTTGTTTCAGCTTGCGTTAGTTTTTGGACAATATTAGTTCAATTCTCCACATTGTACTTCTCTTTTATTAATAAACAAGGTTCCAAATTCATATACAAAATCATGAGAGGAATAGATTGGGAAGATCCACAGAGTCTCTTGCCCAGAGTAGGGGAATCAGAGGACCAGAGAACATAGGATCGAGGTGAAGGGGAAAAGATTTAATAGGAATCCGAGGGGTAGTTTTTTCACACAAAGGGTGGTGGGTGTATGGAACAAGCTGCCAAAGGAGGTAGTTGAGGCTGCGACTATTGCATCATTTAAGAAACAGACAGGTACTTGGATAGAACAGGTTTGGAGGGATATAGACCAAGCGCAGGCACGTGGGACTAGTGTAGCTGGGACATTGCTGGCAGGTGTGGGCGCGTTTAGCCGAAGGGTCTGTTTCCACACTGTATCAATCTATGACTTTATGACTGTGTTAAACTCAGACACATTTGAATATAATAAACTCATTCAAAATACAATTCTGTTTTGTCTTGAACTATGAGGGGCATCTCCCGACTGGGCCACTGCTCCGAAAAGCAATGCCTTGTGTTTGATGCCAATTAACGATGTTTGCTACATTGAACTGAGAATAGTTTAAACCGCATATGAGGATAGAATGGAATAATCTAAGAGATTGAGGCTGCACATAAGATTGACAAGAGTCAACATATCTGTCTAATTAAACTGATCTATAGTCATTTTGAAACTGTTAAAAGCTATCTTATATGTACTTTTATACAACAAGAATTTGAATCTGTTATTAAAAAATATGAAAATGCACACGTATATGGTAATAAAATCATACCTTTTGTATTGCTGTAACTTATATCTTTGAGACTTGCAATATGTTAGAATGGAACATCAGGAATCTTTTGTCATTTCTTGACTGATTTGCAAATGTTCAAGACTAGCTGATGGCTGTCCCATACTGCTGCAGACCCTCAGCTTTAGCCCTGTGCATGGAAGGGATGGGGGGGTGGGGGGTGAGGGGTGGTGGGGTGAGGATGTGATACTGCAGGGACCTTCTTTCCCACAGGTCTGACACCCCTTTATCTCCAGCCTTGCCAACGTGTCGGTGCTGAAGTTGGACACAATGCGCTGAAGTCACTCATTGGGTCAGACAGCATCTCTGGGGAAAAAGGAGACTCAGTCTGATAAAGGGTCCCGACCCGAAACGTCACCTATCCACGCTCTGCAGAGATGCTGCCTGGCCCGCTGAGTTACTGCAGCACTTTGCGTCTGTCTTTGATAGAAACCAGCATCTGCAGTTCTTCGTTTCAATATTTTAGTCAATCTCTTCTGCACCCCATGAAATTAGAGCATTACAAGGAAACAGAATGTGTCAAAGATTCTTCCTTTAAGAACAACATTTAAAAAAAATAAGCTTTTGGCTATCTGTTCCAATGACAGGTCGTAACTCTCCTTCAGACTGAAAGTAGAGTCGTGAGCGGAAGGGGGGAACTGGAGGTAAGAAAAGGCCAGAACAAATCAGGGCCGGCAAAAAATGACCAAGGATGGGTGGAGACCATGATGGCCCATTGTTGGTTGGGAAGAGGTGATAAGGAAGAGATACAGGGATGTGAACAGTGGAACTAGAATGCTGAGAATCTCTGTTGTGTTGTGAAAAGTTAGGCCGATAAACAGTGTGACAGCGATGAAGGGAAAAGTGTTTATTGGTCAGACTGCGTGTGGCACTAACAGCTCAGGTGAAATTGATGTCCTTCCATTGTCTCCAATGAATTGGTAGACACAATATGCAGCATGGCAATGTCAACTCTGGTTGACTCTTGACTCTTGATATGCTGCCTGTCCCGCTGAGTTACTCCAGCATTTTGTGTCTATCTTCAGGTCTACCACATCTTGACCAAATCATTGGTCTGTTTCATTAGCTCTTTCCCACCAACAATCAGACAGATAGCTGTTTAATACTGATTTGCCAACACCATCCAAGGCCAAATCTGGCATCTAAATGACCAGGACATTTCATGCCCTGACAGAAGTCACCAACAGGACCTCTGTGACTTCTGATGTCCCCAAGACCTACTGTAGAACGCAGCATCAGGCTTCAATATCACATGAGCTAGATCGACTTCCAATGGGTCTTCTCAACCAGACCATTACTCCCCTACCATCACAAGTCCCAATTCTCAGCTAGCAAAAAAAATGTAAACAAAAGTATTTGTAAAATATGGGAAGGTCATAAGGAATAGGATTAGAATTAGGCCATTCGGCCCATCAAGTCTACTCTGTCATTCAATCATGGCTGATCTATCTCTCCCACCTAAATCCATTCTCCTGCCTTCTCCCCATAACCTCTGAAACGTGTACTAATCAAAAATCTATCTCTGCCTTAAAATTATCCATTGACTTGGCCTCTGCAGCCTTCTGTGGCAAAGAATTCCATAGATTCACCACCATCTGACTAAAAAAATTTCCCCTCATCTCCTTCCTAAAAGAACGCCCTTTGATTCTCGGGCTATGACCTCTAGTCCTAGACTCTCCCACTAATGGAAACATCCTCCCCACATCCATTATCCAAGCCTTTCACTAACAGTATGTTTCAATGAGGTCCTCCCTCATTCTTCTGAACTCCAGTAAGTACAGGCCCACAGCCGACAAACGCTCATCATAGGTTAACCTAATTCCGGGGATCATTCTTCTAAAATCTATAATCTTGTAATGACAATGCGATTGATGTACAAAATTCAGAGTCAGATGGTTCAAGGTCAGTTTCTTCCAATGAGTTTGAATAAAGCAGTAAGATTGTACTAAGTTGCAGGGAACAATTGAATTGTAACTCAACGTCAGTAGTCGAGTCAGTAATCTATAACAATGGCAGGAACACTGCGAAAGGAACAATAGGATTAAGCAGAGCCAGAATAAGTTTATGAAAGGAAAATCACACTTGACTAATCTACTGTTCGGACTGACAAGTGGAATAGATTAGGGGAAACTAGTGGAAACTAGAGAATTTGGATTTTCAGAAGGTTTTCTATCAAGCCCCACACAGAAGGCTAATCGACAAGAGCAGGACTTAATCTACTGTGGCACTGTGACGCAGCAGTAGAGCTGCTGCCTTGCCAGAGACCAGAGTTCGGTCCTAACTATGGGTGCTGTCCGTATGGAGTTTGTACATTTTCCTCATGTCCGTGTCGGTTTTCCTCGGCTGCTCCAATTTCCTCCCACACTACAAAGATGTACATGTTTGTACATTTATTGGCTTCAGTAAAAATTGTAAATTGTCCAGTGTGTATGGTAGTACTAGTGTACAGGGATCGCTGGTCGGCACAGACTTGGTTGGCAGAAGGGCCAATTTCCATGCTGTATCTCTAAACTAAATTAAATGAAATATACTGACATAGACTGAGAAATGGCCAGACAGAAAGCAGAGAGAAATATGTGGATTTTTCATTGAATGGCAGGACTTGACGAGTGAGTTACAGCAGGGAATGGTGTCTTACTGCATTTATATAGGTCCCTGTTGAGACTGCACGGAGTGTTGTGTACAGTTTTCTTCTCTTTACCTTTAACAAATGACACACTATAAAGACAGACTGATTCATGGGATGGTGGGGTTATGGCATGAGGAGGGGTTGACTAGGCCAGGAAAGGATTCTCTACAGCTTCAAAGAACTAAGGGAGAACACACTGGTTATTTTGGACTTTGAGATGAGGAGATCTTTCTTCATGCTAATGGTACTGAGTCTTCCGAATTCTCTACCCCAGAGGTCTAGGCATAGTAGCATAGGGAAGCTCAGGCATAGTAGATTTCGAGATACTTAAGGGATTCAAGAGACATGAGGAAAGTGCAGGAAAATGGTACTGAGGGAGGTTCAGCCATGATCTTTGTGAGTAGGAGAGAAGGCTTGTTTGCCCTCATAGTCTATTCTTGCTGCTATTGAGGAATAGACGCACAGAGTCTCTTGCCACGAGTGGAGGAATCGACAACCTGTGGGCATAGTTTTAATGTGAAGCAGGAAAGATTTTATAAGAATCTGAGGGAGATTCCAGATCTGAGGGAGAACCAGATTCTTATGGTGGGTGTATGAAACAAGCTGCCGGAGGATGTAGTTGAGGCTGGGACTATTGCTACATTTAAGAAGCAATTAGACAGGCACATGAACAGAATAGGTTTAGAGCTAAATGCGTGCAAGTGGGACTAGTGTAGATGGGTCCTGTTGGTCGTTGTGGGCAAGTTGGGCCGAATGGCCTGTTTCTACACTATATGACTATGACTCTGATTGCTATTGCTTGTGTTCTTAAATACCGTCATCTACAATTCATTATTGACAAAGCGAATGGCAATACATGGTTTGCAAACTATAAACTTGTATCCATGTTGTCAGCTGAGCAGCGAGCACTATGAGTAAGATTAGACATCCCCCCCACCCACCCCCATAAATCTATCAGTCTGGCTGCTCTTTTTTTGTTCACTTTCTGCTTACCTTGATGTCTTTCCCCTCTGTTGATATTAAACTTAGACTCAAATCAGATTCCAGTCACTTCTGTTCAATTCGAAGGGAGTTACAGCACTGAAACAGGCCCAACGGCCCTGCAACCCACTTTTACACTAACCTATTTCATTTTCCCACCGACACCCCTTCGACTTCTGTGTCCTCCCTTCCCACCTCATACCTAAGATTCTACCACGCAACCGCACATGAATGGCAGGTTGACCTATTAACCTGCATATTTTTGTGATGTGGGATGGAACCAGAGCATCCAGGGGAAACCCATGTAGTCACAGGGAGAACATGCAAACTCCACACAGACAGCACCAAAAGGCAGGATCAAACCCAGTTCACTGAGCTGTGAGGTAGCAGCTTTACTAATTGTTGCAGATAATAGTTAGTGAAGATTAGTGAAGATAATAACTGCCCAATTTCTAACCAAATTCTATCCACCTTGCAATATTACTTGAAGAGTATACTAGTAGCATGACGTTATTAATAATTGTCCATAAGCTCATAAGGTCCAGGAGGAGAATTGGGCCATCAAGTAATTCAATCATGGCTGATGTATCCCTCCTTCTCAACCCCATTCTCCTGCCCTTTCGCCATAACCCCTGATGCCCAAACCAATCAAGAATCATCTGTCAATCTACGCCTTAGTCTCCACAGCCGTCTGTGGCAATGAATTCTACACATTCACCACAGATTCCAGATTATAATTCTATGATCAACTGCAGTACTAAATAATTTATAATAACTTATATATAGCAGAAACTAAAGGTTTGTCTATCTATTGAAGTACCCTTAAGGTTTGCTTCAATAATGGTGATTTAGATCCTCTGGGATGTAAATTGGCTCAATACAATTAATTTACACTCTCCTTCAAGATCAAGTAACATCAGGAATTCCAGTCTAGTTTACTATAAGCTGAAGATAGACATATAATGCTGAACTAACTCAGTGGGTCAGGCAGCATCTCTTGAGAAAAAGGATGGGTGACTCTTTGGGTCAGGACCCTTCTTCAGACTGAAAGTAGGGGGTTGGTGGGAGTGAGTGGGGTGAAGAGCTGGAGGTGAGATGAGAGCGGGACAATCAAGGCAGGCCACAAATGACCTCAGGCAGGGTGGTGCCTGGTAAGCCCATTGTTGTCTGAGGAAGGTGTGATCTCAACAGGGAAACACTGTGGAGAACTGTGCAACTGGTAAAATGACGAGGGTGAAAGATCCCAACCCAAAACGTCACATGTCCTTTTTTTACAGAGATGCTGTGTGACCCGGCGTGTTACTCCAGCACTTTGTCTCTATCTTTGGTATAAACCAACATCTGCAGTTCTTTGTTTCTACTGACTAGTAAAGCTGATGTGGACATTAAGGGTTTGTAAACTGGTGGGAAAACAACAGAGGTACAAGGATTACTGGAGGGTCTAGGCCTGAGATAGAGGAATGAATGGAGCAAGCATAGAGCTGCAGAGTTCAAAGCAGTGAGTTCCAGTACTGTTTTGGAAAACAATGAAACAGAAGGCACAGCGGTAGAGTTGCTGCCTTACAGTGCCAGAGACCCGGGTTTGATCCTGACTATGAATGCTGTCTGTATGGAGTTTGTACGTTCTTCCTGTGACCGCGTGGGTTTTCACTGGGTGCTTCGGTGTCCTCCCACACTCCAATGTTAACAGGTTTGTAGGTTGATTGGCTTTGGTAACAAATCGTAAATTGTGCCCAGTGTATAGGATAGTGCTAGAGTATGGGGTGATCAGTGGTTGGTCCAAAGTCAGTGGGCCGAAGGGCCTGTTTCTGCGCTGTATCTCTAAAGTCTAAAGTCAAGTATTGTCTGTGTCAGGGACTTCTAGAAATAAAGATGAAGAAGTTAGGAATTAGAATTTTGAGGCCCATTCACTCACTTCTTTTTAGACAAATCTGTGGGGAATTCATTTCACAGTGACTCGGAGACGAGAAGGACCCATGCAGGTTTGCAGTGTGCTCCAAATATGGAATGATTACCGTTCATCAATTAGCTCTTGTTCTGCCTTTAGGAAACTACACTCCCTACACCAGGTCTACCTGGTGGATAGCAACAAGCACCAGAACAGGATCGATGGGCAGGGTCGTCCAGAGGGATGAAGTCAAGTCAAGTCAAGAGAGTTTAGTGTCCCAGACTGGACAATGAAATTCTTGCTTGCTGCAGCACAACAGAATATAGTAAGCATAAATACAGAACAGTTCGGTGTGTCCACATAGCATAGACCATATATATATATACACATAAATAAACAGCTAAAGTGCAATAGGCTGTTATAGTTCAGAGTTTGTTTGATGGCAAGTTTAATAGCCTGATGGCTGTGGGGAAGAAGCTGTTCATGAACCAGGATGTACCAGATTTCAGGCTCCTGTACCTTCTTGCTGATGGCAGCGGAGAGATGAGTGTGTGGCCAGGGTGGTGTGGGTACTTTTTGAGGCAGCGACTGCGATAGATCCCTTCGATGGTGGGGAAGTCAGAGCCGATGATGGACTGGGCAGTGGTCACAACTTTCTGCATTCTTTTCCGCTCCTGGATGCTCAAGTTGCCGAACCAAGCCATGATGCAGCCAGCAAGCTCTCTACTGTGCACCTGTAGAAGTTTGAGAGTCTTCCTTGACAGACCGACTCTCCGTAATCTTCTCAGGAAGTAGAGGCGCTGATGTGCTTTCTTTATAATTGCATCAGTGTGCTGGGATCGGGAAAGATCTTCGGAAATATGCATGCCCAGGAATTTGAAGTTCTTGACCCTTTCCACCATCATCCCGTTGATATAAAAGGGATTGTGGGTCCCTATCCTACCCCTTCCAAAGTCCACAATCAGTTCCTTGGTTTTGCTGATGTTGAGAGCCAGGTTATTGTGCTGGCACCATTTGGTCAGTCGGTCGATCTCACTTCTATACTTTGACTCATCATCATCTGTGATACGTCCCACAACAGTGGTGTTGTCAGCTAACTTGATGATGGAGTTCGCACTATGACCGGCTACGCAGTCATGAGTATGGAGTGAGTACAGCAGGAGGCAGAGCACGCAGCCTTGAGGTGCTTCCGTGCTGATTGTTATCGAGGATGACACATTTCCACCAATACAGACAGACTGTGGTCTGTGGATGAGGAAGTCGAGGATCCAATTGCAGAGGGTTGCGCAGAGACCCAGATCTGAGAGCTTGGTAACCAGCTTGGAGGGGATGATCGTATTAAACGCCGAGCTGTAGTCAATGAATAACAGCCTGGCATATGAGTTTTTGTTGTCCAAGTGGCACAGAAACTAGAATCTGTAACCATCTACAATCCAGTGGTTTACAACCCTTTCCCTGTCAATGTATCTCATCCATTGTCAAACGCTCCTTAAACCAGTAAACCAAGTCATAGTGATCCTAGCAAAAGTTTATTTGGCTCACTTAACCCAATCCCTTTATGATTATGAACTAAGTTATTGCGCCACCAGACTCATCTGTTTCCCTCCCAAAGAAAGACACAAAATGCTGGAGTAGCTCAGCAGGTCAGGCAGCATGTAGAAACAAAGAACTGCAGATGCTGGTTAATTCTGTACTTACTGATTGCATCGCTATACTGTACGCATGGTGGAAGCAGGGTGGTGCAGCGGTAGAGTTGCAGCCTTACAGCGCTAGAGACCCAGGTTCGATCCTGACTACGAGTGCTGTCTATACAGAGTTTGTGCGTATAAAAATACACTCCAAAGACGTACAGGTCTGTAGGTTCATTGGCTACAGTAAAGATTGTAAATTGTCCCTGATGAGTAGGATAGTGCTGGTGTACAGGGATCGCTGGTCGGCGCAGACTCGCTGGGCCAAAGGGCCTGTTTCCGCGCTGTATCTCCAAAATTTAAACTAAATTCTAATGCTGTCCAAAGAAGGGTTTATTAAGGGAAGAAATGTTCTGAAATATCAGCTCTCCATGTCTAAAAAGGAACTGCAGATGCTAGTTTACACTGAAGATAGACACAAAATGCTGGAATAACTCTGCGGCTGAGGCAACATCACTGGAGAAAAGGAATTGGTGACGTTTCGGGTCGAGACCCTTCTTCAGACTGGGAGTCAGGGTGTCTGTAACCTATCCATGTTCTCCAGAGATGCTGCCTGACCTGTGTCCGTCTGGGTCATGCAGCATTACTGGTGATGTTTCTTCATCCCCTTGTTCTGCGGTGTGTGTTTCTGTTTTGTGTTTCTCCTTGACAAAAACAGCATCGCAGTTCCTTATTTTTACACTTTTCCCTCTCAACTTCTATTCCAGTTCTGAGTAACCATCTTTGCCTTTCCTTCTATCCATTCCTTCTATCCAGAGATGCCACCAGTCCCGCTGAGTTATTCCAGCATTTTGTGTCTATCTTTTTGTTTCCCTTCAGTAGATTCCCCATTGAATTCCCCATTTGCTTCTCATTTCTAAACTAAAATGAAACCAAGGGACCTGCACAGATATGTTAGCTTCATTCATAGTCTATTCACTGAAATGTTATCTCTGGGCGTATACTGCAGCTGTATGAACAAGCATCAGCATCTTTATCTTTTGTTATATAGCTAATAAAAAAACATTGAACCCTGTTTTATAATGTTTGAAAGTCATAATCTGTCACCACATTTATTTTAAGTGGACTCTGCATTTGGTGTAGCTCTAAGTTAATTTGTGTTAAACTCCACCAGGTTCCAATCATCAGTGTGGTATTGTGATACAGTATTCTGCATTGTCAAAGCATTGTCCCTGGTTGTTTTGCCGCTTAAAAGAGTCACTGTATTGATTAAACCGGCCAAATCCCTATAAACATGTCTCTTGATGTGCACGAATTGCATTTTAATTAAACGTAGATCATTTATAGTTTAAAAAAAAACACGCTGGCATGGAATGCTTGCTGTTATCATCATGTGTTTTATTTAATCTACGTCTAATGCTAAGGATATCTGTTGATGAACTTTGAAAGAAAAAGCCCGATTTTCAATTCCAGATAACAAGGACTGCCTCAAACATTAATGAGGGGCAGGCTGCACAAGGCACTGTTGCCTTGGGCCCGCAGGAGAGGTTGTTGTTCATAAGATGGTAAGTTCATAGGTTATAGGATCATATTTAGGCCATTCGGCCCATCAAGTCTACTCCGCCATTCAATCCTGGCTGATTTATCTTTCCCTCTCAACCCCATTCTCATGCATTCACCCTGTAACCCATGACACCCATACTAATCAAGAATCTGTCAATACCCGCCTTAAAAATTTCCAATGACTTGGCCTCCACAGCCGTCTGTGGTAATGAATTCCACAGGTTCACCATTCTCTGACTTAAGAAATTCTTCCTCCTCTCCTTTCTGAAGGTACTTCCTTTATTCCAAGGCTGATAGGGCCTCTGGTCCTAGACTTTCCCACTAGTGGAAAAATCCTTTCCATGTCCACTCTATCCAGGCCTATCACTATTTGGTAAATTTCAATGAGGTCCCCTCCTCATCCTTCTAAACTCCAGCAAGTACAGGCCCAGTGCCATCAAACGCTCATCATATGTCTCTGGGTTCCACAGTTCTTAAACCAATTCAACCAATGACAAAAAAGACAAGAGTTATTTGAAATGCGTCTCAACATGGTTCACTAAATGGTAGCGAGTCACAGAAACTGGCACTTTGGCCCATCTTGGCCATGCCTGCCAAGATGCCCCATCTAAGCTACTCCCATTTGCCAATCTTTCCCATCCGTGTACCTGTCCAAGTGTATTTCAAATACTGTTATAGTATCTGCTTCAACTAATTCCTCTGGCAGCTTGTTCCATATACTTGAGTGAAAAGGTAGCCCCTCATGTTTGCATTAAATCTTGCCCTCTCACATTAAACCTATGTCCTCTGATTTTTGATTCCCCTACTCTGGGTAAAAGATTCTGTGCATTCACTCTACTATTCCCCTCATGATCTTATATACCTATATAAGATCACCCCCTCCGTCTCCTACACGGCAAGGAATAACGTCCTAGCTTCCCCAATCTCTCCCTCAGCCCCTCGAGTCCTGGCAACATCCGCGTAAATCTTCTCTGCAGCCTTTTCAGCTTAATGGCATCTGTTCCGTAGCAGGGTGACCAAAACAATATGTACGAAAGTTGGAGGTATAGCATTGGTATGCTAAAGATGGGTAGATTGAGACCAACGTGGCCTACCGTGTTTGATGAAAGATGTTGTCAACAATCGCAGGAAGGACCAATTGCCAATATTTTACAAAAACATGCAGATTGGTGCAGCAAGTACTGCTACTGCCTCACAGCTCTAGTGACCCAAGTTTGATCCTGACTTCTGCTCTTGGTGTGGAGTCTACATGTTCTCCCTAGGATATTCTGGCTTCCTCACACATCCCAAAAATGTGCAGGTTCATAGATTCATTGTAAACCACCCTTAACGTAGATGGGTGGGGGTATGAAGATCACGAGGGTGTTAGTTGACATGTAAGAGAAAATTTCATCAAAATAATTGGTGGAATGGGACCAATGGGATTGCTTTGAGAGCCGGCATAGACTCAATGGGCCAAATGGCCTCCTTCTATGGCCTCCTTCCATGAGGTGTAAATTCATCTATTGTGGTATTTGCAGACAACTTGTACAAAGCAAGTTCTTCAAGGGAAAAAATATCCACATCCATTTTGAATAAAAACTCCCATCTTCCCAAAAGGTTCTGCAAAGACATAATAAAGAGGGTGAAATGCTAGAAAATTAAATACAACACCTGCAGAGGGAGATGCAAAGTCAATATGTCAGGTTGGTGTTCTTAAATGAGAAAGAACCTTAGATTCCCTGTTGCATTAATAGCTTCTTCCACATTATTGCATTCACAAAACATTGTTTCAAGAGTACAGTTTCTAGCCTGGGGATTTGGGTGTTAATGGCAGAGTAACCACACCATGGGAAAGGGGGGTGATCTACCATTTTACATCTGTGCATTGAATTTAGTTTAGTTTAGTTTATTACTGTCATGTGCACCAAGGTACAGTGAAAAGCTTTTGTTGCATGTTATCCAGTCAAAGAAAATACTATAAATGATTACAATCGAGCTGTCCACAGTGTACAGGGATAAAGGGTACAACATTTTAATGCAAGATAAAGTTCAAATAAGTCCGATTAAAGATAGTTCAATGGTCTACCAGCTGCGCTAACTGTGCCACAAAGTGTTGACTAGTTGTTTTGTTTAACTAAGTTTAACTAACAGGCCCTTCGGCCCACCAAGTCAGCGCTGTCCGATGATCCCCGCACACTCATACTATCCTACACACACACCAGGGATAATTTCTACCAAATGCCAATTAGCCAACAAACTTGTGTTTCGTTGGAGTGTGGGAGTAAACTGGAGCACCGGAGAAAACCCACGCAAGTCACAGGGAGAACGTACAAACTCCACACAGACGGTTGAGTCTGGAGGAGAACAATTTCAGGGAGTAGGAAGGAATTGCAGATGCTGATTTAAACCAAAAATCAACACAAAAAGCTGGAGTAACTCAGTGGTACAGGCAGCATCTCTGGAGAGAAGGAATGCGTGACGTTTCGGGTCAAGACCCTTCTTCAGACTGAAACCCGAAACGTCACCCATTCCTTCTCTCCACAGATGCTGCTTGTCCCGCTGAGTTACTCCAGCTCTTTGTGTCTATCTACAATTTCAGGGAGGATCGGTGAGGTCTTTGAGGAATTATCAGGAGAAAACAAAGAGGGTGATGCTGCAGTTCAGGCACGTTACTGAAGAGAACAAAGGGGAGACCAACTTGCTATCCTATGCGCTACTGATGATCGTGGAGAGGAAAGAGCTGAGAACGGCTTCCTGCACCGCGCTATTGCACAGCAATGACTCCCCTGTTGTGCTCAGACTATCGATATGTTCATGGCAGTCCGCGAGTCGATTAAAAGGCGCTTTAAAATCTCTGCAACCAAAGGTGGTTTATTGTCAGTTAGAAAAACGGTCTCCTTCACTGTCAGTCATCCTACCCCCACAGCCAAAGTGGCATTTACTCCAACCTTATGCAGCTTCAATAAAGCTTTCAGCTCAGCACCAGTCTGTCAACAGCAGAAATCACACAGGAGATCAGCAGCTTCATAGGATCAGTACTCAACATCTGTCAGTGCCTGTATGCCCTGCTCCTGCTGTAAATAAAGCAACCTCCAGCAAGTACAAAGAATTACATTTGAATTAATCTGCTGCCATCCCTCAGTATGAAAGGCTTGGTGCTATGGATTTTGGTGACTTGAATGACAGGTTATGTTTTGAACAATTGGGAGCTGACATTTATAAAGACTTGTAGTACTTTACTGTAGAGATGCAGCGCAGGAACAGGCCCTTCGGCCCATTGAGTTCACGCCGACCAGCGAGCATTCCATAAACTAACCTACACACACTGGGCACAATTTTACAATGTACCAAAGCCATAATTAAGTAACACACCTGTATGTCCTTGGAGTGTGGGTGGAAACTGGAGCATCCACAGAAAAACCCACACAGTCACAGGGAGAACATAAAAACTCAGTACAGACTGCACGCGTAGTCAGGATCGAACGTAGGTCTCTGCCGCTGTGAGGCAGCAACTCTACTGTTGTGCCTCTGTACCGCCCAAACGGAGAAGCGTGGCATACATACAGAGGGTAAGATGTGCACCAGCATTACACTTCTCACAAGCTCAGTGTAGACTGAAGTGCTCACGGCCTATGAGATAGACAATAGACAATAGGTGTAGGAGTAGGCCATTTGGCCCTTCGAGCCAGCACCGCCATTCAATTTCACTTGCCATAGAGGGAGTACAGAGAAGGTTCACCAGACTGATTCCTGGGATGGCAGGACTTCCATATGAAGAAAGAGTGGATAGACTCGGCTTGTACTCGCTGGAATTTAGGAGATTGAGGCGGATCTTATAGAGGCTTACAAAATTCTTCAGGGGTTGGACAGGCTAGATGCAGGAAGATTGTTCCTTAAACTGTGACCCCTTGGGGAAGTCCAGAACAAGGGGTCATAGTTTAAGGATAAGGGGGAAGTCTTTTAGGACTGAGGTGAGAAGATCTTTTTTCACACAGAGAGTGGTGAGTCTGTGGAATTCCCTGCCACAGACGGTAGTTGAGGCCAGTTCATTGGCTATATTTAAGAGGGAGTTAGATGTGACTAAAGGGATCAGGGGGTATGGAGAGAAGGCAGGTACAGGATACCGAGTTGGATGATCAGCCATGATCATATTGAATGGCGGTGCAGGCTCGAAGGGACGAATGGCCTACTCCTGCACCTATTTTCTATGATTCTATGATTCAATGTGATCATGGCTGATCATCCCCAATCAGTACCCCGTCCCTGCCTTCTCCCCATATCCCCTGACTCGGCTATTTTTAAGAGCCCTATCTAGCTCTGTCTTGAAAGCATCCAGAGAACCTGCCTCCACCACCCTCTGAGGCAGAGAATTCCACAGATGCATTTAAAGAGAGTCACAGACTGTTTACTGACAGCAAGTTTAGTTTACTTTTAGTTTAACGGAGAAACACAGCATGGAAACGAACCTCGGGTGCTGTCTGTGTGGAGTTTGCACGTTCACCCTGTGACCACATGGGTTTCCACCGGGATACTCCGGTTTCCTCCTACATCCCAAAGACGTGCATGTTTGTAGGTAAATTGGCTGCTGTAAAAATGCCCTTAGCGTGAAGGGAATGGATGAGAAAGTGGAATAACATTGGACTAGTGTGAACAGGTGATCGATGGTCGGTGCGGGCTCGGTGGGCCGAAGGGCTTGTTTCCATGTTATATCTTTTAATCTATCAATTCAATCGCTTGCTTCACTTGCCTTCTGTTTGCACCTTGTGCACAAGAATACACAGTACTTCACTCAGCTGCCCTCTTTCTACATTTAGATAGTAATTTGCCTTTAGATATTAAAGGGCAGGTGACATTTACTGACAATGATGCCCAATATTTGAGAAATAACATCGGCTCTAACCTTTTAGATTAAAGGTTAAAGAATCACCTTATGAGAATATTTCCAATGAGAGCAAATGATAAATAGGATTAAAGGAAAATGACAAACTGGCAAAATGTAGTCAGTTAAATGTAGACACATGGAACTGCAGAATACTGGAGTCTAGCATAGTACAGGCCCACCACCGATTTTCCAACATCCTTTCCTGAGTCCTGCAGGATTATTCGCTTTGTCGGACCAACAGGGGTCACAGCCTCCAAGAGGAGTCAAAAGGTACCAGGACGGCCGCCTAGGCCACCGGGGGGGGGGGGCCGAGATTACGGGCCGCAAATGTGTTCAGGCAATATCAGCCAAACAACAATGAATGGAGTTATTTATGAATCGGTTAATAAAATAACGATAGAAATAATAATAAATTTAAAGTACTACATAGACTGCACTATTCTAAAACAAAATTAAACAGAATTTTTCCAAGTATCTCTCCTATCTGCGACAAATGTCAATATTTAGAAGCTAACTTAACTCATACTTTTGTAAACTGTATAAAAATTTTAAACATTTGGACGGATATTTTTAAAACTATTTCTGAAGTTGTTAATATCCAATTGGATCCTAATTCAAAACTAATAATATTAGGAATATCAGAACAAAGCATAAAACTTACAATAAACCAAATACATTTCCTTGATTATAGTATAATAATTGGGAAAAAATTAATATTAAAATTTTGGAAAAACCCAAAATTAAAATGTGGATTATGGAAATATCTGAGACACTACATTTGGGAAAAATTAGACTTGTCTTAATTGACAAATCAGAACTATTTGCTAGAATATGATCTCCATTTATTGATTTTCTGAAAGGGTAAATTGGTTTTGCATGGAAGCCTGACTGAAACTTGAATCCAGGATTGGATGAATAATTACACTTTATAATCTACGGTCCAATCTCCAAAATTGTGTTATTGGTAATCTATTGTATTTATTATTTTCTCCCTCCTCTCTATAGCTCTATCTTTCAAAAAAATCTATAAAAAATAAACAGAAGCTATGTTAATATGTAAATGGTGGATTAATATGTGGATTTCAACTAAGTTCGAAACACTACACTTGGAAGATATGAGACTCCGACTAGCAGGAAAATCAAACTGTTTCTATAAGACGTGGTCTGCATTTATAAATCTATTACAAGGATAAGGTGCAAGAATACCTCAAAAAAAGTACCGGTGTCGGGTCTTGGTAAAGGGGGAAGAAAAACTGTCGAGTTGGTAGATTCCTTTTGCGAGATGTTTATAATAAAGTAACTGGCTTTTCTTCTTTCTTTCTCTTTCTTTCCCTTTTTCTTTTTTTTTCCTCTCCAGGGTCTATCTCTTAATTTCCGGTCTCTAACTCTTCAAGGGTTTCCTTTCCCTCTGTCACGCTTTTGCACTTTCACATCTCTTTTTCACTTTTTTTAAAAAATTCAGGGGTACAATGACTGTAATACAATATAAGGGATGTACACTAATGTAACTTACGGTACCTCTAATAAATAAAGATTTATTTTTTTTTAAATGTAACCGGTAAACAAATCATGTTTTGATTATGATATGTAAATGTTTCTAATATAAATATTAAAAAAATTAAAAAATAACGAGTTTGGACAACAGGGTTTATACAGTGGCGCAGCTGGTACAGCCACTGCCTCAGAGTGCCAGAAACCCAGGTACGATCCTGAGCTTGGGAATTGTCTGTGTGGAATTTGCATGTTCTCCCCGTGACTGCGTGAGCTTCCTCTGGGTTTGTAGGTTGATTGACATCTATAAACCAGAGAGGAGAACGGAGGGAGCCTGCAACGGTGGACACAAGAAGGGCCGGTAAGAGAGTGAACTGGGGTCTTACCATCCGCACCCTCAAGGTCGGCTGCGGGAGGCGGCCCAGGGGCACAAAGGCTGAAGCTGGCTGGGTGTTTCATTCGGTCTCCTGGCACCATTCCAGGAGACCGAATGAACATTGAAAATGGTGCCAAAACCTGGCGATCCTTGCATGCGGTCTCAGTGGACTGTTTCTGTGCACTTTGTACTAATCGGGGATTGTGCTTAGGTATTGCAATACTTTACTGAATTGTATGCAAAGAAATAATTTCACTGTACATCTGTACATATAATGAACAACTGTTGATAATTCACCAAGTCATATGGCACAGTCAGGTGTAGTCGGTGTGAGCCATGTCTCTGTGAAATAGAAAACACAGCAGTCTCTTAAGTGCCCAAGGTTTGGGGAGTTGAATTGCTCTTGCTAAGAGCTAGTATGCATTTAATGGGCTGAGTGGCCTCCCTTCATGCTGTGCTGATTCTGTGACTCCTATATTAGACAGATATCTCTACAATTCTGCTACCACTTTTTACATTCAAATAAATGGAGGCAATTACATTGTTTCAGTGATATTGTTCCAAAAGGTTTTGAATATATCTGTTCAATTTGGCTTTTCCCTTGCATTGTCCACAAGTATTTGTTTGTCTATGTGTGTGCTCCAGTTTAGATTTGATCTGAATTTTAATGGCAAAATATATGCCAACATCTGCAATCAGTCTTTTAACAAAAAAGCACATTTAATTTTTGTGCACTGATCCAGCTAACATGAAACGTTTGCAGTGAACATTTGTTGATTCACAACAGTGAATATAGCCAATGTAGGACAACAACAGTCCAAATCTTGCAGAATGTGTATGCTGAATATTTTTTTATTGGCCCATAAATAATTATAAAGTAAACACTTAGGGTAACATAAGAGATATATTTATCTCTTTTATAGAATAATTAACTCTTGTTGGTATATTTTATTTTTCACGGGAAATCAACTGGTTTTTATCCAGTGGTTTTGCAGTCATCAATATTAATGGTACTTAAATTTTTTTTTTTTTAATTATTTACTGAGTTTAAATTCCAATTCTGCCATGATAGGACTGGAAATGAAATCGGAAATGCTGGAAAGTCTCAACCTGCCTGCTTTTGGCTCATATCTCTCTAAATCTATCCCGTCCATGTACCTGTCCAAATGCTTTTTAACTGTTGTGATAGTAGCTTCCTCAACTACATCCTCTGTCAGCTCATTCCATATACCTACCAGCCTTTGTTTAAATAAGTTGCCCCTCTGGTTCTTATTAAATCATTCCCACCCCCTCACCTTAAACCTTTGTCCTCTGTTTTTTGATTCCCCGACTCTGTGCATTTACCCGATCTATTCCTCTCATGATCATACACACCTCAATATGATTGCTCCTCATCCTCCTGCAATCCAAGGGATAAAGTCCATGCCTGCACAACCTCTCCCTATAGCTCATGCCCTCGAGTCCTGGCAACATACTCGTAAATCTTCTTTGCACCCTTTCCAGTGTTCCACAATCCTCAGAGGATGGTGAATATTTGGAATTCTGTGCTGCAGAGAGCTATGGAGGGTAAGCCATTGAGTTTGTTCAAAACAGAGATCTATAGATCCATAGGGCAATAGAACAGCCCCATCCAAGATCCACAAGGAATTGCAGAGACCTGGGGACACAGCACAAACCATCACACAAACTAACCTCCTTTCCAATTACTTTATCCACACTTCATGCTGCCTCAGCAAGGCCATCAGAATAATCAAGAATGAGTCTCACCTTTGGTCATTCCCTCTTCTCCCCTGATCCATCAGGCAGGAGGTACAGAAGTGTGAGAACGCACGCCTCAGATTCAGAGACAGTTTCTTCCCAGTTGTCATCAGGCAACTGAACCATCCTATCAACATCTATAGAGCAGTCCTGACCTACCTCATTGGAGACCTTTGATGTATTTATTGTATACTTATTGTAATTATTCTTTATTCTATGAGTTTCATGTAAAGTAAGAATTCTGTTGTACCCAAGTGTATATGACAATAAACTAATCAGAGTCTGAAATATAAGACTAATGGGTAAACATTGAGTTTTTCAAGACATTAAAATAACAGGAAGAGAGTGGAATTGTGAATGGTAAAATGATATATCAATGATACACTTTAAATCACATGAGGTTCTTAACTTTGAACGTGCTGTGCTTCCTTGGTGAGCTGCGAGTTTACAATAATAGGTGTGAAACTAAAAACCTTGATCCAATTTCTGTTTGCAAGCTGTTGCAAACGCAGTGCATGTCAATGATGATCCCACATGCAGGGAATAGGATGCTAAGACGGCATTGGCTTTGCAATGGGTGGCAATAGTAAGTGCATGATCCAAGTTTCTAGACAGTCGCATCTCAACTGGTAATGGGTTGCAAATGCTTCAAAACATGCACAAGTTCTTTTTTGGTGATTTATGCATGCAAGCATATCTAAGTGAGTCCAATTTCTGGGCAGAATGGTCTGGAGAGTATATCCATTGGCCACAACCGTTTGGATAAGCCTGAGCTGTAGGGAGAGGTTGAGCAGGCTAGGACTTTATTCGATGGAGCGCAGGAGGATGAGGGGTGATCTTAGGTCATGAGGGGAATAGATTAGGTAAACGCACAGTCTCTTGCCCAGAGTAGGGGAATCGAGAACCAGAGATTTAAGGTGAAGGTCAAAAGATTTAATATGAACCTGAGGCGATAACTCTTTTGCACAAAGGGTGGAGGGAATGAGTTGCCAGAGGACATAATTGAGGCAGGTACTATAAAAAACATTTAAGAGACATTTGGACAGGTACATGGATAGGATATGATCAGAGGGATGTGGGCCAAATGTATGCAGGTGGGTCTAATGTAGATAGGGCATTGTGGCTGGTGGTGCAGGTTGGGCCGAAGGGCCTGTTTCCATGCTGTGTGACTATAAGTTTGGAAATAAGGCAATTTTTTCTGATGGTGGTGTAAATACGCTCCTAAAACTTACCCCCGTTATCTAGTTCAGTAAAAACACCGAGTCAAGCACTGGACCAACTAATCTTTATTTTTAGAATAAACCCAAATTCCCCTATACGATACCTAAACCACCACAGGTTTGATCCTTGTCTCTGCCTGGCCAAGCCCTTCAGCCTCGTATAAATAGACATGATCCAAAAGTTCACGCAGTCCCAAGCGCCCTTCCAGAAGATCGATACCAATCTAAAATGGGGCTACATTTATAGGTCCACGAACCTTGAGGGGCCGAACAATCTTATCATACACTAGACTAAGTGGGACTCGTTGGGTCCCAGCTTCACAAGGGAGGGCTGGTCCCCCATCGCAATATTCCACCACTCCACCAATTCCAATATACACACACAAACTCACACACACACAGACTCACACACACACACTCACATACACACCCTCCAGCACACACACACACACACTCACACACACACCCTCCAGCACATACACACACTCATACACAAACTCACACACACACATGCATACAGTCACACACACACATTCACACACATATACACTCACACGCACACACACACACACATACACTCACACACACATTCACACACACACACACTCACTTGCACACACACACTCACACACACACATACACTCACACACACTCACACACACACTTGCACATACACACACAGAATCACATACACTCACACACTCACACACACAGACTCTCACTCACACACACACATACACTCACACACACCCAGATTCAAATGCACACACATACGCACACATACACTCACACACACACTACACACCCTATATATGACAGTAAACTTTCTTGAATCTACTCACAGGACTTAGTCTCTCCACTGTGGGGCTTCCGCAGTCAACGGCACTTCCGCAATCAGCGAGACCTCTGCACTTACCGGAAATGACGCAATCAACGCGATCTCTGCACTCACCTGAAATTACACAATCAGCACGACCTGTCCACTAAGCGGAAGTCACAAAATGAGCGGGACTTTTGGACTAAACACAGTCGGACCTAATAAAGCATTTATTCCTTCGAAACACAGTGCGACCTAATAAAGTATTTATTCCTTCGAAACACAGTCGGACCTAATAAAGCATTGCAGTTTCAAGCACAGGCGGGGCAGCAGGCCAAACAACTCATGGCATTGTAATTTCATTTCCAATTAAGCATTGCACTTTCAAGCACAGGCAGAGCAGCAAGCCAAACAACTCATGGCATTGTCATTAAAGGCCAACAAATCATTTATTGCAAGAATCAAATACACAGGACTAGATGTTAAGAAGTCCCTTGTGCCAGTAGGTGGGGAGCATTTCACGACATTCATTGATTGCTGAGAGTGGTGGACGCTCAACATCAGGGGGGGGGGGTACGTATACGTATATCTTGGCCTGGGTAACCTTCAGGACAGCTGGGCACAGGACACATCATCAGTAGTGTACCCTTGCATCACTGGGTGTTTCGGCCTTTTAACACTATACACCCTCCACAAGGGCGGCCCGCTGCAGGATGATCAGCCCTCAGCGTGTGTCCCGTGTCAAACTGCCTCAAAGATTCACCATGACGCATTTGGGGCCCAGCATGGGTCTTTCCGCTTGAGCCAAATCCAACAGCTGCTTCTTTCAGCCGCGTCTGAGAGTGATCTTATGGTCTTCTGCAGAGCCTGACCGTGGATTCCAAGCTCCTTCAGCAGTCTGATGGTAGATGACGCAACAAATCCTCTGCATCCCACTTCAACTGGATAAACGTTGATGTTCCAGCCACGCTGCGTTGCCTCTGCTGCAAGCTCTGTGTAGCGCAGCTTCTTACGCTCATAGGCCTCCACAACAGAGTTCTCCCATGGAACTGTGAGCTCTATGATGTAAGCAGTCTTCTGTGAAAGGGACCAGAACACCAAATCTGGCCTGAGGTTGGTTGAAGCAATTTCAGGTGGAAAGATTAGTTGTCGGCCGATGTCCGCCAGCATCCTCCAGTCACGGGCCCTGCATAGGTTTCCTTCTTCTGATCTAGTGGAAGGATGTTTCGGTGTTTTCTGTCCTTCTCGGACAAAGGTTGTCGCCCTTAAGTGGGAGGTGTTGCTTGCTCTCGGAGGCAAGGAGTTGGTCGCACACAGCCTGTTCTCAAGGGCTGTTGCCAGGCTTTTTAATACCTGATTATGCCTCCACGTGTATCTCCCTTGCGTGAGGCTGGTCTTGCAGCCTACCATGATGTGTTTGAGGGTCGCTGGAGTTGGGCAGAGGGCACAGGCTGGATCCTCGCCGTACCACTGATTGAGGTTCTTTGGTGATGGAAGGACGTCGTATGTCGCTCTGATGATGAAGCTGATCTTGCTTGATTCCATTTCCCAAAGTTCTTTCCAGCTGATCTTCCTCCGCTCCACACCTTCCCACTGCATCCATTGCCCCTGTTTGGCAAGAGAGACCGCCTTTGCACTTCTTGCGGCCTCCTCCTGTCGCCGCACCTCCTCAACCACCAATGTCCTCCGCTCTGATGTTGTGGCCTTTCGCCAAGTTGGTTTACTTGTCGTAGGGCCAAAGCCTCCTCTTCCCTGCTGCACTTGCCCCACGACGTCTTTGTGCCTCAGGGCTGATGAAGCTTGCTGTACTGCATCAGATGGTGTCCACTTCCGGCCGGTTACTAGGGGCGGCGCAACAGCACTGATGGTCTTGTCTCTAGAGTCCCTCAGTGTCATCTGGAGTCTTACTTTGGAACACTTGTATTCCTCTGTTAGACTAGTGAGAGGTAGTTCCAGGACCCCTTTGCCATAGAGGCCGATGTTAGTTAGACATCGTGGGACACCGAGCCATTTCTTCGCGTATGAAGTTATGGTTTCGCTCCATCTTCTCCACAGTTGTTATTGGAGCTTCATAAACGGTCAGTGGCCACATTGTCCGAGGAAGGAGTCCAAACTGTAGGCACCAGAGCATCAGTTTCCCAGGCAGTAGGGTCTGATTGATGATCTCCAGGCCGTTGACAATTTCTTGCCTTAGCTGTTGCACCTGCTCTTTGTCCTTGAGGCTTGCGTTGTACCATCTGCCCAGGCTTTTTACTGGCTGCTCAGACACTGTTGGTATTAGGTCGTCACCGATGCAGAACCTTGTGTCTCTAAGCACCCCCTTAACTATGGAGATGCTTCGAGACTTACTTGGTTTGATTTTCATTCGGGCCCACTTGATGTTCTCCTGCAGCTTTCCAAGTAGCCGCTTGGTGCATGCTGCAGTAGTGGTTATTGTTGTCATATCGTCCATGTATGCCCTGATGGGTGGCAGACGGAGCCCAGCTCTGGTTCGTTCACCGCCCACCACCCATTTTGAGGCCCTGATGATGACTTCCATGGCCATTGTAAAGGCCAAGGGTGAGACTGTGCAGCCTGCCATGATGCCTACTTCCAAGCGCTGCCATGTTGTACTGAATTCAGCTGTTGTGAAGCACAGCTGCAGGTCTTGGAAACAGTTCTTGACCAGTGTGATGATGAGCTCTGGTACATGGAAAAAAGGCAAAAGATTCCCAAAGGAGTTCATGTGGAACTGAACCAAATGCATTGGCCAGATCGAGGAAGATCACATGTAGGTCTCTCTTGTCCTTCTTTGCTGCTTGGATTTTGTGCCAGATCATGCTTGTATGCTCCAAGCAGCCTGAAAAACCTGGAATTCCTGCTTTCTGTACATTGCAGACTCACAATTCAGTTGATTCACAGCTTAGAATGACAGTCGTGGCCTCTCCCTCGCGATCTTGCAGTGACTGACTTACGTCCAGGCATCTGGGGTTCTATAGTCCTGCCCCCCCCCCCCCCCCCGGAAGGGGCGTTACCTCCAGGCGAGAGGACCAACCAGCTGATCTCAAGGTTTTTTAAACACATTACTTTTTTATTTTTCATCGATGGGAAAAATCTTCGGAGCTGGCTCAGTGGAGGGGAACTGTGAGTAAGATGGCCAAAAATCACAGCGATACAGGGTAGCGTTTTTTTCTAAAATCAATATACAGCGCAGACAGGAAGTGGTCAAGATGAGACTTTTAATTATATAGATATCAATTCCATCAATACATTATTGACAGTTCCCCAACCCAATCACAGAGAGTCTTAAACAATGTTTCTTACAGAAGCTTCTGGAAGGAAGTCAGGTTAACCGAATAATGCAACATTTACCCTGGAACACAAAACAATTCTGCCAGGGCTTAACACTTTGGCCAATCAACAAACAGCAGGGTAACTGTCTTGCAATACTATTTACATTATTTACAATCCCCTTTGCAGCAATCCAATCAAACTCATGCATTTCCAACGCCTTGAAGTCCTTTGCAAGATTCTCATACATACGAACAATCGCAAACATACGTAGAACTTCCTTATCTGAGGTAGTGATCTGGGACCTAGACTTCACGGCACCAGCTAGCAGCCTATGGCTTCCTATACAGAAATGGCTAAAAGGCCATATGAATGCATGAATCCTCTGCGTTATATTGGCTCTATTTTGGCCAGGATTTACAGTGGTGATGGAGGAGAGATCAGCCATGTGAGAAAATTGATCAGAGTCATAAAGTCATAGAGTGATAAAATGTGGAGACAAGTCCTTCGACCCAACTTGCCCACACCAGCAACATGTCCCAACTGCAATAGTCCCACCTGCCTGAGTTTGGTCCATATCCCTCCAAACCTGTCCTATCCATGTACCTGTTCAACTGTTTCTTAAACATTGAGATAGTCCCAGCTGCAACTACCCCCTCTGGCAGCTTGTTCCATGCACCCACCACCCTTTTTGTGAAAAGGTTACCCCTCAGATTTCTATTAAATATTTTTCCCTTCACCTTAAACCTATGTCCTCTCATTCTCGATTCACCTACTCTGGGCAAGAGACTGTTCATCTACCCAATTCCTCTCATGATTTTATACAACTCTGTAAGATAACCGCTTATGCCCCTATCCAACTTAGGAAACCTGAAGGGAAACCTCTGGTGACATTGCGCCCCACCCAAGGTTTCCATGAGTCGACAGAGGTTTTGGTCACTTGCCTGGAACGCCTCGACCGAAGCGTGAACTGCATCTACCGACCAAAGATCCAATAGGATCTTTGCTACCGACCACACACACACACACCCACACACACACACATCACGAAGGTGGAGGCCAGGGACAGCGGAGGAGCGCTGTCTGTGCGATGAAGAAGAAGGTTCGATGAAGTTGGCAGCGCGACTCATATTGCAGCGGCCCCTACAGCCTGTCTGTCTTTTTTTTTTTTTGCCTAGTTAAATGTAGTTGTCGTGTTTTTCTATACTGTTTTTAATTGTGTATATGTGGGGGGCGGGAGGGGGAAACTTTTAAAATCTCTTCCCTGCACAGGAGACCCGAACTTTTCCCTGTCGGGTCTCCGTTGTCGTTGGGGCCTAGCACCGTGGAGCGGCCTCCAACCGGAATGACCTGGGGGCTCCAGTTGCAGAGCCTGCGGAGCTACGGACTTAACATCGTGGGGAAGGCCGGCCTCGGAGCATGGAGAGCGGTGGTGGCTCGCTGCTGTGGCACGACTCCGGAGCTCGAAGGCTCCAGCTGCAGGCCTGTGGACTGTGATATTGGGAGCTCGCGGGTCCAGGTGGGAGATCGCTTTTCGAAGCTTCCGCAATGCAACTTCTCCAGCCCGTGTCGCGGGTTGGAACGATCATGGAGCAGGGCCGTACATCGCCCGGCGCGGCTTTAATGGCCGCAGGACATTCCAACACCCGCCGGGGCTCCAACTTTGTGACATTTAGACCTGGAGAGGGGCCGTACATCGCCCGGCACGGCCTTAAATGGCCGTGGGACTTACCATCGCCCGCCTGGGGCTTCAACATCGGGAGAAAAATGGTGCTCAGGGGAGAGAGAAGACTTTGCCTTCCATCACAGTGAGGAGGAGATTCACTGCGATGGATGTTTGTGTGAATTGAATTGTTTGTGTGTCTTGTAGGAATTGTTTTGTTTGTATGGCTGTAGAAACGGAGTTTCGTTTGAGCCTCACTGAGGATCAAATGACATGAAATAAATATTGAATTGAATTGAATTGAGGTAAACGGCTGTCACAGAGCACGGTAAGTACTTTAGAGAGCGCGGGAGACAGAAGGGGAGAGAGAAGGGGAGAGAGAAGTGGGGAGAGAAGTGGGGAGAGAAGTGGGGAGAGAAGTGGGGAGAGAAGTGGGGAGAGATGTGGGGAGAGAAGGGGAGGGGGGAGAAGGAGTGGAGACAGTTTTAAGAAGTTTAATAAAGTTAAAGGCATTTTACCTTCCAGTGGGTCCTTCTAGGTCGTGAAACTCCAATGAGTCAATCAAAATGGCCGGTCAGTGAAGGAGATTACCTTCGACTGCCTGTAAGTAAATAGCGACCGCACTCTACTGGCTTCAACCAAATGGCAACCTATTTTTAGTCGAGGCCAGTTTTGATTTTGTTGAAATAATCGAAGGAACATGGAAGAAGCCTCGACCACGCGGAAACCACTTTCGACCATTAGGGAGAGTGACCAAAACCTCCGGGAACCTCATGGGTGGGGCGCAAGGTCACCAGAGGTTTCCGTTCAGGTTGCCTAAGTGGGACAGGGGCATTATCCTCCAAGGAACCAGGAAACACATTCCCTGCCTACTCAACCTTTCCCTATAGCTCAGACCCACTAATCCAGGCACATCCTCGAAAATCTTCTCTGTGCCCTTTCCAGCTTGACAACGTCTTTCCTCTAACATGGTGCCCAGAACTGAACACAATACTTGAATGTGGTCTCAACAACGTCTTATACAACTGTAACATGGCCTCTCAACTTCTATGCTTAGTACTCTGACTGATTTGTCTGTGGAGAAATAAATCTATAGTTTGTTTGCTAGCAGCACCATATATGCATTGAGATTGTTTTTGAGTGATATTTAGGTTTAATTGGTTTACAAGAAAAACATTGTAGCTGTTGTCTTATTGAATAGGTGATCAACATGATATATCTACTTTGCATCAGTCAGTCTGGAGCAGGAACTTACCTTAGTAATATGCATTTAGCTTGGTTTATTTAATGCTCAATATTGTTAATAAATCATTATGAGTGTTTGATACTCATTTTGCCCCCTTCTGTGTGTTAAACACCCCATGCAGAAGCCATTACCAATTTTTACAACGGGTTATTTGTGTAACTCTCAATAATGTTAGCAATCTGGAAGGTGATAATGTGAAAATGAGCTTCTACACGGGTTTTGAGGAGACACTAGGGGCTGTAGACCTATTCGCATAAATATATGTATCCCAGCCAGCACTGTACCGAGCATTACCATTTGTTGTGGGAGTCATTGAGTACTGGTTTATAATGAGAGATTCTGCATTTTCAGCCTACAATCAATTACTGTGAGCACTGAATCGGCCTGAAACCAGTCGCCCTCCTGATGCATCACTATTACGTCAATTATTCTCCCACCCATTCCTGTCCCCAAGATGTGGCTACCATCATAAGTACAGTCGGTCCCTGTGATACGTGACTGCAGATCCCAGTACTAAGGGGGCACAGTGGTGGAGCAGTAGAGTCACTGGCTTCCAGCGCCAGAGACCCGGTTTATAAGTTCATAAATTCTAGGCCGTTCAGCTCAACAAGTCTACTCCGTCATTCAATCATGGCTAATCTCAATCCTTCCCTCTCAATCCTATTCACCTGCCCTTGCCCCGTACCCCCTGGCATCCTTACTAATCAAGAATCTGTCGATCTCTGTTTGATCCTGACAACGGGTGTTGTCTGTACAGAGTTTGTACCTTCTCCCCATGACCGTGTGGGTTTTCTCCGGTTGTTCCAGTTTCCTCCCACACTCCAAAGACGTACAGGTTTGTAGGTTAATTGGCTGCGGTAAAAATTTGCAAATCGTCCCTAGTGTGTATGATAGTGCTCGTGTACAGGGATCGCTGATCAGCGCAGACTCGGTGGGAAGAAGGGCCTGTTTCCACATTGTCCTCCACACTCAGTCTGGAGAAAGGGCCTTGAACAGATGAGCTTCACTTTAAACCAAAGCAACAGAAGGCGTTTGAAACGCTGGAATGGGCAAGAAAGAGACATTATATGTTGCGTTTATTCCCAGGCGATCATTTACAGTTCCCAGCTAATGGGAAAACCAATTAATATGCAGCAAATTGTTTGAGATGCACAGAACAAAACAAACATTTCCCCAGATGAACAATGCACAGAGCAGAACAAACATTTCCCCATCCGCCAATTTAATTCCACGCAGTATTACTCAGGGTACAGTGCCAGATTATAGTTTAACTGTTCAATTAAATCAATTGTTCAATATGATCGATGTTCATCAGCATTCGCAAACATACTGTACAAAATGCACACAATTTCCATCAATATGCTTTGATCTTTCAAGGGATGAATTACGTGGTGCGTTTTGTAATTCCATTAAATGATTTAAAGCATGCACTTTATGCCAATTAGAATGATAATCCATATGTTCAAATTCTTTGACACTTATCACTGATGCTTTCAATGTGAAATTGTAAAATCCACATATATTAAGCCAAAAACCCACTCCATATTAACAATATTTATATCTCTGAAACCGATGAGCACCTGGCTTGTTATACGTCAAGGGTAGAAGTATTGAGAAAAACAATATGTGCTGGAGTGACTCAGTGGGTCAGGCGGCAACTTTGGAGGGGATCGGATTGGTGATGATTCAGGTCTGGACTTTCCTCCAGACTGATTATAGTGCAGGGGGAGGGGGAGAAAGCGTGAACACAGAAGGAGGAGCTGGGACAAAGTCTGGCAAGTCAGAACCTTTTTCCCCAGGATGGAAATTTCCAATGCTAGAAGGCATAGCTATAAGGTGAGAGGGGAAAGTTTAAAGGAGATGTGCAGGGCAACATTTTAATGTGGAGAGTGATGGGATCCTGGAACTCATTGCCAGGGGTGGTGGTGGAAGAAGACACAATAGTGGTGTTTAAGAGGCTTTTAGATAGGCACATGGAAGTGCAGGGAACGGATCATATACAGGCAAATGAGATCAGTTTAACTTGGTATCATGTTCGGCATCTCTAATCGAAAGTCTAAAGAAAGGAGATGAGAGGAGCTAGAATCCATGTTCTCACCTGTTTCTGCCGCCATTGACTCAGAGGCAAATTTCCCCCTTGCTAACGTTGGAGTCATACAGCACAGAAACAGGCCCTTCGGCCCAGCTTGCCTATGCCGACCAAGATGCCCCATCTACACTAGCCCCACCTGCCTGCATTTGGCCCATTTCTCTCTGAACCTTTCTGATGCATGTTCCTATCCAAGTGTTGTTATTGTATCTGCAACAACTATCTCCTCTGGCAACTGGTTCCATATACCCACCATCATCTGAGTGGAAAGGTTGCTCTTCAGGTTCCTATTAAATCTTTCCCCTCTCACATAATACCCATGTTCTCTAGTCCCTCAACTACCTTCTTTGCCAGTTTGATGATCTGTGAGAATTATTTAGACATAGTATATATAGATACAAGGTGTTTGTTTTTTTTGTTGCAAAATTTGAGTTCAGCATTTTGTGTCTATCTTTGGTTTAAACCCGCATCTGCAGTTCCTTCCGACACACTTAAATATTCAAATCCTCCTTCACCTGGATCCATCCATCACTTGCCAGGCCTTGTCCCATTCCCATGCCCACCCCACCTCTCTTCCAGCTTTCTCCCTCTGCTACAATCAGTCTGAACTAGGGTCCAGATCCAAAATGTCGCCTATCCAGGGTCTCCAGAAATACTGACTTTGTGTGTTTTTTAAAAATGTTATAACCCAGCATCTGCAGTTCCTTGTCAATGGTGCTTTATTTGTCACATGTGCAGCTGCACAGTGAAATTATTTTTGTACATTTACACATGCGGGCGCCGCCATGTTTTGGCGTCATTTCTAATGTCCATAGTCTGGTCCGCCCACAGGAGCAGTTCCCGATCCAGCTAATCCCCAGACTCCTGCAGGGCATCTCCAAAAGGCGCTGGAGGCATTTCCCCGGTTTACCCTCCTACCGGCACTTGCTCCTCGTGTCCGACGTCTCCAGCGGCTCCCGCCTGTTTCTACGGTTCAAGGCTACAAATATCACAGTATTAACCCACAGTATTAACGGATCCACAATAAAAATACAGTCACACAAATCTCCTTTCCATCCCTGTGCCCACTCCAGAACACAATGAGGTTCAGTGATGAATAAAAGATTCTTGTTGATGATCCAGCAAAAGCAACTTGTTGTTCCAAAAAACAATTTTGTTTCCATCTGTTCTCAATGAAATGTGTCTAGATTAGGAAGATATAAAACAAAATCCATGAAATATCCAAAGTGTGTATGCTGGCCATGATTCAAGATAATATTTCTTTCACGGTCAGTTGGGACTCCAAATAAAGTAGTTTTTCTTTTATCATGCAGTGTACAACCTGTTTTGGCTCAAACTATGAACGAAGCTCCTGGCAAGGTTACATCTCTTATTTTGCTTCCACTGAAGATATTTCCTAGCTGAGCCAATAGCAGATACTGGAGGGGACATAGGTTTAAGGGGAGAAGGGCAAAGTTAAAAAATGTGCGAAGCATGCTTGTTACAGACTGGGGGGGGGGTGCCTGTAACGCACAGTTAGGGTGGGTGTTGGAGGTTTAGTTTACAGACACAAAATGCTGAAGTAAATCAGCGGGTCAGGCAGCATCTCTGGAGAAAAGGACTTGGTGACATTTCGAGTCGAGACCCTTCTTCAGACCCTCTGGGGAAAAGGAATAGGTGACGTTTCAGGTCAAGACATTGAGTTTAGTTTAGTGACACAGTGTGGAAGCAGACACTTCAGCCACTGAGTCCGCGCCGACCAATGATCAGCAGATATACTACACACTAGGGGCAATTTTATAGAAGCCAATTAACCTAGAATCCTGCATATCTTTGGTATGTGGGAGGAAAGTTGAACTTGCAAACTCCGTACAGACAGAACCTGTAGTCAGGATCAAACCCGGGTCTCTAGTGGCCGTTAGGCATCAACTCTATCACTGCGCCATTGTGCCACCCTGGGGAAATGTTAGGGCGAGTGTTGTTACGATAGTAAACATAGTTATGATAGTGATAACCATCACTATCGTAAGTGGCTTTTAGAAGGGCAAAAGAATGTCCAGAGAATGGAGGAATATGGATCAGGTGCAGGCAGATGAGTTGGTCTTGGCATCATGTTCAGCACAGCCACTGTGGGCTGAAGGGCCTGTTCCTGTACTGTACTTTTCAATGTTTTACACAGAGAGTGGCAAGTGCCTGGAATGCATTGTCAGGGGTTCCGACAGTAGATACAATGCCAATGCACTCATGCGGCATTTAGCCAGTCATACGCACAGGCATGGTATGGAGTGATATGGACCAGCTAAGTGCTTTAAATTGGCATCATGGTTGGCACAGAATTTGTGGGCCGATGGGTCAGTATAAAATGTACAGTTTTATGATGACACAAGGAACTGCAGATGCTGGAATCTTGAGCAAAATGCAAATTGCTGGAGTATCTCAATGGGTCAGGCAAGAAGTGCCAGTACGCTGAACTGATTATTGGTGAGATTAACAAAAGGGAACTTGTAGCCCTCAAAATGTGTAGGAAGGAAATGCAGATGCCGGTTTATACCAAAGATAGATACAAAAAGCTGGTGTAACTTAGCGGGTCAGGCAGCATCTCTGGAGAAAAGGAATAGGTGACCATTCGGGCCGAAACCCTTCTTCAGGCTGAAAGTCTGGAGCGAAAAATAAACTGGAGGCGAAAAAAAGCCAGAACAAAGCAAGGCCGGCAACAGATGACCTCAGGAAGGGTGGAGCCCATAATGGCCCACTGCTGGCTGGGGAAGGTGTGATGACGAGAGGGATACGTGGATGTGAACAGTGAACAATTAGGGAGGGGAGTGGGGGAGAGAGAGGACGGGAGGGAATGCAGGATTAGTTAAAATTAGAGAAATCAATATTCATACCAAAGATGGACACAAAATACTGGAGTACAGGCAGCATCTCTGGAGAGAAAGAAGGGGTGACGTTTCGGCGCTGGAGGGACAGGAAGCATCTCTGGAGAGAAGGAAGGGGTAACGTTTCGGGTCGAGACCATTATTCATGCCAAGATGTTGGCATTTTTCAACAATTCCACACATTTATCTTGAATATCAAGTTCTATATAATTTTGTTATTAACATTGGAAGATTGAAGAAAACAGCAACGCTCCCTGTCAATTTCTCCACACTTCTTCAGTCCTCTAAGTTTGATCACAGTCCTCATTGTTCTCTTATATATAAAATTGGCTTCAAAAACTTAATTTACAGAGTTTGTTGCATTGACTTGCCGTCCTGGAGATTTGAAAGGCCCTGTAAAAATGATTGAATCAATGAACACATTTACTTTTTAACAGTAAAAAAAACAATGCAAGAATATATTCTAAAATAGATTTAAGCTACTTTTAGTTATCAGGCAACAGAACTATTCTATCACCAACTGGAGAGCAGTCCTGACCTACCATCTATCTCATTGGAGACCCTCGGACTATCTTTAATTGGACTTTACTGTACCTTGCATTACATTTTCATCTCCACTTGTTTGACCATTTGAGGTTCGAATACAGAAATGATACAATAATCCAGCAAGCTCTGACCTTTACAGGTGCCAAATTGTTGGATTTCTCGTACTATTCTATAATTTCTATTAATACCCTGGAACACTTAAACATCAGTTCCTTTAGTTGTCACACAGTATTGAAATTAATATTATTTAACTGAATAACCTCCGTTCCATTGACTTTACATAGCCTCAGCAAGTCCACCAGCATTATCAAGGACCAGTCTCACCCCAGACCCTCCCTCGTTTCCCCTCTCCCATCAGGCAAGAGGTACAGAAGTTTGAAAATGCACACCTCCAGATTCAGGGATAGTTTCTTCCCAGCGGTTCTCAGGAAACTCAACCATCCTATCACCAACTAGAGTGCAATCCTGACCTCCCATCTAGCTCATGGGAAGACCCTTAAATTATCTTAAATCGGACTTTACTGGACTTTATCTTGCACTGAACGTTATACCTTTTATCTGTACACTATGTATGGTTTGATTGTAATTATATATAATCTTTCCACTGACTGGATAGCACACAACAAAAAAAGCTTTTCACTGTACCTAAATACCTGTGACAATAAACTAAACTGCTAAATGTACGTGTGCAAATCCACAATTTCGAATCTTTTGCCATTCCTGATCCTTACAATATGCCGTGTGTAATTCTTAACATCGCAGCGACTTAGTAAATCCATGCAGTCTAATTAAAATGCATACGTTTCCACAAATGGAAGTGGTTGAGAAGCATTTGATTGCAGCATGTGAAGTAATTAAGACCTATTTTGATTACACTACAGTTGACATTAAATTTTATGCAATATGTTGACTGAACTAGAAAATGGGAATATTGCATTTGTACGGAGGACTAAAAGATGTAATACTCCTAAGTACTTTCTTCGTAGCCTCGATTTAAGATGGTATTGAAAGTATTGGCATTTGTATTAGTTTTTATCTTGTCACATGTACCAAGGTATCCTGAAAAGCTTTTGTTTGTGTGCTTTCCAGAGGACATAGGTTGAAGGTGAAAGGGGGAAAATTTAATAGGAACATAATGGGAACATTTTACCCCCAAATGGTGAAGAGGGAATTGAATCAGATAATAATACACACAAGCGCAATCAAGCCACACACAAGTACAACACCCCAGTAAAGGAAAACACTGGAGTGCAGAAGAGAGTGTTACAGTATTACAGTTACAACAAAAAATCCAATGTCAGCAATGAGGTTGGTTGGAAAATCAAAACTGCTCCTCTTAGTCTTTCAAATTTATTTTTAAGTACATCCCCCACTCAGAACCCCACTTACTCTTTCTACACTCCCCCCCCCCCCTGTTAAGGCTCCCTTATTTTCAGTTCTGCATTGTTGCCTTTTACTCCCTTATTTTTTTTCCATCCACAGCGGTAGTGTTGCTGCCTCACAGCGCCAAAGACCCGGTTTCGATCCTGACTACGGGTGCTGCCTGTACCAAGTTTGTATGTTCTCCCTGTAGCCTGGGTTTCCTCCGGGTGCTCCAGTTTTCTCCCACTCCCCAAAGACGCGCAGTTTTGTAGGTTAATTGGCTTCTGTAAATTGGCCTAGTATGTAGGATAGAACTAGTGTACAGGTGATCGATGGTGGGCGAGAACTCAGTGGGTCGAAGGGCCTGTTTCCATGCTGTACATCTAAACTAAACAATCTTTATTATCCCCTGACCTTCAGGACCCTAGGACTTGCCTTTCACACCCCAGAAACCTGTTGGCCCTGCAATCTCATTACATCACCGTTAAATGACTCTCACTTGATGTATGTGTACCTACCTATACCCTACACCCTAGTGTGTGGGATAGATCTAGTGTACGGAGGTGATTGTGAAGGAAGAAACTGCAAACGCTGGGTTAAACTGAAAATAGACATAAAAAAGTAGAATAACTCAGCGGGTCAGGCAGCCTCTCAGGTTCGGTTTGAATGCCTTCTTCAGATGGGGAGCGAGTGTTTGGCGATGCGTACTCGGTGGGCCGCAGGGCCTGTTTTCACATTGTATCTCTAAACTAAAACAAAAGAAAGCCTTCAGGGTGGCACGGTGGCGCAGCGGTAGAGTACTTTCCTCCCACAATCCAAAGACGTACAGGTTTGTAGGCTAATTGAATTCGTTAAAATTGTTAATTGTCACCAGTGTATGTTGGATAGTGCTAGTGCACAGGGATTACTGGTCGGCATGGACTCGGTGAGCCAAAGGGCCGTTTCCACGCTGTAGCTCTAAACTAAACCAAACTATAAGTACAGTAGATGCCAACAGTCTGTCTTATGATATTGATATCAGTCTTCCCCCATTTCTGGCCCTTAATTTCCAACTTGCTTCCAATTTCTCATCAACCAATTTGTCATTCTAGGGCTAAAAGGAAGGTGCTGACAATGATGAGATGTCGGATTGAAAACCGAGACATTAAAAGCTACTCCTGCAGATGTAACTGCTACATGTAACCCCTTCAATCATAGCGCTCAACGTTAAAGTACTTTCACAATGTGACCTGTCTGTTTCTAATTCTCAAAGCAACTTGGAAATAAGTCTGTTAACATTATTCCGTAGCTGAACGAAAAGGACTTGTATTTGTAATAGATTACATGAAGCACTTTGACATCAAACTCAGAGTGGTGCAATTTATCAGTGTGCTAGGTGTAAATTCATTATCACAACCACAATGAAACCAAAACTGCTGCAAGTACTTGGGCAGCAGCTGTAGAGAAAGAAAGAATTACATTTACGCGGTGCTTTTTATAATCCCAAGACAATGTTAGATACTTTTCCACTAATTAATTACTATTTAAACCATAGTCACAATTGTAACCTGAGAAAGTAGAAACCACTTTATGTCTAGCAGGTTTCCATAAACGGCACTGTAATAACAGTTTGTCTTTAATGATGTCAATTGAGGGCTAGCTATCAACTAGAATCCAAAATATTGCCATGGGATCTTATACCACTGACAGAGGTTTCATTTAAAGTCCACAAGGATTATTCCGTAAAGCTAATAAATAATTCAGGCCTAAGCGGTCTTCCAGGAACTCTATGCACTGACATTAAAATGAAGAACACGAAGTCACAGAGTCATGGAGACGAGCAGCACGGAAGCAGGCCCTTCAGCCCGACTTGCCCATGCCGACACTAGCTCCTGTACTCAATATGGACACAAGACCATTGTACCAAAAACTTTCTCGACCACCCTATCTACCTGTGACGCCACTTTCAAGGAACTACGTACCTCCACTCGTACATCCATCTGTTCTACAACACTCCCTGGGTCCCTGCCATTCAATGCGTAGGTCTTGCCCAAAATCCAACACCTCGCACTTACTTACTTAGACTTAGTTCCTCCCACACTGTTGAGTGCATTGGGCAGCAAACTTTCGCCATTCTGGTTGGTTATGTGTGACATCTTCCACCCTCGTTAGGCTTGCCATGTGAGTTTTGGTCGGTCTATTTTCCTTCTTCCGTCAGGTTGCCATGTCATTGCTATCTTAGGTGCACATTCTGGTGACATTCTGAGTACATGTCCTGCAAATTTCATCCTGCGTACCTCTATGTCCTGGATGAGAGGCTTTGTTGCAGTTTCCCGGTAGATCTCCTCGTTTGTGATGTGGTCTCTGGATCTTCCTCAAGCAACTAGGAGAGAATGCATCCAATTTCTTTTTAATCTTCACATTGATTTTCCATGTCTCACTGGCATAGAGGGCTGTAGGGAGGACTACGGACTGGAAGAGCTTGACTTTTAGCATCTTGGATATCCCGCCACTAGACCATATTGGCTGCATTCGTCTGAAGACTGATGCAGCTTTACCAATTCGGGATTTGATCTCGACCCCCATCTGCTGTGAACATGCTGCTAAGATAGGTACATCTTGTGGCGTTTTCCACAGGTTCCCCATTGATTATCAGTTGGTCTATTGGCTGCTGGTCTCCAGTCTGCATGGTCTTAGTCTTCTGGCTACTGATCTTTAATCCAACCATTAATGCATTCTCCTGCAGATCAGTTGTCATCTCTTGAAGGGCGTCTCGACTCTGCTAGCAGTGCAATGTCATCGGCAAAATATAGGTCTGTGAGGCGTCATCCTGTTCTCTGGTATTCCAAAGTCAGGTTTGTTCATTGTCCTTCGCATGACAGTCGATCGTGACAATAAACAGCGAGGGGGCTAGAAGGCAACCTTGTCTTACCCCTGTGACAATGTCAAAGAATTATGTGTTTCCTGAATTAACTTTGATGCAGCGACTGGATCCCTCATACAGGTTCTTGAGGATGTTTATGAAAGCCTCTGGGATGCCATACACTATAAGAATTTGCCACAGGTTGTCTCTATTTACACTATCGAATGCCTTTGTGAAATCAACAAAGTTTATTAGTATTGGCTTCTGAAATTCCAGGCATTGTTCTACCACATTTTGTAACACAAAGATCTGTTCGCTGCAGGATCTTCCCAAGTAGAATCCTGCTTGTTCATCACGGAGTTTCATATCCAGAGCTGCTCTAAGATGATGTAGCAGTACAGCACTAAGCACTTTTCTACATTAAACTCCATTAACCATTACTCAGTCCAAAGGAGGCCATTTGGACCTTCAAGTCCGCAGCAGAGTTACGTAAGATAGCCCAGCTATTTCTGCTCTCGGCACCTTACCATTCAATAAACAAATTCCTTTCAAATATTTCTCTTTTGATTCCTTCTGATACCGCTGTTAAATCTGCCTCCTCTATACCAATGCAGTCCAAACCCTCGCTTTCAAAATATCTGGTTCCCGTGTCAATTTTGCCAACCACTTTTATTCTGCACTATCTAGTTCTTGCCTGTCTGCTGATGACAACAGCTCTCTCTATCTTCTCTGCATGGTGGTGCTGCGGTAGAGTTGCTGCCTTAGAACGTCAGAGACCCGGGATCGCCCCCGACTACAGATGCTGTCTGTGGCCAATTCCATTATTTCAGACGTACGTTTCAGACACTTAAATAAGTTGCCAATGGAAATATAATTACAAACAAGTAGTTTTTATTTGACCAATATGTGACATCTACTGAGTAGAAAACAATTATAGATATAAATATAGTACAAACACCATAATTACCTTGCACTAATTAAAAAATGCCATGTGGTCAGACATACACAGAAAAGTGCTTTTCTGGCATTGGAAATTCAACTGAAAATCTTTGTGAAGCATACAGGCTTTTTCACAAAAATCACATAATCATTTTAGTTGATGAGAAATGGCAAGAATAATGTGTCATTTGTACTATCAAGTAATGCATAATTAAGTTTTTTCTTTGTGTCGGACGTACAGTACTGTCGTGTCGGACGTACATGTTTCCATGTCTATTTGTTGGTAATTAAGCCCTTATTATATCACTAACTACTTGGCTTTGTCTTACATTGCAAATGAAACACACCATGGGTAACTTTACTTATTGATAATATTAATGACATTTATAAAGCACTTAATACCATACCTTATGTTTCTAAGCGCTGTGAACAACAACCAAATATTACAAAACTCAACAAAACAATATCAAACTTAAACAAAAGAAACCTCATCAAACACTAAACAAAGAAAATAACTATTAACCATATACTTGATAACACTTCAACATTAAAATATGACAAATAGATTTTCATGTACAGTGTGCTTTGGGATCCTGTTATTAGATCTGGAACATCTTTTCCCTTCAGAATTATTAAATTGAAAATAAAGCTGCTCATAAATTTGAGAGCTGGTATATAATTCTGTATATTGGAGTACAATTTGAATACTGTTATTACAACTGTAAAGGTATCATTTAATCCAACAACTTTAGCATAGACTTACTGAATTGTCATGCCTTCTAACAATGGCAGAACATTCTCGCAAATTGATTATTTCGTTCCTCTCACACATTGTACAAGTGAATATTGTTTTTATTTTAATGACTCAGAATTAGAAACAAAAACACTAAGGAACATGTGAAAAGATTATAACCAAGGTATTTTTATACTTTTTTTAGCTATCCTGTACATGCATGTTCATACAGAAAGGGGTGAAGGACCTTAGGGAAAAGGGCTTAGAAAGTAAAAATGTACTGTCCCCTGCTGCCAGCAACCACTGGTGGGGATATTTTTTTGATAACACCTTTCATGAAATAGAAAATTTGATCTGGGTGTTGTGGCCATCTGCTTGATGCATAACATTGACCTTGAGGTCAGTGTTATTGGGACCAAATTCAATGACTTCACCAGGGAAAGTTTCCCCTAGGCAACCAACCCCCAATTTGTATTTGTAATTCATCACTTTCATCATCAGATGATTCATCCATGCTGTCAAGGGACTCATTGAGATCCTCAACCACCTCTCTGATGCGAACATGCCGGTACTCGCTACTGTTGGACACGTCACTGACAAACAAGTGATGTTGTCCAACTGGTACCACACTGTGAATTTTGTGCGTGTTTGGTACAGTATTGTGGTTTGCCAGCATGCCTCCAAATCGTCTCTCTTCTCTGCAAATGTTACAAATGCACTTGGCCAAAAAGTGAGTTATGCTAAAGCTTGAAACACTTTTGGGCAGTTGCTCAATTTTGGTGAAGCAGTTTTATAGAACTAGTGATCTACAGTGTAGAATCCAAGACATAAATATCTTCAGGTTGCCTTGAAAGTGACACATTTAGCAGCTGGACACTCAGAATCCTGAGAAGCCTGGATCACATCATGAGGCATGAAGGCCTACATGAATGCTTACCTGTTTGAACACACCACAGTATGCAAGAACGCCTCTTTTCCATCAGCTTCACACTATTGAAATCATGATCTTAGTAAACTTGTGTTGGAAACAAAGTTTTATTAATAATAGTGCTACACACTTATAATGATGCAGGGATATTGTGCTGTAATTACAAGGCCTTAAGGCATATTAATATGGCAGAAACTTATTCATTATAAATGCCGTGTCGGACGTACATAAATATATGATGTCGGACTTACAAAAAAAGTGTACGTCCGACCACACATTTTTTCCTTTATTAGAAATAATTTAATAAATCTAATGTACAGTCTTTGCAGAGGATTTAAAATCTGCTTTGCATTGAGATCCTGCAGTTAATTGGGTTCTTTGTCTTTTTGTAAAATTTTAAAATTCACATTTTTTTGTGTCGGATGTACATGACCAAAGCACACATAATATTATAAGTAATAAATCATAACTTTTAAAAGCTTCACATTTTCTAATGTATGATCACGGATACATTGGTTATACTGTTTATATCTATCGTAGCGAGTGACATAATTCACTTCATTTTCTTTTAGAAAAAACAAGAAATTAATTAGTACATGCAAGTGGTAATATATTGGCTGTCGTTGAATGCTTCCATCGGAGCAGTCTGGTGACCTTGAACTTAGTCCAGCGTATCAGTAACTTACATATTTTGATAGTTCACATATTTACCTTTAAAATGATATAACATTTGAACCAATTTGATTATTTTGAAAATTTGGCCTGCTGGTTGACACATTTATGGAACTTCCCGAAACCATGTGGGTTTCTTCCAGGTGCTCGGGATTCCGCTCACTCCCCAAAGACGTGCAGGTTTGTAGGTTAATTGGCTTCGATAGGAATTGTAAGTGCTAGTGTACAGGGATCGCTGGTCGACATGGACTTGGTGGACCAAAGGGCTTGTTTCCTTGCCATATCTAAACCAAACTGAAGCTCTCTGAACCCTTTATGATTTTAAATGCCTCCACAAAATACTCCTGAAATCCTCTTTTTCAGGAATAATCCCAGTTTCTTCATCAATGCACTCTTCTATCACACTAAATCCTCTCCTCTCAAGAATCACAGGTAAACCTCTAGTGTAGCTGCAACAAAGCCCTCACCCCCCCCCCCCCCCCCTCCCCCGCCCCAAATGTGTAGTGTCCAACAGTGGACCAGAATATGTCAGTAAGAATTGCAGATGGTGCTTTACAAAATGCTGGAGCAACTCAGTGGATCAGGCAGCATCTCTGGAGAAAAGAAATAACGGACGTTTTGGGTCAAGACCCTTCCTCAGACTGAGACTCATGGCAGAGAGGAAAACTAGAGGTATGAAAAGGTTCAGGATAAATCAGAGCCAGCACTATTGACCAAGGAAAGGTGGAGCCCACAATGGTCCATTATTGGCTGTGGAAGAGGTGATAACAAAGGGATATATGGATGCGAACAGTGGTACTGGCAGGACAACTAGTGTGGGGGAGGGGTGGAGAGAAAACGAATACAGTGAGGTGGGGAGGAGAACGCCTGTACTTCTGCACTGCCCAATTGGATTAAGCAGAGAATTAGCTAGTGGTAGTAGGAACCAGAGTGGAGGGGGTGAGGTGATGAAAGCCAGTGTGGACCCTGTGAGCCAATGGGCCTGTTTTCACCCTGCATCTCGAAACTAAACTAATCCAAGATCAGGAAGACAGGAAAGTATGGAAGGCATAAACAAGTAGCGGAATGTAACAAAGAAATTGTTGGAAAATCCAATTAATTAATGTTATTTAGGAGCAATCTTAAAAGCACAAACATAGAATTGCATTGTATTATCATAATAGTCAAAGTCAATATCAATAGGCCAGAATATGTCATATTCTTTAGTACATGCAGTATAATGGAAATTTTGTTATAATAATTTAGGCTAACTCTATATTTCAAATAGTAATTGCAATGTTTCCTTCAGAACACACATCTTCAGGAGGACAATTGCAATAAATTAATCAGTATGATACGTTTATCTCACCTCAGAAAGTTTGCTTTTGCAAAATTTTAGCTGTTCTATATTAACATTTAATAGTCCCATTTTCATTCTTAATCTCACCTCCTCCTGATGACATTTAGCTCGCCGCGGAGTGAAGGGATCCCCTGTGTAAGATACTCGAGATTCAGGCACAATGCTGAATTATTGTTTAATTAATCTCTCCATTTTATTCATTTCTTTTCTCGAATTAGAGTCAAGGGAGACTGAAGGAAAAATTTCATGATGATTGATTGATAGGTCCACACACCTGCTCCTCTGTAGGTCAATTAGCTGCTGATGGTGCTACTTAATTAATCAATTAACGTGGACATTTCATCCTTACTTATTCTCTTCAGACACAAAGCTCTCTGGTCCTTAGAATTAGGTTACACGTGAAAATCAAATGCTGTTGAATGTCCTCACTGCTCTCTTAAGTAGATGGATTGAACATAGATGATATAGCGTTGAAGAGAACAGTGCAGTGAAAGGAACTGCCGATGCTGGCTTACAAAAAAAGAAGATAGATGCAAAAAGCTGGAGTAACTCAATGGGTCAGACAGCATCTCCAGAGAAAAGGAATAGGTGACGTTTCGGGTCAAGACCTTTCTTCAGACAGGCCAAAGCGAAATGAGAGATATATAGACGGTGATGTAGAGGGATTATAGAATAAATGAATGAAAGATATGCAAAAAAAGTAACGATGATAAAGAAAACAGGACATTGTTAGCCGTTTGTTAGGTGAGCACGAGTACAGACAATGAGATTAACAAGATGACTTTGAAGCTGGTACGACTGGGGAGGGATGGAGAAAGAGGGAATGCAGCGGTTACTTGAAGTTGGAGAGATCAATATTCATACCACTGGGTTGTAAGCTGCCCAAGTGAAATATTACAAAAATAAATGCTGGAGTAAGTCAGTGGCGCAGGCAGCATCTCTGGATAACATGGATAGACGACGTTTCAGGTCAGGACTTTTCAGACTCCAGGCTTTCGTGGCAGTAGTGGATCTTCTTATTTGCCTTTACATCAGTTCAGGATCTAATTAATCCACACATTGTACAGTTTTATATCTACCAAGATCATGATTTAGGTTTACTTTAGGTTTACGTTTATTATTGTCATCTGTACCAAAGTACAGTGAAAAAGCTGGGCTTTGCATTGCTATGCAATCAGATCAGATAATAAATACTATACATAAATACAATCAAGTCATGCTCAGGTTCAATAAATAGAACAAAGGGGAAGAGACAGATTGTAGAATATAGTTCTCGACGTTGTTGCACCTCAGTTCAATTGACAGAGTCCAATGTCCGCAATGGGACAGAGGTGAATTGAATTGTACCGTGATAAAGCTAAGCCTCATATTTCATGTCCGCCATGGGGCAGGGGTGAATTGAACTGCATTGTGATAAAGCAAGGCCTTATATTTTCTGTCCATCCATTCAACGCAAAACATTTGCAGAGCATTTCACACAAAATAATTTTATAATGGAATAGGAGAACATAGTTATTACATTTGATTGTTCCAAGCTATATTATTTAATGCTCTAGAAGCCTTGATTGCCGTACTGTTTGGATATTCATTATACTGATGTAGTAATTCATGATTTGATGTTGCTGCACTATAGTACAATAGTACAAAATCCAACAGAAATGTTTCAATGTGGCAAGTGATTACTTATGCTTAGGGATTGTTTAAAATATTTTTGCCTCTTGCTAAACCATATCTGATTAAAGTCATTTGCCATAGGTAGACAAAAATGCTGGAGAAACTCAGCGGGTGAGGCAGCATCTATGGAGCAAAGGAAATAGGCAACGTTTCGGGTTGAGACCCTTCTTCAGACATTTGTCATCCTCTCTTAGTGTCTCTGTCTAACAGTCGTCCAGAATGTTGTGGGTTCAATTCTCACTCCAGGGATTAGAGCACAATATTCTCCAATGACTATGGTTGAGAGGGAGGAGGACACAGTTGGAGGTGCCATCTTTAAAGTGAGCTCCTAAATCATCTCTCCCAAAGTGAGCTCCTAAATCATCTCTGCCAAAGTCAAATGGCAAAATTGTGGGTAGCTAATTTAAAAATAAGGAACTGAGGAACTTAAATGATTCAATTGTGCTTTATTGTCGCATGAGTAAACGCACCATGAAATTATTTTCTTACAAACAGTCCAGTAGACCATTACCCTACCCAAGCACAATCTCCTATTAGCAAAGTGTACAGAAATAGTCTACTGAGCCTGTATGCAAGGGGCGCCATGTTTTGCCTCCATTTTCAAGGTCCAATCCGCGCTCTTGTTCGTATTAGCGGTGCCCGATCCTGGCAAGTCCCAGGCTTCTGCAGGCCTCCAGCCATCGGGTTCCATCGACGTGTGGAACGATGTGTGAACTGCGGTCCCTCTCATCGTCCGTCCACTTTGTGCCCCAGGGGCGCTTCCTGCTGCTGACCTGGAAGGTGCAGTAGAACGGATCCCGGTCCCTCTCCTATCAGCCTTGCTCCTCGCCCGTCACATGCGTCGTCACTGCCGCCTCCATCTTTGGGAAAGAGCAGGGCCAGCTCGGCGGCCTCCCCTATCCTGATCGCAGCCCGCAGGGTCTTCGTGGGTCTGGCTGCAGGGGACGAGCAAGGGCCAGCTGGGCAGCGGCCCACCAACAGGACGCGGCCCCCTGGGAGACTTCAAAGCAGAAGCGCAAGAGACTGCAGATGCTGTAATCTGGAGCAAAAATCACACTGCTGGAGGAACACAGCGGGTCAAGCAGCATCGTTGCTTTAGATTTTAGGCTTTAGAGATACAGTGCAGAAAGAGACCCTTCGGCCCACCAAGTCCACACCGACGAGCAATCACCCCGTACACTAGCACTATCCTAAACACTGGGGACAATTTACAATTTTTACAAAGCCAATTAACTTATAAACCTTCACGTCTTTGAAATGTGTGAGGAAACCAGAGCATGCGGAGAAAACCCACACAGTCACAAGGAGAACATACAAACTCCATGCAGACAGCACCCATAGTCAGGATCGAACCCAGGTCTCTGGCGCTGTAAGGCAGCAACTTTACTGCTATGCCACTGTGCTGCCCTCTAGTTCATTCTTTGATAATCTTCCATCAAAATGTTTAAAAGTATATTAAAGGTGCAATATCAATAGAAATTGTTATTGTAATGCATCACTTGGTGTTTAATGATTGGAGATAGAAAGTATGATGATATAACTTGTACACAAGATGGCATATGCTTCCTCATGTGCTTGACAATAGCCCATTGCTCAAACTCTTCCCATCAAAGCCAATTAATCATCCCTTAGAGACACAGGAAACTGCAGATGCTGAAGTCTAGATCAAACGACAAAGTGCTGGAGTAACACAGCAGGTCAATCAGCATCTATGCAGGGAATGGACATGCAACATTTTAGGTCAGGACCCATATCAGGAACCAGAGGACATAGGTTTAAGGCGAAGGGGGAGAGATTTAATAGGAATCTGAGGGGTAACTTTTTCACATAGAGGGTGGTGAGTGTATGGAATGAGCTGCCAGAGGAAGTTAGTTGAAGCAGGGACTATCGCAACATTTAAGAAACAATTAGACAGGTACAGTGGCTTGCAAAAGTATTCATACCCCTTGAACTTTTCCACATTTTGTCACGTTACAACCACAAACGTAAATGTATTTTATTGGGATTTTATATGATAGACCAACACAAAGTGGCGCATAATTGTGAAGTGGAAGGAAAATGATACATGGTTTTTAATTTTTTTTTATAAATAAAAAAACTGAAAAGTGTGGCATGCAAAAGTATTCAGCCCCCTTTATTCTGATATCCCTAAATAAAATCCAGTGCAACCAATTGCCTTCAGAAGTTACCTAATTAGTAAATAGAATCCACTTATGTGTAATCTAATCTCAGTATAAATACAGCTGTTCTGTGACGGTCTTAGAGGTTTGTTAGAGAACATTAGTGAACAAACAATGTTCCTTGGGCATCGTGAAGCCCAAGGAACACACCAGATAGGTCAGGGATAAAGTTGTGGAGAAGTTTAAAGCAGGGTTAGGTTATAAAAAAATATCCCAAGCTTTGAACATCTCACGGAGCACTGTTCAATCCATTATCCGAAAATGGAAAGAGTATGGCCTACCAAGACATGGCCGTCCACCTAAACTGACAGGCCGGGCAAGGAGAGCATTGATCAGAGAAGCAGCCAAGAGGCCCATGGTAGCTCTGGAGGAGCTGCAGAGTTCCACAGCTCAGGTGGGAGAATCTGTCTACAGGACAACTATTAGTCGTACACTCCACAAATCGGGCTTTTATGGAAGAGTGGCAAGAAGAAAGCCATTGTTGAAACAAAGCCATAAGAAGTCCCATTTGCAGTTTGCCACAAGCCATGTGGGGGACACAGCAAACATGTGGAGGAAGGTGCTCTGGTCTGATTAGACCAAAATTGAAGTTTTTGGCCTAAATGCAAAACGCTATGTGTGGCAGAAAACTAACACTGCACATCACCCTGAACACACCATCCCCACTGTGAAACATGGTGGTGGCAGCATCTTACTGTGGGGATGCTTTTCTTCAGCAGGGACAGGGAAGCTGGTCAGAGTTGATGGGAAGATGGATGGAGCCAAATACAGGGCAATCTTGGAAGAAAACCTGTTAGAGTTTGCAAAAGACTTGAGGCTGGGGCAGAGGTTCACCTTCCAGCAGGACAATGACCCTAAACATACAACCAGAGCTACAATGGAATAGTTTTGATCAAAGCATATTCATGTGTTACAATGGCCCAGTCAAAGTCCAGACCTAAATCAAATTGAGAATCTCTGGCAAGACTTGAAAATTGCTGTTCACAGACACTCTCCATCCAATCTGACTGAGCTTGAGCTATTTTGCAAAGAAGAATGGGCATAAATTTCAGTCGCTAGATGTGCAAAGCTGGTAGAGACATACCCCAAAAGACTTGCAGCTGTAATTACTGTGAAAGGTGGTTCTACAAAGTATTGACTCGGGGGCTGAATACTTTTGCACACCACACTTTTCAGTTTTTTATTTGTAATAAAATTTGAAAACCATGTATCATTTTCCTTCCACTTCACAATTATGTGTTGGTCTTTCTGTTGGTCTATCACATAAAATCGCAATAAAATACATTTACGTTTGTGGTTGTAATGTGACAAAATGTGGAAAAGTTCAAGGGGTATGAAAACCTTTGCAAGCCACTGTACATGAATAGGACAGGTTTAGAGGGAAATGGGCCAAACGCAGGTAGGTGGGACTGGTTTAGTTGGGACATGTTGGTCGGTGTGGGCAAGTTGGGCCGAAGAACCTGTTTCCACGCTGTATGACTATGACCCCGTTCTTAATCCTGACTTTGTGCTTTAGTCAATCTTCGAGCTGTTTCATGTGCCTTTAAGAGATAAGTCTCTAGATTTGTTTTATTTTGGTTTTTAGCTTCCCAACACAGAGCATTTTCTTTCCTGGGGAATTTATCCTGGAAGATGAATGTCTGCCCCAAAGCTTTATGGAAGTGTATCATTTCTGAATCTGATTTGACAAAAATAAATTGAACAGCAAGGCTTAACAATAAAATTGAAAGACCAGGCGGCAGGCAGGGTGTGATGGAAAAGCAAGGCAAGGGCACTGAGTCATTGGGAGATAAAGCACAACCTTAGTCACGATATAGCGGGGTGGACAGTAGTCTTCGATGAGTTCATTCATGTGATGTAAGCATCACTGTGAATGCCAGCTGATTCTACCTGTCTTTAACCACCTCCATGGTCCATGTGGCAAAAGTTCTCCCACACAGCACAGCAGTTTTAACACAGCAGAGGGGTTAACTGGGCCATTACAGTGGGCAGTTATGAATTAATCATATTGCCGTAGAAATTGAGTAACCTAGAGGTCAGACCAGATAATAGACATCAGATTACCTTTCTTCAAAAACACGGAAATACCGCTCCAGTGGCTTGTGGTCGGCCACACTGATACTAACTCTTGTAATTCTGTATTTGTTTAAGTAACTGAATGTGGGATTTGAACTTGCCCCCTCTCACTATTCCTGGCCTCAGATATATTTGGTCCAGATACATGCGCTATCATCACACTGAGTGATTCAACGTCGAAAGGAAGGAAATAAATTGGGGAAAGGGCGCCACTACACCACTCTCATCAATTTAAGCTGGAATGGGTGCAGAGAATATTTATGAGGATGTTGCCCGGACTAGAGGCCCTGAGCTACAGAGAGAGATTGAGCAGGTTAGGGCTTTGTTCACGGGAGGTTAAGGGGTGATCTTATGTTCTACTGGGATTCTGAAGAAGGGTCCCGACATGAAACGCTGTAAATAGCTCGTCCTAAGCTCTCTCCAGTCTAGTTCCAGTCAATAAAATACTGAATCAAGCACTTGAGCAGCTAAACTTTATTTTGCATAACACAGTAACAGTTCCCCTATAACCACTGCGGGTTCAATCCTTGCATCTGCTTGGCCAAGCCCTTCTAGCCTCATACAAGCAGAGACACTCCAAAAGGTCACGCAGTCCCAAGCGTTCTTCCAGAAGATCGACATCGGACCTCGTGGGAGCTACCTTTTATAGGTACCCGAACCTTGAAGGGTCGAACCAAATGGTGTCTGTACAGTTGAATAACACATATTGATTAACACAGTACATGATAGACAGTTCCATAACCCAATAACACAGTAACTAATACATTGTATTTGAAAGGAGCATCTAGAAGGAAGCAAACAAGCAACATGTGCCCTGGGATTCAGACAGTTCCTCCAAGGCTCAACATTTCAACCAATCAGCAACTATCCAAATAAGGCTTTGCAACATTATTTAACCAATGTATATCTGGTTTGCACTGACCCAATCAGTTCCATGCATTTTACACCTCATTGTAAGATTTCTGCAGAAGTCCCATTCTTTCTCTGCAGCTCTTATCTAGGCCACAGACAAACTGGCACTATTCAGCAGCTTGTCCCAGTTCTGCAAAAGCACATTTAACTTGACCAAAAAAAGCCAAGCAGCACACAAGCTTTCACTCAATTTTAATGTCCTGGCTGCTCCAATTTAGCCAGGATTAACAACGCCACCTATTCCTTTCCTCCAGAGATGCCGCATGACCTGCTGAGTTACTCCAACATTTTTTGTCTATCTTCTCTGCGTATGGGTCGCAGAAATTCCAATGCCATTTTGGAAAAGCACAGCTCAGCATTTCTGTAATTTTTAGGACAAGGAACTGATGCCACCTTCGGCATCTACCATCCCCAACACAAATTTCCCGAACCCCCACTCTATCAAATGAATCATAAGTGGAGATGGTCAAAAGCTTCATGTTTCTGGGTGCAAATACCACCAACAATTGATGCTGTGGCCAAGAAACCACGCTAACTCTTCTACTTCCCTCAGAAGGTTAGGGAAATCAACATGTTTCCAATGATTCTTACTCATTTCTACAGATACACCACAAAAAGCATCCTATCTGGGTGCCTCACAGCTTGGTAGGGCAAGCTGTGAGCTGCCAAGACTGCAAGCAATTGCAGAGAATTGTTGAACACAGCCCAGCCCATCACACAAACCAGCCTTCCCCCGATCGACTCCATCTACACCCTATGCTGCTTTGGGAATGCAGTCAACATAACCAAGGACCACTCACACCCCAGCCCTTCCCTCTTCTCCCCTCTCCCATCAGGCAGAAGATAGAAAACCTTGAAAGTACCTACAACCTTATTCAAGACCAGCATATTTCCTGCTGTTACCAAGACTCTTGGGTCGGGACCCTTCTTCAGTCAGAAGAAATCTGAAAAAAGTCTTGAGAAGGGTCTATACCCGAAATGCCACCAATCCATGTTCTCCAGAGATGGTGCTGCCTGACGTGCTGTTACTCCAGCACTTTCTGTCCTTTTGTGTGTTAACCAGCATCTGCAGTACATTGTTTCTACGCACTGGCTAACCCAATGGCTTCTTCAATCGTTTCTTTGTTGTCATGTGTACCAGATTACAGTGAAATGCCTTTATTGCTCACAGCTCAGCAGGGCTATCCCCGTACATAAGCACAATCCCCTGGGTTAGTACGGAATGTGCAGAACAGCCCACTGAGTCCATTTGCAAGAGGCACCATTTTGGCGCCATTTTACAGTCTTAGCTGAAGCTGGCCACAAAGGTCTGTTGCAGCCGTCACCGCTATTCCGGTCGTTCCCTTAGCTGCCGTCTCTCTCCTTGCACTGCCCTCTTCAGCCCTTGGTTCCCTTGAGGGGGTGGGGGGGGGGGGTGGGGGGTGGGGGGGAACCTCATGCAGCCGATCTTGAGGGCGCGGAAGGTAAGACCCACCCGAAGAATTAGTAGGAAGGAACTGCAGATGCTGGTTTAAACTGAAGATAGACACAAAGTGCTGGAGTAACTTAGGGGTGCAGGCAGCATCTCTGGAGTGAAGGAGTAAAGGGCCTGTCCCACGAGCATGCGACCTGCATGCGGCAAGCGCGACCAAACCATGAGCGGGGGCCGCGCGGGGGTCGCGCGGAGGTCGAGTGATCCCCGTACAGGGCCGGTCCCACCAGCATGCACCTGCATGCGGCGAGCGTGACCAAACCGGAAGCGGGGGCCACACGGAGGTTGGGTGAGTGACGCGAAGTTGGAGCGAAGTCCGCAATAAGTTCGCAAAGACAGAGAGGGTCACGGAGGCACACAGAGAGGTCACGGAGGCACACAGAGAGGTCACGGAGGCACACAGAGAGGGTCATGGAGGCACACAGAGAGGGTCACGGAGGCACACAGAGAGGTCACGGAGGCACACAGAGAGGGTCACGGAGGCACACAGAGAGGGTCATGGAGGCATACAGAGAAGGTCACGGAGGCACACAGAGAGGTCACGGAGGCACACAGAGAGGGTCACGGAGGCACACAGAGAGGGTCATGGAGGCACACAGAGAGGGTCACGGAGGCATACAGAGAGGGTCAAGGAGGCACACAGAGAGGGTCACGGAGGCACATAGAGAGGGTCACGGAGGCACATAGAGAGGGACACACAGAGAGGGTCACGGAGGCACATAGAGAGGGACATACAGAGAGGGTCACGGAGGCACATACAGAGAGGGTCACACAGAGAGGGTCACGGAGGCACACACAGAGAGGGTCACGGAGGCACACACAGAGAGTGTCACACAGAGAGGGTCACGGAGGCACATAGAGAGGGACATACAGAGAGGGACACGGAGGCACGATGTCGAGGCAGCTGCGGGCTGACAGGCCATTGCCGCGCGGAATTTTGAACACGGTCAGTTTTTCGGAGCCCCGCGCGATGTCGGGACCAGCTCCGCACAACTCCATACGGCTCCGGCGATCGAAGTGGGACCGGCCCCGCGAGGCCGGACGGCTCAAGCGACCACGTTAGGTCGCGCTTGCCGCATGGAATCGCATGCTGGCGTTTCAGATCGAGACCCTTGTTCTTTCCTTTTTTCCTATTCTAGTTTCATGGATCTCCATTCCTTTGCCCTGTTTTCACACCCTCACACTTCCTTATCTGTGTATATCCTTGTCTCCTGACATCAGTCTGAAGAAGGGTCTCGACCCGAAAGGTCACCCATTCCTTCTCTCCAGAGATGCTGCCTGTCCCGCTGAGTTACTCCAGCATTTTGTGTCTAACCCCCTGAAGAAAGTCTGAAGAAGGGTCTCGTCCTGAAACGTCACCCATTCCTTTTCTCTAGAGATGTTGCCTGACATGCTGAGTTACTCCAGTAGGTTGTTTTGTCTATCTTCGGTGAGATCACTCCCACCCCACCCAACCCACAACCCCCCAGCGTTTCTTCCCAGGCCTTTTGTTCAGTGTCCCCCGCCATTGCCGACCCCCTCCACCCGCTCTCCAGTTCCTGGTCGTCAGGAGTGAGCAGGGGCCGGGCTCGGCAGTTTCACCCCCCCCCCGATGTGTTCCCGGTTCCATGATGGGTGAGCCAGGCCTGCTGTTGGAATATGGATGAGGTATTTGTACTCTTCCTACTTGTTACAGTTTTAAGCCAAAGCACTTAAATATTACTTTCAACAATATTTATCAAATGTGCTGGCTTGGACAAGATTTTTATTCAGCTACACATCTCCTAATAATCCATAATTGTGGGAGTAATTTGCACGTTAATTGCTGATTGCATTTTACCCTAATTATTTAAAAATATCCATCATCTTGTATGTGACTTATAAAATGCTCAACTTGTCTCAATCAGAATTACATAGACCTCAGTTCCAAACCCGAGCAGAAGCATGACAGCATTTTAGGACACAGTGACGACATGGTGGCACAGCGGTAGAGTTGCCAACTTACAGTGCCGGAGACGCGGGTTCGATCCTGACCATGGGTGCTGTCTGTACAATGTTTGTACATTCTCCCTGTGACCTTTTGGGATTCTCCAGGTGTTCCAGTTTCGTCCCACAGTCCAAAGACATACAGGTTTGTCGGTTCAAAATTCAAGGTAGAAGAGAGTTTATTGTCATGTGACCCAGATAGGACAATGAAATTCTTGCTTTGCTTCAGCACAACGGAATATAGTAGGCATGAATACAGTGTGTCTGTATACCATTGTATAACTATATACACACATGAATAAATAAAACAGATAAAGTGCAAATAAACAGATAATGGGCTAATAATGTTCAGAGTTTTGTTTGAGTTGAGTTCAATAGCCTGATGGCTGTGGGGAAGAAGCTGTTTCTGAACCTGGATGTTGCAGTCTTCAGGCTCCTGTACCTTTTGAGTGACTGTAATAGTTCTCTCGATGGTAGGGAGGTCAGAGCCGATGATGGACTGGGCATTGTTTACTACTTTTTGTAGTCTTTTTCGCTCCTGGGCACTCAAGTTGCCGAACCAAGCCACGATGCAACTGGTCAGCATGTTCCAGGTTAATTGGCTTTGGTACAAAATGTAAATTGTCCCTAGTGTGTGGGATAGTGTGAATGTTCAGGGGTGATCGCTGGTTGACGCGGAATTGGTGGGTCAAAGGTCCTGTTTCCGCGCTGTATCTCTAAAGTCTAAAGAGACAAAGTGCTGGAGTAACTCTGCAGGTCAGGCGGCATCTGGAGGACATGGATAGGTGACGTTTTGGGTCAAGACCTTATTTGGATTAAATGTAGGGGAAGGGGGGGGGGGGGCGGGGAACCTGGAAGAGGGAAATGAAGGACAAAGCATGGCAAGTAATAGGTGGATGCTGCAGAGGAGGCAGATGGGTGGAACAAAGGCCAGAAGTAAAAGCAAAAGGTGTGAGACAGGATTGGAAAGGTGTGAGACAGGATACATGTAGAGATTATTTCTCTGAAGAAGATATGAATTGTAAAGTCTCCACATTTAACATATTTAATCAACACCAAGAGATTGGTTACACTCTTTCAAAAGGAGGTTTGTGGTTATATTGGGTGGAATTTTAAACGTAAATTCAACAGTTTCATTAAACAAATACAGTTAATAAAAATTATTATTAGAGTAAATAAGGAGCTAATTGTAAAGCGCATATGTTCATTTCTACCTCAATGCACCCATTAAGTATGGGAAATATATTCTGGTTCGTAGGCATTATGACAAAATGACTTCTTTTCAGCCTCATTAGACAGCAAGAAGTTTGTACTTTGTACATCATTTATCCTATCTGTCAGTTCTTTGCATTTGCACTTTCATCTATTCCAGTAGCTAAAACAGTCACTTATTGTGAATAAACCTTCTGAGCTGGGTTCTAATGGAGATTTGTACAATATTTTCCCAGATAGAGTACAACAAATATTTCCACATAAAACAATGCATGTATTTCACAAGAGACGACACAAATAGGGCGGCACGGTGGCACAGAGGTAGAGTACATCAGCGCCTCTCCTTCCTGAGAAGATTACAGAGATTCGGTATGTCAAAGAGGATTCTCTTGAACTTCTACAGGTGCACAGTAGAGAGCATACTGACTGGTCTGGTTCGGCAACTTGAACGTCCAGGAGGGAAAAGACTGCGAAAAGTTGTGACCACTGCCCAGTCCATCACCAGCTCTGACCTCCCCACCATCGAAGGGATTTATCGGAGTCGCTGCCTCAAAAAGGCAGCCAACATCATCAGAGACCCACACCATCCTGGTATCACACTCGTTTCACCACTGCCATCAGGAAGAAGGTACAGGAGACTGAAAAACCGTAACGTCCAGGTTCAGGAACAGCTTCTTCCCTTCTTCATTTCACCACTGCCATCAGGCTATTTTACTTCGGAGTCACGTGAGTGACTACGTGAAGAAGCCCCGCCAGGCGCAGGCATGTCATTGCGTCCAACGCATGGCGCACCGACGGGGTGGAGAGCGCAGCTCCACCAGCGGTAAGTAGCAACCCGCAGGTAAGTCAATGATAAACCTTCCCTGCCAGTATTTTGAACTCTGTAAGTCTGGCTCAGGAGCCAGCAAGAGTTAGTGGTATGGAGGGTGTTGGAAATGTAACTGCCGTAGTAGGAGCGGAACTCGCGGGGCCGCGGTTTACCGCTCGCAGATCAGGTCAGGAGATAACGGCTGCGCTAATGTCGGCTCCGATACCGGCTGCTGTTTCTACTGGCAGCTCAACTGCCTCCATCAGTTGCAGTGCTTCAGGGCACTGAGGCCACTCCACCAGGGAGGAAAGCCAAAAAGAAAGTCTCTCAGGCCCATCTTATCTGATGGGTCTGATGATGTGGAAGACCCCCCTCCTTTTAATATAAAGGTATGGGGACGGCTCAACCAAATGGAGAAATGCTCCAAACTTAATGAGCCATGTAAAATTTCAATCGGGGTCGAATGCCGCTAGGATTCCCCACACAGCCTCTCGCAGAGGCCCATACAGCAAAGAAGACTACACCGCTTATGGATACCAGTGGGAATCACCCTCTCCAGCACCTTGTTTAGGGCTGGAAGAGACCTCCCTAGAGCAAGACTCGGGAGAGCCAGGGCAGGAGGAGTCTGACCCTGAAGTTGGTGTCACTGCTTTGTGCACACACCAAAGCACATGAGCCATGCTCCAAGCGTCCCGGATTTAGCAAGGAACTATGCTATTCCGGAAGGTACTGGTGAGGCCATGGAGGAAAACCTGGCGGCCAACATCAGTTACATGGCCTCTCACCGGCTACAAGATACAATAATGGAACAAACAGCCAATCGATACATAACACCTGTGAATTGTGCGTCGCTCAAAGTGCCCACTGTGAACTCTACTATCTGGGCACAAATGAGTGCAACGATGCGTGGACAAGATCCAGCAGGTCCTCAAGTTGGTGGGAGTAGGACTTCCGGTGGCGCCATGTTATCTTAACAGACGCTGCACATAGCTCCACTCCCTAAAATTCGCGATTTTCCGCGTTAAAATCGGATCTACAGGTCGGGACCAATTTAAAAGACTTATCGGAGTCTCTGCTCGACTTGCTGATAACATTATCAGTAACAGCTGTGAATTTAACAGAGGCTTAAAACACGTTAAATGAAAAATTCTTCCCTGGGTAAGAACACTCAGAGGACAGTTACAAAACTCTCCTGGGGAAGCCAGACAAAGCCTACAGATTTACTTTTTAAGTGGCTTCCGAAGAAAAGGGTGAATAAGACACTACGTAGAAGTTTGGCACTGTGCTGGATACTGTATCAACCTGTATGTTAACAATGCATGAGATGGAGGATGAGATGGCAAGAATAGTGGAGGAGATGAAGAAGATGAGGTCAGAACATGACCTTGCTACACGACGGATGGCAACTCAGCTGGCTAAAGTTTCAGACAAATGTCTGGACCTCAAGGCTCGTTCGAGACGTCATAACCTAAGATTAGTTGGCGTACCAGAGGGAGCCGAGAGAGATAACACTTGCGAGTTCGTTGCGGGATTAATTAAAGAGGCTCTTAAGCTCCCTAACCTACCAAAAATAGAAGCAGCACACCGGGTTCCTGGATTCAAACACAAATCTCAGGATGGCTCAGAACGTACACGACAGATTATTGTGAAATTCCGGGACATTGCTGACGTGGAAGAGGTTATGAGGAATATCAAATATGGCGTGCCTCTGATGTATGGTGTAACTACTTTTAAAATCTTCAGAGACTACCCTAAGGAAATTATGCAAAAACGAAATCAATTCTCCAAGGCAAAGTAGGCTCTCCAAGGATATAAGGAGGTCAGATACGGTGTTTACTACCCAGCTAGAATGAGCATTTCCTACAAGGAACAGCAAAAATTGTTCACAAATCCCGAGGAGGCGTACAAATATGCTCTAACCATCGTGGAACAGAAGGACTAGCTGGAAAGGTTGGACATTTTGGACACTCTCTTTCTTTACTATTGCAACCAGAATGGTGGCACACTGCCCAAAGAAGGAACTTTGTTAGATGTCTTATCGGCGGAATGCTAACTCAAGGACACACTCTGTTCCAAGAGAAGCTGGAAAAAGACAATCAACTAAAGCAGAGCTCAACAACAGACTATATGAGATTGAATGAATAACCTAAATGATATAGCATTAGCTTCCTTAACAATATTAACATAGAATATTAACATAGAAATAGTAATGAATGCTAATCAGAAATGCAGAAATGGGGATTTTCAAATTATCACTTTAATTTAACCTAATAATTCTTAAGTAGATTTATAACCGGGGCGTGAGGGGATGAGGCGAGCTACTGGCTTAGTTCCAGAGCCAGAAATAGGTTAACCCCTTCATCTAATAGTCGATGATCTTTGAGGTTAAAATATACGCTTAACACTCAGAAGACAAAAATTATAGTTATATCCGGAAATACCTAGGAAATGGACATATATTCTGTAAATGGGTACTATACATTTGATTTTTTTTTTTAACTGGTCCCGTTCCAATATGTTATGATTAATTGAGGGAGCGGAGCTATTTGTTTGTTTTATATCGACACGGAAGTCAATAAAATGTTTTTTCCTACCTACAGGTGGGTCACTTGTTACAGTGCCGACAAGCTCGGACACTGTATTCTCACTTGTATTAGTTTTTTTTAATCATTTTCACAATTAATCACATGTGTGTTTTTTTTTTTATTCAAGGACTATCGCAAAGGGAATCTACTAACTGAACATTGTAGGGTAAATGATCCCCCTATATCCAAACACCTGAGGTACAAATGCACCGCAAGACACATAGGCATTAAATCTATTCAAAAATAGGACTTCCAGTGGCGCTATGGAGTGAGTGGAACTCGCGCCATTCAGCTCCGCTAAAATTGCATAAAAAACGGGGGTAAAGGGGGTTAACTGAAACTACTCACCAGAGGAGAACGGGTGTGAACGGTTCCGGTAGCGTTAAAAAGGTGCGTGACGTCATCAGGCGCGCGACTTTACTAAGAAAATGTCGATGCATCGCTCCCCCCCCCCCACCCCCCCACCAAGGGAAAAAGCCTGTGAAAAGGGAAGTAGGCCTCACTGGAGCCGCGGGCTCGAGTTTGAGTGCCTCCCAGGAAGATATTTTAAAGATGGATGACCTCAAAAAAATTATTATGGGTGAGCTAAAACAAATGCTTAAGGATATGAAAAAAGAATATAAAGAGGAAATAAAGACTTTAAGAGCTGATATTTTGGTGTATCATGAAAATTTGAAAGATGAGTTCAAAAAAGAAGTTATAGCCACTGTAAAGACTATGATGGACGAATGGAAAGATAAAGCGGATACTGATTTGCAACAACAGATGGATGTTGTAAACCGTAAAACTGGTGAGATGGAGGTGCTGCTGAATACCAAGTTGGAACCTATTATAACTTCACTTAACCAAGAAAATGACATAATCAAAGAACTGACTGAATCAGCCGAAAAGCGCCTTGCCGAGAACAAGCGTTTATCAGAATTATTACATAAAATGACTGAGAAATGCATTGACTTGGAAGGACGTCAAAGGTGTAAGAATCTGCGTATTGTTGGGTTGAGTGAAGGCCGAGAGGGAAATCAAGACCCTCGAAAATTTGCTGCAAAATTTTTAAAAGATATTCTGAACTTGGACCAAGAACCTCTGCTGGGCCGAGCACACAGGGCATTGAGACGTACCCCTAGGAGGGATGCTCCCCCAAGACAGATGATTGTGAAGGTGGCTTACAATCATGTTTTTTGAAGATATGATGAAGATAATAATACGAAAGAAAATTCTCAAATATGAGGGAGACAACATCAGTATTTTTAGAGATTACCCTGCGGAAGTGGCCAAGAGAAGATCTTTATTTACAGAAACAAGAGGTATCCTGAGGAACATAAAGAATCTGAGATATGGCCTGATGTACCCGGCAACATTAAGGGTAACTTATGATAATAAGGAGCACCGCTTCACCAAACATGCAGAAGCTCTTGAATTCGCTCGAGATATTCAGAAGAAACTGGAAGAGGAAGGAGTAGAGGAAGAAGAAGATGAAGATGAAGGACACTGAATAGTACTTACTTGAGGAGACTGATTAATGATCACTTATCTGATGATACTGTCCACCCACAGAAAAGGAGGAGGATTTACATTGAAGGAGGACTTGCAGGGAAGGAGATGGAACAATGGACATGGACTCTATCTTGGGGTCAAGGAGGGATGGATGGATTATTAATAAATATCGTTTTGTATTAACTATGCCCCAAAAATGTATGTTAGCTCTCCTAATATAGTTCTACGATACTAATATATAGTTGGTATTAGTAGTATTATTAATCACTAAGTATATAAATTTAATACCCCACCCCGACATATATAGCCCTTAAGGCAAAAACGGAGCTGGAATTATTAACATCTTTTTTTTTTCACAGAAGTCCGTAGATTAGTAGCCACGCTAGTGTGGCTTACACTAACACCAACTGCACTAACTATAGTTGTAGTCACTTTTTTTTTCCCTTTATACTTTATTAACATCACCTACTTTACTTACATTTTTTATTATTATTTTTATATTATGTATTTTATTTCATATTATATACTATATGGATTTGAGTATGATTGGTATTATATAGTTAATTCAAGGAGACGTGTGTATAAGACAATGTTACAGATATTAAATTTCATCGATCTGATGTCTGGGTATAGGGTTGGGTTGGATGAGCTGAGACATCTACTCCATTATAAACCACCTTAATAATAAAATGTATGATATAAATACTCGGATTGGGGGTGATGGAATCACCTTCTGTAGTTGGAATGTTAAGGGAATTAACAAACCAATTAAAAGAGGTAAGGTTTTAGCTCAATTAAATAGATTGAAACCTGATATTATTTTTCTCCAAGAGACACACCTTAAGAAAGACGCGCAGTATAGATTAACAGCAAAATGGATTTCCAAAGTATATCACTCTTCATTTACACATAAGTCTAGAGGGGTAGCAATAATTATTCGTAAAGGTATACCTTTTAAACAAAGCTCAATAATAGAAGATGTTGAGGGTAGATATAAAATAATTACAGGTGAATTATATTCTAAAAAAGTAATCCTTATGAATATATATGGTCCTAATTTTGATAATCCATTATTCTTCAAGAAAATATTTAACAATATCCCTATATCCACTCAACATAATCTAATAATTGGAGGTGATTTTAATTGTACCTTAGATAATTATTTAGATAGATCATCAACGAAAAGGAAAACCACTTCTAAGTCAAGTACACATATAAATTATTTTATTAACACAGCAAATGTTAAGGATATCTGGAGAACAGATAACCCATCTGGAAAAAATATTCACTTTTTTCCCCTGTATTCGGAACCTATTCAAGGATAGACTATTTTTTAATAGATTCAAAACTAATTCCATTTACGTATGATTCAAAATATCATAATATTATTATCTCGGATCATGCTCCATTAACATTTAAGATACAATTAAAAGACATAACTATTAAAACCTCTAACTGAAGACTCAACCCCCAAATATTAAATGATAAGGCTTGTTATGATTACTTGGTAAAACAGATTAAATTATTTTTTGAAACTAATGACAAACCTGGAATTTCACCATCACTGCCTTGGGATACATTTAAAGCATTTATGCGTGGTGCGATAATATCAGCACACGCATTCTTTAATAAGGAAAATCGAAAGACTCAACAAAAGTTGGAAAAAGAAATAAAACAATTAGATATTGAAAATGCAATATCTCCTTCATAGGTTATGTAATAAATGATACATAAAATTAGATCTGAACAAGGAGAAATATTGACTTTACCAAAAGATATCAATGATACATTTTTACAATATGATCAAAATCTTTACTCATCTAAACTAGCAGGACAATCAGATAGAATGGAAACATTCCTACAAGAATGTCATATTAATAGTTTGGATCAGGAAGGTAGAGACTTGTTAAATGCTGATATATCAGTAAAAGATATTGAAGAATCAATTGGATCATTAAATAACAGGAAAGCTGCAGGCCCTGATGGCTTAAGTGTTGAATTTTATAAGATGTTTTATGATCTGATCTCTCCACGTTTGCATATAATATATAAATATGCTTATGAACAAGGAAAGTTACCAGAATCATTAAATTAATCTACAATTACACTTATCCCTAAAGCTGATAAAGATTTGGAAGACCCTGGGTCATACAGAGCAATAGCTCTTTTAAACACTGACCAAAAAATACTAACTAAAATTTTATCTCGGAGGCTAAGTTTAGTGATTAATAATTTAATACATCATGACCAAACAGGTTTTATCCCAAAACGTTATTCATCTTATAATCTGAGACGTCTATTCAATACCATATACTCAAAAAGAGTGAATGATATTGAACTAGCTGTCATATCCTTAGATGCTGAAAAAGCATTTGACCAGGTTAAATGGCCATATTTATTTAAAATAATGCAGAAACTTCAACTGGGGGATAGATTTTCCAAATGGGTAAAAATCATATACTCGAATCCAACTGCAAGAATATTAACAATCTCTTTAGGGGTTGTAGACAAGGATGCCCATTATCACCATTACTATTTGCTCTGGTAATAGAACCATTAGCCAAAATGATTAGATCAGAACCAGAAATATATGGATATAATACCAAAACTACAATGAATAAAATATCTCTATATGCAGATGACATCTTAATTTATATCACAAAACCGGAGATTAGTATTCCCAATCTTCTTAATGTTATAACTAAGTTTGGCACATTTTCTGGGTATAGAATTAACTGGAATAAAAGTGAAATTATGCCTATAACTGGAATAAAATTAAATATATTAGAACAATTCCCACTTAAAATAGTCACGGATAAATTTAAATATCTAGGAATTAATGTATCTAAATCCTATAACTGTCTATTTAAATATAATTACCCTCAATTGTTAAATAAACTAACAATATATATTTTATATTGGAAAACACTACCTATTTCAATGATCGGTAGAATAAATGCTATAAAAATGAGTTTTTTGCCACAATTGTTATATTTATTGTGTAAGAATTGTGTATTTGAAAAGTTGTTATACCGTTGTTATGATGGATTACTTCTAATAAAAATATTATTAAAAAATAAATAAATCTATTCAAAATGCAAGACGATAACCAAAATAAACCGGGAGGAATCTCATTTTGTAGTTGGAACGTTAGGGGTGTTAACGAACGCATTAAAAGGGGTAAGATTCTAGCGCAGCTGAAAGCATATAACACAGATATTGCCTTTTTACAAGAGACGCATCTTCAACTTCAAGATTGAATTAAACTTCCAAGCTAGATTGAGGGCGAACTGGATAGGACAAACTTTTCACTCGTCATATACGTCGAAATCTAGAGGAACGTCTATTATTATTCGCAAAGGCATTCCATTTAAACCCAAAAATACCTTAACAGATAAGGACGGGAGATATTTGATAGTTACCGGGGAGATCCACGCTGCCCCAATTACCCTGGTAAATATATATATGCGCCCAACTTTGACAACCCGCACTTTTTCAACAAAATCTTGAATATAATTGCAGAATATAACTACCAAAATGTCCTAATCGGCGGAGACTTTAACTATGTCTTAGACACTTACTTAGATAAACCCAATACCAGAGGTATTACGAAATCCAAAACTAGCGAACTTCTAAACACATACGTAAAAAACACAAACATAACAGATGTTTGGAGGATTGCAAATCTGACCGGCAGGGATTACTCATTCTATTCTATGGTACACAAGACATATACACAAATAGATTATTTTTAGGTGGATACAAAACTGATACCCCACACTTCTAAACTAAAATACCACACAAATACGATCTCAGATCACTCCCCAATAACATTTTATTTAATGGAAGGAATGACTAAGAACAAACCGTTTTGGAAGTACAATCCACATATTTTAAAAGACCCGCAAGGGAGTACATATTTAAAAGAGTAAATGCACCTTTTCTTCGAAATAAACGACACGACAGACATATCACCTACATTATTATGGGAATCTTTTAAAGCATTTATTCGAGGCGTGATAATTTCATATCAAGCTTTTCAAAATAAGAAAAATAAGAATGAACAAAGACAACTTGAAGAAAAAATTAGACATAGAAAACGCTAAAGACCCCACTACGGATAAACATAATAGAATAATAATACTGAAATTCAAATTAAATAAATTATTATCAGAGAAAATCATAAGATTATTACAAATTACAAGACAGGAACACTTTGAATTTGGGGATAAGCCCCATAAACTTTTGGCACGTCAGTTAAAAAAAACGAGAAAAGGATCACACAATTTTAAAGATTAAATCAGACAAAGGAGAAATATTGACCTTGCCGAGTGATATTAATAAAAGATTTGCACAATTTTACGAGAATCTGTATACATCTAAAATGATAATGGACACCAACAAAGTTACAGAGTTCTTGGATAATTGTAACCTTCCTAAATTAGAGTTGCAGGAACAAGAGGAATTGGGAGCACAAATCTCAAATAAGGAAATAGAAGAAACAATAATCTCATTAAAAAATGGAAAAACACCAGGTCCCGACGGATTTAGTAATGAATTCTATAAATGTTTTTATGACATAAATACCCCCCGCGTACAGAAAATGTATACTTATGCCTTCAAAGCACAAATACTACCTGAAACACTAGCAGAATCCACAATCACACTAATACCTAAGAAAGATAAAGATGTGGAAGAACCTGGATCATACAGAGCTATTGCATTGCTAAATACAGATAAAATAATATTAGCAAAAATACTAGCTAGAATACTAAGTAAATATGCTAGTAAATTAATACATCCGGATCAAACGGGGTTTATCCCTAAGAGACAATCATTTAATAATTTGAGACGTCTGTTCAATATAATGCATTCACACCAAACTGAAGATCAAAAACTATCAATCATATCATTGGATGCAGAGAAAGCATTCGATCAGGTCGAATGGGATTATATGCTCAGGGTATTGCAAGAATTTCAACTGGGAGAGAATTATATTCTATGGATTAAATTACTATATAATAAGCCAACGGGCAGAATATTAACGAACAATAATTTATCTACGAAATTTCATTTATCAAGGGGAAACAGACAAGGATGTTCATTATCACCATTGTTATTTGCCCTCATAATTGAACCCCTAGCGGAAAGCATCAGAACTCATTCGAATATCCATGGATATAAAACAAAATATTCCAATAATAAAATATCACTATATGCTGATGACGTACTATTGTACATCACAAAACCTCATATTACTATACCAAATATTTTAAAATTAATAGAGGACAGGATCATTTTCAGGATATAGAATAAATTGGAATAAAAGTGAAATCATGTCAATAAAACCGAAAGACTCTGCGCATCTTTTACAGTTTCCTTTCAAAATAGCTACGGAAAAATTTAAATACTTGGGCATCGAAATTACTAGAAGATATCAAGATATGTTTGACGAAAATTATAACCCTCTACTTAAGAAACTATGTAACTTGATTACATTTTGGGAAAAGCTTCCGATGTCCTTAATAGGCTGAATAAATGCCATAAAAATGATTTTTCTACCACAAATTTTATACCTGTTCCAATCCATCCCAATATATTTACCCAAAAAGTTTTTTAAAAAACTGGACTCGGATATCACAAATTTCATTTGGGATTATAAATCCCACGGAATATAAAGAGCTCATCTGAATAAACCCAAAGTAGTAGGGGGATTAACACTCCTCAGCTTTATGTATTACTACTGGTCTGTAAATATCAGAAACATGATCCAATTGCTGGATAACTCTCCCCAACAATCGGATTGGACGATTATGGAGAGAGAGGATTGCTCTCCTTACAATATTGGAGCAATCCTTCTCTCTCCAATATCGATGAATAATATAAATTACAACAATAATCCAATTATATACAGTACAATCAAAATTTGGAAACAAATAAAACACAATCTAAAATTAAGAAATGTATCTCTCTTATCTCCTATCGGTAAAAACCCCTCATTTAAACCTTCAACTATAGATAAAGCATTTATACAATGGGAAAGAGCTGGAATTAAAATCTTCGGAGATGTGTATGAATCGGGAAAACTATTATCATTTAAACAAATGCAACTAAAATACAATTTGGGAAACAATCAGTATTTAAAATATTTCCAAATCTGTGACTATCTGAAAAAATACGCACAAGATTATCACAATATGTCTCCAGATTTACTGGAAGAGGTAATGAATACAAAGGCAAAATCAGCAAACCTAATATCATATATATATAATATTATTCTAAATGCAGAAATACCAACAACAGATGGTATTAGGAGAGACTGGGAAAAATAATTAAGTATAAAAATTCCCAAAGAAAGGTGGGAAGAATATTTATTAAACGTGCATAAATGTTCAGTTAATGTAAGACACACCTTAATACAATTTAAAATCCTACACAGATTATACTATTCAAAAACTAAAATAAGTAAACTTTTTCCCAACGTCTCACCTATATGTGATAAATGTCAATGTCAAGAAGCTAATATAGCACACTCATTTGTCTTTTGTACAAAAATGCAAACATTTTGGACTGAAATTTTTGAAATGTTCACAAAAATATTTAAAATAAAACTGACCCCGGAAGCAGACTGGATAATCTTCGGGATATTGGACGATTGCCCCGAATTAAATGTGTTTCAAAAGATTCTACTTGAATATGGCTTAATAACTGGAAAAAAGCTAATCTTAAAATTCTGGAAAAAATTCTCCGGTACCAACAGTCAATATGTGGATCTCAACTATGTTCGAAACACTACACTTGGAAGATATGAGACTCCGACTAGCAGGAAAATCAGACTGTTTTTATAAGACGTGGTCTGCATTTATAAATCTAATACAAGGATAAGGTGCAAGAATACCTCAAAAAAGTACCGGTGTCGGGTCTTGGTAAAGGGGGAAGAAAAACTGTCGAGTTGGTAGATTCCTTTTGCGAGATGTTTATAATAAAGTAACTGGCTTTTCTTTTTTCTTTCTCTATTTTTCCCTTTTTCTTTTTTCTTTTTTTCCTCTCCAGGGTCTATCTCTTAATTCCCATTTCTAACTCTTCAAGGGTTTCCTTTCCCTCTGTCACGCTTTTGCACTTTCACATACCTTTTTCACTTTTCTACTATCTATGCTGCTATTTTTCTCTCTATTTTCTCTTTTCTAAAGCCTTAAAATAAAAAATAAAACTTAAGGGGTACAATGACTGTAATACAATACAAGGGATGTACACTGATGTAACTGACAGAACCGCTAATAAATAAAGGTATTAAAAAAATAAATAAATAAATAATAAAAACATTAAAAAAATAAAAAAGTTGGTGGAAGCAGGCATCACGGCTTTTAGCAAAATGGTCGGAGGGGACCAATGTCCGGCACACAGCAGGATATGCTGTGTAATGCATTTCAAGGTGAATTGCATCCGGAAAATAGCCATAAAACCTACACTAAACCTGCAATTTGCAGCTTTATGCAATCCAACCAATATTCAAGCGCCAAATTATTTATTTGGGGAAGACCTGCTCAAACAAGTCAAAGACCTGGAGGAAGAGGCCAAGACAATAGGCCTCATGAAGGCTACATCCCTTCTGCCAAGATGCCACCTCGAAGGTCGGTTTTGACACGAAGGGGATCAGATCCGGGGGCAGGGCCAAGCAGAGTGGGGCCAGTGGGACGGCGGTATTACCCACCTGTATACGCCAATTACAACCCCAGTATGGCGAATAAGACAAGAATTCCAAGGTCGACTATAGATGATTCATTCAGTTCAGGAATCTTCTGGGGAATAACCTCCGATTGGGGGTAGGTTGCAGTTATTTTATAATGAATTGTGCTGCATAACATCTGATCTGTTTATTCTGGACACTGTCTCAGGGTCTCGAATAGAGTTTATGTCAGGAATTCATCCACCTGCACAAAATATGCCAAGTCGGGTATTGGGTTTTCTGCACCAGAATCTCAGCAAGTAAATGAAGAAATTGCGAGTTTGTGCCAAAAAAGGGGTAATTAAGAGGACGACATACCATCCTCAACAATTTGTGTCCAATATATTCCCCAGACAGAAAAAGGATGGTGGATGTCGAGTTATTCTGGATCTAATGCAGTTAAATTCCTATGTCCAGTATAGACATTTTAAAATGGACACCTTGTTGTAATCAGTTGTAATCAAAAGGTTGTTATATGGCAACCATAGATCTGAAAGATTAATATTATTCAGTACCAATTCATCATCAGTACCGAAGATACTTGAAATTTAGTTGGGTGGGACGGCTATGGCAATTAAAGCATTACCCAATGGGTTAACCTCAGCTCCTAGGTTGTTCACGAAATTGTTAAAACCAGCTACTTCATGCCCAGAATCACATTGTAATGGCTTAAGTAGATGATATCTTAATCATAAGCAACATTCAGGAGACAGGTGAGGAGTCGGTTTTCAGCAACCAAACACCTGTTTGAAAGGTTACGGTTTCTGGTCCATCCAACAAAAATCCAAGTTTGAACCATCCCAAAAAATTGATTATTCAGGGTTTGTCATTGATTCATTTGCTATGTCAGTGACATTGCCTACAGCCAAGGCTGTGGAAATCAGGGAGGTCTGTACCAGTCTCACTGAAAAATAACACCCCTCCATCCGGGAAGTAGCCAGTGTTATTGGAAAATTGGTGGCAGCTTTCCCTGCAGTGGAGTTTGGACCCCTGCACTATCAAAGTCTGCAGTGGGCCAGACAACAAGCACTTAAAGAACATGCAGGTCATTTTGATAGACCTATGCAGTTGCCAGCCAGAGCCATCGCTGAATTACAATGGTGGATTATTAATGTGACACAAACTACCAAAAATATTTTGGTTCAACAACCTTCAGTGCTTTTACAAACAGATGTGAGTGCTTTGGGATGGGGAGCCACAGACAGCGAGTCTAGGTGTGGTGGTACATGGAGTGGGCAAGAGGGTTAAATCCTGCACAGGCATGGTATAAATTACTTTGAATTGCTGGGTGCATTCTATGGGTTAAAAGCTTATTGTTCAGCAATGAATATTTACATGTTCAGCTCCACATTGACAATATGACAGCTGTTGCCTACATCAATCACATGGGAGGAATAAGGTTAGTATCATGTGATAATCTGGCTAACCTCATTTGGATATTTCCAGAAATATCTGGGCCTCAAGTATCTACCTGCCAGGTAGAGATAATGTGGTGGCAGACAACAGGTCATGGAAATTTAATGACAACATAGAATGGATGCTAAATCCTCATGTTTAAAATGATTGTCAGCCACTTTGGTTTGCCAGATATTGATCTGTTGCATCCAGGCTAAATCACCAGTTGCCTAAATACGTTTCGTTGGAACCAGATCCAGGAGCAGTAGCGGTGGATGCATTCTCGCTTCATTGGGGACGTATGTTCTTTTATGCTTTCCCCCCATTCTGCCTCATTAGGCAATGCCTCATCAAAATAGAGCAGGCTCTGCCTCAGGCGTTTTTGGTGGTTCCGGACTCTCCTAATTGGTGCAGAGAATGATGACTCAGCTTTTCATGTCTGTCCCCAACTGCAGTAATTTGTTGGTGCATCCAGTAACAGGAGAATGTCATCTGTTATATGATCATATTAATTTGTTAATCTGCAAGTTCTGACCAGACCGTTCCAAGGGTTGGACTGTCGAGTAGGACTTTGGATGTGATAACTGCAGCTTGGAGAGATAGCACTAAAAAACAATATGTGTCTCATATTAAGAAATGAGAGATGTTTCCTTGCAGTCAGATATATCTTATTGTACTGTAAGCATTGTTCCTTGGAGTATTGGAGTTCCTTGCTTCATTGCATTTTGATGAACACTTGAGCTATAGTGCCATTAATAGTGCTCAGAGTGCTTTGTCCTCCTATTTAGGGCAGTTTTCAGAACAACAATCTATCGGGTCTCATCCGTTAGTATCCCGATTCATGAGAGGAATCTTTAACAAGAACCCTCCTAAGTCTAGATGTACAGAAATCTAAGATGTCAGTATAGTTCTCACACTGCTTCAGCAATGGGCTCCAATTACGTCACTGTTTTTCCGAAGTTAACACTTAAAGTGGTTATGCTCATGGTGCTAGTATCAGCACAATGAGTTCAAAAATTGCAAAAGATACAGTTAGATCAGATGTACTTTTCTGTAGATAACATTACGTTTTATGTGTATAATTTAATCAAACAAAGCAGGCCAGGAATGGCCAGAAACAAAGTAAGCTTAAAGCATACCCCGTTGACCAAACGTTATGTGTAGTCAAGCACCTGTGTCAATATATCGAGGTAACTAAGAGTCTCAGAGGCTCTGAGACAGATATGCTCATCAGCCAGAAAAAACCTCATAAAAAGGTGTCCATACAAACTATTTCTAGATGGTTAAAACAGGTCTTGGATAGTGCTGGAGTAGACACTCATGTGTAAATCTCACTCCACCAGGGCGGCATCGACATCCGCAGCGAAGGCGCAGGATGTGCCTCTAGGCCAAATCCTCGGGGCCACAGGATGGTCTAAGGAGGCGACCTTTTCCAAATTTTATGATAAATCTGTCCTGAAAGTGCAAAGTTTTGGGCATGCTGTTTTGGGTTCGGATTGATTTTTTTTCTTTCTATATTTCATTTGTAATTTCCCCTGGGAGAGAGGGGTTATTACTGTTTTGTTATTTAAAAAAATGATTATTGGATAATTTGAAGCAATGTTCAATACATTATTTATTCACTACTGTGTCAACTGAAGCAGTGTGTCGTATGGAATGGATCTACGGCATGAAATCACAGAGCTTTGAAATCTTCACGTAGTCACTCATATGACTCCAAAGGAAAAAAGTAAGATTAAATGAGAACTTACCAGTTTGAAGTTTAATATTTATTTTATGAGAAGTTACGATGAGGGATTACGTGCCCTCCGCACCCGGCCCTCATAATCGCTAAGATCATCTGGTAGTTCTAGTCCTCTGAATCTTACTATATCACTTCGACTATAGTTTCTGTGTTTTCACGCCGCTGCTTTGAAGTATGACGAGCATGCGCCTGGCGGGGCTTCTTCACGTAATCCCTCATCGTAACTCCTCATAAAATAAAGATCAAACTTCAAACTGGTAAGTTCTCATTTAATCTTACTATTAAACAGTACAACCTCATATAAGCTACGAATTACAATAGACAACAGACAATAGGTACAGGAGTAGACCATTTGGCCCTTCGAGCCAGCACCACCATTCAATGTGATCATGGCTGATCATCCCCAATCAGTACCCCGTTCCTGCCTTCTCCCCATATCCCCCTACTCTGCCATTTTTAAGAGCCCTATCTAGCTCTCTCTTGAAAGCATCCAGAGAACCTGCCTCCACTGCCCTCTGAGGCAGAGAATTCTACAAACTTCCACAGACAATTACAATAGACTATATACAGTGGCTTGCAAAAGTATTCATACCCCTTGAGCTTTTCCACATTTTGTCACATTACAACCACAAACGTAAATGTATTTTATTGGGATTTGATGTGATAGACCAACACAAAGTGGCGCATAATTGTGAAGTGGAAGGAAAATGATACATGGTTTTCAAATTTTTTTACAAATAAAAAACTGAAAAGTGTGGCGTGCAAAAGTATTCAGCCCCCTTTACTCTGATACCCCTAAATAAAATCCAGTTCAACCAAGAAGTCACCTAATTAGTAAATAGAGTCCACTTGTGTGTAATCTAATCTCAGTATAAATATAGCTGTTATGTGAAGGCCTCAGAGGTTTGTTAGAGAACATTAGTGAACAAACAATGTTCCTTGGGCATAATTCAGCCCAAGGAACACACCAGACAGGTCAGGGATAAAGTTGTGGAGAAGTTTAAAGCAGGGTTAGGTTATAAAAACATATCCCAAGCTTTGAACATCTCACGGAGCACTGTTCAATCCATCATCCGAAAATGGAAAGAGTATGGCACAACTGCAAACCTACCAAGACATGGCCATCCACCTAAACTGACAGGCCGGGCAAGGAGAGCATTGATCAGAGAAGCAGCCAAGAGGCCCATGGTAACTCTGGAGGAGCTGCAGAGATCCACAGCTCAGGTGGGAGAATCTGTCCACAGGACAACTATTAGTCCTGCACTTCACAAATCAGGCCTTTATGGAAGAGTGGCAAGAAGAAAGCCATTGTTGGAACAAAGCCATAAAAAGTCCCATTTGCAGTTTGCCACAAGCCATGTGGGGGACACAGCAAACATGTGGAGGAAGTTGCTCTGGTCTGATGAGACCAAAATTGAATTTTTTGGCCTAAATACAAAACGCTATGTGTGGCGGAAAACTAACACTGCACATCACCCTGAACACACCGTCCCCACTGTGAAACATGGTGGTGGCAGCATCATGCTGTGGGGATGCTTTTCTTCAGCAGGGACAGGGAAGCTGGTCAGGTTCATGGGAAGATGGATGGAGCCAAATACAGGGCAATCTTGGAAGAAAACCTGTTAGAGTCTGCAAAAGACTTGAGACTGGGGCGGAGGTTCATCTTCCAGCAGGACAACGACCCTAAAAATACAGCCAGAGCTACAATGGTATGGTTTAGATCATAGCATATTCATGTGTTAGAATGGTCCAGTCAAAGCCCAGACCTAAATCCAATTGAGAATCTCTGGCAAGACTTATAAATTGCTGTTCACAGACGCTCTCCATCCAATCTGACTGATCTTGTGCTATTTTGCAAAAAGGATGGGCAAAAGTTTCAGTCTCTAGATGTGCAAAGCTGGTAGAGACATACCCCAAAAGACTTGCAGCTGTAATTGCAGCGAAAGGTGGTTCTACAAAGTATTGACTGAGGGGGGCAGAATACTTTTGCACGCCACACTTTTCAGTTTTTTATTTGTAATAAAATTTGGAAACCATGTATCATTTTCCTTCCACTTTACAATTATGCCCAACTTTGTGTTGGTCTATCACATAAAATCCCAATAAAATACATTTACGTTTGTGGTTGTAACGTGACAAAATGTGGAAATGTTCAAGGGGTATGAATACATTTGCAAGTATATATGCGTATGTTGTCAGTATGTGTATATATACATACTGAGCTTGTCTTTTCTCTCTCGTTTCTCATATCTTACTAGGTTTACATATTGTGTTGTGCTGCAGCAAGTAAGAATTTAATTGTTCTATCTGGGATATGACAATAAAAGACTCTTAACTCTTAACTCTTGAGTTGCTGCCTTACAGCGCTTGCAGCACCGGAGACCCGGGTTCGATCCCGGCTATGGTTACTATCTGTACGGAGTTTGTACGTTTTCCCCATGACCCGCGTGGGTTTCTCAGATCTTCTGTTTCCTCCCACACTCCAAAGACGTAAAGGTTTGTAGGTTAATTGGCTTGGTAAATGTAGAAATTGCCTCTAGTGTGTACGATAGTGTTAATGTACAGGGATCGCTGGTCGGCACGGGCCTATTTCTGCACTGTATCTCAAAACTAAACTAAGCTAAATTCTGGAGTAACTCAGCATCCCTGGAGAACATGGATAGGTGTTGTTTCCCGCACGGACACTTCATTGAAGGTGTGAGACAAAAGTTTAAAGAGTGTTTTGAAGCCGGAGAAAGGAATGTAAGTGAAGGGAGAGGGAAGAAATATTTTTGTGTCTACTTGGGGACCCGGTTCGTCCTGCCCTTCTGCTCATCGAGCTTCCTCCCCCCCACCTCCACATTGTCTGAAGAAGGGTCCCCACCCAAAACGTCACCTATCCAGGTTTGCTCGCAATCCTGCCTGACCCGCTGAGATGCTCCCACTTTGTGTCTAGTTTTGTAAACCAGTATCTGCAGTTCCTTGTTTTCACAAGCACTTAGCAAGATATGAGGTGGTCAGGATCCAAGTAAGAACTCTTTAGAAACAAGGAACTGCAGGTGCTGGTTTACACCAAAGAAATCTGAAGAAGTGTCCAGAACCAAAACATCACCCATCCTTTTTCTCCAGAGATGCTGCCTGGCCCATTAAGTTACTGTCTTTAGCTTTGATAGTTAATTTTGTAAAAAATATTTATGTCAAGTCAAGACACTTTTATTTCTATAGCACATTTAAAAAACAACTCTCGTTGATCAAAGGTAGACAGAGGTGTTGGAGAAACTCAGCGGGTGCAGCAGCATCTATGGAGCGAAGGAAATAGGCAACGTTTTGGGCCAAAACCCTTCTTCAGACTGATGTAGGGTGGGGGGGGGGGGGGGGGGGGGGGGGGGGGGGGGGGGGGGGGGGGGGGGGGAGGAACGGGGAGAAGAAAGGAAAAAGGAAGAGGACGAGCCTGAGGGCTGAGGGAGAGCTGAAAAGGGGAGGAGACAGCAAGGGCTACCGGAAATTGGTGAATTCAATATTTATGCTGCTAGGGTGCAGACTGCCCAAGCGTAATATGAGGTGCTGCTCCTCCAATTTCCAGTGCTGCTCACTCTGGCCATGGAGGAGGCCCAGGACAGAGATGTCTGATTCGGAATGGGAGGGGGAGTTGAAGTGCTGAGCCACTGGGAGATCAGGTTGGTTAGTGCGGACCGAGCGGAGGTGTTCGGCGAAACGATCGCCAAGCCTACGCTTGGTCTCACCGATGTAGATCAGCTGACATCTAGAGCAGCGGATGCAATAGATGAGGTTGGAGGAGATGAAGGTGAACAAAGTTCTTGTTGATCAAAGTGCTTTACGTTGGTGGAGGTAATAATGTTATACAACAGTGGTTCATAGATTAAGTACATACATAAATACATACATATAGTCTCCCTCAGAGGTTGTCAAGAAAGGCGTGAGAGTAAAGATGAGTTTTAAGTCTCGACTTAAAAGAGTCGATGGAGGGGGCAGTTGTGATGGGATGAGGGATGCTGTTCCACAGTCTAGGAACTGCAACCGCAAAGGCGCAATCGCCCCTGAGCTTATGCCTAGATGTTCAGTAACGGCAAGTCGGCCGATCTGAGGGACCTGGTGGTGGATTGGTGGGTAAGCTGACTTTTGATGTAGGTTGGGGCAAGCCCATTAAGGGCTTTGTAAACATAAAGAAGGATCTTGAAATTTATTCGGACCCGCACAGGGAGCCAGTGGAGAGAGGCCAGAATCGGGGTGATGTGGTCCCTTTTTCGGGTGCCCGTCAGGTGTCTCGCTGAGCCGTTTTGGACCAGTTGCAGGCGGGACAGGGAAGATTGTCCAATGCAAGTGTAAAGGGAATTGCAGTAATCGAGGTGGGAGGAGATAAATGTGTGGATGATCTTTTCAAGGTCTTCTAACTGGAGGAATTGTATTATTTTAGCTATCGTCTGATGCTGGAAGAAGCTAGCTTTTACCACGGCGTTGACTTGTTTGTCAAATTTCAATGCTGAGTCAAATATCACGCCAATGGTTTTGACGTGAGGTTTGAGTAATGGGAAAAGGCTTCCAAGGCTGCCTGCTATCATTTTGATTTAGTCCGAGGGGTCGAGAAGGATGACCTCAGACTTACTCTCATTTAGTTGGAGGAGGTTCTGGGCCATCCAACACTTTATATTCTCAAGGCAGTGGATAAGGTTAAGTCGATTTGATCGGTTGTTGGGCTTCAGAGGGAGATAGAGTTGCGTATCGTCTTCATAGCAATGGAAGGAAATGCCGTGCATTTGAATGACTTGGCCTAAGGGGCAAATGGGGCCAAGGATGGAAGAGAATGGGGCCAAGGATGGAACCTTGTGGAATCCCGCAGCAGAGGCTAGCTGGGTGGAAAGAGTTGCCTATGTTAGTGGAGAAACTCCTACCTTTGAGGTAGGAGATGAACCAGGTCAGATTTGAATATTGTACATAAGATTTAACTGATTTATGCTAATTCTGATTTAACCATAAAAATCTTTTAAAACTATTTGTTCCTCCTTATGGGCCTCCTGACAATTCAACATGTTCTGTTAAACATGCAAGCTTAATAATACTGGAATAATAAAAATATCATCACATTTTCTTTGTCCTTGTACCCAAAAAGGCAAGGATTACTTGTCTTAATGACTACAGGCCTATCGCACTGACCTCTGTAGTCATGAAGACACTCAAAAGGCTTGTGCTGGCCAAGCTGAAAAATATCACAAACCCCCTGCTGAACCCTCTGCAGTTTGCATGTCGGGCTAATAGATCCATGGATGATGCGGTCAACCTGGGCCTGCACATCATCCTACAGCACCTAGACCGCCAGGGGACCTATGCAAGGATCCTGTTTGCTGATTTTAGCTCTGCATTCAACACCATTGTGCCAGAGCTACCACACTCCAAACTTTCCGAGTTGACTGTGCCTGAACCCCTCTGTCGGTGGATCACCAGCTTCCTGACAGACAGGAAGCAGCATGTGAGGCTGGGAAAGCAAACGCTCAGCATAGGTGCACCGCAAGGCTGCGTACTCTCTCCTCTCCTCTACTCGCTCTACGCCAACGACTGCACCTCCACAGACACCTCTGACAAGCTTATCAAGTTTGTGGATGACACAACGCTGATTGGACTGATCCAAGATGGGGAGGAATCTGCCTACAGGCAGGAAGTGTCGCAGCTGGTGTCATGGTGCCTTCGCAACAACCTGGAGCTCAATGCTCTTAAGACAGTGGAATTGATTGTAGACTTTAGGAGAGCTCTCCCTCCCCTCACCCTACTCACCATCAACAACACAACAGTTACACCTGTGGAGTCTTTTAAGTTCCTGGGAACCATCATCTCCAAGGACCTTAAGTGGGGGGCTACCATCGACTCCACAATCAAGAAGTCACAACAGAGGATGTACTTCCTGTGGCAGCTGAGGAAGCACAATCTGCCACAGGCAACGATGGTCCAATTCTACACGGCCATCGTAGAGTCTGTTCTCACCTTCTCCATCATTGTCTGGTTTGGCTCAGCCACCAAGCACGACACCTGGAGGCTGCAGTGAATCGTCCGATCAGCAGAGAAGGTTATTGGCTGCAACCTTCCCTCCATTGATGAACTGTACACTGCAAGGACCAGGAAGCGAGCGGGCAAGATCATCTCTGACCCCTCTCACCCTGGCCACAAACTCTTTGAATCACTTCCCTCTGGAAGGCGACTCCAGACTGTCAAAGCTGTCACAGCCAGACATAAAAACAGGTTTTTATCCACGAGAGGTTGCTCTACTCAACAGCCAAAATCTGTAGCCTCCCTTGGATCTGGTATTTTGTTGGTTCACATGCTTGATCAATGGTGTTTTATCATAAAAGTTTTATTATTATTAATGTTTAGCGTTTTCTGAGTCATTCGTAACTGAGACTGTATGACATGTTGTTACTTGTGGGCGGAGCACCAAGGCAAATTCCTTGTGTGTGAATACTTGGCCAATAAACTTACTTACTTACTTACTTACTCGTTCCATTTGAATCTGTGACAGATTGAGAATAGGAAATTCACCATCCCTGTATTGTATGAAATGAACAATAAAATAGTGAGTTCCATCCCTTAATTTTGTTTTGTTTATTATTGCCACTGTACCGAGGTACAGTGAAAATATTTTTTGTTGTGTGCTCTCCAGTCAGTGAAAAGACTACACATGGGTTCAATCAAGCGGTCCACAGTGTACAGATACAGGATAAAGGGAATAATGTATGTTATACATTTGGAATGACTTGAATTGCCCAAGACTAGTGTCCTAGAAAATCACTGTATTCATCTTTTATGATTCATTCATGTGTACCAATTGACAGCATCACCAGAATAGACCTGTCTCCACTTACACCAACTGTGCTTGCAGCAGTAAGTTGTTTATACTGGATGTAAACAATTGTCACTGCAATAGGAGTCAAATGCAGAGGCGATGTTACAATGTTTTAAACTTGCTCCCTATTTTGGGAAATTCTGTAAGGACATCTGAAGAAGATGTTTCGAACCAAAACGTCACCTATTCCTTTTCTCCAGAGATGCTACCTGACCCGCTGAGTTACTCTGCAGGTTCTTCCCACCCATCACCTTTGTTTATCCATTTAAAAAAAGCTCTGCTGATCTCAGGCAAGTTCAAGGCTCCATCAAGTTTCAGTCAGCTGTTCACACCAATGGTGAGACGCTCAACTTTGGTAATGATTGAAATGCAACCTCATCAGACCATGTTCATTTTCAAGGTAGACATAAATGCTGGAGAAACTCAATGGGTGAGGCAGCATCTATGGAGCGAAGGAAACGTTTCGGGCCGAAGCCCTTCTTCAGAGTAGAATAAGAAGGAATTGCAGATGCTAGTTTATACCCAAGATGCCAGTGTACAAATAGTGCTGGAGTAACTCAGCGGGTCAGGCAGCATCACCGGAGAAAATGGATAGGTGATATTTCGGTCGGGACCCTCCTCAGACTGAAAGTAGTAGTAGAGGGGATGAAATACCGGAGGCTAGGAATGACCAGGATTAATCTGGGTGGTAACAGATGACCTCAGGCAGGCGGTTCCCTGATAGGCCAATTGTTGGCTAGGGAAGGTGTGATCTCAACAGGGGTACATCTTCACAAACTGTGGAACTGCTATAATGACTAGGATGGAGGGAGTGAGCAAGGGGGGAGGGAGGGGAGTGTTGGTAGAAGTGATACAGTGTGGAAACAGTCTCTTCAGCCCACCTTGTCTGCACTCATATTCTATCATATTCTATCACGAAGGACAATTAACAGAAGCCAGTTAACCTACAAACCCGCCCGCCCTTGGGATGTGGGAGGAAACCAGAGCCCTCAGAGAAATCCCACGGGGTCACAGGGAAAACATGCAAAGTCAACATAGACAGCACCCAAGGTATGGATCAAATGCCGGTCTCTGGTGCCATGAGGGAGGCAGCAGCTCTGCCAGCTGCACCACTATGCCATCCAGTTTAAAGACATAGAATATTATGATAAGGCTACATACAGTAACAATCAATGAGCTAACAATGTGTTAGGGAGTCAGGGACCCATATTAGAGGATACATAGTTCATACAAGAGCCATTGATATATGCAAGAACCAGACTTTAAATTACACCCATTATATGTATTCAAACATATTGCCTGTGATCGGCTTTGAATTCACAACTAAGGTAGAGCTGTGTAAATAATCAAAAATGTTCGCTTTTAAAACAGCAACTGCAATGTCACCCACAGCAGGAGGCACTTGACATAAGTGGTTTGGAAATAGGGAAGTTTTTATATAAGGTGGTTACTCAGTGTGTATCTTGTTATATCTGTCCAACACTGGGAAAGGGTATATTTAGGTATGTTACAAAACTTACCTTGAGCGGTGCTGCAGTTCTGCTGCTCCCCGTGTGCGCGACTTTGGCGCCTTTCAGAGGGGGGCGGGTTTAAAATGCCGTTTTTCTCCAGACTGTTCAAATCGATCCATCTCAGGGGATTTCGTTGCAAAAGAGAAATAGCTCCGACATTTGTTTTATGAAGGTATTTTTAAACTACGCTAGATCATTTATTAGCAAGAGTAATTTAAAAATCATCTTCTAAAGCGTGAACGCCTACAACGGGAAGGATTTTACGTAGGGGATAAAAGGTACACAGTTTATTTTTACATGAAAACGTGGTTCTTGGGATGCCTTTAATCAAATTTTCATGTTGCGGAAAGGGGACAAAAAATATATATGAACTGGCAGTATTTTTCCTGCTGACTGTGGATTAAATTCACCGCAACCACAACGTTTCAATCCACCGCGTTCCACTAAAACCCACTCGCAAGTTGATTTAAATGACCATTAATTTACTGGAATTAAACACTAAATTCCTTCCATTTGGCCTATAAATTCATGAAAATTTATAGGCCAAATTGTGAATTATTGTGTGAATGTTATTTGGACACAGGCAATTTAAAAATGTTTATCTTTTCTTAAGAAATGGATAGCTGTTTAGATCTAGTAATTAAATTTTGTAATTAACTACAATTAGGTAACTAACTAATTATATGCTTTAATTTCAGGTCATCCAAGTAAGATTGTTACATATTTGTTTCAGAATGCTTCAATCTATACTAACTGAAAATGTCATTGAGTTCTCTTAATTTTTAAGAAAGTTATGGGCTTTTGACTGTCCTCGATCACAGCTTTTGAGTTAAGTCAATGGAAAGGCAATGGGGAACAAGATGCTAATTTCCGAGTATGAAAATGGCCATAACTTTTTTAATACTGAAGATATGAAAGTGAATTAGATGTCAAATTAAACTTATTTTTATGCTTTATCTGATGGGATAAATTGCAGACTTAATTTTTAAAATCTCAACATTTTGTAACATTGCTAGTATATGTGATATCACCTTAGAATTGTCCACCATACGGGGGTGGTCGCTGGTCAGCATGGACTCGCTGGACCCAAGGGCCTGTTTCCACACTTTAAAGTCTAAAGTGTAAATCAGTGTAGAGATGTGGGGTATGAAGAAAGTGGCTGAGTACAGATAGATGAATGGTCTGGCCAATATAACTATTGCATATTTTAAAGTTAAAGTATTTGCCATGAGAAATCCTCTATCTCAAACACACACACATGTCCATGGGAGGTCTCAGATGGTCACCAAGACTCATCAGAAAGAAACATATTCTTGAAAGAAGGTGGCAGCACAAATAGATAGGGTTGTAAAACATAGGGTATGCTTGCCTTCCTTGCTCAGGGCATTGAGTATGTCAGGAAGTCTTTGTTAGGTTGCATTTGGAGTATAGTCAGCAGTTATTTGGCTTTAAGGGTCCCTTGTGCTGTAAGGCAGCACCTTTACCACTGCCCCACTGTGCTGCATGCATTATCATTGTATCTAAAATTATAAAACATGATGTGTTTGAGTATTGGAGAGATCTACCCACGTACTCTCTCCTTAAGATTTGGTTATACTGAATTTTAAAAAGCCTGTTGTGGTCAAGGCTCCAGGCTCCAACTGGTTTTCTTTGCAACCATATATTGACATTAGCTTCCTAGACTGAAGGAATAAACTACAGCAAGCGCCTCTGTTGTGCATCAATGAATGATAGCAGCTCACCTCTGTATCAATGAACGACTGGTCACATCGGAATGAATAATTGCTGCACGAGTGAGTGATTGCAGCTTACCTGAGGCCATATGAATGAACGTCAGCAGCTTTTCTGACCTGTGTTCCTGGAAGGTTAATGCAGAACAATGTATGCAGGTGATGCTAGGGAGATGCTAGTATCATTCATGTATTCTGTGACTACCATCTATAACTTTACTGCAATGTTTATTATACCATCAGTAAAACGTCCCTTGCGCGGTGACGAAATATCCAACTTCGGTTTTATATCAGTTTTACTGTCGTCCTGTTGAGTTTCATTGTCTGTATAACTCGTTATCACCTACCCCTCAGCCAACAATAATCCATTGTGAGCTCCACCTTTCCGTGAACATCATTGCTTTTTGCATACCTTTCATCTATGTGCTATCTATATCTCTCGTTCCTGTTTCCCCTGACTCCAGTCTGATGAAGGGTCTTGACCCGAAACATCATCTATCCCTTTTCTTCAGAGATGCTGCCTGACCTGCTGAGTTACTCCAGCTTTTTGTGTCTAACGTCGTTTTAAACCAGCATCTGCAGTTACTTCCAACACATTTTGTTTTATACTGTTGTACTCTAGGACATTCTTTGGGGTTTACCAGGAATTCAGAAATTGCGAACACAGTGGCAAAACGGTAGAGTTGCTACTTTACAGCATCAGTGACCTGGGTTCAATTCTGACTATGGATGCTGTCTGTATGGAGTTTGTACGTTTTCCCTGTGACTGCTTGGGATTTCTCCAGGTGCTCTGATTTCTTCCTACACTCCAAAAATGTACAGGTTTGTAGGCTAATTAGCTTCGGTGAAATTGTAAATTGTCCTTAAGGGCCTGTCCCACTAACGCAACCTTTCAGCAACTGTCTTCGACCTTCAAGCTCGAGGGCACTCGCCTGAAAAACCTCGAGCTGGAGCGATTGTCAGCGATGAAACCGCGAGCCGGATCGACCGTCCGCATCACACACATACACAAACACATCACAAAGGCGGGGGCCAGGGAAAGCAGGGGAGCGCTGTCTGAAATTCACACCCGCGATGAACAGGAAGGTAAAAGACGGCTGGCACAGTTACGGTAAGTCCTTTAGAGAGCGAGGACAGGGGGGGAGAGAAGGGGAGAGAGGGGGAGAGAAAGGGAGAGAAGGGGAGAGAAGGGGAGAGAAGTGGGGAGAAGGGGTGTGAAGGAGTGGAGACACTTTTAAGAAGCCAGACAACATTTAATAAAGTTTAGTGGGCATTTAACATTATCGGTCGGTTTTCTTACCTTTTTTTTCTCAAGGAGCTTTATCTTCGACGACCTTTGATTACCTTTGATTGCCTTTGATTACCTACGATAGCATTACGACCTATTACGACCTACTACGACCTACCTCGACTAAACCTACGAGTAAAAAAAGATCAATTTTTTCCATGGCAACCTTTTTTTACTCGCGGGCATTTTTCAGCTTGCGGGGACTACTCTCGAGCATGAAGGAGAGTTACAAAGACCTCCTTGGACCTCGCGTCAACCATGCTGCGAGTATAAGTCGAGAGCAAACTCTTCTAAAGTCGCGAATTAGCTCCCCGCAGTGGGACAGGCCCTTTATGTTGTAGGATAGTGCTAGTGTACAGGGTGATCGCTGGTGGGTGCAAACCCGATGGGGCTGTTTCCCCGGTGTATCTCTAAAGTCTAAAGTGTTCTCTCATGTATTCTTCAGTAAGTCTTTAACAGGAGGAATTTCCCAATGGGAGTTTGTTTGGGTTTGAATCTAATTCTCTAGTCCTCAATTGACTGTCCAGCTGGAGCTACGTTCTCATGACTAACATCTCTGGTGATAACCAGAGATATTGTACCCCAGCAAGATTAACTTTTCTCAAGAGGAAGGCAGATAATTGGACTGCAAAAAATAAATGTAAGTGGGAGCAAAATCATACGAAGCTTTCAGTAAATATCTAAATGGTGTGGATTTCAGAGACGGAAATTTAATTGGTTCAATGGAATATATGCCTATATTGAGTAAAACGGCAAAGCCCAGGGGTAAGAAATAGATGAACTGAAACACCACAACATGCAATTTTACTTATTTTTTGGCTGGGGAAGTAAGGCTGTTAAAAAACACTCCGTTTTTCTCTATGGTGAAAATTGGGCCTGCAAATTGAAAAATAAATAAATAGTCAACTCTCCTGATGTTCAGCGGAATGTAAAATAAGTTCAGCAGATTCGGTGCAGAGGTTAATGCGTGTGTTTTTGAAGAACAAACCTCAGCAATAAATTTGCTACTCCATAATTTTAAAAAAATCAACTCTGTAAATTTACAAGCATCTTCTTTAATGAACACCCCCCAGAGTCTTGGAGCATTCCTGTGCTGACTAAGTCGGTGGGAAAGAACATGGCATTACAATAGAGCGATATCTGGTGATCTTTATTAATCATGTTCGTAAGTTATAGGAGCAGAATGAGGCCATTCGGACCATCAATCCACTCTGCCATTTCAATCACGGCTGATCTATCGATCGTTCACAATCCCACTCTCCTGCCTTCTCCCCATAATCCTGACACCCAATCGTTCAGGTATGGTCCTGACCTCTAGCGTTGTCAATGTGGAGTTTGCACCTTCTCCTTACTGGTTTTCCCTGGACACTCCGGCTTCTTCCCAAATTCCAAAGACTTGCAGCATGGTAAGTTGACTTTAGACTTTAGAGATGCGGAGCAGAAACAGGCCCTTCGGCCCACCGAGTCCGCGATCACCACACTAGGGACAATTCACAATTTTACTGAAGACAATGAATCTACAAATCTGCATGTCATTGGAGTGTGGAAGGAAACCGGAGAACCCAAAGAAAACCCACACAGTTACAGCGAGAACGTACAAACTCTATATAGACAGCGCCCGTAGTCAGGATGGAACATGGGTATCTGCCGCTGAAATGCTGCAACTCTACCCCTGCGCCACCATGCTATCCTACAAATGCAGGGAATGGTGGGATAATGTAAATGGGGGGAGTCAAGATTTTTTAATTGTCGTATGCACCGGGAGTATTACATTACATTCCATTAAGTGGCTTTCACTCCAACCGAGGTTGAGTGGTGCCATCTGCACTTTGCAGTGTTGCTCAAGGGTACGCTGGGTGGATGAGCAGTCCTCTCCCAGCAAGAAAGAAAAAATACAATACACGCCAGAAATTAAACATAAAACATCCACCATAGTGGGACCAGCATTTCCCGCTGTGATGGAAGGCACCAACGTCCAGTCAGTCTTCCTCGTACTGTGGACCCGTGGTTGGGGCCCTGAACCCTCCGCAATTGCCGCTACGGATGGCCCGATGTACAAGCCCACTCACCAGGATGCTGGAAACTCCGAAGTCAGGACAGATCGGAACACCCCACGGCTCGGAATTCCCGAATCGGCCGCTTGCTATCGGAGACCGCGGCTTCACGATGCCATGCCCACAGGCCCAGCAGTCGGGGCAGCTCTTCAGGCGATCCTCGGCGAAGGTCGCAGGCAGCTCCACGATGGTAAAGTCCATGCCCTGCCCGTGGCTAGAAGCTCCACAGACCGAGCTCCAATGTTAGAGCAGCCCCCCGCGGTCCGCAATGTTGAAGTCCACGCTGCTGAAGCTCTAGGCTCTGGGCCGGTCTCCGGTCGGAAAAGCCGCACCAATCCAGTTAATAGGCCGCGAGGGGGGCGAAAATGCGACACGGAGGTAGGTGACTGGAAACGGTTTCCCCCACTCCCCCGCCAGCGACCCTGGAATAAGACACACTGAGAGACACTAATACATACATTAGAAAACACTAAAAATAACAAAAAGTGGAAAGAAACACATGAGCTGCTGGCGGGGCTACCACGAGCGGCGCCATCTTGTTGCTATTCTTGCACCGGGAACAGGATAATACAACCTTTACTTGCGGCAGATTTACAAGCACATTAATGCAACCACACAATAAATAAATATGCAATAAGCGATTACAATCAACAGTACTAAAAACGATATCAGTAATTCGAGGTACCCAGACCACAAGAGTGCATTGTGCTTGTTGAAACCTAAGTTTGTTAGGTTGTGCAGGCAATGATTGAGAAAATGGCTTAATCATAATCTTATAAATGTGGTTGGGTAAAATAATACTTAGTTTATATAACACTCCATTATCAATTGAATAGCACATTCATAGCTTGATCTAATTATTAAAATGTTTATTGCAGTGACATTAATATTTAATGCCATATTTGCAACAGTACCTATTTCTGCGCCAGCGCTCAAATTGTGAATAATCAGACCAAAAGCAGCTTCAGTCACTGTTTAAACAGAGGCGTCATTTTTCTTGGCTGCAACAGCAAATATGTTCCAGAATAAAAAATTAATAATGACTTCTCCCCCATAATTACATGATGGATCTACACATTGCTCTTAATTTTACTGTATGGAAATAATGTTGATGGAATTCAATTGAAAGTTCTGGAGGATTGTTTATAATGAAGTTTTACAGATGCACATATTTCCCAAGTGACTTCCAGCAGATGTTTCTGCCTGTGTAGGTTTCTGTGATACTCTTGATAAATGGATAAAGCAACAGAAGCTGCCATTTGCAATGAACACACAGCGGAAAATATAGGAGCCACAATTTGTGAAGCATCTTAATTGATGCTTCTTAAACACACGGAGTATCTTGTTCTCCAGAGATGCTGCCTGACCCGTTGAGTTACTCCAAAATTTTGCGTTGTCCTCTGGTATAAGCCAGCATCTGCAGCCCCATCCTACACAATTTATCCCTTAACATCAGCAAGACAAAATAAATAAGCAAGATTACATTTAAACTAATATCTGCCTGCACCTGATCCATATCCCTCAATTCCCTGCATATTTATGTGCCTATCCAAGACTCTTAAATGGAACTTCTGCTACCATAGCAGAGAGTGATACTGTAGAGATAATGTCAGGTGTGACATCATTAATAACCTCAAGGCCAGAAACTTAAAAACATTCCACAGGAATTTGTGTAGATCATTTAATTACTCCAGTAAGCCCTTCCATTAAACTGCACTAAAATAACTAATTAATCTTCCTGCAATTGTAAATTGCCATAGGTAGACCCCCATTTCTGAGGACAGATGTGCTGGCATTGAGGAGGGCCCAGAAGATGTTTACCAGAATGATCCCAGGAATGATTGGGTTAACATATGATGAGCGTTTGAAGGCACTTGGCCTCTACTCGCTCGAGTTTAGAAGGATGAGGGGGAACGTCATTGAAATTTACCAAATAGTGAAAGACCTAGATAGAGTGGATGTGGAGAGGATGTTTCACTAGTGGGAGAGTCTAGGACCAGAGGCCATAGCCTCAGAATAAAAAGTCGTACCTTTAGAAAGAGGATGAGATGGAATTTCTTCAGTCAGAGGATGGTGAATCTGTGGCATTCATTGCCACAGAAGGCTGTGGAGGCTGCCATTGGATATTTTTAAGGTGGTGATTGACAGATTCTTGATTCGTAAGGGTTATGGGGAGAAGGCAGGAGAATGGGGTTGAGAGGGAAAGATAGATCAGCCATGATTGAATGGCGGGGTAAACCTGTTGGGCCAGATGATCCTAGAACTTATGAACTTACACTTGATGGCAAGGCTTTAAATTCTCTATAAGTGGGACATTACTTTAATTTCCCATGTCCCATGGGTTCAATGTAAAGTGAGTTCAGCTGGTGGGCTGCTGGCTGAGTGGAGAGGCCCCTTCAGGAAGGCAACGTTTCAGCAGTTGTCGGGTTTCCAAGCAGTTCGGTCCGACCGAGCATTGATTTGCAACTAGTTGGCATTCGTGTTGAACCCGGCAGCAGGAGGATTGGCACTCAGCCACAGCTCGGCTCAATTAGCACCTCGCTCACATCCGAGTCAGCAGACCGTCAGTTGGTAAAGCGTGGATCTGAGCATGTAATCCGGGCGGATAGTTCGGCGCGGCAGTGAGAGAGCGCAAAGTGCCATCCTTCTGAATGATGCATTGAACCAATTTCTTTGTTGAGGTGGACATAAAATATTTAGTGCTTTGTAATGAAGAGCAGAGAGTTCTGCAGGCACCCAATTCAGCAGTCCGGCCTCAAATAAGATGCTCTGTGTGTCGTGAAACCCATTCCTGTTCAGTGGACCGAAAGAAACATGTGTGCTGTATTATTCATCTGGAATTCATTTCTGCTGAAGTCACCAATTGCCATTATCGATGCCAATTTTGCAATTCCAATTTTTTTTTCAATGCTTGAGTTTAAATCACCTGAGATTAAAGCGGAAATTGACAGATTCTTGATTAGAAATGGTGTTAAAGATGTAACGGGGAAAGGCCGCACAGTGGAGCAGCAATAGGCCTGCTGCCTCGCAGTGCCAGAGACCCTGGTTCAATCCTGACTATGGGCGCAGTCTGTGTCTGTTTGTAGGTTCTCGTTGTGACAGCGTGCATTTTCTCCAGGTGCTCCAGTTTCCTCCCACATCCCAAACATGTGCAGGTTTGTTGGTTTGTGGATGCAGCGCATGGCGTAACGGCCAAAGCAATTAATTTTCCGATTTTGTCCTTAATCCTTTGGAGGTCATGTAATCAACAACGTGGGAATTTGTGAAACTGAGGTTTAGTTATTTTATGAAAGACTTTCCAGATTAAGGTCAACTCTCACGTCAAGAGGAAGAGAGCTGGCATGGTGTCGAATAATTGTTGAGCACTAATGCCCACCATTAAAAGTTCTGTGAACAGTTTTGCTGGAACGTCACAAATTTGCAACGTTTCACCAAGCAGAGATATGAGAGAGAAACAATCTGTTTCATCTTTGCCTTGAGTCCAGGCTTGAGCAGATGGTACCCATCCATTCCTGATAGCTGTCAAGGGGCATTAATTGAAATTAATCTATGTCTGCTCTTAATCTGGCGATCCCCAGGTGCGCAGGAGAGAGCATATTGACCGGTTGCATCACAGCCTGATTTCTGCAACTCTAAGGCCCAGGAACAAAGAAGATTGCAAAAAGTGGTGAACACTGCCCAGTCCATCACGCGCACTGACCTCCCCAACATCAAAGGGATCTACAGGAGTCTTTGCCTCAGCCAGCATCAGCAGAGATCCACACCACCCTATCTACACTCTCATTTTACTCCTGCCATCAGGAAGAGGGTGTACAGTAGGAGCATGAAAACTGTAACATCCAGGATCGGGAGCAGCCTCTTCCTAACAACCATCTGGCTATTAAACACCACAACCTCCGGATAAGCTCCGAACTACAGAGGCTTGGGGAGTGAACAATTTTTTTTAATTGTTTTTGTCTTTGTGCTATTATTGTTTTTTAATATACTGAACATTATTTGTTGTTTATAAGGTGTTTATAGGTATTAAAGTATTGTTACATAACTGTTGTGCTGCTGCGTAAGAATTTCATTGTTCAGTTTCGGGACATATGACAATAAAACATCCTTGACTCTCTCTTGCTGACATTAGTCTGATTGCAGAATCGGCAGAAGTATGAAGCATTAGGCTGTGGGCTGCAACCAGACTGAAGGGAGAAGGTGAAAGCATCAAGCATGTGCAGAAGTGGCAGTGAGGAAGGGTCTCAACCCGAAACATCACCCGTTCCTTCTCTCCAGAGCTGCTGCCTGTCCCGCTGAGCCACTCCAGCATCTTGTGTTTATCTTTGGTTTAATCCTTCAAACACAGCGTTTCTCACAGGATGGTGAGGTGCAAGATTACCTGAGTGAGACTGGGTATTTGGGGGGTGGGGGTGGGGGGGAGGAACCTAGTGTTGGCCATAAACCAACCAAAGGTGTTTCACTGCACATTCTGACACCTTCTCTCCCTGAAGGCAGGGGGATTAGTGAGAGAGAGATGCATGCAGACTCCACACGGCTAGCCTGAAATCAGAAATATGTCACCTCAGGACTGCTCAGCTGGTGGTGAGAAGTCAATCTTTAGCAATGACGATTATTTTTTCCATGCCAAATGCGTAATCCAAGCAACACTGGCAATACATGCGTGCACACATATATGCATGCACACAAACTCACACACACAAATAGGCACACTCACACAAACACACAAGTGCAGTTACACACATGTATGCATATGTGCACAAATATACTTGTACACATGCGCATAGACATAGGCACAGAAACACATATGCACAAACACACACATGCACCTGCACGTGCACGTACACACACACACACACACACACACACACACACACACACACACACACACACACACACACACACACACACACACACTCACACACATACACAGAAATGAGAGCAGCTAATCACAGTAAAGATCATTCACATAACAACTTAAGTGCCCTTCAACAATGTTTGAAGTTGTCAGCTCCACTTGTAAGTACACTGCAGGAGTGTATGTACAAAGCACACCAGTGGCCCCTACAGACAAGACTCAGAATGTGCTTTATTTTGCATACAGCTTAACCTTGGTCAGCTCATGCTCATCCATACGCTAACAGTAATGGTGATGTCCATGTGAGTGTACAGTGAGAAAGGATAATGCACCCCATTACCAGAGCTGGGTTGGTCTTGGACATCTTGCTGTCCTGGGAGATCAATAGGTTGGGGCCGGCCAAAGAGCGTCTCTCACCAGGTTAATGATCTTCCAGCAACGCTTTGAGGTATGTCTCAGGAGCTGTTCCTGGGAACAGTCCGTAAATCAGAGTCCTCTGTTACGGAGCAGGTCAGGATGAACCATGACAAGGTGTCAGGGCTGTTCTTTCCACAGGTCTGATTTTCAAGTGGTGTCGATCTTTAGTTCAGATTTACAGCTAGTCCCATTTGCCCACTCTTTCAAAATGTTATTTATCTGGAAACATTTCTTTAGTTTCCTTATCCAAATCATTGATATATACATATTGCGTGTAGTTGTGTATCCCCACCACTGTAGAGTTCCATTATCTGCACCCAACTCCCCGTCCGTCAACTAGTTCTCAGTCCACACAAGTATATTAATCCCAATTGCACAAGGATTTACTGTTGTGCCATAATCTCTCACGTGGGCTTCTTTGATAGAGAATTCCAAAGGAAATTTCAAACCAGGTACAGTACAACCCTTGTTATAACGGACCGTAGCGGGGGGGGCAATGGTGTCCTTTATTGCCGATTGCCTGCTGTAACTGAGTAAACGGTTTTAAGTACGTAATAGGAACAAAGAACTGCAGATGCTGGTTAATGCACAGAACGACTTAAAGTGCTGGAGTAACTCAGTAGGCCGGGCAGCATCTCTGGAGAATATGGATAGGCGACGTTTCAGGTTGGGATCCTTTTTCCGACTCTCAGTCTGGAACTGGGCCTGGAAACCGGGTGATTGAGGCGAGGTTCGGAGGGGTCATTGGTCACGGTCTTGGGCGGCTGGAGTGCGGGGAAGGGTTGCGGTGGAGGGGACTGTGGCAGAGGCGGCTGACGCAGCCTGGAAGCGGCTGGGGAGGAAGCGTGGGCTGAGGATTGTGTCGGCAGCAAGGCCTGGCCGTGAAGGTCGGTAGGTCCATCCGCTCAAACTGAAATCTGTCATAAAGAGGTTCATAAAAATGACTGTTTACTGCAATTTAAAATGGAGAAACATGGAATTGTCGATACTGGTTTAACAAAGTATGCAAAGTACTGGAGTAACGCAGTGGGCCGGGCTGCATCTCTGGAGCATAGGCAACGTTTGGGTTCGAGATGCTGCCTGATCCTCAAGTCAAGCATTATATGTTTTTTTTAAAGGTTAAAATGAAGTAACTTCCCCGCGAGCCATTGTGCATCGACAAACACAGGGGTGAAAGGTGAATGGGACCTCATCCAAATTAGAACAGGCACAGCAGAATTTTAGATAACTTCAATTAGAATTAGAGAGGCAGGCAAGAACTTCCCTGCAACAGTCATGCCGAGAGAGAACAAAGGCTTAGATAGGAGTTTCAGCAGCAGATGAACTGAAGCCTGCAAAGATGGCCCCAACAATCAATATGGAAGTTTGAAACATATTTCAGGATCAAAGTAACAACAAATCTCAAACAGTGTGGTTCAAACTTATGAGAAAGAAACTGGGATGTAATCAATGGCTAGAGAACGGTATTTTTGGCGGTAATGTTATCAATCACGGCTGCCTGCTCTCTTCATAACAAAGCCAAGTGACTGGAAATTGCATTGTGTGATATTCACACACAATTGTTCATATGAAAAGGCTTTATTTTAAAGTGTTCGCCTTTGGACAATCGGCAAAATAATTTCATCCTTATGCATTATACAGTGGCTTGCGAAAGTTTTCATACCCCTTGAACTTTTCCACATTTTGTCATGTTACAACCACAAACGTAAATGTATTTTATTGGGATTTTATGTGATAGACCAACAAAAAGTGGCACATAATTGTGAAGTGGAAGGAAAATAATACATGGTTTCCAAATTTTATTACAAATAAAAAACTGAAAAGTGTGGCGTGCAAAAGTATTCTGCCCCCCCTGAGTCAATACTTTGTAGAACCACCTTTCGCTGCAATTACTGCTGCAAGTCTTTTGGGGCATGTCTCTACCAGCTTTGCACATCTAGAGACTGAAATATTTGCCCATTCTTCTTTGCAAAATAGCTCAAGCTCAGTCAGATTGGATGGAGAGCGTATGTGAACAGCAATTTTCAAGACTTGCCAGAGATTCTCAATTGGATTTAGGTCTGGACTTTGACTGAGCCATTCTAACACATGAATATGCTTGATCTAAACCATTCCATTGTAGCTCTGGCTGTATGTTTAGGGTCGTTGTCCTGCAGGAAGGTGAACCTCCGCCCCAGTCTCAAGTCTTTTGCAGACTCTAACAGGTTTTCATCCAAGATTGCCCTGTATTTGATACCATCCATCTTCCCATCAACTCTGACCAGCTTCCCTGTCCCTGCTGAAGAAAAGCATCCCCACAGCATGATGCTGCCACCACCATGTTTCACAGTGGGGATGGTGTGTTCAGGGTGATATGCAGTGTTAGTTTTCCGCCGCACATAGCGTTTTGCATTTAGGTAAAAAACCTCAATTTTGGTCTCATCAGACCAGAGCACCATCCTCCACATGTTTGCTGTGTCCCCCACATGGATTGTGGCAAACTACAAACGGACTTCTTATGGCTTTGTTTCAACAATGGCTTTCTTCTTGCCACTCTTCCATAAAGGCCCGATTTGTGCACAACTAATAGTTGTCCTGTGGAAAGATTCTCCCACCTGAGCTGTGGATCTCTGCAGCTCCTCCAGAGTTACCATGGGCCTCTTGGCTGCTTCTCTGATCAATGCTCTCCTTGCCCGGCCTGTCAGTTTAGGTGGATGCCATGTCTTGGTAGGTTTGCAGTTGGCCATACTCTTTCCATTTTCGGATGATGGATTGAAGTGCTCCGTGAGATGTTCAAAGCTTGGGATTTTTTTTATAACCTAACCCTGCTTTAAACTTCTCCACAACTTTATCCCTGACCTGTCTGGTGTGGTCCTTGGGCTTCATGATGCCCATGGAACATTGTTTGTTCACTAATATTCTCTAACAAACCTCTGAGGCCTTCACAGAACAGCTGTATTTATACTGAGATTAGATTACACACGTGACTCTATTTACTAATTAGGTGACTTCTGAAGGCAATTGGTTGCACTGGATTTTATTTAGGGGTATCAGAGTAAAGGGGGCTGAATACCTTTGCACGCCATACTTTTCAGTTTTTTATTTATTAAAAAATTTGAAAACCATGTATCATTTTGCTCCACAATTATGCGCCACTTTGTGTTGGTCTATCACATAAAATCCCAATTAAATACATTTACGTTTGTGGTTGTAGCGTGGCAGAATGTGGAAAAGTTCAAGGGATATGAAAACTTTTGCAAGCCACTTTACATGCATGCACTAACATTACAGTGGTGGCCATAGGTTTGCAAAGCTTCTCCACTTCACAATAAGCATGGGAGAAACCCAGTTCACTGCTCAAAGGTTAACATTTTTAACAGCAGCTGTGATGAAGCACTCCACATTTTGTTGGAGAAATTAAAGATAATTAAGGACTTTATCTTGCACTCAACAGTACAACATTATCTGTACACGGTACATTGTAATCATGCTGACTGGATAGCGCACAACAAAAGAAGATTTTTCACTATACCTTGGTACACGTGACAATAAACTAATCTGAACTAAAACAGCTGGTTGAGCTGCTGCTTCACCGCATAGGAGACCAGGTTTCAATTCAGACATCGGGCGTTGTCTGGATGGAGTTTGCACATTCTCCCAGTGACCACGTATCTTTTCTCTGGGTGCTCCGGTTTCCGCCCACATCCCAAAGACGTGCAGGGTCGCAGGTTAGTTGGCATCTCTAAATTGTCCCTAATATGTAGGGAGTTGTTGAGAAAGTGCGATAACATAAAACAAGTGTAAATAAAGTTACCAGTCTTAAGTAATTGTTTACTACAATGATTATAATTGGTTAGCCGAGTTTTCTGTGTTTCAGCTTAAACATTTATTTGATGTGATTACTGATTTGAATTTTAATAGATTTTGATTCTTAGCGATACTCAAAAGTATTGATAAAATTTGGAAGCTTTGAAAGGCAACAAAACCAGGACAGGCTCATCCGGTCAACTTGCACACAACGACCAACACATCCCATTTTCACTAGCCTGTAGCTGGGCCATCCATACTATTACTAAAACTCTCATCTTGACCACTTCCGGTTTGCTTTTAAAAAAAATGTGCACAGTAACGGTACCCTTTATCGCTAGGATTTTTTTCGTCACCTTACTCACCATTCTCCTCTGCTCCAAGTGCACCAAGTTTTGTTCTGATCGGTGGAAGATTACAAAGATTATGAAGGTTTATAAAATCATGAGATCAGCAGATTGGTGCCCTCGCCTGTCAGTCAACATGAAGGTAATGCCACTTCTGGCACCCGCTGGAGAATAAATTCTCGGAGGCAGGGTTGAGTTCACAAGTGGCGCTGATTGAGTCCGCAAGAGTGGAGTCGGGAAAGCCGCTGTGTGGAGTTGGGAAAGCCGCTGTGTGGAGTCGGGAGGTGCTGTGTGGTTCCGCAGCCAGTGGCCGCTGAGTGGAGTCCCTCCCCCACACAAAAACCCCCCCCCCGCACAACCCCCCCCCCCCCCACACACCCCTCCTTTGTGTAAAAAAGCTACCCTTCAGGTTCATCATCTTTCCCCCCTCACCTTAAAAACATGACAAAACATCACCCATTCTTTCTCTCCAGAGATGCTGCCTGTCCCGCTGAGTTGCTCCAGCCATTTGTGCCTATCTTCAATTTAAACCAACATCTGCAGTTCTTTCCTACACATAACTCCTTAATAAGTTGTGTGAGAAGGAACAGCAGGTGCTGGTTTACGCCGAAGATAGACACAGTAGACAGCTGGAGTAACTCAGCGAGTCAGGCAGCACCACTGGAGAAAAGGAATAGGTAACATTTTGTGTTGGGACCCTTCTTCAGACTGAGGTGGAAATGAGAGATATGAAAAGGAACTAAACAAATTAATGAAAGGTGTGCAAAAAGGACAAATCAAAGCCAGCAAAGAAAGGCTAGAAAGGTGTTATTTGTTTAGTTTAGTTAGATAAGATATTGTGTGGAAACAGGCCCTTCGTCCCAACACGTCTGTGCCGACCAACGATCACCCCTACAGCAGTTCTATGTTCTCCCAGTCTCACATCCTGCACACTCAAGGCAATTTACAGAAGCCATTTAAACTACAAACCCGTACATCTTTGGAAGGTGGGAGGAAACCGCAGCACCCGGAGAAAACCCATGTCACAGGGGGAACATGCAAACTCTGTGCAGTCAGTACCTATAGTCAGAATCAAGCCTGGGACCTCGCAATGTTTAGTTTAGTTTAGATTAGAGATACAGCGCAGAAAAGGGCCCTTCGGCCCGTCCGTGCTAACCAGCGATCACCCGTATACGAGTTCTATTCTGTACACCAGGGACAATTTACAGAAGCAAATTAATCCACAAACCTCCACATTTTTGGAGTGTGGGTGGAAACCAGGGTGGGGAAAACCCAGGTAGTCACAGGGAGAACGTGCAATCTCCGTATAGACTACATCCATAGTCAGGATCGAACCTGGGTCTCTGGTGTTATAAGGCAGCAACTATAAAGCTGTGCCACCATGCCGCCCCACTGTATTTAGCTCCTTGTATTTTAGGGAAACACAAAAAAGAGAAAAATAAGACAAAGTAAAATGGCCATAACCTTCCCTGTGTGTTTTAGTTTGTGTAACGGATAACTAGTTAATATAAATGGTCATTTATTATATCTGGGGCGTTTGAAACAATGAAGTCACGTCAGTCCTTTTAAAACTATAATTTTTACAACAATATGCTGGCCTGACCCTGGCAAGCTTCTGTGATGAATTTGAATTACTTCATTCCATTATTGTGATTAACACTGGTTTATTATTGTCATGTACAGCAAGATACAGTGATACACTTTGTTTGCATGCTGTCCAGGAAGAAGATGCCAAGTATTACTAGGTAGTGCAAGAGGGAAAAAGAAACAGAGCAGAATTAAGTGTTGCATTTACAGAGAAAGTGCCGATAAAGAAAACATGCAAGGGTTACAGTAAGGTACAGTGGAAGATTGGGACTTTAACCTTAGCTCATGAAAGGTCTGTTTGAGTGCCTGATAACAGGTGAAGGAAGAAGAAGGAATGGGACAAGACTTTGATTATGTTGGCCATTTTTCAGAAGCGGCGTGGTGTCAATGGTGGGAAGTCTCTGTGTTGGACTAGTCTACATCTACAACACTAGGGCAGCACAGAGGCGCAACAGTAGTGTTGCTGCCTAACATTGCCTGAAACCCGGGTTCGATCCTGACGACGGGTGCCGACAGCATGGAGTTTGTACGTTCTCCACATGACCTGTGTGGGCTTTCTCTGGTTTCCTCTGGTTTCCTCCCACACTCCAAAGACAAACAGGTTTGTAGGTTATTTGGCTTCTGTAAAATTGTAACTTGTCCCTGGTGTGTGTAGGATAGTAAGTAAGTAAGTAAGTAAGTAAGTAAGTAAGTAGTTTATTGGCCAAGTATTCACAGACAAGGAATTTGCCTTGGTGCTCCGCCCACAAGTAACAACATGACATACAGTGACAGTTACAAATGACTCAGAAAACACTAAACATTAATAATAATAAAACATTAATGATAAAACACCATTGATCTAGCATGTGAACCAACAAAATATCAGATCAAAGGGAGGCTACAGATTTTTGGCTGTTGAGGAGCAACTACTCGTGAAAAAAAACTGTTTTTATGTCTGGCTGTGGCAGCTTTGACAGTCCGGAGTCGCCTTCCAGAGGGAAGTGATTCAAAGAGTTTGCGGCCAGGGTGAGAGGGGTCAGAGATGATCTTGCCTGCTCGCTTCCTGGCCCTTGCAGTGTACAGTTCATCAATGGAGGGAAGGTTGCAGCCAATAACCTTCTCTGCTGATCGGACGATTCGCTGCAGCCTCCAGGTGTCGTGCTTGGTGGCTGAGCCAAACCAGACCATGATGGAGAAGGTGAGAACAGACTCTACGATGGCCGTGTAGAATTGGACCATCATTGCCTGTGGCAGATTGTGCTTCCTCAGCTGCCGTAGGAAGTACATCCTCTGTTGTGCTTTTTTGATTGTGGAGTCGATTGTCGCTACCCACTTAAGGTCCTTGGAGATGATGGTTCCCAGGAACTTAAAAGACTCCACAGATGTGAATGTGGTGTTGTTGATTGTGAGTGGGATTAGGGGAGGGGGAGCTCTCCTAAAGTCTACAATCAATACCACTGTCTTAAGGGCATCGTGCTCTAGGTTGTTGGTATGGCACCAGGACGCCAGCTGTGACACTGTGTTAGTGCGCGTGGATCGCTGGTCGGCGTGGGCCAAAGGGCTTGCTTCCATACTGTATCTCTAAACTAAACTAAACTAAACTAAATTAAATTAACCCAAACTAAACTAAACTCTCGGACACTTGAAGAAAAGAATGCTCAAGCAAAGGGAAGTGTAGTACACTGACATGAAAGGCAATAAAAACACTTTCCCTGTCACTGGCCACATACATCGATGCCTTCTAACATTGACCTTGACATCAGTGAGAGTCATGGGAATGGCTGAGCAACTTTAATAACTATGGAGCCAATAGGCAAGAGGATACGTTTAGCCTCTTGAGCCTCTTTCCCCATTCAGTGTCACGGTCAATTTGTGACTCATCCCTATTTGGCTGCTTGTTCCTTCCCCATATTAATTAATGCCTTTCCTTAAAAACAACTATTGGTCTCGGGTTTAAATGGAGCTTGTCTCAATTGCAAGCTTCGATTTTCATGATTCTATGCTTGTGGAAGAATTCCTGAAAGAAGAACACAAAGTACTGGAAACACTGAGGCAGAACCTGCGGAGGGAGAAACAAGAGCCAACATTTTGTCTTTACTCTGAAGATCCTTCCTGATGGGCAGATGGGTCTGGAGGTCTGCATGTGTCCTAGGAACTTGGAATTGGAATCAGGCATAGACCATTTAGCCTTTTCTGCCATCCATGGTAAGTGTGTTGCTGGATTGCATCACAGCGTGGATTGGGGTGGGAGATTGCAACCTTCACGTGGTCCACCCTTTTGCGACTAATACAATCAACCCACGTGCACAAACAAATAGATTAAATAGAACAAGTTGACCTACAACTTTAGTCTGTGCACACCATATGCAAGAAGAAGAACAGCTTGGATTGGGAACAAACAAAGCCAGATAGTCTGGTTTCTGCGGTGGCTACAATTTTAAACCATTATTAAGGATGAGTTTCAAGGTACCTGGGAAGCATGATAGCATTGGCCAGTCAGCATGGTTTTGTTAAGGGGAGATCTTGCCTGACAAATCTGGTAGATTTCCTTGAGCAGGTTACAAGGAGGATAAACAAAGGAGAGTCAGTGAATGTTTTTGACTTGGATTTTCAGAAGGCTTCTGTAAATTGTCACTAGTGTGCAGGATAGAACTGGTATACGGGTGATTGTTGGCCGACACAGACTCATTGGGCCGAAGGGCATATTTCCATGCTGCATCTCTAAAACTAAACTAAAACTAAAACTGCAGTAAAAAAGGAACTGCAGATGTTGGTTTATACCAAAGAAAGACACAAAATGCTGGAATAGGTCAGGCAGGTCAAGCGGGTCAGGCAGCATCTCTGGATTAATTGGATAGCTGATGTTTCAGGTTGGGACCCTTCTTCAGACTTTTTCTGAACAAGATATCTTATGTCTATCTAAAACTAAAACTACATCTTATCTGCCTCCATCTTCAACATTCCTGTTTCTGTTTTCCACTTCTCTCCCCCACCAACCTGTCTCCATCTGCCTATCATGTATCATCCCTCCTCATCAACTATCCCTCTGCTGAGTCCTGTGACTCACAACCTGCTCCCATCTCCCCTTTAAACTGGCCAACTTTCCTCTTCACTCAGTCCCAATGCAGTGTCTTGACCCGAAACATCATCTGTTCAGTTCCCACCCCCCCCCCCCCCCCACCCCCCATCCACAGCTGCTCGACACAAAGAGTACTTCCAGCAGTTTGTTCCTCATCTCTGATCTTGTAGATCACTTATAAGCTCATAATACATGCCTTCATGGTCAGATTAAAACTCTGCACTTAAAACTACTGGGACTTGGAAATGGCACCAAAAACATGCTGACCATGTATACTGACTCAGTGTATTGCTCCTACATACGTACTGTATCTGAGTTGCTTATCTAAGATGTATCTGAGCGCTTATGTATAGTGATACTTGTACTGAGCTGTATACAAAAATTAATTTCACTGTACCTCGGTACACATGACAAATAAAATGCCATTGAAACCATTGATATCCATGGAGCACTTCCTGTCTAGACTGTTAAATCAAATGGTTTTGCAGGTAGGTTTGGAAGATAAAAATTGATATTAGTGTGCTTATTGCAGTATTATTGTTATTGGGGATTTCAGTTGTATGAGAGGATTGTATTCATTGGTAAATTTACATTTGTGAAATGTCCAAGGGCTTATTCCAGGCATTTGCACAGGGAAAGTAATTTACCACAATCCCGTTCCACATCTTGTAGTTTTGAAGTAGTTTTGGCAAGCTATTGACTCAAAGGAAAGAGTGTAATTGGATTTAATATCACTGAAGAACAGCATTCAGCGAGCGGTGGATTGATTCATCTGCAGCTTCATACTGTATCTCTTTGCCTCTGGAGTGCAATGCTAAATAATGAAAAAACCTCTTGCAGAAAACTTCAAACATTATATTATTTCTTTAACGGAATTTAACAGAAAACTAATATCAAAATTTAAATGTAGACACAAAGAAAGGCAGACTCAAAATTTAAATGTAGACACAAGGAAAGCCAGATGTTGGTTTACAAAAAAACACCAAAGCGCTGGGGTAATTCAGCAGGTCAGGCAGCATCTCTGGAAGACTTGGATAGGTAACGTTTCAGGTCGGTACCCTTCTTCAAGCTAGTTCATGATTTTGTCTTATGTCTGTGTCTTATATATGTCTGTGTTTATGTCTTCCAGAGATGCTCCAGCATTTTGTGTTTTTTTTAAAACAAAATTTAACTAGCTTTTAACACCTGTGCACAGATGCAGTTTTGTAGATTAGGAAATAAATCAGAACTGTTAATAAATCTAAGGTCAACCTAAGAAGCTCTTTGTGCTATACTAGTATCAAAGACAAATTGGTATCTGCAATAAAAATCAAATGAACTGTGCCCAATACAGGTGTTACATTGGTATCGATGGCATGTTGTTGAACTACAAACTTCTTGTTGCATGCGGCAGTCAAATTAACTGAAAACTTACTGTCCCTGTGCGGTAGAAATAAAACACAAAGAGCTGGATTAACTCAGCGGGTCAGGCAGCATATGCTGAAGGAATAGATAGAAAGTGTTTTGGGTCTTGTTCCTTCTTCTGTACGATACGATACGATACAATAGAATTTTATTTATCCCAGAAGGGAAATTGATCTGCCAACAATCATAAAAACACAAGATACTGCACATGAAACGTGAAATTAAAGTGATGAGCAGAAAGGATTGGGGATGTGCAAAGAAGTGGGGGGGGGGGGGGGGGGTGGGAGTCAGTCGCAGTCTACCCCACAACAGATGGGGGAGGAGTTTACAGTTTGACAGCCACAGTGAAGAAGGATCTCCTGCGGCATTCTGTCCTTCATCTTGGTGGAACCAGTCTGTTGCTGGAGGTACTTCTCAGGTTGACCAGTGTGTCATGGAGTGGGAGTGAGCTGGATTGTATAAGGCTATCCGTTGCTAGGCTACCTTTGAATCAAAAGCTAAATAGAAGTAAAAGCTGCAAATGCTAGCAACAGAGTTAACACCTCAGGGCAATAACTTGGGAAAAAAGTTATAGATAACAGAGGATTTCAGCAGCAGAGTTAAAAGGAAGGGGCAAAGAGTACAAAAGGGAAAATGTTTTGGGGGTGGAGATTAAAGAAGAGAAAGGTTTACACAGCAGGGTAAATGAGAGCGTGGATAGTGGCATAGCAGTGGAGCTTTTCCACCAACACCCCTGGCAGCGCATTCCAGGCACCTGCCACGCTCTGTGTAAAAAAACTTGCTCCGCGTATCTACTTTAAACTTTACCCATCTCACTTTAAAGCCTTCTAGTATTTGATATTTCCATCCTGTTAAAAAGGTTCTGACTGTCTACTCTATCTATGCCTCTCATAGTTTTATACACTTCTATCAGCCTCCCTACAACCACTGGTGTTCCAGAGAAACCAATTGAACTCTGCCCAACCTCTCCCTCTGGCTAATCCCCCCTAAACCAGGCATCATTGTGCTATACACAAAATGCTGGAGTAACTCAGCGAGTGAGGCAGCATCTCTGGAGAGAAGGAATGGGCGATGTTTCAGGTCGAGACCCTTCTTCAGAGTGTGCCAGGGGAGGTGGCAGGACAAAGATAGAATGTAGGCGAAGACAGTAAGACTAGTGGGGGAACAAGGAAGGGGAAGGGGATGGAGAGAGAAAGCAAGGGTTATCTGATGTTACAGAAGTCAATGTTCACATTGCTGGGGTGTAAACTGCCCAAGCAAAATATGAGGTGCTGTTCCTCCAATTCGCCAAGGCCTCACTCTGACAATGGAGGAGGCCCAGAACAGAAAGGTCAGATTGGGAATGGGAGGGGGAGTTGAAGTGCTGAGCCACCGGGAGAACAGGTAGGTTCAGACGGACTGAGCGGAGGTGTTCATTCTGGTATCATTCTGAAGACTGGTCCCGACCCAAAATGTCACTTGTCCATGTTCTCCAGGGATGCTGGCTGACCTGCTGTGTTACTCCAGTTCTTTATGAATTGTTTTGTAATTCTGGTAAACCACCTCTGTACCCTTTCCAAAGCCTCCACATCCTTCATGTAATGAATAGGGCAACCAGAACGGAGCTTGTTCCTCAGGTTTACAACTGAAACAGTGCAATGCTGTTAGTCACGCTGAGACCAAAGTGTAAATTGTTGTGTTTAAAGCAGAATTCTTGCCCTGCATCTTTTGCAGCACAGCACATCAGTGTTTAAGTAATTTGCCTGTTATGCGCTGTGGGTGGGCAAGACTAACAGGCAAAATAAGTAAGTATTTAAAAATAAACATGCAATCTCCACTTAATATCTGCCTCTCAAAGGTTTTGCTGTTGTATCCATAATCGTACTGCTGAGATAATCAGACTTTATTGACCTGTTAGCCTAACATCAGCGGTTGGAAGAACATTGGAATGTATAATGAAGGATGGATTAGCAGATCACCTGGGAAGGAATGATAGCCTTGAGTTTTATGAAAATGAAATTTAGACTTTAGACTTTCGAGATGGTGCAACTCCATCTGGATATCAAAGATGCGCGCAGAAACAGGCCCTTCAGCCCACGCCGACCAGTGATCACCCCATACACGAGCACTATCCTACACACTAGGAACAATTTACAATTTTTACCAAAGCCAATGAACCTACAAACCTGTACACCTTTGGAGTGTGGGAGGAAACGGGAGTACCCGGAAGAAACCCACACGGTCACAGGAAGAACGTACAAATCCCATATTGACAGCACCAGTAATCAGGATCGAAGTCGGGACTCTGGCGCTGTAAGGCAGCAACTCTATCACTACATGGCCCAGTATCAGAGAAATGAATCAGATTTCTTTGAGGACGACTAGTAAAATTGATACGATGGAACTAGTGTATGTGGTGTGTCTAGATCTTCAGGTGGTATTTGTAGTTACAGTGGAGAGTTCATCGGTCATCTCCCCTGATCTTTGTAATGAAGGCTCAGCGGACCGCAGAACCCGCCCGAAGGCTCGTCAGACCATGGTACTGGGAGGGTGCCGCTGGAGACGCAAGGAAACGGGGGCCTTCAAGGTCGGCTGCAGGGGGCACCCCCGGGACACAACGATGGCCGACAAGGAGAGGGACATCGGTTTCAACGGGCCGATCTGGTCGAGGGCGACGGAGGAAGACCCTGCAGGGGCGTGGGGCTTACCTGGATCGGGAACTGCTCCTGAAGACCGATCGAGCAGGCGGACCGGACTTTGGACTTTGGAAATGGCGCCAAAACATTGTGGCGCCTGCATGTGTATATATGCAAAAAGAATTTCACTGTGCTGTTGCTCGTGTGGCAAATAAAGCACCGATGAACCATTGATCGCCTTCCCTCTGTGTAGTCAGTTTGGGCTCCATCAGCATAAATACTGTTGTGATTATACTGTGTGCATCCGCACTCTGAATCACATCTCCTGAAGCTATACCTACCACCCCCCCTCCACCCCACAAATCCACTGAGCAAATTACTTGATTAATATTTGTTGTGCTTACTGGAGCAGTGACTGGGTCATTCCTCTGCATTATTTATGAGGAACCTGATTTGTGAAGGTGCTATTTATCAAATTGTAAAAAACGTTGTTCAAAAATTGATTGCAATATACTTCACGGACTGACAGGGTAAATTAACATCTTGTAATTAATCTAAGTTTACACAGTTTTATCAGCAGTCAGTGTTAACGGGCCAAAGCTTTAAAAAAAAGATTCAAAGTCAAAACTGCAGTGATTATTGCCTTAACAATCACATCTCATCTGCAGCAAGGCTACAGGTTTCGTAGCCTCTGCCGCCTTACCTGATCTACAGTCTTTCTTCCAAGTCTCTTCATTTGCCACTATCACCAACATCCTTGAATCAACAGCGTGACATGGCAGTGGTTAGGACAAGCTGAGTTTATTCAAGATATGGACATGATATGGATCAAGTGGGCAGCACAGTGGGGCAGCAGTAGAGTTGCTACCTCACAACGTCAGAGACCCGAGTTCGATCCTGACTGCGGAAGTTGTCTGTATGGTGTTTGCACATTCTATCCGTGACTGTGTAGGTTGTCTCTGAGTGCTGTGGTTTCCCCCCACACTCCAATTGTAGATTAATTGGCTTCTGTAAATTGTCCCGAGTGTGTAGGATAGAACTAGTGCACAGGTGATCACTGCTCAGTGTGGACTCGGTGTGGGAAAGGACGACAGCCTAAGGTCCCAGCGCCAATGGACTCTGAGGGCTGAGCATGTGTAACAATTTCTCAATGCTTCTCGTATATATTTTTGAGGAGAAAATAAGGAGTGAGTGCCACGGATGCATTATAAAAGACATATTGAACTGATGAGCAAAGAGTTCCTCGTTTTATTAACTGTGTACATTATGGATAAAATATATTTTTGGCAAAAATAATTGGAGTCGTCGAATTGACACCCAGGACTGAGGAGAAGAAAAGGTTTACTTCCAGAAAAACAATGTGTAATCAGAGAAAAGTGTTTCCATGGCAAGAAGGTGAGTGCCCAGACAACAATCGTGTTCATGATTGGAAAAAGGATCATTAACACGGAAAGAAGGAAGTGAGGAAGAGAGAAATAATTTTTTAACAGAATTGGTGTGAGTTGGAATCCATGAGTAAAGAAGTAGTAGAAGACAGTATATTCAAAGAAGATTTGACGTAGAGCAGGAGGGAGTGGGACTAATAAGATAATATTTCCGATTTAACATACGGACGCTGTCTATACGGAGTTTGTATGTTCTCCCCGTGACCTGTGGGGTTTTCTCCGGGTGCTCCAGTTTCCTTCCACACTCCAAAGACGTACAGGTGTGCAGGTTTGGTAAAATTTGTAAATTGTCCCCAGTGCGTGTAGGATAGAGTTAGTGTGTGGGGATCGTAGGTCGGCGCGGACTCGGTGAGCCGAAGGGCCTGTTTCAGCACTGTATCTCTAAATTTCAGATATCATTATCACTTGCATTTGCATTTGACTAGGTAACAGGAACAATGAAGGAAATGGACTTCCTCTGTAATGATTCAAATCGTCTCTCATTTAAATATAAAATCAGAAGATTAAAAGCTATTTAATGTAGAAACAAGGAACTGCAGATTTGACTTTAGACTTTAGAGATATAGTGTGGAAACATGCCCTACTGCCCTATGACCAGTGATCACTTACATTAGCAATATCCTACACGCTAGGGACAATTTACAATTGTACCAAAGCCAATTAACCTACAAACCTGTACGTTTTTGGAGTGTGGGAGGAAACCGGAGAAAACCCACGTGGTCACAGGGAGAACTTACAAATTCTGTGGAGAACCCCATAAATATAATTTTTTTCAGTCAACGTCACCTTTTTAAGATACTTGCTTGCATTGTTTAAAGTTGTCAAGTCAAGTTGAGTTAATTGTCCACACAATGAGCACTGGGGGTTTAGTTTGACGCCAGGTCATTGAGCTGTGAGGCAGCAACTCTGCCACTGTGCCAACCCCCAGTCAGAGACACGAATCTAGTGGTTTGATTTAGTTTAGAAGTACAGCACAGAAACGGGCCCTTCAGCCCACCGAGTCCACACTGACCAGCGATCCCCTGGTGCGGTGCGGAAGGTTCAGAGAAACTACTTAGTCTCTTCTCACGAAACATAAAGTGCACTCAGGCTAAGTATTATAAGCTCCTAAAATGTCCACTTAATAACCAAAGCCACTTCAACATATATTTGCTTCTAGTTTTAAATTCAAGCTTCTACAGACCAGGATATTGCAAGCTAATCACAAACATGCAATGATCAGACCGCAGTATAGCCCATAAATCATCCACTGCTATATTCTGCTACAATATTTTCTCAATTAATCAAATGTAAGTAATCATTGCCATTTACCTCACTTAAAACCCACGCGCCAGATAATCAGTCCTGTATGTAACTGAGAGAATAATATCGCTCCGAGTGTGCGTAAATCATACAAAGTGGCATAATCTCCCTCCCACACCTGGCTTTAATCTTGCAGCTAGGACGAATGCAAAGGGCTGTGTGAGTCGAACACGCAGAAGATGAAGCAGCAAAAGAGGCAGAATGAAACCCAGGTGGAACAGTGAATCACATGAGAAATGTATTATTAAGTAACTGCCATTGCTGTTTTTAGAGGCCTATAGGCAGGCTTGCATATGTGAACTGGAGGATCACCGCCTGGGTAGCTTACAACCAAAGGGTGTGAACATTGAATTCTCCAATTTTAGGTAATCCCTTTTTTTCCCTCCCTTTTGTTTCCTGCTTCCCCCACATCCCATTTCTTCAATTATTTCATCCTCCCTTTTACCCTCCCCACCCCCTGATTTGTTCCACCTATGTCTCTCCCTCTGGCTTTATATTTACTCTACTTTCACTCCTCTTCTCTCCTTATCTGACACAATTTTGTCACCTTGCCTGAAAATGTGTCCCCTTTTGATACCCTTTTATTTCCTTAGTTCACCCATCCACCAATCCAACCCCCCCCCCCACCCCCCTCACCTTTCACCTGTATCCACCTATCACCTGGGGCAGCACAGTGATGCAGCGGTAGAGTTGCCAGAGACCTAGGTTCGATCCTGACTACGGGTGCTGTATGTGTGGAGTTTGTATGTTTTCCCTATAACCCTAGGTTTCCTCTGGGTGCTACGGAGTTAATTGGCCTCTGTAAATCGTGCCTAGTGTCTAGGATAGACCTAGTGTACTGGTGATCGCTGGTCGGCGTGAAGCCAGTGGGCTGATGGGCCTGTTTTCACGCTATATCTTTAAACTATACTAAACTAAACTTATCAGGGTTTATTCTGCCCCCACCTCTTTTCCAGCTTTCTCACCTCCCCACTAGAGTCAGTCTAAAGATGGGTCTCAACTCGAAACTTCACCTATCAATGTACCTCAGAGATGCTGCCCGACCTGCTGAGCTATGCCAGTAGTTGTACATATGAACATTGCAAACACTGTGGTAAGCTGCAAAAGGAAGGTTAAAAATAGATCATTCACACCTGCGAGATATGGATAAGTTATTTACAGGGTTTCAATGCATACATTGTTGTCACGTTCAAGGTGCAAGAAATAAATAAATAATGGTTTAAAGGTATATATTAATGTTGGAAGTTTACAAGAAATCATTTTGAACTATTTATCAATCCAATTGTTTCAAAATCAATATATCGGCATAATTTGTCACATTCATGCAAAAGCATTACTGCTGACCAGGAACTCAATTGGATTTCTTGCTTATTGGTTTGGTTTGATTTGTTATTGTCACGTATACCAATGAACAAAATCGTGTTGATGCTCTCCCGTCAAATCATGCTATACATATCAAGTACAATCAAGCCAAGCAGGGCGGCACGGTGGCGCAGCGGTAGAGTTGCTGCCTTACAGCGCCAGAGACCCGGGTTCAATCCTGACTACGGGTGCTGTCTGTGCAGAGTTTGTACGTTCTCCCCGTAACCGCCATGGTTTTCTCCGGGTGCTCCGGTTTCCTCCCACACGTCAAAGACGTGCAGGTGTGTCGGCTAATTGGTTTCGGTAAAAATTTATAAATTGTCCCTAGTATGGGCAGGATAGAGTTAGTGTTAGTGTATGGGGATCGCTAGTTTGGCTGGACTCGGTAGGCCGAAAAGCCTGTTTCCATGCTGTATCTCTAACTTAAACTAAACTAAACTAAATTACACAAGAATTTTGTTGGAATTTTGTTAATTTTAATCAGATTCTACTTACACTCCCCATCTGCAGTTTCTTCCCCACACATACACCACAGTAGGGTACTTTCTGTGGTACATCTGTTGATGTTTGTAAGCATCGTTGGTGATGTGCAGAACCTCCTTAGTGTTCTGAGGAAGTAGAGCTTTCTTGGCCTTGGGTTCAGTGTGATTGATCCAGGACTAATTATTGGTAATTGAAGCTCTCAATCATTGTCATTTTGGCACCGGCGATACTGACTAGGGTTTGTACAGCACCTTGTTTCCAGAGCATGCCAGCACCAATTATAATCCCGACTAACACCACCATCTGTGGGTTCACTCCACGTCATACATCATCCAGAACTGGAAATATCTCGCTATTTCTTTCTCATGCCCGAGCCTAAATCTAAAAGTCTGCTGCCTCACAGCGCTAGAGACCTCTGTTCAATCCTGACTATGGGTGCTGTCAGAATGGAGTTTGTACGTTCTCCCTGTGGCTGCGTGGGTTTCCTCCGGGTGCTTCGGTTTCCTTCCATACTCCAAAGACGTGCGGGTTTGTAGGTTAATTGGCCTCTGTAAATTGCCCCCCGTGTGTAGGGAGTGGATGGGAAAGTGGGATAACATAGAGCCAGTGTGAATGGGCGATTGATGGTTGTGAGGACCTGGTGGGCTGAAGGACATACTTTCATGTAGTATCTAAACTAAACTAAACTAAACTAAATCTTAGTACAACAGGCGTGCAATATGGGGTGAACAATATAAAGTGGGCTTAAGTGTGCTACCCGCATCTGCGTGGGTTTTCCCCGGCTGCTCCGGTCTCCTCCCGCATTCCAAAGACGTGCAGTTTTGTAGATTAACTGGCTTCTGTAAATCGCCCCTAGTGTGTAGGATACGAAACTGAGATGACACGGTGCTGGTGTGCAGTGATCGTTGGTCGGCACAGAGTCAGTGGGCCAAAGGGCCTGTTTCCACACTGTATTGCTAAACTTACCTATAAAATAAAGAATGGGCCATCATATTAAGTCCAGGAAAACATAAATCACGTTGTTTCTCAACATCAATCGAGGTTTGGCGGAATGAATAATCCACTCAGATCGGGCAGGAGCATTTTTATTATCATTGATCTTACACTTGCAGGTGAGGGGGAGTCCTGTCACCTTACTGATGTACAGCCCTTGCAGACTGTCGATCGTACACAACATTGCAACTTTTGTAAGCCACATGGGTGCATTTCAGCATCTTTCAACATCGTCATTGTCTTATCAGCACAGAGCCATTCAGATAAAGGTGAGCTTGTGACGAGTCTTTGCTGACGGTTCAGGCCTGTGTGATCACCTTGTGTCTTGTAACCCGTACCTCTGCCAGGCCGCCTGCTGGGGGAATGAAATGTCTTATTCAGCCATAATTAAGTTGCATACCAAGAACTGCCTGGCTTCCTCTTGTTCCCATATTGCTCCCAGAGGCCTGGGGATTCTTTACAATATTCCCTTATGAATACAGGGAGCTCTCCACAATCTGTGTCCATATTACTCACTGTCAGAGAGCTGGTTCTGCCTATAGTCTCATCTCAATTGCATTCCATTGGGAGCCAATCTGTCCTTGGGCCCGTTCCTCTCAGGATTTGATTTGTCCTCCCTATCTCTCATCCAACATCCTATTCAATGATTCAATGATATTTTATTGTCACACGTACGAAGGTACAGTGAGATTCTTTGTCCATGTAAACTCGTACAGCAGAGCTCACCAAGGCAGCGCACAAAGATTTGCCACTTTTCTGGTGCCGACAAAGTTACAAAAGTCCATCGAACAGTCTTACCCTCTCACGGCGGCGAACCAGACCTGCCGCTGCCCGTGGCCACAGGCAGCCCACCATCGGGTCCCTCCTTCACTCTCGGCGGCCTCTCCCCTTCCTGCCGGGGCCCCCTTTATTCTTAGCGCCCCCCCCCCCCCGCTGGGTCCCCTACGCTCTCGGCGATAATCAGCATAATCAAGGACCAGTCTCACCCCGATCACTCCCTCTTCTCCCCTCTTCCATCAGGCAAGAGGTACAGAAGTTTGAAAACAAATATCTCCAGATTCAGGGAAGGTTTCTTCCCAGGGTATTACCAGGCAACTGAACCATCCCCTCACCAACTAGTGTGGTCCTGACCTCCCATCTACCTCATTGGAGACCTTTGAACTATCTTTATTCAGACTCCGTGGGACTTTATCTTGCACTAAATGTTATGCCCTTTACCCTTCATCTGTGCACTGCGGACGGCTTGATTGTAATTCATGTAGAGTCTTTTCTTTGACTGAATAGCACACAAACAAAAACACTTTTCATTGTAACTCGGTACACGTGATGTAATAAAAAATGACTGCATGGAAAGTGCCCCTTCAGTCTTCAATCCTGACCTTGCATGGAGTTGCAATGATCACCCTATGACCACATGGATTTCCTTTGGGTGCTCCAATTTCCTCCTTCATTCCAAAAATATACGGGTTGTTTAGTTAATTGGCCACCATAAGTTGCCTATAGTGCGCAGGTATGTGGTAGAATCTGGATGGAGTTGATAAGAATGTGTGGAGGATAGAAAACATGGTGTTAATGTAGGATTAGTCCAAATGGGTGGTGGTGGTGGTTAGTATGGACTGTGTGGACTGAAGGACCTGTTTCCATCCTGTACACTTAGTTTTAGTTTAGTTTAGAGATGCAATGTGGAAACAGAGGGTCCAGAGTGGGCAAAGGGCCCACGATTAACATTGATCACCCGTACACTAGTTCTACGTTATCCCAGTTTTGCATCCTACACACTTTACAGAAGCCAATTAACCTACAAACCTGCATTTCTTTGGAATGGTAGAGGAAACCGGAACACCCGGAGAAAATCCACTCAGTCGCGGGGAGAACGTACAAACTCCACACAGACAGCACCCATTGAACCCGGGTCTCTCTGACTCCATGTAGCAGACTTTACCCTTGCTGCTGTGCCTGGTCTCTAAAAGCAGGATTAGACTTTACCCATTTAATTATGAAACCGTGATTTTGCCCGACTGTTCTGCTGAGCTCATCGATCTATTAGTGGCAACCGTAAAGTTCCAGGCAAAGTTTGCTTCTGAGCAGGTTGGTTTGTGGATTCAGACACTGGACCAGTTGGTGCTGGAATCTCTAAAATGAGAGATTAAACAAGTTACACCATTTTCCTTCCTGTTTAAGAACAGCATAGAGGATCTCCTTGGTGTCCTGGTCAAAATGTATCAATCAACTCAGAATAAATGGACGTACTTTTAGAAAGGAGATGAGGAGGATTCTCTTTAGCCAGAGGGTGGTGAATCTGTGGAGGCAGTCAATGGATATTTTGAAGGCGGAGGCTGACAGATTCTTGACTAGTACGGGTATCAAAGGTTATGGAGAGAAGGCAGAGAATGTGCCCTAAATGTCTTAATGTATATGAATGTATTGTATATTAACGCAGATCTTTTGCTTTCAAAGGTAAGCGGGAAGAAGGTTGGAACAGATGGGCAGAAGTTTGGTACAAAGGGCAGAGTTGAGGGCGGAAGATGTGAGACATTTTGTAGAGTTGTGGATTGTGAAGCCAGCGGGAGGAAAGTAGCTGGAAGGAGTGGTGGTGGAGGGGAGAAACAGGTGTGAGTCCAGGTGGAGCACTGGGGAGGGAAGTTGGGATGTGGGGAGGCTGTTAGTTAGAGGTTACCTAAAATTGTAGGATTCAATGTTCATACCATTGAGTTGTAAGCTACCCAAGAGGAACATGTGTGGGAGAAAGGACAAAGGACATTTATTGTCACATACACCATTTGGTGCAGTGAAATTTGAGTTACCATGCAACACACATAAAGAGTAACACAACACTATAGAATTTAACACTAAACATAAAAAACATCCCCCCACAGTGGAATCAACGTTTCCCACTGTGAGGGAAGGCAACAGAGTTCAGACCTCTTCCTCTTCCTCTTGTTCATTCGTGGTCGGGGCCTATTGAGGCCTCCGCAGTCACTGCAACGGAGGCCCGATGTTTCAGGCCCTCGCCCCAGGATGATCGGATGATCAGAGCTCCGGCGTCGGAATGGAAGAACATTCTCAGTGGCTTGGAATTTCCGAATCGGCCACTTCCTACCGGAGACTGCGGCTTACGAATTCCACAGGCCGAGCTGGGGGGAGCTCCAACACTGGCGATCCTCGGCGAAAGATCCCAGGCCTCAGCGATGTTAATGTCAGCGCCGCCAAGTGTGTCTAAGAATGAGGAGCACCCAGAGAAAACCCACGCAGGTCAGAGGGAAAACACACACTCTGCACAGACAGCACCCGTCGTCAGGTTGGAACCAGGGTCCCTGGTGCTGATAGGCAGCAACTCTACCGCTTGCGCCACCGTGCCACACGATTTAATATTACTTGTGGATGCCCCAATAGAAATGTAACACATTTTTGACTCTCTTACGAAACCTTCACAGAAATGCTAGCTATCCAATTTCAGTGAGAGTTGACCCAGATTTCTCTGCTGAATCAATGTATTCCCTCATCATTTCAAGTCTATGACTTATACACACATATGTGTGGCCCTGTAGGATGGGGCTGGTCCAAGGATGTCATGGGTAGGATGGCTTTAGGACTACAGCTGTCCAATTACCAGTTGCTCATGATTCACTGCAACCAAGAGCTCCCCCGGTGCTTCTTAATTTTGTAAGGAGACTAATTTGCATTTGCTGACCCTCCATCGATTCCCAACCACATCACCTCAGCCTGAAGACCCAACATTATGGTTTATTGAGACTTGAAATGAAGTCTTGAAATGAAAACCTTGTTCTTAACAGTGTTTGCCCAGAAAAAAATTTAGCAAGGATTATTCCAAGTCATGAACTTTTAAGAACAGCCTTGTATATATTGATCATTTGGAAGCTCCCCTGAGAATTAACCTTGGGCTGGCACAGTGGCGTAACAGTAGGGTTGCTGCCTTAAAATTCCAGAGACCCGGATACGATCCTAAATGTGCCGAGTTTGTACGTTCTCCCTGTGATGCTGCCTGACCCACTGTGTTACTCCAAAGCTTTGTGGGGTTTTTTTGTAAACCAGCATCTGCAGTTCCTTATTTCTAATAATATACACCTTTTATCTTCAGCTCAGGAACCTCTGATTAGGTTTCTGCTTGTTGGATTGCAATTATTCAAAAGAAGCAGCCAGCTGCTCTGGCAAAATAGCGTACTAGGATGAAATGCTCAGTGCCAGAAAATTGGAAAAGGTTATGATCCAGAACTTGAACTTTGCAACAAAATGCAAATAATAAAACTTTAAATGAGATAATTCCGGTGGAGAATGAAGCCATTAAAGCTGCAGGACTCTATCGATAAATGTCTCCCGGTACCAGTAACATTTGGCAAATTGAAAGGTCTCACTTAAACGGGAGTTTTACATCTCAGAAATAAAAAGACAACGGAGCCTTCAGGCACACTTGTGAATGGAAGATTGTGGAGACCTGAACAAAAATGAGGAATTTGCACCTGACCCATTTTTACAGGAATGCTTTTGAAAAAAAAAATTGCTCTAAGGTCATAGAGAACGTTGGCAAAGCCAGATCTATCGTCCGTTGCTTATTGCCTCGAGGGAAAGGTGAACCTGCTTCAGCAGCATTTGTTTCTACAATCGAGTAACTTGCCAGGTCACTTCTAAGTGTGTCTAGACTTTCAATATAAAAGCAAAGTCACACAGAAGCCTGTGTGAATTTGACTTTGTACAACATGGAAACAGGCCCTTCAGCCCATCTGGTCTATGCTGACCATCTAATACTTTTTTACAGTTATCTCACTTTATTCTTTTCTCCCCAAAGAGAGTCATAGAGTCATACAGCACAGAAACAGCCCTTCAGCCCAGCTCGTCTATGCTGACCAAGATTCCCTTCAGCCCAACTCGTCTATGCTGACCAAGATTCCCTATTTAAGGTAGTCCCATTTGCCTGCATTTAGCTCATGTCCCTCCAAATCTTTCCTAACCATGCATCTGCCCTAGTGATTTTTAAATGCTCCAACCATGTCCTCCAGATTCTACCATTCACTTACACACTCAGGGCAATTTATAGTGACCAATTAAACTACCAACTACATGTCTTTAGAGTGTGGGAGGAAATTGGACCACCTGCAGGTAACTTTCACGCTCAGTCATATGGAGAATGTGCAAACTTCACACATACGGAGATGGGAATTGAATGTCGTTCACCAAAGCTGCAAGGCAGCATCTCTTTCAGCTGCTCTATTGTGTTGCCACATTCTTTTCAACTGCCTTCTTGGATACAGTCATATAAGGGTCAAGAACAGGACAATTATATTCTTACTTGCAGCAGCTAAACAGAATATGTAAACATAGTGCTCTGAAAATAATTTACTAAACAGAAAAAAAGGCACAGTATATATATATATATATATATATATATATATATATATATATATATTCGGACCCTTTTGACTGTTTATTAAATTGTTTTTAGAGTACTATGTTTACATATATACAAGCACACACACACACACACACACACACACACACACACACACACACATATATATATATAATGGACTTTTTTCCTGTTTATTATAATGTTTTCAGAGCATTATGTTTACACATACATACATACATACATACATACATGCATACATGCATACATACATACCAGGCACGTGCCGTGAGTAATTACTCAGGGTAGGCAGTCAGTCGGCTTTAAAAAGAAATTTAAACCGCACATGCGCAGTTTGTTCACTCTGTAAAAATCAAAACAATAACAGTAACAATTCAATTTGCCCATGGCTTCCGAGTCTCCTTTATTCTTAATTACTGAATGGGTGGGGTGTGAAGGGTGATGGCAGGTGGAGCAATGGTGGGAAAAACGGGAGTACAGGGAGAAGTTGAATCAGTTGTCATCTAATTGAATGACAACACTTGTTCACGGGTCCAAGTGTTCCTTTCACAGCGTGTGGAGAGTCTGTGCCAGGTGTGAAGTTGCGCAGGATTTGCAGGACATGAGTGAGGCCAGCGAGCGGCAGGTGAGAGGTTTTTAGACGGAGAGCTGCCAGAGGTGAGCGGGGACCGGCAGAAGGCGCTGAGGTGGCGGCCGGTTCCACTGTCATGCCTCTCACAGCCACCCGAGCTACTTTGCCCCCCGTGCAAGGAGCGTCGCAAGTGGCATTATCCCAATCCCCTCCTTCACAACATTTGTGCCCTCCCCGCAACTTTACTCCCCAAACGCTGTGAAAGGAGCTCTCTCTCCTCCCGGGAAATACAGTATTTAAAAACATAAACACAAAATGTACTTACCACATTATTGGTACGCAAACTCCGTTCTTCTCTCTTTGTTTCCTAAGATACACTTAAAATATTGCCAATCCATTTTTGAAAACCCCGCCAAGAAACTAGCGCTGCGCATGCGCAGTGCTGCAAAGGCAGAATTTCAGCTGCCTTCAGCCCCGCTTGTCATTGACGGCTTCAGGCAGCGCTGACGGCACGTGGGCTGCACAGAGCTTCAAGGGTTACAAGCGCTGCGGTTGAAAGGCATGGAGAATTATGCCTACCTAAGAGATCGATCTCTTAGATAGGCATAATTCTCCCATGCCTTTACTATTTATATTTAGTTATTACCATGTTATAATTTTAGTCAGGGTAGGCAGTGCCTACCTTGCCTACCCTGACGGCACGTGCCTGATACGTACATACATACACATATACATACACACATACATTCACATGAAAACAGACAATAATAGTGCATAAAGACAAAACCAATGCCCCAAAGTCTATTTAGTTCAGAGCTTATTTGGAGGTTGTAGTATACACAATCTATTGAACTAAACTGAGGAGAAAAGGATTTAACCTTTGGAGCTTCTGGCAAGCTAATACGACACGATAACCACCACAGCATAATAATCACAATTTCTACCCTGACCCAGTGAGGGGGAGATAGAAGGATATAACAATCAAGGAAGTCAATCAATCTCGCCAATCTACCACCTCCGCTGTCCTTGAGTGATGAATTCAAGTAATCATCTCTCTATATACCGTAAAGTCTGCAGTCTTTCTCTTTAACCTACTGTGAATCAAATAGATCATTACTTCTTAAACTATCTTCAATTTTCTTGTTCTCTGCTTAATGAATATAATTATCAATTCACTTCAGCGAGTGAAAGTTCTTTTTTCTGATAAACCATTGTCTTGGCAAAAGGAAGTACCTGCTTCTAATCTCCATGATTGTTCTGGGAAAATGGAATTGGTAATTTTTCTGCCTTTTCAAAGTCGTGATGGTAAGTTCATTTTTATTCTTCACCCAGAGAGCTGTGAATCTGTGGAATTCTCTGCCACAGAAGGCAATGGAGGCCAATTCACTGGATGTTTTCAAGAGAGAATTAGATATACTGTAGCTCTTAGGGCTAATAGAATCAAGGCGTACGGGGAGAAAGCAGGAACAGAGTACTGATTATGGATGGTCAGCCATGGTCATATTGGATGGCGGTGCTGGCTCAAATGGCTGAATGGCCTACTGCTGCACCTATTTTCTATGTTTCTCTGTTTCTATTAATTTGTGCTGGCGATCGTCAGGAGATCAAAACGAAACCAAACCAGGAGCCTCAGATCTGTGAGAGGCTTTGAGAGGTTTACTGCAAATTTAAACCAAAACTAGTGAATTTCAAGCACTGGAGGGTTTTGCACATTATCCCTTTTAATCAAAACAGAGATGCACTGTACAATGCTAACAAATGATTCTGAAATGCAAGCACTATGTTACTTATCAAACAGCAACACACAAAATGCTGGAGGAAAACAGGTCAGGCAGCATCTGTGGAGGGAAATGGGCAGTTGATGTTTAGTTTTTTGCTTCCTGACCCGTCACAGCACTGTTTTAGTGTTCAGGATACCAGCATCTGTAGTTTCTTGTGTATCCATGCTACTTAGTAAGATGACTTTGTACCTCTTGTCACCTCTAGATACATTTCTAATCGTGGTAAAAGTAAGCACTTATCCCTGGATTTGAGAAGAGCATCAAACAAGCTTGTGATTTACATCTTCCATTGATTGGAGTGGTAACTGTGTCCATTGTGACCATGCTGGAGAGGGGAGCTGTGTGTGGAAAGGCCACAAGAGTTTTTGCATAAGGTCTGAAAGACTTGGCCCTCAGCTCTTTGAAAGATTGAAAGATTGAAAGATACACCACGGAAACAGGCCCTTCGGCCGAACCGAGTCCGCACCGAACATCGATCACCCGTTCACACTATTTCTACGTTATCTCATCTTTGTATCCACTCTCTACACACTGGGGGTTATTCACGGAGGCCGATTAACCTACAAGCCCACGTCTTTGAGATGTGAGAGGAAACCGGAGCACCCGGAGGAAACCCTTACAGGTCCCTGATTTAAAAAATCAGTGGAATTAAACATTCGGCAAGTGAAAGAATACTTATATCATACTTATATCTTACTTATCATACGTATATCATACATAACATACTTACATCTTACTTATCAACGTATCATATCATACTTATATCATACTTATCATACTTATATCATATCACACTTATCATACTTGTATCGTACGATCCCTGGAAGTGACTACGTGATGCACTCTGTGACGCGTCGGGTGACAATTCTGTCAATATGTTGGACGACGACAGAAGCCAACAACGAGCTACATCATCTGACACACGAGCGAACGAACGATCATTTATTTCAGCACCAAGAATAAACATGAATTGATTTAACAGGATGACTGGGTTACAGACAACAAATTCTTCCCATAACACGCACAATGTTGATTTTAGCATTGGATATGTGGAACCAAACTACTGCGGTAAATATTATTATATTGTGGCTCTCCTGTCTGATTCCAAATCTAAGAAATAGTTAACTGAAAGTCAAAGAGGAAATGAGAAGCATGACAAAAGCCATGGATCATGAATTGTACTGTGGAAATAATGATAATATATTAATTTATCGCGGCCAGAAAAAATAATATTTCCTGCAATATCATATTATTTCTCATCCAGAAAGAAGAGACAGCAGATGCTAAAATGTGGAGTAAAAATAAGTTCAATGGGTTAGGCAGCATCTGTGGAGGAAAAGGAATAGTCGATGATTCAGGTCAAGACTCTGCTTCAGGGCTGAAAGTGTAGAGGGAAGATAGCCAGTACAGAGAAATATACTATGGCATTGGTCTGAAGAAGGATCCCAGCCCGAAACACCACCTAGCCATGTACACTTACCTGCTGAGTTACTCCAACACTTTGTGTCCTTTTGTGTAAACCAGCATCTGCAGCTCCTTGTCTCTACATAGAGAAATATATATAGTTCCTCCTAATTTCCTTGCATAATGGAAGGAGACCATTCAGTCCATCGAGTCAATGCTGGCTCATCGGCATCCATCACTTACTTCCAATCCTCTCTCACATGACTGCCAAACCCACACGATTCCTCTACCACTCACTTACACTTGGAGTAATTTACCAATGCCAAATAACCTACTAATGGGAACTCATTGAGTTGTGTCACCTATTAACGTAAATAAATATAAAGATCTGTTGGCACAAGTTGCCTGATGAATGGAGCATAGGTTCCTAAGATCCTGGCTGGGACTAAACTGCAAAGCCTTGAATTGAATATGTTGCCTGACTTACATTGTATATGAGTGGCCCTTGATTTGTTAATCTGGCCCCTCTTGCATAAATATTACACACCATTGTTTTAGAGCAGGTAAGTTTGTAATTCTGGAGGCACAAGGAATTGTGGATGCTGGAATCGACAATTCAGGCAACATCTGTACAGGGATTGGATAGGTGATATTTCGGATCAGGGACATACAATAGTTTAGTTTAGAGATGCACTCCGGAAACAGGCCCTTCGACCCACCAAGACCGCAACGACCAGCGATCCCCGCAGATTGTCACTATCCTACACACACTAGGGGCAATTGTTACATTTATACCAATCAATTAACCTAGAAACCTGTACGTCTTTGGAGTGTGGGAGGAAACCGAAGATCTCAGAAAAAACCCACGCAGTCACGGGGAGAATGTGCAAACTCCATACAGACAGTACCCGTAGTCGGGATCAAACCCGGGTCTTCGACACTGTGAGCGCTGAAAGGCAGCAACTCTACCGCTGCCCCATCGTGCCGCCTTGTCTGAAAAGGGATCCTGACCCAAATCACCATCTTTCTCACACCCTTCACAGATGCTGCCTGACCAGCCGAGTTACAGTACTTCGCCACTCCAATTTAATACTTTTTCCTTGATTCAGTGGGGAAGGCCACAAGACAATGCAAGCATTAAAGGGAGGCTGTAACACTGGAACAGGATTGCACAGGAACAGGCCCTTCGGCCTTCAACATCCATGCCGAACATGATGCCAACTTAAACTAATCTCCCCTGCATGCACCTCATCCATGTCTATAGAATACAACAACAACGGAAAATTTTCAATGGGGAGAGAAGTACTGTGCATGGGTTAAATTATTATATTCTAACCCAACAGCTAGAATACTAACAAATCAAATGTTATCAACTAAATTTAATCTTTCCAGAGGTTGTAGACAAGGATGTTTGTTATCCCCATTATTATTTGCTTTAGCAATTGAACCACTCGCAGAAAATGTCAGATCTAATCCAGAAATACATGGGTACAATACTAAAGATACAATGAATAAAATTTCTCTATATGCAGATGATGTACTAATATATATTACAAAGCCGAAAATTAGTATTCCAAATTTATTAAATCTAATAACTCAATTCGGTCAGTTCTCAGGATATAGAATTAATTGGAATAAAAGCAAAATCATGTCAACAACGGATCACAATTTACATATACTACAACAATCACCTTTTAAAATAGTTGAAGAAAAATTTAAATATCTAGGTGTTTATGTAACTAAGGGGTATCGTTCTTTATTTAAATCAAATTTCCCACCTTTACTGAATAAACTAAATAAGAATATTCAGTACTGGAAAACACTTCCTATTTCAATGTTCGGTAGAATTAATGCTATAAAAATGATTTTTCTGCCGCAATTATTGTACCTATTTCAGTCAATCCCGATATATATTCCAAAATCTTTTTTTTTTAAAGTAGACTCTACTGTTGCAAGCTTCATCTGGGACTACAAGAATCATAGAATAAATAAAAAACATTTATGTAAATCAAAGATTAATGGAAGTTTAGCTCTACCAAATTTTTTGTTTTATTTTTGGGCAGTTTATATTAAAAACATGAATTTTTGGCTGGAAGAAATCTCCATTATTATTCGCTTTAGCAATTGAACCACTCGCAGAAAATGTCAGATCTAATCCAGAAATACATGGGTACAATACTAAAGATACAATGAATAAAATTTCTCTATATGCAGATGATGTACTAATATATATTACAAAGCCGGAAATTAGTATTCCAAATTTATTAAATCTAATAACTCAATTCGGTCAGTTCTCAGGATATAGAATTAATTGGAATAAAAGCGAAATCATGTCAACAACGGATCACAATTTACATATACTACAACAATCACCTTTTAAAATAGTTGAAGAAAAATTTAAATATCTAGGTGTTTATGTAACTAAGGGGTATCGTTCTTTATGTAAATCAAATTTCCCACCTTTACTGAATAAACTAAATAAGAATATTCAGTACTGGAAAACACTTCCTATTTCAATGATCGGTAGAATTAATGCTATAAAAATGATTTTTCTGCCGCAATTATTGTACCTATTTCAGTCAATCCCGATATATATTCCAAAATCTTTTTTTTTTAAAGTAGACTCTACTGTTACAAGCTTCATCTGGGACTACAAGAATCATAGAATAAATAAAAAACATTTATGTAAATCAAAGATTAATGGAGGTTTAGCTCTACCAACTTGTCTGTTTTATTTTTGGGCAGTTTATATTAAAAACATGAATTTTTGGCTGGAAGAAATGGATCAACAACCAGAATGGTTAAGGATGGAAAAGGAGGATTGTCTACCTTTTGAAATCGGTTCGATTATATTTGCACCAGCAAAATTGCACAAAAAAACTTATGGGGAAAACCCTATAATATATAGTGGTACACGAATCTGGAAACAACTTAAAAAGGCTTTAAAACTGGATAATATACCACTCTGTCTCCCTATTGTAAACAATCCCTTATTCAAACCTTCCACGCTGGATAAAGGCTTTATACAATGGAAAAACTATGGAATCAAAAGGATGGAACACCTTTATAAGAAAGGCACTTATCTCTCATTTCAGGAACTGCAACAGATTTATGGATTACACTCAAATAATTTTTTTCGATATCTACAACTCAGAGATTATGTTAGGTCAAATACACAAGATTATAGGAATAGGGAACCAGAAATCCTTGATGAATGTCTGAATAAGCATCCTAATACAGAAAAATTAACAACTTATATTTACAATACCCTTTTAGATAGCGAGATACCATCGACGGAATCATATAGACATACATGGGAAAATGAAATAAATCAATCCATAACGAAAGATATATGGGACAAAAGTTTACAATATATACATCAATGCTCGCTAAACTCCAGACATGCTCTAATACAATTTAAAGTTTTACATAGATTACATTACTCCAAAGTCAAATTAAATAGAATCTTTCCACAGATATCCTCTACCTGCGATAAATGTCAACATCCAGAGGCTAATTTAACACATATTTTTACAAATTGTATAAAAATTAAGAATTTCTGGACTGAGATTTTTAGAATAACTTCTGAAGTTATTAATACCAAACTGGATCCGGACCCAAAATTAATAATACTTGGAACATCAGAACAAAGTTTAACTCTTACAACAAATCAAAGACATTTCCTAGATTACAGTATAATAATTGGGAAGAAACTAATATTAACATTTTGGAAGGGCCCTATATCCCCCACAACTAAAATGTGGATTACGGAAATGTCGGAGACCCTACACCTGGAAAGAATCAGATTTGCCTTAATGGACAAACAAGAAGTTTTCGTTAGAATATGGTCTTCTTTCATTGATTACTTAAAAGGGTAGAATAGTTCGGCAGGGAACCCTAACTGAAACTTGGACTTAGGAATAGATGAAAAGTTATATTTTATATTCCTTGATCTTATCTCCTATGATGTATTAATAGTAAATTATTCCATTCATTATGATTTTCTTTTTTGATGTTGATTTTTATTTTATTTTTCTTACTGTTCTCCTCTCTTTATAAAAAAAAATGATTAGTCAAAATGATACACTTGATAATATTAATAATGTATGTCCGTTGAACATGAAATATTGCTATCATAACATATGTTTGCTAAATCACTGTCTACATACTCTCATAAAAATATATATTAAAAAAAAAAAAAAATACAACAACATGTAAATGCTGAGGCTTTGTAAGGCACTGGTCAGACCGCACTTGGAGTTTTGTGAGCAGTTCTGGATCCCACATCTGAGGAAGGATGTGTTGGCCCTGGAGAGAATCCAGAAGAGGTTTACGAGAATTATGCCAGGAATGATTGGATTAACACATGATGAGTGGTTGACGTCACTGGGCCTGTACTAGCTGGAGTTTAGAAGGATGTGAGGGGACCTCATAGAAATACACCAAATAGTGAAAGGTTTGGTTAAAGTGAATGTGAAAAGGATGTTTCCACTAGTGGGAGAGTCTAGGACCAGAGGCCATAACCTCAGAATAAAAGGATGTATCTTTAGAAACGAGATGAGGAATATCTTTAGTCAGAGGGTGGTGAATCTGTGGAATTCATTACCACAGAAGGCTGCAGAAGCCAAGTCATTGGATATTTTTAAGGCGAAGATTGATAAATTCTTGATTAGTACGGGTGTGGGGTTATGAGGAGAAGGCAGGAGAATGGGGTTGAGAGGGAAAGGTATATCCTTGAATGGCTTGGTGGGCTGAATGACCTAATTCTGTTCCTATAAATTATGAACATATGAACTGCCAGAAGCTTCAGCATTTGGATGCATTGGTGATCATTTTTCCAATGTTGTATAGATTCAGGATCAGTTCCTGTTGATTGGAGGGTAGCTAATGTTTTTCCACTTCTCAAGAAAGGAGCGAGAGAGAAAACAAAGAATTATAGATCAGTTAGCCTGACATCGGTGGTGGGGTGAATGAATGAATATCCAGGGAACGTGAGAGATGGCATAAAAATAATAAGAAATTATGAAGTGCAAATGACAAAGCTCCCCTTCAGGAAGTCGATACTAATCACCTAGAAAAGAGTACCTAGAAAAGAATTGCTAGGAAAAAGTTGCAGTGGGTTCGAAGAAGTACCAGGGGAGTGGGTACTTGTTGTCAGAGTCGATGTATTTGACCGGTGGATCAAAATTTATCCAACCCTTGATAACAAAGCGGCTACTATTATCAAGGAGTAAAGAAAATTGTCGCTAGATTCGGCCTCCTTATTTGGCTTGATTTAAAATAATGGTCGACAACATATTGAAATACATTGATGAAATTAAACAGCTGGGAATTCCACAACTATTGTATTGAATTGTGCTTATCGACCACAAGCTGTGGATTGAAAAGGGGTAAGACAGACCCTGAAACTCAAAATAGTAAATTAAAGGCTGAGACTGAATTTGGCTGAATTGAAGCATTCCCCACGATTGGTTTGAATAAGAGTCATGCACGTAGGGAAAGCTGGACTGAACCCAGCTTAAGTTCATATGAGAAACCTTCATTAAGAGTACATTGGAAATCACCATTTCACTGCGGAGATAACTGACCACATTTTAGCTAGAATCGTAGTGTGGGATGGATTGTATCATAGAGCAGGAGCAGTGTACAGAGATAGGTCTTCTGTTGACAGTGGATAATAGGAATGCCTGGGTATATCTCCAACACTGTAAGAGTATCAGTGGAAGTGTGGACTGCTAACTTATTTTACTTCGGAGTCACGTTAGTGACTTCGTGAAGAACCCGCCAGGACGCTTGCGCAGCATATCGTCGCGCGCATTTGCAGCGGCAGCTGGGGGGGGAGTGCGCTCTCCCCACCGGCCTCCTTCACAAGACCGGCAGGTGAGTATTACCTTCCTTTACAGCATGGACAAGGGCCGCAGGACGACGCTGTCGGGGAGCTGAGTTGTGCTGCGGCCAGCCGACGGCCCTGTCCCCGGAGCTGCGCGGAACGCCGGCAGCTTCAGGAATGCGGAAGTCGGGCACGGAGCTGAGCTGTGGCCAGCCGACGGCCCTTGTCCCCGGAGCTGCACGGAACGCCGGCAGCTTCAACACATGTGGAAGTCGGGGAGCGGAGCTGAGCTGTGGCCTGCCGACGGCCCTTGTCCCCGGAGCTGCACGGAACGCCGGCAGCTTTGTCGCAACGGTGGGGGCTGGAATGCAGAGTCGGGCGCTCCCGCTAATACAGGGGCCGACTCACCCGAATGGGTTACCACTATGGAGCTGCAAGCAACAGGTCCAGACTCCGAGCCCCCCGTCCTCCAAGAGAATAAGGGGGGATACAGGTACGTGGCAAGGGGTCTTGTTTTTCTTTTACAGGCAACCTCTCCCCGAGCTCCAGTAGACCCGAGGCGGCTGGGCCGGGGGACAGCCGCACGACAGGGGAGCCCTGCAGAGTGCATTGCGTTCCGCAGCCAGGATATCTGCCATCGTGCAGCCCGGGCATAACACTGCTGCGTCGTGTAGGCCTGCTGGAGCAGATACCGCCGACAACACACCCCGTCAGGCTGCGGTCAAGGGCAGAGGTGGCAGCAGGAAGCGGTCGGTCAGCTCAGCGCTGCGAGCGGCCGACCATGCGCCTCCACGCCAAGTAATGGTGTAAGTGTGGAGGTAAGCTTGCACGGACTCCGGGGAGCCAGGTTCCGGGGGCCGGCGCCGAGTCAACTCACCTGCCTTCTTATCTGCCAGGTGGGCCGCCACAGTCTGGGAGAAGACAGACTAGCGGAGAGTCCGTGCGGGAGTCGTATGACCCTACTTGGGCTGTAGGTCACGACGACCTGCCATTGGACCATAGACCCTAAGGGGGTGAGGTCCGATGGTGGAAGCCCCAGTGAATTCGCAGGGCCTGGGGAAGTCGGCTTGTCCGCTGCATATAGCAGGGACGGTCGCATTGAGCGGTTTGGAGCTCTTAAATGGTCCAACATCTCCATCGGGACCAAGAACGAGAAGAACGGCATCCACTAGCCGTGCAAGGACTCCGCTCAGCTCCTCATCGTCTCCAGCCAGAAGCATTAATGATTGCCCAGCTGCTGAGTTTGACGACGACTAGGGACAGCCAATGACCGCTGAACCAGAGCATGAGGAGGATGCTGGATGTGGTGAGTGAAGTTTGCCGTTTCTACCCAGACAGGTGAACCCTGCACCACGAATTGGCGGGCACCATTGATTGCCTACGTATGCACCAACTCTGGAGTCAGATTCTCAATAATACCTTGGAGAAAGGTTCTCCACGGGCATAACGGCGTTTGCAAAACCCTGATCGGGGATAATGTGTCCAGTAAATAGCATGATGCACTGGCACTCCTATGCAACGCCCAGTATGAGATAAATTGCCTGCGTAAGAACTCCATATAGCCCACTCTAAACCCCAAATTCGCGGGGTTGTGCCGACCATTACCGCTCCACCGCCGCATCAGTTGCTTGGAGACCTGTACAAACAGGTGAAGGGACTGGACAAAGGAGGCCAAAACAGTGGGCCTCATGAAACTCCATCGGCCAAGTTCACCCATATCACCGGCAACAGCCTAATACAACCTGTGAACCAAGGTTGCCGGATAGGGCACAAAGATTCTACCTACCTCCATCTCAATAAATACAACGACCATTTAGGGCAAGGCCAACAGCGGCCTGCATGGGAAATGCGGCCGCCGGGCCGTCAACCTCCATAACGTCCACCCGAAGCACCGTATGTATGGAACCGCCGTTCACTATGGAGGTAAGGGGGTCTGGCTCCTCTCACGCCGTAGTATCCCTCCTGTACGAATAGGTGGGCGATTGCGGACGGGCTTGGACATATGGGGAAAACTGTAACCACAGATGAGTTCATTTTACAAAGTGTTCAAGGGTATATATAATTCGTGGGAGGTATAGATTCCCATACCCAGCATTCACCTCGTAGGAATTTACTCTATCCCGAAAAGAGGTGGAGGCAGGGCATGCTGAAATTATATGGCGAGCAGGGAAAAGTGGTAATTGGCATAACCAAGCATGGACATATTGAGTTGAGCCTAATATGTTCACCAGCAGTAAAAATAAGAGGAATGTCGGGTTTATAATCGATTTAGCTGAGTTGAACACTTTGTACAATGTACCCATGTCAAAATGGATGCTTTTGGAACAGCTAGGTGGAAGCTTTACTCAGGGTACTTTATGGCATGTATCAGTTTGAAAGAAGCATGCTATACGGTACCCATCGCTGAGGCTCACAGGGAATTCTGAAGTTGTCTGGAAGGGTGCATTGCCTAATGGAACCATCACAGCTTAGGCTGTTTACCAAGTTGGTATTTACCTGTATTGGCTTTCTCCGACAACAAGATTATAGTGATGGCATGTTGGATGAAATCCTTATAATGGGGCAGACCCTCCAATTGGCAATTCAAGGAGTGGCTGCAACCAAGGAGTGTACCAAGCTTGAGAACCTGGGAGTGTAATCCATCCAGACAAATGCAACCAAGCTTGAGAACCTGGGAGTGTAATCCATCCAGACAAATCAAAAAACTGCACCCGCTACGGGTTATGGATTTGGTGTTCACCTTAGACACTAATTTAATGAAGTTTATCATCCCCACTAATAAAGCTACTGCTATATCAGAAGAGTGCCACAATCTTGCTTGCGCCAGGGTATCGACCATGTGGCAAACAGCGAAAGTTATTGGTATTGGTAACTCTAAATTGGTAACTACATTCCCAGCTGCACGATTCGGACCGCTACACTACCGAAATTCACAAAGGTCACAAATCACAGCATTTAAAAAACAAATGCTGGCTGCTTTGATCGGCCACTTTGGTTACCACCGGAAGCTAGAAACAAGCTATAATGGTGGGTAGATAATATTAAAGAATGTCATTGACCTATTATATGGAGCAACCCTGATGTTGTGCTACTAACTGACGCAAGTGCACCAGGCTGGGGAGCAACTGGTACGATGTCCAGTTGTGGTGGCAGATGGAACTCTCATGAGTCTACATTCCTGGAGTCACATGGGATAAACTATATAGAAATGCTGGGGGTGTTTTTCATGGACTGCGGGTTTCTGTACTAATTCATGGGATTACATGTCCGCTTTTGAATAGATAATGCTACAATAATGGTTTACATCAATCATATGGGTAGTATTAGGTCGCTAGTTTGCAATGAATTGGCTAATACAATTTGGCACTGGTGCATTGAAAGAAATATTTGGATTACTGCGACCTATTTGCCTGGGAAGCTTAATTCAGTGGCGGACACCAGGTCACGTGTCTTCAATGACAACATTGAGTGGATGTTGAACCCCCAGATTTTGGAGATATTATAGCTCAAATTGGGGACACCAGATATTGACCTATTTGCGTCCAGGCTGAACCATCGAATACCAACGTATGTGTTGTGGGAACCAGACCCTGGGGTAATAGCATTGGATGCATTTTTATCCATTGGGGGAAATGGGTTGCTACGCGTTTCCCCCATGCTGCCTCACCAGTCGGGTATTGCAGAAAATTAAACTAGACTCTGCAACTGACATATTGATCATTCCCGACTGGCCTACACAACCATGGTACCCGATGGTTGTAGAAATGTACAACAACCATGGATGGCGATTGGGAAACATCCCAAATTGATTACTCACTCCATTACAGGGGGGTCAGTCATCCTTGCCATGGTCATTAAACTTGTTGGCTTGCAGGTTCTGAAAAGACCGCTCAACCGGGCAGGCATCTCGTCAAGAGCCATGAACCTTATTGCAGCATCGTATCGGGAATCCCACCCGCAAACAATATCTCACTCAAATCAGAAAGTGGGAAGTTTCTGTGCCCGGAACAACATGTCCTCCAACTCGGCAACAATACTGGATGTGTTGGAGTTTCTAGCAGGCCTCCATTTTGATGCAGGCCTCAGCTACAGTGCCATCAACAGCGACAGGAGTACGCTGTATTCATACCTGGATATAAGTATCAGCTCCCACCACCTGGTGTCTAAACTAATGAGGGGAGTATTCAATACCAATCCCTCCACGACCCAGATATACAGTAACGTGGGATGTGGGGATCATGCTGACCCTACTGAGGAGCTGGGCTCCAATAGATGAGCTACCATTTGAAACAGCTCACCCTTAAGGTGGTGATGCTCATGGCACTGGCGACAGCCCAACGAGCCTAGATGTTACAAAAACTGCGATTGGACACCATGGTGGCCAACCCTGGTCAAATAAAATTCTTTGGTAAAGAGTTATTAAACCAGGAGTTGCTACTAACGTTTTAAGTCTTATTCCACCAGGGCTGCAGCGAGAGCCATGAAGGTGCCCATGGACCACATTTTTCGCCACTGCGGGCTGGGCCAGTGGGGGAAAAAACCTTTCAACGGTTCTATAACAAGTCTCTGGCCGTTCCTGCGACATTCGCAGAAGCTATCCTGGGTACCGCTCAGTAAATGTCTGGCCCCGAATTAGGGGTTGTTGTTTAGTTGATTAATAAATTGTGTTGATTTTTCAGCCACTGTCAACTAAACTCCATTAACAGTCTTACTCCATCAGAATGGCGGCAGTGTGATAAGCATGGACGTTGTTCAGGGCGTGAAATCACAGAGCTTTGAAATCTTCACGAAGTCACTCACGTGACTCCGAAGTAAAATAGTAAGATTAAACGAGAACTTACCAAGTTTGAAGTTTGTTCTGTATTTTACGAGGAGTCGCGGTGAGGGATTTCGTGCCCACCGCTCCCACCCTCTATCATCAGGTCAAACAGGTAGTTCTACGGTTTTCATCTTACTATTTTCAGTCATGGTTGGTTCTGTGATTCCACACCGCTGCTTTGAAGGATGCTGCGCAAGCGTGCTGGCGGGTTCTTCACGAAATCCCTCACCGCGACTCCTCGTAAAATACAGATCAAACTTCAAACTTGGTAAGTTCTCGTTTAATCTTACTATTTTATCCCAGGTTCTTTTAGAAACTTTATACTCTACCATGGATCATGCACAGATGAATTGGCAACACAGATGGAGGGGATTCGCGCCCACAAAAGCTCAGGAGGTGAAGACTCATCAGACGGAAATCATGAAGCTTTGCCCACGAAAACGCGGGAAGCTTGATGAGATTCTGGGAAGATACATCATCATCTTGTTGTTAATATGTTTGATAGAATGTAACAGTCACCAGTGTACAACTAATTATCATAAATGATGGTTATCATATGATAAAAAGGAGGAATGTAAATCCTGGCCAAAAAGGAGCAGGAACAGAACAAAAATTTAACATAGGATTCATGCATTGTAAGGCCATTTTGGTCAAGTATTTCTGTATTTCTGCATATAACAAGACAAGCTGATGAATGGTGCCAGAAAGTCTAGGTCCCAAATCAATGTTGCAGATATGAAATGTATGAGTATATCTTCAATTGACAGAATGAATGGGATTTCTGCAGAGGACCTCCAAAGTAGTATATATGCATGAAGTTGATTGGATTACTGCAAAACGATTGTAAATAATGTAAATAATGTTGTGAGACAGTTACCCTGCTGTTTGTTGATTGGCCAAAGTGTTAAGCCTGGCAGGTTTGTTTGAGGTCCAGGGTAAATGTTGCATTATTCAGTTCAGTTAGCTTCCTTCCAGAAGCTTCTCCTAGAAACAATATATGGGAGACTCTGTAATTGGTTTGGAGAACTGTCAATAATGTATTGATGTAATTAATATGTTTGATTGGATTGTAAAGAGACCACCCCTATGTAGTTCAGCCCCTCAAGGTTCGTGGACCTATAAAAGGTGTCTCTATCTTAGATCAGTGTCGCTCTTCTGGAAGTGTGCTTGGGACAGCGTGACCTTTTGGAGTGTTTCTGCTTGCACAAGGCTGAAGGGCTTGGTCAGGCTAGACAAGGATCGAACCCACGGTGGTTTAGGTATCGCATAGGGGAATTTGCTGTTCAATCTAAAAATAAACATTAGTTGATCCAGTGCTTGACTTAGTGGCTTTTGACTGAACTAGACTGGGGGGTAAGCTTGAGAAGAGCGTATTTACATGGGTGGTGTGGGCTCGGTGAAAAGACGGGGGAAGAGCCACAGGGGAGGAGGGAGGAGCCAGCAAGGGGGACCAGAGGGGTAGCCGTCTGGAATTGGTAGTACGATGGAGACTCACAGCAGGCACTGGTCACTGGTCATTCTCCTTCGCTGGGATCTGCTTTCCGTTTGGCGACATTGGCGACATCTCTGACTCCGGGCTGGGCTGGGTTTCTGACTCTGGGCTGGGTCTATGACTGTGGGCTGGGATGGGCTGGGTCGATTCTCTGATGCTGGGCTGCTTGGGGCTGGGCTGCTGCATGGGGCTGGGCTGCTGCTTGGGACGGGGCTGCTGCTTGGGGCGGGGCTGGGCTGCTGCTTGGGGCTGGGCTGGGATGCTTCGGGTCCCTCCGAAAGTCCGGTTGGAAACCTCCGCCGGCCATCCTCAGCTCCAGCAAAGATGCAATAGTGCAGGAATGTGCGGACCGCCCAGGGGAGTGACTGGGGAAGAAATTAATCCGCACGGCAGCTGACTGGCAGGAGAATAGATCGATCTGCGCACGTGCGTTTTTTAAAGATTTTTAAACCTCGCTAACTTTTACAAAATTCAACCTATCGGAACAAAACTTGGTGCACTCACATCACAGGAGAAGGTCGATTGAACTGGGAAAAAATCGTAGCGCTATCGCAAACCGTTTTCGTGCAAATAGAAAGACCGCCAAACCTGAAGTTAACAAGATCAGAGTTTTAGTTTTGTGTAGATAGATATAAAAATTATAAAAGGACTGGGCAAGCTAGATGCAGTAAAAATGTTCCCAATGTTGGGGCAGTCCAGAACCAGGGGCCATAGTCTAAGAATAAAGGGGAGCCCATTTAAAACTGAGATGAGAAAAAACGTTTTCACCCAGAGAGTTGTGAATTTGTTGAATTCTCTGCCACAGAAGGCAGTGGAGGCCAATTCACTGGATTATTTTAAAAGAGAGTTAGAGAGAGGTCTTGGGGCTAGCGGAATCAAGGGGTATGGGGAGAAGGATTACTGATTGTGGATGATTAGCCATGATCACAATGAATGGGTGCTGGCTCGAAGGACCGAATAGCCTCCTCCTGCACCAATTTTCTATGTTTCTATTTCCACATTAAACCTTAATATCCTGAGGCTGCTTTCAGCTTCACAATGAACTAACAGAGAATGCTGTCTTTCACCATTGTAATAGTAGAATCCAGCTCTTAGTATCATAGTAAAGAGATTGAAGAATGTAACTCCTCAATATTGCCAACTCCTTGGCGATAAATCACCCTCTGAGCCCAATGAAGATTTAATTCTGTTTTTATGTCAGCTGTTTTGTATATGCATTGCCTATTGTAATGACAGCATTTCTACATCGCTTGTGCAAGATCTCATTTTGTAGATGAACGATTATCTCCTAATTTCCATTATTCATCAGTGGATAATCGACAACAATGTATTTGGAATTTGTTGGATATGTATGTTCACATGAATGAATGTGTAATTCCATTTCTGTATATGCCAGATTTGTGGTGCATTTTGCAAACCTGCATACCATAGAACTTGTAATAAGTAAAGAACGGCTTTCCATTTTTTCAACTGGACATTTACCAACCGTTTTTCATTTTATTCGGAATTACCTGTACTAACAACTTTTAGGTGAAGTAGAATTTTTAAGAGTTTGATCACACTTCTGGAATTCCCATCCGGATAATCTGGAATATTCTGGAATCCTTCGATCTTGCCTCATAACTGAGGCAAGATCGAAGGATTCCAGAATCTACTGGTTAATCAATCCAGACTGAATTAGGTCACCATGTGCCTGAAAATTCCCCAAATTCGCAATTGATTGTTCCCATCGAATTCTATAGCAATAGGAATATCAGACCATCCTTTTTACACAAAGTGCTGGAGTAACTCAATAGGTTAGACAGCATCTCTAGAGAACATGGATGGTTGACATTTTGGGTCAAGACCCGACTTCAGACTATAAATAAATGTTATGTACTTAGAAGAAGATTCTTGATCCGAGACGTCACCTGTCCATGTATAGGAAAGAACTGCAGATGCTGGTTTAAATCGAAGGTAGACACAAAATGCTGGAGTAACTCAGCGGGAAAGGCAGCATCTCTGGTGAGAAGGAATGGGTGACGTTTCGGGTCGAAACTGAAGAAGGGTCTCAACCCAAAATATTACCCAATCCTTATCTCCAGAGATGCTGCCTGTCCTGCTGAGTTACTCCAGCATTTAGTGTCTACCGTCGCCTATCCATGTTCTCCAGAGAACTTGACCGATCACTAAGTTACTCCAGCACTTTTCGTCTTTTTTTGTAAACCAGCATTTGCGGTTCCTCATCTCTCAGTCTTTATACACCCTTGCTACTGACTTACCAGACAGATTTGGATGAAGGAATGCTATAATTTTCATAATTTGTAATGTTTTGATAATGATTCCAGCCCAATAACCCAGGTTCGATCCTGACTATGGGTGCTGTCTGTACAGAGTTTGTATGTTCTCCCTGTGACGTAGTGGTTTTTCTCCGGATGCTATGGTTTCCTCCCGCAATCTACAGACGTACGGTTTTGTAGGTTCATTGATTACTCTAAATTGCCCCTAGTGTGTAGGATAGGACTAGTGTGTGAGTGATAGTTGGTCGGTGCGGACTCATTGGACCGAAGGGCCTGTTTCCACGGTGTACCTCTAAACTAAATTAAATTAAACTAATTGAAATGTATTGACCTAATTAAGCATCCTTCATATAAATCCAGGAGACTGCTTTATAAATGTACATGGATCCATTTTACGATAAATAGATTAAAGTATGAACAATAAATAAAGGAACCTGCTAATTTTATTCCATTGCATCCGGTGAAGCTAACTCTGCTTTTCTGCAGAGCACCACCATTCATTCATTGTTCTGGGGATCAGAAGCATCAATCCAGCAGTAATCACTCACACATACTTGTCTCCCAGCAGCCAGGGTTATTCAATGCATCAAAGATGTCTCTCTCCACCAGAGTGTGAAATTTCCTACATCAACCATCCTCAATTCTGCAAAGCTTGCCAAATAGTTGATGAGTAATACGTACCTGCGCCCTTGTGATCGGTGGGCCATCGCTCACTGAAATGTTGCTGCTCCAGTTCCTGGAGGGGCCTAATTCCTCGCTGTTTCACAATGTTAGTTTGCTGGATGGCAGTTTTTTAATGTATGGGTAGAGACTCCTAATTCCTTTTTCACTTGGAAATAAAAATGTGCACATGTCACTTAAAACTAATATGCATCCATTGACCTGTTTATGAAGACACAGAAGGGCAGCACAGTGGCGCACTGTGGCTGCCTTAATGGCCTGTCCCACTTGGCTGCCATTTGCGCGCCATTTACCCGACCTGCTAGCGTGTGGGTAGCGTGTGGGTAGCGCGTGGGGAGCGTGGGACGGGCGCATGGAGTGGTGTGGGGGAGTGTGGAGTGGCGTGGAGGAGTGTGGACTTCATCCTGCACTAAATATTCGCGCGCCACCGGCCTGTCGCGTAACTAACGGCCAAAGTGGGACAGACCTAAGACCCTGGCGTGGCGCAACGTCTCACCTCCAACAGCAACAGAAGCAGACAAACGATCGCTGAGCTCGGCCTGGGGCTCACGGCTGTTGCGGATCCAGATCCGCCCCCACTTCTACTCCCAGAGCTGGGCCAAGACGATTGGAGACATAAAATGCAGTAAGTAAGTAAGAAGAGTCTCGACCCGAAACATCATCCATTCCTTCACTCCAGAGATGCTGCCGGTCTCGCTGAGTTACTCCTGCATTTTGTGTCTATCTTCAAATGACGTCATGTGCTCCAGACGGCTGTGCGGACGCATGTTGACGCGCGCGACCATCACACGACCATCGCGCATCAGTCACTACCGGCCTATCGTGTAAATGACGGCCAAGTGGAACAGGCCCTTTACAGTGCCAGTGACCCAGGTTCAATCCTGACTACGGGTGCTGTCTGTTCGGAGTTTGTATGTTCTCCCTGTAATCATGTGGGTTTTCTCTGGGTGTTCCGGTTTCCTCCCACACATCAAAGACGTACAGGTTTGTAGGTTAATTGACTCTGGTAAAAACATTTAAATTGTCCCACTATGTAGGATAGTGTAGGTGTATGGGGGTGATCGCTGGTCAGCGCGAACTCGGTGGGCCGGAGGGCTTGTTTTCGCGCTGTATGTCTAAAGTCTAAATTCTAAAGTCTAAAGCTGCAAATGCTCAAATGCTGGGGGAACTCAGCAGGTCAGGCAGCATCCGCGGAGGGGAGGGACAGACAACGTTTCAGGTCAGAACCCTTCTCCAGAGCCAAAGCATCATCATCACCAATTCCCTCCTCAGATGCTGCCAGACCCTTTGAGCTCCTCAAGCAGTATTTGCAGTGTTTTGCCTTGTTTATGAAGGCCTGTATCCCATATTGTTATTAACCATTTTCTTGCCTTCAAAGTATTTGCACCCAGACACATCTGTTCCTTCATCCCCTTTAAGCCTGCATTGTTCCCCCTTCTTTTACTTTCAGACAAAATGTATCACTTTGAACTTTTCTCCATTAACCAGTCCACATCATATTGAAGCCATCTAAAACCTGTTTACTGGGTAAATCAAGTACAATGTTGCCTGTAATTAATTTATGCTGGTTCACATTTATTACATTAGAAGACACAAAGTGCTGGAGTAACTCAGCAGGTCAAGCAGACTATCTGGAGAACATGGATATGGTATGTTTTGGGTTGGGATCCTTCTTCAGACTTCGCCTATCCATGTTCACCAAAGTCGCTGCCTAACCTGCTGAGTTACTCTTGCACATTGTGTCTTTATTTTGTAAATTTTCCGGCACCCTTGCTTCCAGAGCCTTTCGGATTATCCGCTTTGCTGGACCAACAAAGGTCATGGGCTCCAAGAGGAGTCCAACGGGACTGGAATGGTCTGTCCAGGCCACTGAGAGACCAAGATACCAGCTCGCAGAATTGGCCTAGGAAGTCATCTATGGGAACAGATCTGTTGGCTCCGGACAGACTGGTTTCAGAGCCCCAGCAGCATGGGCAAATTTGACCCACCGATCTGTGTGGAAGTCCTGATGAAGTCAAGATTGGCTGCCTCACACGACCTAGGTGCGACATTTTCGGGGGTCTTCCCGTGGGGATTTCAAGATCGCTCTTGTGATTTTGTCTGGACTAAAGGAGGTGCCCGGCGGAAAATATTTTAAAGCTTTGAGTCTTGGTCTGCTGGCAAAACATTTCACGCAATATAGACTGAACAAAATCTGGAGCAAAAGATGGGACATCAGCCTCATCAATAAAAATCCACCTGCCTAGATGCAAAGTGCACAGAAAAACCTTGTGCAAAGCGTAGGATGTCTAGGATGAATGCAGGTTTCTGAACTGGTTCATTCCGAAACAAGGGCTGTTGTCTCATCATCTATGATTCATCCATCCAAACGCATGGGCACCAATTATTTTGAGTTTCTGAAGTTATTTCAGTTGGTTGCCCCAGACGTTTCTCTCCAGTGTTCACAATCAGCCTCTTGACATTACACAAAACTTGTTATTTGTGATAGTGAAGTCAATGCCGCCATCATCGTTTCACTGGTGTCAGAGAGCTTTACAGAAGCCTGCGGAGTGATGCTACATCAAGAGCCGCTTGGCTCGGGAAAACCTCATATCTCCAGACATTTTATTTACTTAACCATAAGGGCGGCATAGTGGCGCAGCGGTGGAGTTGCTGCATTACAGCGCCAGGGGCCCAAGTTTGATCCTGACTACGGCTGCTGTCTGTACGGAGTTTGTACGTCCTCCCTGTGACTTGTGTGGGTTTTCTCCAGGTGCTCCGGGTTCCTCCCACACTCCAAAGACGTGCAGGTTTGTAGATTAATTGGCTTTGGTAAAAATTCTAAATTGTCCCTGGCGTGTTGCATAGTGCTAGTGTACGGGGGGGGTGGGGGGGGTTATACAAGCCCAGCCGCTCCATTCTCTCAGCATATGACAGTCCCGCCATCCCGGGAATTAATCTCGTGAAACAATGCAGCACTCCCACAATAGCAAGAATGTCCTCCCTCAAATTTGGAGACCAAAACTGCACACAATACTCCAGATGTGGTCTCAACAGGGCCCTGCACAACTGCGGAAGGACCTCTTTGCTGCTATACTTAACTCCCCTTGTTATGAATGCCAACATGCCATTAGCTTTAATAATCTGCCTTCCTGTTCTTGCCACCAAAATGGATAACCTCATATTTATCCACATTAAACTGCATCTGCCATGCACTCTCACCCAACCTGTCCAAGTCATCCACATAGTATCCTCCTCACAGTTCACACTGCCACCCAGCTTTGTGTCATCTGACCATCAGGCCCTGAGGATTTATTAGCCTTCAGTCCCATCAATCTACCCAACACCATTTCCTGCCTAATATGAAATTCCTTCAGTTCCTCCGTCACCCTAGGTCCTGTGGCCACTAGTGCATCTGGGAGATTGTTTGTGTCTTCCTTAGTGAAGACAGATGCAAAGTACCTGTTCAACCCTTTCAAGCCATTTCCTTGTTCCCCATAATAAATTCACCTGTTTCCATCTTCAAGGGACCCACATTGGTCTGAACTATTTTTTCCTCTTCACATACCTAAAGCTTTTACCATCCTCCTTTATATTCTTGGCAAGCTTACCTTCGTACCTTACTTTTCTCCCCGAATTGCCTTTCTAGTTATGTTCTGTTGCTCTTTAAAAGTTTCCCAATCCTCTGGCTTCCCGCTCATCTTTGCTATGTTATACTTCCTCTCTTTTATTTTTATACTGTCCTTGACTTCCCTTGTCAGCCGCGGCCGCCTCTTACTCCCCTTAGAATGTTTCTTCCTCTTTGGAATGAACTTCTGTATTATTCCCAGAAATACGTGCCATTGTTGTTCCACTGTCATCCCTGCTAGGGTCTCTTTCCAGTCAACTTTGGCCAGCTCCTCCCTCATGCCTCCATAGTCCCCTTTGCTCAACTGTAATACTGACATTTCGGATTTTCCCTTCTCCTTCTCAAATTATAGATTAAAACATCATATTTTGGTCAATACCTCCTTATGGCTCCTTTACCTTGAGTTCCCTTATCAAATCCGGTTCATTACACAACACTAAATCTAGAAATGTCTTCTCCCTAGTAGGCTCCAGTACAAGCTGCTCTAAGAATCCACCTCGGAGGCTCTCCACAATCTCCCGTTCTTGTGGTCCAGTAGCAACCTGATTTTCCCAGTCTACCTGCATGTTGAAATCTCCCATAACCACCGTTGCATTACCTTTTGCTACATGCCAATTTTAACTCTGGATTCAACTTGCTCCCTATGTCCAGGCTACTGTTTGGGGGCCTGTAGATAACTTTCATTAAGGCCTTTTTACCCTTACAATTCATAATTACAGTTCTATCCATACTGACTCTACATCTCCTGATTCTATGTCACCCTTCACAAGGGACTGAATTTCATTCCTTACCAAAAGAGCTACCCCACCCCCACTGCACACCTGTCTATCTTTTTGATAGGATGATACCCTTGAATATTCAGTTCCCAGCCCTGGTCCTCTTGTAGCCATGTCTCTGTAATTCCCAGAACATCATACTTGCCAATTTCTAACTGAGCCTCAAGCTCATCCACTTTATTTCTTATACTTCGCACATTCATATACAACACTTTAACTTTGGTATTCAACTCCCCTCTCACACCGGTCACTATTGCCCCTGACCTTACTCTCTTATCCCTTCTCGAACTTTCCTTCCCATTAATTCGGGAGTATTTTGTAACTTTTTCTGTACTCACTTCCCCTTTAACTCCATCTTTATACTCCCAATTTGTCAACCCCTCTCCCCCGGCTATTTAGTTTAAACCCACACGTGTAGCACTAGCAGACCTGCCTGCCAGAACGTTGGTCCCACTCCAGTTAAGGTGTAACCTGTCCCATTTGTACAGGTCACTCCTACCCCAGAAGCCCATGAAGTAGGAAATTAAAGTAAGTGATGCTTTCTGCAACCTATTCCCAGAGTTTAATGAAAGCTACCATAATTCATGCAACCTGGGAATAGTTCAGGTTGATGTTTCGGTTTATTATTGTCACGTGTATGGAAGTACAGTGGGAAACCTTGCTCTGCATGGCATCCGAACAGATCAGATATACAATACATGAATACAATCAAGTCAAACTCAGGTACAATGGTGGTGCAAAGGAAAGGATACAGAATTCAGTATATAGTTCTCAGCATTGTAGCACATCAGTTCCATGGACAAAGTCCAAAGTCTACGATGGGACAGAGGTGAATCGGACGATATCCTTGTTTAAGGAAGGGCCATTGGAAGCCCGATAACAGAAGGGAAGTTGTTCTTGAGATTGGCGGTGCGCACTTTAAAGCTTCTGGACGGCAGAAGGAAGTAGTAAGCAAGGTCGGAAGAGTCACTTGATTTTAGTCTTTAAATTTTAGATTTACAGCACTGAAAGGGACTCTTTGGATCACCGCATCCACGCCGACCAGCGATCACCCGTACACTAGCACTATCCTACACACTAGGAACAATTGACAATTTTAACCGAAGACAATTAAAATACAAACCTGTACGTCTTTGGTGTGAAAGGAAACCAGAGCACCCGCAGAAAATCCATGCAGCCACAGGCAGAACGTAGAAACTCCGTACAGACTGCACCCATAGTCAGGTTCAAACCCAGGTCTCTGCACTGTAAAGCAGCAACTATATTGCTGCAAAACTGTGCTGCCCTTAATGTGCTTTCACACATTAAGACACAAGGGGAAAGGTTAGTAGAACACTGGATATTGTGCTTTGGACTTTACAATGGACCAAACTCCTCTAATGTTACTGCAATGTCACTAACTTCACGGTCTTTCATATGTTCCATTTGCCAGCAGAATGTCGCCACAGACAAGGATGAGTCGGATGGAGAAATGCAAGTGGCTCTGACCTGGGCTGACATAATATTTTACCAATCAATTAGTACACAGCTGCTTTCTTCATTGCCGTCTGCAGATTGTGCATGTCCATCCTTGCAAATAGAACATTAATGGAGCGCTGCCTCATTGAGCACAATCAAAGGACAATCAGACAGTGGAAGCAAGACCGTTAACTTGCAAAATGGCTCTCAGAGGTTTCCCATTCTATTAACTCCTCAACCCACTTCTAGCATTCTGCTGATTTTGTTTAGTTTAGAGATACAGCGTGGAAACAGGTCCTTCGCCCCGTCGAATCCTCGCCGACCAGCGATCGCCCCGTATACTAGCACTATCCTACACACTAGGGTCAATTTACAATTTTTACTGAAGCCAATTAACCTACAAACCTGTACGTCGTTGGAGTGTGGGATGAAACCGGAGCACCCAGGGAAATCCCACCCGGTCACGGGGAGAATGTGCAAACTCCACACAGACAGCATCCGAGGTCAGGATCGGACCTGGGTCTATGGCGCTGTGAGGCAGCAACTTTACTGCTCTGCCATTGTGCCACCCTTTACACGTTTACCACATTGAACTTCCAACAGCCAGGCAGAAGATAGGACTCTTCTGTGAACTTTTGTAATTATGTTGGCACCATTCACGTGGCGACTCCTGTGTACTGCCCAGGTGAGGTCTGCGGTGCAAAACAAAGTATTTCACTGTACCTAGGTACATGAGACAATAAAGTATCATTGAATCATTGAATCATTGAATCATTAAATGGTTCGGACAGAGGGAAATGTATTGATAGGATTTGGGGGAGAACACCTCTGGTCTTCTCTAAAGTAGTGGCGCAAATATTTCACTCCTAGCTGGAGATCAAATTGGATATCAGCATCATATCTCTTCTGGGAGGCTGCAGCTCCTATGTAGCAATGGGCTGTCAGCCTAGATTATCACTCATGAGGGCTCTGGAACAGAATCTGAATGCATAACCTCCTGACTCAGAGGCAAAAGTACAAGCAATGAACCAACTACTGACATGGCTGACAATTTGCTGCTACTAAATGCTTTAGGGTATCTTACGGGCTTGAAGTCCGTTACATAAATGTACATTCTTTGTTTCTGCATCAGGTATTCCTTCTCTAGTATTTTAAAATTCCTTCTACCATGTTAATATGCCCTGGACCAATCTCTGGGGCAAAACTCCTGCCACATGAATGCATTAAAACTGAGCAAAACAAACTTCCCCAAATGGTGCCCTTGGGTTTAGTAGACAATGTTTAGAAATAAGAGATTATCTGTCAAAGCCCTGAATGTAGATTAAGCATTGCATGTTTAGTGCCTTAAAATATCGTCGTTGGAATAATAGTTGGCCTATATTTTAATATAGGGCTCTTAAAAATAGCGGAGTCAGGGGATATGGGGAGAAGGCAGGAACGGGGTACTGATTGGGGATGATCAGCCATGATCACATTGAATGGCGGTGCTGGCTCGAAGGGCCAAATGGCCTACTCCTGCACCTATTGTCTATTGTCTATTATTTATTTAGTTTAGTTTAGTTTCGTTTCGTATAGAAATACCGCATGGAAACAGGCCCTTCGACCCACCGAGTCAGCGCCGACTACGATCACCTGTGCACTAGTTCTATCCTACACCACTAGGGACAATTTTTACAAATGCCAATTAACCTACAAACCTTTAAGTCTTCGGAATGTGGGAGGAAACCGGAGCACCAGAGAAAAACAACACGGTTCACAGGGAGAAAAAACAAACTCCATATGGACGGCAACCGTAGTCAGGATCGAACCCAGGCCTCTGGCGCTGAAAGGCATCAACTCTACCACTTTGCCACTGTGCTGCCTTTGCTAAATTAAAATTGTTAATATTTCATAACTGCACTCAAAAAATATTCTTTGGCTCCATTCATTTTTAAGTAATGTACTGTAAGGCTCTGCTTATTGACCTTGACAATTCCTTGGCTTGCTGGAACCACATAGGAAAAAAAATTGAATGAAGCCACATGTTGCCATCTGGAAGACACAAAGTGCTGGAGTACCTCAGCGGGTCAGGCAACATCTATGGAAAGCATGGATTGGTGATGCTTGGGGTCGGGACACTTCTTCAAACTGATTGGGGAGGAAGAGCAGGACAAGGAAGTTCTCTGAAGAAGAGAATCCTCTGGTACGGAGCTGTTCAGGATAAACCTTGATAAATCTATTATAGTCCCTGCAATGCATTATAGTACCTGTGTATTTAATTCCTACCAATCCACATGGCCCATCCAAGGTCAAATAGCATGACCTTTGATCAACTTTCGTTGGTAATGAGAAGCCTTTGACAACGGGTGGCACGGTGGTGCAGCAGTGGAGTTGCTGCCTTACAGCACCAGAGACCCAGGTTCCATCCTCCAGTTATAATGTTGGTGACCGTACGGAGTTTGTACGTTCTTCCCGTAACCGCATGGTTTTTCTCAGAGCGCTCCAGGTTTCCTCCCACCCACCAAAGATGTACAGGTTTATAGATTAATAGGATAATGCTAGTGTACGATGATCGCTGGTCGGCACAGACTTAGTGGGCCAAAGGGCCTGTTTCCACTCTGTATCACTAAACTAAACTTTGGGGTCTGATTTGCGACAAAATGCTGCTCTTCTCACAGCTCCACACAACTATGGGGCTTTCATGGAGTAGAGGAGAGGCAACCCAGCTTTGGTCTATTATTATTATTATTATACATTTAATGTCAAATTCAAAGGCTGACTTTGAAACAAAACCTTTCTGGATCAAGCAGAACTGCGTTCATCACTTGACAATGTTTTCCTGCCACAGGTTGTTAACCAGTGCTTGGAGCTCAATTTATTTTCAACTCTGAAGAGACAGCAAGGGTTCAGTGGCATATTGAGTTGGTCCTTGATGGATCAGCCTGGTAAGCAATCACGTGGAAGACAAAGCATTTAATGTCAAACCATCGGATGACTGACACCATGGACTCTTCTTTTAATTTGACAAATGTCATGTGCTTTTCTCCTCGGGCAGATCTGAAGCTGAAGCTCAGGAATAAATAAAACAAGTTTCCTGTTTGCAAAGCCCGTTACTGATTGGGAAATATTTAGTTATCACTGATCATTAAAGTCCCAGCAACATAATCCAATGTTGTGCAGAGGTTGCTAGTGAAAAACTAGAGAGTAAAAAAAATAAGATACGATTTTCTATGCTAATTGGCCCTCTGTAAAGTGCCCCTAGTGTGTAGGCAGTGGACGAGAAAGTTGGATAAAAATGGACAACTAGTGTGAACGGGTGACCGATGGGCAGCGTGAACGCGATGGGCCAAAGGGCCTATTTCCATGCTGTATCTCAAAACTAAACTAAACTATGGATAAGATACTTGACCAACAATATGGAGAGTTTGATTAGTTACCCAACAATGGCAAAACAGAATCTATATTACTAAAAGTCTGATCTTGACCACTTCCTGGTTTTCTATTTCATGATTTTAGAAAAAACACTGCCACTTACGGCTGTGATGTTTGGCCATCTTACTCAGTTCCCCCCCCCCCACCCCCGCTGCGCAGGACAAAAGGATTTTTCCCATTGGTGAAAAATAAAAGAGTTATTAATGTTTGAAAAATGTTGAGATTCTCTCTGCTGCCCCTGTGGGTGGGAGGGGGGAGGGACTGCAAAACCTGGAAGTGTGCCTCAGTCAGTCTCTGCAAGACTGAGAAAGTGAGAGGGTCATGTCTCGCAGCCTGAGCTGTGAATAACACTGAACACATGTCTACTAACCTGTGAGTGTGGTTTTACTGACCTTGAGTGCCCTTAATATAATTTGAAAATGAAAATGTGGCTGGTTTGAAGTAAAAGCACTGCAAATAGTTGGTGGGGATTTGGGTTGAAGTAGAAGCACTGCAAATGGTTGGATGTCTAAAATTGACAACTTCTTGTTTGCACTGCATATTGATTTTAGATAAAATGCTACCACTTACGGCTGTGATTTTTGGCCATCTTACTCAGTCCCCCTCCGCTCATCGGATGCAGAGGATTCTTCCCATCAATGAAAAATAAAAGTGTTATTAGTGTTTAAAAAATGTTGAGAATCTCTCTCCTGTCAATCACGCCACGAAAGCCACATCTTTTCCGGTGGAAGGTGGGAGGGATTATAAAACACGGAAGTGTGGGTGTGGCTCAGTCTCTGCATGACGGGGGAGGAAGAGGTCACGACTCTGTCTGAGCTGTGAATCAACTGAACACACTGAATGTCTACTGAACTGTGAGTGTGGTGTTTATGTGGCGTTTTATGTGGTTTTGTGGTGGTTTTATGGTGGTTTCACCCTGCTTGAAATGGTATGAAACTGCATTTGAATGTGGTGGTCTTGCACCTTGCATGAAATGGTATGAAACTCCATTTGAATGTGGTGGCCTTGCACCCTGCATTAAGTGGTGTGAAACTGCACTTGAATTTGGTGGGCTTGCACCCTGCTTGAAATGGTAGGAAAATGGATTTGAATTTGGTGGCCTTGCATCCTGCTTGAAATGGAATTTCAAGGAATAGCCATGAGCCAACTGCCAGCCCACCAGCCGTGAGTGATCTGCCAGCACATCAGGCTTGAGGGACTGAGCTGCCACCCCAAGAATCCATTTGGCACCACAATGTCCATAATAGTCCTCTGGAGTCCAGTCCCTTCAGCCCACAACACCCATACCAGCGCTCCAGAAAGCCCCCCCCCCCCCCCCCCACTGGCCACCAATATTGGAATTGGTGGAGAGGTGGAATATTGCATTGGAGGACCAGCCCTCCATTGTGAACATGGGACCCAACGGGTCCCGCTTAGTCTAGTAACACTTTAGAATGAAACTGTGCCTACAATGGTCATAAGGTCATAAGGTCTTAAGGAATAGGAGTAGAATCAGGCTATTCGGCCCATCAAGTCTATTCTGCCATTCAATCATGGCTGATCTATCTCTCCTTCCTAACCCCATCTCCTGCCTTATCCCCATAACTTCTGACACCTGTACTAACCAAGAAAGATAGCCACAAATGTACCAGATTATTGGTATATTTATGCTTTTATAGAAATAAATTCTGCTA